>CM067307.1:31096364-32296364 GCA_034231615.1 Meghimatium bilineatum
GAGAATAGCATCATTTGAATTAAAGTGTTATAGAAGAATTCTGAGATAACATGAACAGCGAAGAAAACAAACCACGAGGTGTTACGAACAATTAACGTCCAGGAAGTCTGGCTTCTGAACACTATATTAAAGAAAAAGCTAGCTTTTTTCGGTCATATTAAGAAACACGACGGCATGGAGAGAGTGTTAATGGATGGGATGATAGAAAGCAACATGGGCAAAGGCCGACCAAGACGCCGTTGGACAAAAGACATTCAAGAATGCCTGCGCATGTCACTGGAAGATGCAGGGCAACTTGCTCAAAACCGCGGAGAATTCAAGAGATCCATAGGAAAGACTACGCTCTGGAAAGAATATGTCACTTGATGATGATGAATGGCTATTAGAATGGTTTTTCTAATATAATGGACATTATGTTGTTTCTAATATATTGGACGTTAGTGTTTTTTCTGATATCGTGGACACTATAATGTTTTTTTCCTAACATAGTGGACATTATAACGACATACATTACCAGAGGCTGTGATACTATTCTGTATTCCTGTTCGTATCTCAGTAAAGGAAAGCTAGACATTGAACTAGTGCTAGACTCTGATACTTGTGTATAGTAAACGTCTATTAACAGTTAAGGTTCAATACCAACCATGGCAGTCGTGCCCATATATATAGAATATAGTACTTTAGTAGAAAACAGACGATGAAGTTTTACTGCACGACGACTAACACACTATCGGAACCACACGTCAATAATGGCAAACACACACACAACGGAAAACAAGCTAAAATCTTACAAATAACAATATCCTTGACATAATCAATGCTTCAACCAAAAGGCATGTATCAGGAGATGCCCAAAACATTAAAAAAACGACATATAGAAATGACCACACCACACAAACGTGTCCAATCAAAATATGGAAGTGAGCTGCCGGAATATAGGAGCAGGAAGTACATAAAAATGTAAATATTGCTGGAAACGAAACGAACAAAAAGATGACGTAAATGACGAAACAAAGTGAATAAAAACAAAAATCAAACCGACCGAGAACTAGACAAAAGAGTGGTCGGAATTGAGTCTAACTGGCTTGATGGTACCCAACACAAAAATAAGATGATTTTCTAGAGCAATACAAATATTGTATTATTGAATAGGTGATGAGAAAATGCGCAGATCAAAAACAGCTAGGAATCAAATGGGTAAACAAGACCCTGGAAACGTTTCAAATTTCGTATATTTGGGAAGCAAGATAACAGCAGATGGGGATACCAACTCAGAAATCAAGACTCGAATCGCTCTCGCCTCCAACGCCTTTAACAAACTCTTAAACATCTGGAGATCGAAGTTCGCAAGTAAGCACATCAAACTGCGACTTTTCAACGCAAGTGTGATTACATCATTAACATTTGGATGTGAAAGTTGGAAATCTTCCGCAATACTGGATAAGAAGTTAGTTGCCTTCGAGAAAAGAGTCCTCAGAAAAATCACAAATACAAATTAGAAAGACTTCAAATCAAACGACATACTAAGAGAGGAGACAAAACAAGAATATGTGACGAACATCATCAGAAAACGCCGCTGGACATACATCGGCCACATACATAGAATGAAGGAAGATAGAATTCCACGACAAGCCTTCAGGTGGACACCAGACGGGCAAAGAAAACAGGGAAGACCAAAAACAACGCTCAGAAGAACTTTTATGAATGAACTAAAATCAACATGCATAAATGCACAAGACCTGCAATCCTTGGCAACATTGACAGGCATGGAGAACTATGACATTCACCCTATGTGCCAAACTTGGCAAAAGAGGAACTGACTGACTGACCTCTATGAGCGTATCATCGGTGGTAAAGGATCCGATGCAGTGACCTGAATATCAAGAGCACCATGATGATCATCGCCGTTGAAGTGAGTGGTAACAGGAGTAGGTGATCTGTACTAGATGGTATGAAGATGGTTACAGAAGCGGTCGCTCAATCTTAAGCCGGTTTCCCCGATGTTTATATATGCGTTTATATATGAAACGACATACAGAAAAAATAACATAAATAACATTATGGGATTCACATGTAAAATCCTCATCGATGGAGAAAGTGGCCTTGAGAAATGAAATGGAGCGCATCTGAACCACTTAAGGACATGTATATGTGATGAGCAACGACCGCGTGAGAAACGAACATTACCAAAATGGTCAGGAACAGAAGACCTAAAGTAGCTATGGAACATGATGTCCTTCAGATTTGTGTCGCGCCTTCGCGCCTATAGGCCACCATAGGTAAGTCCTGAAAAGAGGCACGTGTGTAAGGATTAGACCAGAGAAGGGAATAATGTGTACACATGATACGTCGGACAGAAGAGTTATGGAGATGAAAGGTAAGAACAAGTTTAACTCTATCAGAGGAGGAGGAAGAACCCTGAGAGTTAGTCAAGGTATCGAGGCGAGACTACTGGCGCACACCGAGCCAAGCGGATGAAATAATGCTGTCAGTGAACAAGCGTCTACGGAAAAACTCAATCTCAGAGAATTTGTGGAGAAAATCGTCGTAATCGCTACATTAACGACGAAAGCGAAGAAGCTGGGAGTATGGCATAGAGTTGCGACAAGCGGGAGGATGGGAAGAAGTGTAGAGCAGAAATAATATAGGTTTATTATAACAGATGTGCTGAGGTAACGGGGATAAATGATGACAATGATGTCAAGGAAGTTGACAGAAGTCGTGGAGATGTTTTACTGAATAGTCTTCTGATATGCCTACTTCTCACCTGACCACTAATGCGGATGTTCATCTTCCTGGCCATTCCAATGCCTGGGTGGTCTCTATCCTTCCTGATAGTCTCTTTGATAATGAAGTTTCTGTCCTCAGTAAGGGCCTTACGTTCATCCCTCTCCACCCTGCATACGATCAATACTGTCTTCTTCAGGATATTCACCTCTACCATCGTCATCTTCGACTCCATTATCATTTCTTTGGCAAAGTGTTCATCTGATACTGACGATTTGTTCTCTAGATATGAACAGGAGAAATATTATTGGACTCCTAAGTCCGGTACATCAAGAATAACCTCTATGACATTAAATCATTTCCTCACAGCCGCATCTATCGCTCAAACATCCCCCATGAGAAATCTCGAGTCTTGGCGCATCTTCGCCGCCCTGATGATATTGTTATCAAACTAGCTGATAAGGGTAAGGCCCTTATGATGTGGGGGTAAGGACATTTACCTCCAAGAGGACCACCAACAACTCTCCAACCATTCTGTCTATGAAGCACGCACATCTGACCCGACGGTACCTAACCAGAATGTGGTTAACAGCACTGTGAAAACCCTTATCCGTGACAACCACCTTCCTTCCACTGCCAAGGCTCTGTGAATCGATCAAAGCTGTTTAGGCAGACCTGTTTTCTATATGCTTCCTAAATTCCATAAGGAATCGAATCCAGGTAGATCTATTTTCTATGCTTGCTCTTGTCCCACTGAGCACACCTCCGACTTCCTTGACAGAATTATCCAGTCCTTAGTAGAACAACTGCCTTCATTCTTGAAAGAAGCCAAGCATGTCCTGACCATTTTTTTCTTCCGTCCAGTTGTCTTCTCAAGTACCTATCGTCTGTTCTTTCTTGATGTCTGTTCTTTGTACCATTTATACCCCTGGCAGATGGTCTCAGGGCTCTGCAGTTCTTTCTGGACAAGAGTCCCCATACATCTGTATCCACTTCTACTCTTATCCGCCTTGCTGAACTGGTGCTTACACTCAACTCTTTTGAATTTGATGGGCACTTTTTCGATCAGATCAGTGGTGTTCCTATGGGCACCAAAATGGGACCTAGCTATGTTTACTTTTTATAGGACATCTTGAACATCTAGTTTGGTCGATCTATGATGACTCGTTCCCATCTCTTTTCCGCATATACATTGACAATGGGATATGTATCACCTACGTGTCCGAAATAGAATTGTCTCGCTTCATCAACTTCATCGGCAGTTTCAACCCTGCTATTCAATTTACATCTAATATCTATACTACTTCTGTCAACTTCCTTGACATCATTGTCACCATTGATCCCCCTTACCTCAGCACATCTGTTTACTATAAACCTACTGATGCATATGACATTCTGCTCTACCCTTCTTCTCATCCTCCCGCTTGTCACAACTCTATGCTATACTCCCATCTTCTTCGTCTTCGTCGTTAATGTAGCGATTACGATGATTTTCTCGACAAATCCTCTGAGATGATTGAGTTTTTCCGTAGACGCTTGTTCACTGACAGCATTCTTTCATCCACTTGGTTCCGTGTACGCCAGTTGTCTCGATATCTTGACTAACTCTCAGGGTTCTTCCTCCTCCTCTGATAGAGTTAAACTTGTTCTTACCTTTCATCCCCATTACTCTTCTATCCGACGCATCATGCGTAAACATTATTCCCTTCTCCAGTCTGATCCTGACACACGTGTCGTTTTCCAGGACGTACCTCTGGTGGCCTATAGGCGCGACAAAAATCTGAAGGACATCTTGGTCCATAGCCACCTTAGATTTTCTGTTCCTGACCATTTTGGTACTGTCCGTTGCTCACGCAGCCGTTGCTATACCTGTCCTTACGTGATTCAGATTTGCTTCATTTCATTTCCCAAGGCAACTTTCTCCATCGATGAGGCCATTACACGTTAATCCTGTAATGGTATTTACGTGATCATATGTAAACGCTGCAGCAAACAGTACATCGGGGAAACCGGTTTAAGATTGAGCGATCGCTTTTGTAACCATCTTCATGCCATCAAGCACAGAACACCTACTCCTGTTGCCACACACTTCAACGACATTGGCCATCATGGTGCTCTTGATATTCAGGTAACTTCCATCAGATCCTGCACCATCAATGATACGCTCATTGAAGTACGCTATAGAAAATCGTCTTTTTTTTAGTTAACTACCATCAAGCCGGCTGGACACAATTCCTACCACTTTTTTGTCTAGTTCTCGGTCGGTGTGGTCTTTATCTTTATTTATTTTGTTCCGTTATTTACGTCATCTTTTTGTTCGTTTCATCTCCACCAATATTTACGTTTTATTTATGTACTTCCTGTTCCTATCCTTCCGGCATCATTTTCCCACAACTCTGTCTCTTGTGTTATTAATAAGTTCAGTTCGTGACTACTTTTTGTGTCACAGTGACAATCCATTCAGAAATTTCTCTCTTTGTCTTCCTCTGTCTAGGAAAAAAACAACTAGCAGATTCAAAACAAGTTATCATAAATCATGTTTTCAATTATTTCCATGCATTTCGTTGACAGGCAACACATAGTATATACATAAGTATATCATGCTGCTGTTATACCAACCTTACTATACGCCTGCGAAACGTGGACAGTGTATGCTAGACATGCAAGAAAGTTAAATCATTTCCATCTTACCTGCCTACGTAAATTACTAAACATCCATTGGTGGGACAAAGTACCAGACTACGAGGTCTTGGAAAAATCAACCTCAATAAGCATCCACACAATACTTATGAAGGCGCAGGCACGCTGGGCAGGTCATCTTGTGCGTATGGAGAACTCGCGTTTGCCAAAACAAATATATTATGGAGAACTCAAGGCAGGATTTCGAAAAGCTGGTGGACAGAAAAAGCGTTTCAAAGACACGCTCAAGTCATCCTTGAAACATCTTAACATTGACGTAGGCGCTTGGGAGAGCCTCGCTCAGGATAGAACAGCATGGCGTTACAGCATTAGAACGGGAGCACTAGCGGCAGAAGAATTCAGACAAGAAACTGCAAGACAGAAGCGGACACGTAGAAAAGAAAAAACATCTCAACCTCACACAGATACCTTCTATTGTTGTCAATTCTGTAAAAGAACATTTTGTGCGCGCATTGGACTTGCTAGTCATTTAAAAACGCACTATTAACTTTATTATTTTATTATTTATTGTTATTATTATTATTATGGTTGAGTTTTTGGTCATCGTCGATCACGACGGACGAACATCATTATATACATAGTGACCAACGAAAAGCAATGATAGTTATGATTTTCATTGTTGCTGTCAGTTGTTAGTTATGATTTTCATTGGTGCAGTCAAGTTGTGAGTTATGATTTTACTGATTTTCTTCCTTGTCTTTGGCTATTGAGTGCCCTGGACAGTAGATAGATGTGATATTTTGCACACTCGCGTTGTCTAGAAGAGCGACCGGCTTATTTCTATCAGTGTCCAGAAGGGTGGCCGGCGTATTTCTATCATGCAATTTTCTATCTAATAATATAATTAGAACGTATCGAGGAGTGGTAGAAAACAGTAGACGAGATTTGAACCAGCCCCGTCCACTTATCGTTCTCACAACGTGTGTCAACTCGTTTTCTGAATTCGACTACATCACACAATGTTAATCTTATAAGTTGGCAGGCGAATAGGTGTCAATTAAACAAACTAGATTCAATTCCCGTCTACTGAAATTGTATAGCTAATTCATCATGAACTGAGTGTCTGACACACTGCACATTGCCACATATACACTAATCCATGTATACGTGAAAAATGCTAGGTCTGAAACATTGTTGCATTTTCAGGCACTTTTTGTATAACATTCAATCTCATTCAAAGTCCAATATTGGAAAGTGTAGACTAGGAAAATGATATTTTAGCATGAACTTCATGCCTGTTTTATATCTAGACATCATCAACGCAGAAAATGGCAATACAAATAGTAATTTCACAAACCTATTTACTTCTGACTCTACTAAAGTTATTCTCTGCACGTAAGTTACTCTACATTTTGTGTTCACTTATACGTTTTTAGTAATGAGCTTACTTTTGTTACACAACTTAGCATTGTGGTGTGATCAGAGCCAGTGCCTTCTATTATACGTCGTTTGATATATTGTGTTCCTGAAAAAGGCCTTTTTGGCAAAAACCATTATTTGTACGTGTATTTCTATGAGTTTCAGTGATTCGCAAAACTTTAACATCCTATATATGCAATTTTCGTATGTCGGATCATAGTTTTGCAACTGATCTACCTATTATATAGTTGTTGCCCTACGTATATTTAAAAGAAAGTAGATGCGCAGAATGTATTTTTTTTTCGTGTCTATAAAAACGGCCAACCAGATATACCAATCACTTACCATAAAAAACCAATTGATCAAAGCAATCAGAAAGCCATAAACAGCAACACAAGATGACTATCAAATTATACACGGACCAGAACAAGTTGCAAGTATATGCATCAGACCAGGACACAATCGACATCATAGTCGCAGTACACAAATTATGATGTACACATTTATTTTCGTACCGGGACATGTGGGTGTTCGAGGCAATGAAAGAGCGGATCAACTGGGGTCATGAGCGATTGTGGTACAGGGCGATGGGGCAATGGATCGCGCTGACGTTTTGAACTCCTTAGGAGATATAGCACGACAGAGTGAGACTAATGTGGATGATGATTCCTTTTCAATGGCTAGGATTAAAGATCAGGGATTGAAATGCGGTGTTGCTAGAAGTGAACATTTCGGAGGGCGCAGAAGAATGATGATCAACCAGCATAGGACCGGCACTGTCGGCAGAAGTGTAATGGAGGATACACTCAAGGAGAGATCGGGGCAATTATGGACGTGTCCAGTACGCAGTGATGATGATCCGACGACTAACTAACTAACTAGTACACAAATTTCAGCATCGCCAACACAGCCATGTGAACATGTGGGAAAGCACCACAAACGACAGAACATACACAACCTTTCCCCCGGGTAGGTCATCGCCTCCTTTTCGAGGCTCATTTTCAACTTTTTCTTCAAAGGAAATTATACACATAATAGCCGTTAGTTACTGTTTTTAATAAATCTATTGCTTTAAAAAACAAATTATACATCTACGTGGGACATATCTATTTCGGTATATCTATCTATTCACAAAATTCTTTGTCGCCTTTCAGCGTCAGGGGTAGAAGAATTTTCTGGAGATGGCTCTCGTGTGAGTTGAGTATATTGTGGAATATCATCATCATCCTCATAGTATAATTCTATATTGACTATATGGAGACGTCATCTTACTTATTGTATCTTTTAGTGCCATAAAATATATTCATATACAAGACACAATCACTCGAAAAGGCTTCATTTTGCACTCTATATCAAGGATTATTAAGCGATTATCCTGTGTGAGACTTAAAAAAAAAAAAATTGGTAGCATTCTATTCAGGACGCAGCTATCAATCCAGCATTTTTTGGCTGTGGTGATTTGTGACACACATGATAAAATCATGTTTGAAACGTGCCGATTACTACTATATATAAATACCCATATTGTCGTAGGGTGTCCCACAAAGTGGAAGGTGCCGCAGTAACCAAAGTAACAAATAGTAATGCAAAATTAGATAAACAAGTTACTGAGAATACCTAACCATGAACAAATTTAGATGACAAGGTATATAAATAACATGCATTAAAACAAAACAGGACAATTTTCTACGGTGTCGTCCTATTGGGGACATTTTTTCAAGAAACACAAAAAAAAACTACAAAAAACACCACACCTAAATATATTAACCGCTAAAATGACTTGATTCTGTCTCTCTTTCCGAAGAAACATGGTCAAGTGAAAATATGCCACGCGTGTCTTCTTCTTCTTCAGCGTTCATTCTCAAACTCCCGTTGGATCTTTCTTGTAGCAGGACCATGGTCCTATTATATCTCCAGCAGGATGTAGTCCAGAGAATGGAAATGCGTTGTGTCGCCGTTTTATTTGCGTCAATGGCCCGACACATCCATCTTCGGCGGATCCACGCGTGTCTAATAAATATCAAATAAATGCATTCAATACGTGGTCTTGAATTTGCACATTATTGGAAGACAGGGAATGTCAAATAGAAAATCAGTGCTTTCAATATGCGGTGGATATATTTTTTGCGCACTTAGCGAGTCATAACGATGTTGTAAGGGCAGGAGGGAGTGTTGAGAAGGAAAGAGTAAGAAATTGGTCGCATGGGGGGGGGGGAGGAGGGCTACCAATAGAAGTAGAGACTATAGAAATATACAAGAGGGATAAGAATTTGACAGCGCATTACCGATTACTACCGATTACTACCGATTACTACTACTACTGTTGTGTTTATATTTCTTCATTTACCAGCTAAAATTGATTTAATCGCCCACTTGTCTCTCCATTTTCTCAATGTGGCAATTATGTCCCAAGAGTTCCTGAATATTAGATGCTGAGACAAACACATATTGGTCTATAGAAGCAAACACTAGAATCAAAGCTATATAGTCCCCCTGTATGAGATGCACAAGACGGTGAAGATTATTGAGGAGACAAAATTACAGACATAGTTTCTGTTTATTGAGGAGACAAAATTGCAGACATAGTTTCTGTTTATTGAGGAGACACAATTTACAGACATAGTTTCTGTTTATTGAGGAGACAAAATTACAGACATAGTTTCCGTTTATTGAGGAGACAAAATATACAGACATAGTTTCCGTTTATTGAGGAGACAAAATTTACAGACATAGTTTCCGTTTATTGAGGAGACAAAACATACAGATATAGACATATTTAAACTTTATTGAGGAGAAAAATTACAGATATACATATATTTCAAACGAACGAAAGAAGAATAATTGCACCTTTCTCCTTCTGTCCACCAGAAATGTCTTAACTCTCGCACCTCCCCATAGTGGACATATCCCCCACTTTCAGAAGACATGTATTTGGGTGAAAGCTGATGAAGACGAAACATGAAATGATCTCCTGGCACTATGATCTCAGCTGTGATGAACTCGGCTGAAGACGCATAACCGAGCTCCTTTGAGCGTAACATTCCTTTTTAAATCTTCAGCGAGCCAATAGATTGCAAGAAAATCGTAGCAAAGTTTCCTCTGAAGCAGAGGACTGCCCAGCTCATGGCATTACCACCTACAACAACACGGCTTCCACATCCACACCTACACCCACTTTGATTCAAGCAGGAATCTTGGACTTGCAACAACGATTGAAAAAAAGTCCATATATCAAAGATAACACCAAAAAAACACCAACATTGAGCTGAGTTAAGCTCGCCTTCATTGTATATAGAACATAAACGAGTTCCGGTAAAATGACTGACGTAGAACGATAGTTGCTATATCTGCTTACCAATAAGCGAAGGTTTGACGAGGAGTAGGGAGCACAGTCTAGTAATATTCTGTTCATTGAAATGCTACTTTGCAGTCTTCTTCTTCTTCTTCTTTCCTTCCTCTTTACCCTTTACGGATGTCTAGAGAGATATAGTGTTCTTGTTCTCGCTTTTCTGGCAGCTTCAGATAATGTTATTTGGTGTTCGTGTAATGTCTCTTTGATGTTGTCGATCCAGCGTACTCTAGGTCTACCCCTGGCTCTTTTTTCTGCTTCTCCTCTCATCAGATATGCTTTATAAACTAATGAACCACACGACATTCTATCCAGATGACCGAACCATTGTATCTGTTGGTTTTGTATGTATTGTAGAATTGACATGACACCCACTTTGCAGTAACGGCGTAAATGAAACATCAACTATTGGTCAGGGCATTATTTTTCATCAGAATGGACGGGGACATAACTGCTGAAAGGGTATTTTAAGTTAACTCCAATGTGCTACCCCAACGATCCAGAAGTCTTATGGGTCATTATTATTATATAGAACATAATATGAATCCCTCGAAATTCTATCATTATCATACATAAATCTATGTTTGTCTTTCTCATCACTTCCGGTTAGTTAGATCTTTCTCATCACTTCCAGTTAGTTAGATCTTTCTCATCACTTCCAATTAGTTAGGGTTTGGTTAGGTCAAATGTACATCTTTTGGTGAGCTACGCTCCTTTAAACCGCGGACATTAGTCAAATTGTATTATATCAAAGCTTTACAACTATCAACATTAGTGGAGGTCGTAGTTCTAGTAATCCAGTCATCACGACTTTAGTGTTATCGCCTATCGTTGTCTACTACAAGTAAAAAATCATACGGTGAATATCTGAACCTCTGTAGCCTGCCATTACCATGGTGACTGTCATGATATACGCATGCACACACATTGTTAATAATAATTATGTTATATTATGTAATAATTATGTTATATTATGTAATAATTATGTTATATTGTTTAATAGTTATGTTATATTATGTAAGCATTATTTCCTTTTTTTTCACATTACATTTCAGAAACCGACTTTCAAATCCAGTGCATTGAGTGTTCTAGTTATGAAGGGGATGTTCCTAACCCAGATTGTCCTAATGGGGGATCACTCAACTTTGACAATATTAAGATGTTGGATTGTTATGGCCCTTGCATTACACGCAACGTCGCTTCCAGTGACAAAGGTAAATATTCCTATAGTATAACATTCTTCTGCATGTGTTCTCAAATGCCTGCAGATGTTCAGGACATAGACCAAAAGGTATCATGTTTAAATTACAGTTGGAACTGAATTTTTGTTTTTCGGAGGTGCAATAAAAACCATTTCTCTACACGTCGTAGCAAATGTAAATGATAGTGGTGAACAAGAGAAGAGTTTGTGTTGGTGGTTACATCGTCAACAAAGTCAGAGTCCGTTATTACTGCTTTTATCTCTATTCCCATACTCGATGTTGCGCTGGCTATGCGACAAATATTCACATCACTCTCTTGACCTGTTGGTAGGCTATGAAGTCACAAAAACATCCTGTAATCCTGTTTATAAAGTGGTCACGAATCTCTTAATGACTCTAAACAAGACATTTTAACATATTTTTGGCGTATAATAAAACTCACTGTTTTAAGACGAGTATTTCAAGTATTTCAAATATTTCAGAACTGTATTACATTCTTCAATAAGAGATGCAGTACTAACTTCTGGTTAGTTAGGTTTTTCTCATCACTTCTGGTTATTGAGGTCTTTCTCATAACTTCTGGTTAGTTAGATCTCTCCAATAAGATATCCAGTATTACATTCTCCAATAAGAGATCCAGTATTACATTCTCCAATAAGAGATCCAGTATTACATTCTCCAATAAGAGATCCAGTATTACAAACTTTTTTGGAAATTTGCAATGACATATACGAAACAGGCCATATACCTAAAGACCTAACATCATCAATATTCATACCACTACCTAAGAAGCCCAGGGCTGTGGACTGTACCGAATATAGAACAATAAGTCTAATGAGCCATCTAACTAAAATACTTCTCAAGATAATACATAAAAGAATTAAGAACAAGATAGACATGGAGGTCGGTGAAGAACAAGTCGGTTTTAGGAAAAACAAAGGAACTAGAGAAGCTATACTGAGTATCCGGCTAGTGATAGATAAATATATAGAAGTCCAAAAAAGTATCTATATTTGCTTCATAGACTACAGCAAGGCCTTTGACAGAGTCCAACATGAAAAATTAATCAAAAAGTCTTCAAGAAATAGGCATAGATGGAAAAGACATCAGGCTGATTAGAAATATATATTGGGAACAAACTGCATCAATAAGGTGTGAAAACAGCTACTCTCCATACATAGAAATAAGAAGAGGTGTAAGACAAGGATGCATTTTATCACCAAGCCTATTTAATATCTACACAGAGAATATCTTTAAAAATATAGAAGAAACACCAGGACTCAAGATCAATGGGATAATAATAAACAACATTAGATATGCAGATGACACTGTTCTTTTAGCAGAAAGTGAACATGAACTACAAAGACTACTAGATCAAGTCAATAAATCAAGTAATGAATATGGACTGGATATAAACATTCAAAAAACAAAAACCATGATAATCAGCAAAGACACAGAAGAACAGGAGATAAACATAAACATACAGGGAGAGAAACTACAACAAGTAAAACAGTATCAATATCTTGGACACATAGTCACAAATGATGGCAGATGTGAAACAGAAGTGAAAAGGAGAATAGGAATGGCAAAAAGTACCTTCAATGGCATGAGGAAATTATTAATATCTAAACAAATTACAAACAAGTTAAAAATGAGAATTATAAAATGCTACATCTATTCCATATTAATGTATGGCTCAGAAACATGGACACTAAATAAACAATTAGAAGACAAAATTGATGCATTTGAGATGTGGGTATATAGAAGAATAGGGAGAACATCATGGAAAGAGAAGAAAACAAATAAAGAGGTGCTAAAGACACTTAATATGAAGAAAGAACTACTAAGAGAAATAAAGATCAGGCAAATAAAATACTTTGGACACATTAAAAGACATGACACCTATTGAAGACCTTACTTGAGGGTAAAGTCAAAGGGAAGCGAGCAAGAGGTAGGCAGAGATACACGTGGGAGAGTAACATTACACGATGGACAGGTTACAGTCTAGCAGAGTGCACCACCAAGACAAGAGACAGGAGATGTTGGAGATACGTTGCAGCCAACCTTCGTTGCGGAGACGGCACTTGATGATGATAATGATTACATTCTCCAATTTACAGATATAGAGACATTTTTTAAGTTTATTGAGTGGGCTAAAAGAAGTTAAAATATCTGTTGTAGAAATAATTTCATTAGGCTACAAAACATTTTACCCAATACACAATTGACATGGGCAGTAGAATTTTTATTTATAAATGTTATTGTTTTAATGTCATCACCCAGGTTCACATAAAATATAAACAATTTATATGTTGTAGTGTCATCAACAGTTAGTGAAGGAAATGTGACTTTATAAACACCCTGCTTATACGTGTGTGATATATATATATATAAATGTATGTGTGCATGTGAGTGTTTGTCCGTGTTTATACTTGTATTCATATATGTATTTGTGTTTGCTGTGTTGCTTGTGTGCATATGTGTTGTAGAACCAGATTAAATTTGTGTATATGCGTACATATACAAATATATATTGTCTACTACTGTAACTAGTGATCATTAGAGGATGTATGCAGTCCTTGCATGGACTACCATCAGACTCTGAGTTTCCACAAGATGGCTGCTATGACTGGAAGGGTGCTACAATATGTCTGTGTTATATGGACTACTGCAACAAGGATCCGCTAGGTGAGTTTTTGTTTTAACGTCTCAAGTACAAAAATGTTTGGTGTGGACCACAAAAACTGCTTCAGAGAAACATGTCACATTAGTAGGAGCTGACAGTGGAGTACTGGACCATCGGGACAACCTGAAAGATCCCGGTGGACTGCCAGAGCCAGTTATACTTTCAACACTGGCGCTATTTTTACATAACATTAATACATGACTGCAAGTTCTATTAACCTTTTTTTTTAATTAGGTTACCTTGTACAACTTCAACACTCTACATTCCACTATTTGTTGAAGTTATATACTCATTAGTCGGTCATAGTTCGTCTTATCCTTTCAGTCTTACTCAGAAAAACTGCGGTAGTCGTTCGAATCTCGTACACATCAAAAAATATATATTTACTCTATCATTGTAATGATCTTATCCGCATTCTATGTCGTTATCTACAAAT
The DNA here is from genome assembly GCA_034231615.1 of Meghimatium bilineatum. NCBI lineage: Eukaryota > Metazoa > Mollusca > Gastropoda > Stylommatophora > Philomycidae > Meghimatium > Meghimatium bilineatum. The sequence continues at coordinate 31,110,824 of CM067307.1, forward strand.
GACATCAGAACTTGCCGGTCACATCAAGATGGCGGATTCTACACTCGACATCGGAACTTGTCGGTCGTAATCAAGATGGCGACACGGAGACACACGATTTGTGTCCTTAAAATAAACAATTTGTATTCTTCAAAAAACGTCAATCTGCCGTATATCCCATGAATAGCGTCAATCTACCGTATACCTCATGAATAGCGTCAATCTGCCGTATTCCCCATGAATAGCGTCAATCTGCCGCATACCCCATGAATAGCGTCAATCTGCCGCATACCCCATGAATATCGTCAATCTGCCGTATACCCCATGAATAGCGTCAATCTGCCGTATACCATGAATAGCATCAATCTGCCGTATACCTTATGAATATCGTCAATCTGCCGTATACCCCATGAATAGCGTCAATCTGCCGTATACCCCATGAATAGCATCAATCTGCCGTATACCTCATGAATAGCGTCAATCTGCCGCATACCCCATGAATATCGTCAATCTGCCGTATACCCCATGAATAGCGTCAATCTACCGTATACCCCATGAACATCGTCAATCTGCCGTATACTCCTTGAACAGCGTCAATCTACCGTTTACCCCATGAATAGCGTCAATCTGCCACATACCTCATGAATAGCGTCAATCTGTCGTATACCTCATGAATAGCGTCAATCTGCCGTATACTCCATGAATAACGTCAATCTGCCGTATACTCCATGAATAACGTCAATCTACCGTATACCCCATGAATAATGTCAATCTGCCGTATACCCCATGAATAGTATCAATCTTCATTATTGGTAGCATATCATTTACAGCATGGGTCGGCAACCTTTTGCTGTGTACCAACTGATGGTTTCAAATTATTCAGAGTGCCAACATCACATATCATTTTATACAAGTCGAGGCCAATATTCTTATTTTACCATATATTTTATTTTGATATTTTAATTAATTAATATATAGTGATATTCAATAATATGTAAAGTTGTAAACAACATTAAAAGAAATAGAGTTTCTTGAAAGATTTTTAAAAACAACTTTTTTATTATTAGTGGGAGCCTTGCCCTTGCATGGTCTTGGCCAGTTGCTCAATATCGACAACATACTTTGTCACTTTGAGTTTGACACAATTTTCTGAATGTTCAGGCGTTTGGCGACAAGGCTGTAGATTTAGCACTGCTTTCATGTGAGAGAAAATTTGCTCACAGGAATAGGTTTATCCAAAAGCTGAAAGAAGAGCAAAAGCAATTTTCTTCAAACAGATGTCATAATTTGGAAGGGATGTCCAACAGCTGAGAATAGCTGCAGACTTTTCTAGATTTTCATTTTCCAGAGACTTCCGTAGTTCAACAAATTTTGATGTCCATAATTCTGAAGATCTGAAGTCAATTTCTTGCTTAAACCCCGCTAATCGATTTATGATCAACTTTATACAGGAAACGTGAAGCGTCTGCGTGCAATGTGAAAATGCTTGGCGTGCCAAGTGTGGCACGCGTGCCATAGGTTGCCGACCCCTGCTTTACAGGACGTAGCTATCAACCCAGCATTTGTTGGCTGTGGTGAGTTTATAGGCAATATAAATACGTTATGTAGTTTGCCATTGCTTTCTGAACGGTCCGGATGCACAGTTACCTGTCGTTGGGATCAGACTCTGTACCTTGGCCGTCACAGACGCTCTGTATCATTTCGCCACAGAGCCGGACTAATCTGAATAACGTCATTCTGCCGTATACCCCATTAATAATGTCAATCTGCCGTATAACCCATTAATAATGTCAATCTGAGGTATGCTCCATGAATTGTTAAAGATGTCTGCAGATTTATGTACCATTTCTTGTTTAATATATCTTTCTGCACTCTCTCTCACTTTCTCACTCTCTCTCTCTCACTCTTTCACACTCTCACTCTCTCTCACACTTTCTCTCACTCTCTCTCACACTTTCTCTCACTTTCTCTCACTCTCTCTCACTCTCCCTCACTTTCTCACTCACACTTTCTCTCTCTCATTATCACTCTCTTACTCACTCTCACTTTCCCTCACTCTATTATTTTCAATCTCTCACTCTTTCTCATTCACTCTTCCTCTCACACTCTTTCTAACACTCTCTCTCACTCACACTTTCTCTCTTTCTCATTATCACTCTCTTACTAACTCACTCACTCTCACTCACACACTGTCTCTCGCTATCTCTCGCTCTCTCTCAATCACTCACTATCTCGCTCTCTCTCGCTCTCTCTCAATCTCTCGCTCTCTCTCGCTCTCTCTCAATCTCTCACTCTCACTCACACACTGTCTCTCGCTCTCTCTCGCTCTCTCTCTCAATCTCTCTCACTCACTCTCTCTCACTCTCTCACACACACACTCTCTCTCTCTGTCTATCTCTATGTACAAGTTAGCTAACAAACTTGAAGGCAGGGCAGAATCACTTAAACGTTACACCATATTTAATTTTCCCGGCTTCAGGGTCGCCATTTTAATTAATAGCCCAAATTTTCAACCAAAAACGTATTCATTAGCAAATTGTGACATACAATTTAAATATAAAATGTCATTCAAGTGAACAAACGCATTCATTTTCACTTGACCTTGTTTCTTTGCTATGAGAGACAGTATCAAGTCATCTTAGCTATTAATATATTTACGGTGTGGTGTGTTTTTTAGTTTTTGTGTGTTTTTCTTGAAAAAGGTCCCAATAGGACCTACGTATGAAAATTGTCATGTTTTGTTTTATTGCATATTTCTTATACACCTTTTTATCTAGATAGTTCATAGTTAGGTATTCCTAGTAACCTGTTTATCTTATTTTGCATTACTAATTTGCACTAGCAAAACAACATTTCACAAATTCAAATCATTGTTCAAACCATATTGTTCAAATTAATATTCTAAAGAAAACAGCATAGGCAAAAGTACACAGTTAATCTTATCTTGTAAGAAGGTCATCTCCAGAGAACTCTTCCACTCCTGACGCCACAAGGGAAACAAGTGCCACAGCATATAGATAAATTGCTTTATAGATAGATACAAGATACAATGTCATACAAGATACAATATGTCATACAAGATCCAACATATCATAAAAGATACAATGTGTCATACTATACAAAATGTCACACAAGATATAACATGGCATGCAAGATACAATATGTCATTCTATACAAAATGTCATGCAAGATACAACATGTCATACAAGATACAATATGTCATACTATACAAAATGTCATACAAGATACATGTCATACAAGATAAAATATGTCATTCTATACAAAATGTCTTACAAGACACAACATGTCATACACGATACAACATGTCATACTACACATAATGTCATACCAAATAAGTATTTGTTTACTTCATTAAGGAACAACATCTGGTTTGCCACTGATTGAAATTGCTGGTAAGATATTTTCATAGTTTAATCTAACATTCTCACCAACATCTTCTAGTCTAAAGTTTCCACCATCACCTTCTAATCTAAATCTCGCACCATCAGCTTATAATCTAAAGCTCTCACCATCATCTTCTAATCTAAATCTCGTACCATTACCTTATAATCTAAAGCTCTCACCATCATCTTCTAGTCTAAATCTCGCACCATCACCTTATAATCTAAAGCTCTCACCATCATCTTCTAGTCTAAATCTCGCACCATCACCTTATAATCTAAAGCTCTCACCATCATCTTCTAGTCTAAATCTCGCACATCACCTTATAATCTACAGCTCTCACCATCATCTTCTAATCTAAATCTCGCACCATCACCTTATAATCTAAAGCTCTCACCATCATCTTCTAGTCTAAATCTCGCACCATCACCTTATAATCTAAAGCTCTCACCATCATCTTCTAGTCTAAATCTCGCACCATCACCTTATAATCTAAAGCTCTCACCATCATCTTCTAGTCTAAATCTCGCACCATCACCTTATAATCTAAAGCTCTCACCATCATCTTCTAATCTAAATCTCGCACCATCACCTTATAATCTAAAGCTCTCACCATCATCTTCTAGTCTAAAGCTCTCACCATCATCTTCTAGTCTAAAGCTCTCACCATCATCTTCTAGTCTAAAGCTCTCACCATCATCTTCTAGTCTAAGGCTCTCACCATCATCTTCTAGTCTAAAGCTCTCACCATCATCTTCTAGTCTAAAGTTCTCATCATCACCTTCTAGTCTAAAGCTCTCACCATCATCTTCTAGTCTAAAGTTCTCATCATCACCTTCTAGTCTAATGTTCGCATATCACCTTCTAGTCTAAAGTTCGCATATCACCTTCTAGTCTAAAGTTCTCATCATCACCTTCTAGTCTAATGTTCGCATATCACCTTCTAGTCTAAAGTTCGCATATCACCTTCTTAATCTAAAGATCTCACCATCACCTTCTAGTCTAAAGTTCTCATCATCACCTTCTAGTCTAAAGTTCTCATCATCACCTTCTAGTCTAAAGTTCTCACCATCACCTTCTAGTCTAAAGTTCGCATATCACCTTCTAGTCTAAAGTTCTCATCATCACCTTCTAGTCTAAAGTTCTCACCATCACCTTCTAGTCTAAAGTTCTCATCATCACCTTCTAGTCTAATGTTCGCATATCACCTTCTTATCTAAAGTTCGCATATCACCTTCTAGTCTAAAGTTCTCATCATCACCTTCTAGTCTAAAGTTCGCATATCACCTTCTAGTCTAAAGCTCTCACCATCACCTTCTAATCTAAAGCTCTCACCATCATCTTCTAACCATTCTACTTCTTTCATGGCATTAACTATTTATTACGCTTATGCTTATTATTTGAACCCATGACCAGACACAATGGAGTTCTGTAGTGCATATCTTTGACAATGTTAATAAGAAAATCTGAAGAAACTGATAAATGCTCACATTTGTTTGTAATATGCAGATTGGATTTTCAATGGTCACTGTATATACTGTGTGTTGTTGAGTATACTATGTGTTGTTGAGTATACTGTGTATTGTTGAGTATACTGTGTGTTGTTGAGTATACTGTGTGTTGTTGAGTATACTGTGTGTTGTTTAGTATACTGTGTGTTGTGTATACTGCGTGTTGTTGTGTATACTGTGTATTGTTGTGTATAATGTGTGTTGTGTATACTGTGTGTTGTGTATACTGTGTGTTATTGTGTATACTATATGTTGTTGTGTATACTGTGTGTTGTTGTGTATACTGTGTATTGTTGTGTATAATGTGTGTTGTGTATACTGTGTGTTGTGTATACTGTGTGTTGTGTATACTGTGTGTTTTTGTGTATACTGTGTGTTGTTGTGTATACTGTGTATTGTTGTGTATACTATATGTTGTTGTGTATACTGTGTGTTGTTGTGTATACTGTGTGTTTTTGTGTATACTGTGTGTTGTTGTGTATACTGTGTATTGTTGTGTATACTATATGTTGTTGTGTATACTGTGTGTTGTTGTGTATGCTGTGTGTTGTTGTGTATACTGTGTGTTGCTGTGTACACTGTGTGTTGTTGTGTATACTGTGTGTTGTTGTGTATACTGTGTGTTGTTGTGTATACTGTGTGTTGTTGTGTATACTGTGTGTTGTTGTGTATACTGTGTGTTGTTGTGTATACTTTATGTTGTATATCATGTGTGTTGTTGTGTATACTGTGTGTTGTTGTGTACACTGTGTGTTGTGTAAACTGTGTGTTGTTGTGTATACTTTTTGTTGTATATTATGTGTGTTGGTGTGTGTACTGTGCGTTTTTGTGTACACTGTGTGTTGCTGTGTATGATGGGTGTTATTGTGTGTTGTTGTGTATACTGTGTGTTGTGTATACTGTATGTTGTTGTGTATAATGTGTGTTGTGTATGCTGTGTGTTGTGTATACTGTGTGTTGTTGTTTATACTGTGTGTTGTTGTGTATACTTTTTGTTGTATATTATGTGTGTTGGTGTGTGTACTTTGCCTTTTTGTGTACACTGTGTGTTGTTGTGTATAATGTGTGTTGTGTATACTGTGTGTTGTAGTTTATACTGTGTGTTGTTGTGTATACTGTGTGTTGTTGTGTATACTGTGTGTTGTTGTGTATAATGGGTGTTGTTGTGTGTTGTTGTGTATACTGTGTGTTGTTGTGTATACTGTGTGTTGTTGTGTACACTGTTTGTTGTGTATACTGTATGTTGTTGTGTATAATGTGTGTTGTGTATGCTGTGTGTTGTGTATACTGTGTGTTGTTGTTTATACTGTGTGTTGTTGTGTACGCTGTGTGTTGTTGTGTATACTGTGTGTTGTTGTGTATACTGTGTGTTGTTGTGTAGACTGTGTGTTGTTGTGTATAATGTGTGTTGTTGTGTATAATGTGTGTTGTTGTGTATACTGTGTGTTGTTGTGTAAACTGTGTGTTGGTAACCAACGAATCAAGTCAAATTAGTCACTATATAATCTGTTTGCCACGAGCTAGATTTTTTGTTTATGTTTATTTTTACATTTTTCTGAGTATGAAACGCTGAGGCAGACATATTAATCAGAGTACAAAACACTGGAATCAACGCTCTATGTGACACTGTATGAACTACAAAAGACAGTGAGTTTTATTCAGGAGACAGAATTACAGATATAGAAATGTTTCAAGTGAACGAAAGAAGAAGAAAACGAGGAAATGTTTATGATTGGCCACGTTTACAAGTGTGAACATACATGGATTCAGACAGTACCAAACATCTTTGCTGTTTGGTGTACATTCATCAATTATTTGGACAGAGAAATAAATATAATATGAAAGCCACAATAAGAAACAACAATGTGTTCATTATCACAACGTATGTAAGAAGTCATGAAATATATAGCAAGAGACAAACAGAAAAATATCATCATTAAGTGCCGTCTCCGCAACGAAGGTTGACTGCAACGTATCTCCAACATCTCCTGTCTCTTGTCTTGGTGGTGCACTCTGCTAGACTGTAACCTGTCCATCGCGTGATGTTACTCTCCCACTTGTATCTCTGCCTATCTCTTGCTCGCTTCCCTGAAAGTACTGACGAACTTCGTGGATCCGTTTGGACGTGTTCATATGGGGCGAAACACACGTCAGACAATAGTTGACATAATGATTGGGAGATGAACGTTGCAACGGTGACAGTGATTACTTATTTGTTGTCGGTGCATGCCATCACAGCCGCATGGGCAGGAAAGGTCTTCAATGTCATGTCTTGTAATGTGTCTAAAGTATTTTATTTGTTTGATCTTTATTTCCTTTAATTCTTTCTTCATGCGAAGTGTGATTTCTCTTAGTAGTTCCTTCTTCATATTAAGTTTTTTTAGCACCTCTTTATTTGCTTTCTTCTGTTTCCATGATGTTCTCCCTATTCTTCTATTTACCCACATCTCAAATGCATCAATTTTGTCTTCTAATTGTTTATTTAGTGTCCATGTTTCTGAGCCATACATTAATATGGAATAGATGTAGCATTTTATAATTCTCATTTTTAATTTGTTTAGATATTAATAATTTCCTCATGTCATTGAAGGTACTTTTAGCCATTCCTATTCTCCTTTTCACTTCTGTTTCACATCTGCCATCATTTATGACTATGTGTCCAAGATATTGATAATGTTTTACTTGTTGAGGCCCGATGGCCATGGTAACCCTGAGCAAATAATTTGTCAAACATGTAAACAGAAAAATAAGGTTACAACTATTATGAAGGAAAATGTTCCCAGTGTCGAAATATTTCAGTATTGGGAAACTTGGGTAATGATATCCGCAATAGAAAGAAAATATCAGCATTCACAATTAAATAATATAGAAAGGTCCTAAGAATATTATGGACAGAGAAATGATCTATCGCAGGCTTGTGTGAAGACCATAACAGACATCTTGTCTGCGATATGTGCTGTTTCGGGACTGACACTTGCTATTTCAGCATTGATTTTGTTGTACTGTGAACTACTTTGGAATGGAATAGACAACCCACCCACCTGAAATATTCTTAGGACGTGCATGGCAGATAACAATATAGCTATTCTTTGCTCCCCTTTCGGGCCTGCCAACACACGGAGGAATCGTTCATCGTTTAGTGCAGTTGAAAACATGTTGTATGTATTAGATAGCAAAGACGAAATCGGATGTGTCAGGCCGGATTTGCAAATATAACAGCTACACAAAGATATCTCCGTTCCCTTAGCAACCACCTGCTGAGAATCTAGTATAACCATTTTCCTGCTGCTATAAATATGTGGCTAGTGGAGACGGGGCAGTTTGACAAAGACCGCGGAGATTTCAGGAGATTTTCATAAGTGGAAGACTACCTTCTGGAAAGAATACGTCACATGACGCACAAGAGAGATTCATGGAAAGTTTGATAATGAAAGTTAAAAAGTATTCAAAAGCATGTTCAACATGATCAAGTTACTTATGTTCATTAGTGAATGTTCATTAGTGAATGTTCATTAGTGAATGTTCATGTGTGTATGAGATCCTTAATCGGTAAAGGTGACCCAACAGTCTGCAGTGGCCTGTTCTAAGGCGAAATATTGTGGTCTGTTGATATCTTTTGAGGGGATGTATTGCATCATGTTCGTATTCCCCTTCCATTTCTTTCTTCCACTTTGCTGTGTATGTGTTGCGGATTATTGTTTTTACTTCTCCGTAAGACAGTGGGTGTCTGTGTTGCTCCATTTCGCTTCCCGCCTTTGACAGAGCATCCGCTTTCTCATTTCCCATGATTCCACAGTGTGATGGTATCCACTGAAGGGCAATAGCTGTTGATTTTTTGATCTGTCTTAGCTCATGTCTGATGTTGTGCATAAGGCTTTCATTTCTGTTGCTCTGGATTGATTCCAGTAGGGATCTGCAATCTGTGAATATGGCTATCTTCTTTGCTCTTGGCAGTCCTGGTTCAGTGAAGGCTTTCAGTGCTTGATGGAGTGCAACTGCTTCTGCTCTAAAATTAGAGGAGTATTTCCGGGTTGGAAAAGCTTTTGATATTGTCTTCCCATCTTTGAGTCTTATAAAATTCCACCTCCTCCATTCCTTACTGCTCCTTCTGCCGATCCATCTGTGTAGACATGTGTCCAATCCTTGAGATTGTATTTTATTTCTATCATCTCCAGTGTCAATGCTTTTAGTTGAGGTGGCGTTTGGTATTCCTTATTAATTATTCCAGGAACCTGTGTTATTATGGAGCTCATTTCCCTGTTTAATGTGTTTATCATCGATGGAGATATTGATATTTCTTTATTTCTTTGCTATTGCCATTATTTCGGTCTTTTCAATATTAACCTTAATGTTGAATTTTTAACATGTTGATGCCAAAATGTTCATTAGTGAATGTTCATTAGTGATCTGATCATGCTATATTATATGTAATGTTGTCTCAAATAACTTATTTCCCACAGCGGCTGATACAACAACAGTACCAAGCACATATATGTCAACTACAACAGTACCAAGCACATCGATTTCACCTACAGCAGTACCAAGAACATCACTGTCAACTACAACAGTACCAAGCACATTGATGTCAAATACAACAGTACCAAGCACACCGATATCAACTACAACAGTACCAAGCATATCGATATCAACTACAACAGTACCAAGCATATCGATATCAACTACAACAGTACCAAGCATATCGATATCAACTACAACAGTACCAAGCATATCGATATCAACTACAACAGTACCAAGCACATCGATGTCAACTACAGCAATACGAGAAACAACAAAGCTTTCAACTCAGACAACATTGGCACCTGGTAAAATAACTTATGTCTTGAAATTATAATTATTTTTATTAAGACTGTAATCATTTTAGTATCACCACTTGCCTCCTGTTATTCTAAACCAACAGTATTAAATCGTGATCAATAATAACTGAACTTACAGTTATGGTAAATATGGCCTACCCTTTTCTCGGGCTGGTTCGTGGCCTATCAACATTAATATATCATTGGATTACGCCATTGCGCGTCACTGTGAGGGGCTATATGTTTTACATTGGCTGGTGATATGTCAATATTTGAAAGTCTATTACAATCGATAGACCGCTGGGATTTCAGGTGATTCATTAGGAAGACTACGTTCTGGAAAGAATACATTCCATGACATGACATTAAATAAATAATAAATAATAAAAAAGGAACAATGACTTTTTTCAACGTTGCGGTCCAACTGGGACCTTTGTCAAGAAACACGTAATAAACAAGAAACGCACAGAACTATTAAATTATTGAATTACAAAAATTTTGAGATTGTTCCTCACCAATGCTATTGTTATGCAAGGGAAACGACAAAAATAGCCTGTACGTTTAGTAAATGATAAATTACGTGCGTACCAATTGAGAGACGGAAACAAAAACAGAACCAGGTAAGAGAAAAGCCACGAGAATATAAATCCTTAGTGTCAGCACAGACAAAGTGAAAGACTCATGTCAATGATGAAGATTGTAAACATAGTATGCACAAACACACAGTATGTATTAGTTAATTAGTTTGTTCCTTTCGTGCCGCAAGTGACACATAGGTCAGAGGTTTTGGTTCTCCATATGATGCGGTCCGATGGCTGCAGCTTTAGTTCTTGGATGGTCTTACAGCCTATTAATTTCCCTTCTTTAAGAATGGTGTTTTTAAGTGTTGTTTTAGGTCTTCCTCTTTTTCTTTCACCCTCAGGTGACCACATAAGGGCTTGTTGATATATTCTGTTTACATCTAGTCATAAAACGTGACCAAGGTATTTCCATCTTCGTTTTCTTATTACAGTATGCATGGGAAATTCAAAAATGGATTTGTGGACCAGCAATAAAAAACGTCAAAAATTAAGGGGAAATGGTAAGGGGATTAGTGGTTGATAATGATAACGGGGTCAGTGGTTGAGAATGGTAAGGGAGTCAGTGGTTAACAATGGTAAGTGGGCGGGGTTTAACAGAAACAATCCAATTTAACATGAATCTTTAGTGTATTTCCTTCTTTGTGGTTATTGGCCGTCAATACTCAATTTATTGCGTGCAGAAAGTTTGTGGTTGTCATTTCAATCTCCACATCCTTAGAATTTATCCACATCATTAGAATGGCTCAGTCTCCGTCATTTAATTTCTACATCTGACTGTTGTCCAGTGTACTTTCTCGTACGATTTATTATGCATCACCATAACCGTCAGCTTTACACTTTTCCTAACTTCTCCCATTCTCGTAAATGTTCCTCCCTCTTTGTTATCTCCGTTGTTACCATTTTTTCATCCAGCCAATCACCTATCAGTTTGTACTCGGTTTCTACTCTTCATCCTCCTATTTTTCCTCCCTCATATTTCCCCTACTCCTGAAGCTATTCCCTCTGATCCATCTACAGACCATCACCCACTAATTCGGTGTATGCCGGCTGACCTCCCCCTTTCAGATAGTGGAGTATCAGTGCTCAGCTAGCGACGGTCTTACCTTCATCCCTCTCCACCCCCCCCCAACTGTCATCGCTATTCACTGCGTGATATCCATCGTTTTCACCGTACTCTGCTTTAGGGACGTGCGGTAGATTTTCTCAGTATGTTGTGAGTATTCGAAATGCCGCCCCTTAAATGTTTCTTTTAAACTATTGAATGGTTAAATTTGTATTTCGAGATCGCTGCTTATGCCACCTCCTTACGGTACCGCCTGATGCAGCCGCATCTTTGTACCATAGCACGGAACGGCCCTGTTCTTCATCTACAGCAATACTTGTTTTTAACAACCCTTCGTCCCCTGCACCAGCTTCATGTCATGACCCTTTCCAAACTGATACTCATCGTCAACAAGATTGGACCTCACCTCTTTCTTCTCCAACGACCAAAACGCTTGATGCTTATTTTGATTTCAACTTCCTTGCTATATAGCAAGTTCGCCTTCCCCGATTACGACGCTCTAACATTGCCAGATCTAAGTTGCAGGCGCTCTCTAGCCTTTGCTCATTTGACGATATCGTCATAAAACTTGCTGATAAAGATGACAGTGTCATCTGGCAGAAGGACCTATACATTAAAGAAGCAACACGCAAACTAGAGGACCCCGCATTTTATCAACTTTGTAAAGGATCCCATTGTGGCACAAAACATTTAAGTTGTTAAACCAATCAAATAACCTTGTCAACATTAATCAGCTTCTACAGGGTGCTCTTGAATTTCGGTTTTCTAAGAGTAGCATTGAATCCCCTACTCTGTATTTACTACCTAAAATACATAAACCGTCTAACCCGGGTAGACCAGTTACATCCACCTGTTCTTACCCAACTGAACTCATGTTTGGATTCCTGGATGATGTATAACCTCTTGTCGCGTCTCTTCCATCTTATCTAAGACACTAACCATGCCCTATCCATTTTTTCTTCCATTGTTCTTGAACCTCTACACACCTATAATATATTCCTTCTTGATGTTATTTCTCTCTACACATCTAATCCACATAACAATGGACTTTCTGCCATGTAGTTCTATCTGAACATTAATTCGCACAAGTCTATTGCTACAGTCACTATTTTTGACTGGCTGAATTGGTCCTTACCTTGAATTCAGTTGAAATGAACACTTTTTTATACCAAATTAGCGATGTAGCAATTGATACTAAAATGGGACCCAGTTATGCTTGTTTATTTATTGACCGCCGTGAACATCTTATCTTTTCCACTTTCCAGGTCCCTATCATACTATTTTCCATTGCTATATAGATGATGCTTAAAGGGTTACTGATATTTCTCTAGATGACCTTATCCATTTCATTATCTGTGTTTCCATCGTGCTATTAAATTTACTTCTCCTATTTCTTCCACCTTTGTTGACTTCATCGACATTTATGTTTCCATAGGATTTATATCTTTTACTACCTCCTTAAGTTTTATCTACTAAACATACTGATTATTTGTCGTTTCATTTTCATGGAGATGGTTTCTTACCAAAACCATCTCTGAAGTAGTATAATTCAATAATTTAATAATTCTGTGTTTCTTGTTTGTTATGTGTTTTTTTTATTGACAAGGGTTCCAGTTTTAAGCGTAGAATGGTAAAAGTCCGTATTCCGTTTTTTATTGTTATTACATTTTTATTTGGTAGTTTGACCATATATTAACATCATTACATCAACGTATTATGTATCGGTTCTTAGTTGTGTTACTGCGGCACTCTCCACTGTGTCGGATATCCTCTGACAGGTTGGGTACTCTCCACCTTGTCGGATATCCTCTGACAGTTTGGTTATTTATACATTACCACTGTGTGTGTTTGTTGTGATCTACACGGACTACAAGCAATATAACACTTGTACCCTTTTCTACAATCGGAAGGTTTATGCATATCTTTATTTCATACTCAGAATGTTCCAACTGACAAAGGTGCTTAATACTTTAAGCTGAAATTTCCTTCAGCCTTCAGAGAGGTTAACAACATAACTGTATAAATGTAGTCAATCAATCAATCAAGTGCCATGCCGAAAGGCGTAGGTGATCATGTTTCTCCACGACTCTCTGTCTCTTGTGTTATCAATAAGCTCAGTTGGTGAGCTTCTACCGTGCCACGATACAAGCCCATCTAGTAACTTTTCTCTTTGTCGACCTCTATCTCTTCTCCCTTTAATCTTTCCAGTGGTTATTAAGTGTTCAAGCTGTGTTCTTCTCAGCACATGCCCTAGAAACCGTGACTGTCTGCCTCTAATGTTTGATATGATTGATATTTTTACGCCAGCTTCAATGGGAACCTCTGCATTAGTTTTCTTGGCTGTCCATGGTATTTTCATCATTCTTCTAAGAAAACACATTTCTGTAGCCTCCAATTCACTTTGAATTTTCTTGTTTATAGTCCATGAAAATTCGAAGAAAATGTAGTGCCTTCCATAAAAGGAAAACCTCACTATACGAGGTAGAATCAAGATGTTGTCGGAATAGTCTGCTAATACTTAAATGGAAGATCATGTTGTGGGGACTATATGTTTAGAAGTTGTCAATGACCTTGACGAAAGGACATAGCAGACGTGGCCTTCGCATATTCTCTCGAAAATAAAATACAGATGTTTGTTTGCGTGTTGTGTTAGTTGCATTGTTGATATTGAAAATATCCTTGATTAAACAATGTACAAATGTCAAATTCCGTGTTTTTCTTAAGAGGTCACCCTCAGAGATACTAACAAAACTTAATAAAGTATATGGTGCTATCGTAAAGAAACGCATTCAAATGAAAACTACCATAAAAATGGAGAACAAGCTCTTGGATTATGTGTATGACAATGGCACATGGCACGTCGATCCCGACTAGTAGAGAAGTACCTCACAAAACACAAAGTTATCACCTTGGAACAATCTCGATATTCTCCTGACCTTGCACCGGATATTTTTATTTGTCCCCTCGAATGAAATCGGCTTTGAAAGGACAACGATTCAATGATGCAGATGACGTTATCATCAAAGCGATAAGACAGCTGAAAGAGATGTCAAAAAATATGTTCCACGAATGTATTCAGAAGCTGCATGCACTTTGTCAAATGGTGTGTTATGGCGATGAGAACTATTTTAAAGGAAACGTATTGTATATAATTATATTGTCACTTATTTCTATATACTCCAATAATAATTCTGGAACTTGTTAATGCTATAAGGTATGGGGGAGTAGGAGTGGTGTCGTCTTCTTACATGGGAAACGTTCTCTCGCAACGAAATTTGTTATTAGATAGACGCAACGTGTGTGATGAAATCAATGTACGAAATTCTTTTCGGTACATAGTTCCCGCTATGAGGAGGTTCGTTATTAAGACTTTGACAACCGTCGAAAGTTATAGAGTTTTCTAAGTGAAAGAAATATCTCTAGACAAAAACAACAGCTCACTCCACATTTGAAATTTTACTAAGGGTTTACTTTTGCATAGAAGTTAGTCTGATAGAACACCGTAGAGACATTCCGACATTCTGCGTGTGTTCGAAGTGGTTTATCTGTGGGTAATGATTACTGGTGGATGCGATAGTCTTGATCAAGCTGTCTCACAATTTAACACATTGTAAATATTATCTTTAAATATTATTTAATAATCATTTTAATAACATTACATTTCAGAACCAGAGATTTTCATTCAATGCATCCAGTGTTCGAACTATAACGGTGATGTCCCTAATCCAGATTGTTCTCAAGGCGGATCACTCAACTTTGACACAGTTTCTGTTTTGGATTGTTATGGGCCTTGCTTCACTAAAAGTGATTCATCCAACGGTAAAGTTACATATTTCTTGTGTGGTAATATGTTAATTCTGAGACAGCAGTAATACCTGTCAACTTCCATAAGACTTCTGTTAATTCCGAGAACTCAGTCATATCTGTCAACTTTCATGAGAATTCTGTTAATTCCGAGAATTCAGTCATACCTGTCAACTTTCATAAGAATTCTGTTAATTCCGAGAACTCAGTCATACCTGTCAATTTCCAGAAGCATAATGTTAATTCCGAGAACCCAGCCGTATCTGTCAACTTCCAGAAGCATTTTGTTAATTCTCAGAACTTAGTCATACTCAAATTCTACCGCAATTCTGCTTGTGAATCACACATTCTACCCAACCTATTAAATGTATTTTTATCTCACATTCTACCAAACTTCTGTATTTTCATCTCAGGTTCTACATTCTTCTTCTTCTTCTGCGTTCAGCATGGGGTCATGCTATACCGTCAGACCTGTCATCAAGACGAAGTCCACTGTCTTCTCCAGGTCAGAGCGGCTGCCCCTTAGCTTTTGCCTCAAGTCTGTATCCTCTGGCCAGGTCTGCTGTCTTTGCTCTTTGTATGTTGGCAGTCCTGAAGTATGTGTTCTGGAGTCTGGGTTGCGGATCCACATGGACATTCATCTGTGTATGAGATCCTTAATCGATAATTAGGTTCTACCTAACTTCTGTATTTTTATCTCAAGTTCTACCAAACTTCCGTATTTTTTATACCACGTACTATTCTGGGTTATTTGCAAGAAACAGCGCCACATCAATTGTCTACATTTCAACTTTTAATATTATGAGTACTTTCATACAGCTTGCGTGACTCCGAGATAAAATGATTGCTGCAAATGAATCGATCTGCGTCCAACGCACTGAGAACATCCTACCCATCCCACCTCCACCCCACCCCCGGATGCTCCTGTGGATAGGCTGCTCTCAGTGCGTTGCGCGCAGAACGATTATTGCAGCGGTTTATGCGCCTTTAACAAATGTTCGCTTCGTTAAATAATATATGATTTGTTACGTTAAAATGTGGCCACTGATTCTCGTAATGAAACCTATTCTATAATTGAATCTTAAGTTCCAACCGAACTCTATATTTTTATCTCAAGTTCTATCTAAATTCCATATTTTGGTCACATGTTATACCAAAATTATGGTTTTTAGTATTTTAAACATGTTATACCTAAATTCTATATTTTTTATCTATAATTCCAATCAAATTCTGTATTGTTTATCTTCATTTCTACATAACTTCTGTATTTTATCTCAAGTTCTATTCAAATTCTGTATTTCGATTTCAAGTTTGAATTAATTTATGTATAAAATGTACTTTTCTAAGACAAATAATACAGGTTAAACCTAGCAATAAAATCTGAGTATTTTCTGTTCACGACCGACAATCTGTGTAATATGACATGTATGTTGTATATGCGTTGAAGTATGTGTATGAAGAATATGCTACCATATTTTGACAGTATTTTCGAATGTTGTTCATAAGTATATATCTTCAGTTTAGTGACAATTATTTTTGCACATTCTTTATCAATGATTGTAATTGTACAAATGACTAAGAAGACGTAGCAGATTAACCACATTGTACTCAGCCTCAGGTACAGTAAACGTAGCCGATTACCTTTAATTGTACGCGGATACAACGGATGTAGCAGATTCAGCATCATCCGACGCCATGCCTGCTGGCGTAGGCGATCATGGGCCTCCACAGTTCTTTATCTCCAGTATTATGTATCAGTAACGTTATTGTTTCCCTGCCGTGCCAGGTTGTTTAACTGTCTAATATTTTCTGCCTTTATCACCCTCTGTCTATGTTGCCTTCAATCTTGCCTGTTATAACTATGTTCTCCAAACCGCCATTGTATCATAACGTGTTCCAAAAAATATAGTATCTTTTTCTTATATTATTGATTAAGCTCCGTCTCGCATTTGATTCTTTCAACACCCCCCACATTAGTTTTCCTAGCAGTCCATGGTATTCATTCTTCTGTAGAACCATATCTCTACTGCATCTAATTTCCTAATTTCTTGTTTGTTTATTGTCCAAAAATCGCATATATATGTTAGTATAGGAGTTATATAACACTGCAAAACTCTCTTCTTCGTCTCTAATTATAATGTCATATTATATATTTTTATATTTTTCGTGACAATATGTTTTTCATTTGGAAGATTAGTTTCATTGTACTCGGGTAGAATGGTCGTGAACAGTTCCGGCATGGGATGACCACTACAGATGGTGTTCTTGGTCTACCAGTGACATTCTAGCCACTCTCCGCTGTTGAGCTGCTGAATCTCTCCTATTTTCACAAGAGGATGTGTCTTTTTTACTGTGTTGGCTCAATTTTGTGCATGTTCTTCTCATGTATATTGGTCTAGTTCAAAGTCTTTCAGTGAACTCTGCAAGTTTCTTTTATGGCACGTAATTCCGTAGCTTCAAGAGATAGTCCCCGTGGACCTCAGAAACGTTGACTTATAAACACGGCGTTACGATCCATGACTGAACCATCGACTTCTTGAGCTTAAAGCACATGCTTTAACCACTACGTGAGGAAGATGCCAGACTGTAATTGTTAAAATATAGTCTCCAAAAGTATATACTGTCAAATGAAGATATAAACTCCAGAATATAGACTGTCAAATTAAGATACCGCCCGTGTGTTGCCGGTGCGCGAAAGGGGAGCAAAGAATAGCAACACTGTTTACCTTCCACGCATGTCGTAAAAGGCGACTAAGGAGGTTATGGGATGGAGTTGGCTGTCTCATCCCATATGTTTAGTGACAATTATTTTTGCACATTCTTTATCAATGATTGTAATTGTACAAATGACTAAGAAGACGTAGCAGATTAACTACATTGTACTCAGCCTCAGGTACAGTAAACGTAGCCGATTACCTTTCATTGTACGCGGATACAACGGATGTAGCAGATTCAGCATCATCCGACGCCGTGACCCAAAGCCATGCTGAAGTAGGATGTGTCAGGTCGAAAGGCGCAGATATCGCAGCAATGCTGTAAACCATGACACAACGCATTCCGTTCTCAGGATTGCATCCTGCTAATCTGTAGGAGTTTGAGAACGAACGCAGAAGAAGAAGAAGAAGAAATGAAGATACAAACTCCAAAAGTACATACTGTCGTATGAAGATATAGCTCCAAATGTAAATACTGTCGTGTAAAGACATACATCTCCAAAAGTATATACTGCAATACTGAGACATTGCAATAACGAGACATATTTCCTTTCTCCTTTAATGACACCATTGATAATCTTGTCCAAAGCGTCTACTCGGGTACCAATACCGTGGCGACTTGCTAGGCCATGAGAGTTTTTTATGATGCAATAAAATGAAGATTTGCATCAAAGATTCCTGAGGTTAGAAATTATACACACATATATCAGGAGGGGTGAGATTTAGAAGGATATGAGAATAGTGTGCTATCAATGAGATATCTATCAGCCTTCATACGCCACATTATATGCTGGCAGAGACAAAGACATGTAGGTGTGTCTAAAATGTTGGTTCACCTAATCTATGCAATATTATATTAGATATTATACTGTAATATACATACATATATCATGTTTGTCCCTTAATATTTTCACTTAGTGGTCACGAGAGGATGCATCAGATCCCTGCGACCACTTCCAGCAGAGCTTCCACCAGATGGGTGCTACAACTGGAAAGGTGCTACAATATGCCTGTGTTATATGGACTACTGTAACAAGGATCCTCTTGGTAAGTTTATATGTGGAGCGCATATGTAAGTGAGCGCCTATGTATATGTAAGTGAGCGCATATGTAAGTTTATATGTATAAACAAAATCATAGACTATTTATAGAACTTTCACAATGAGTTTTGCCATGAATTCGTGGATCTCTAGATAGTAGGATATGCTTCGAGTTTGAGAAATCGTGGACAAGTGTTGGTTGTATATATTAATTCATTCATTCATTCATTTTCCTTTTGCGCTGAAGTTAGCGCATAGGGCAGAGGTCAGATTTCTCCAATTCTGTCTGTTCAAAGCTATTCTGTGCAGTTCTTGAATTGTATGAATATTGGTTGTTTTACTTTCTCTAAGTATTGTTCTTCTGAGTGTTTCTTTTGGTCTGCCCCTTGCTCTTTTGCCTTAAATATCCGATGTTGTAGTACACAGTTTGCACAAAATAATTCGCTTGAATGAAAAAGAATTGAAATGAACTGACTTCTGTTACACAAATCAGTCTGGACTTTACATGTTAGTTTATTAATCCAACGATCGACGGAATGACCCAGACTTGATTAGAGAAACACCCTCCATCAACGGACGTCACTACCGGAAGCCGGTTGTATATATAAATGCATATATATGTTCATCGTGTGACAACCAAGGTATGCACATATTCAGGATGAAAACAATATGACCACTGTCTTCTTTCCAGGCATGTCGTAGAAGACGACTAAGGACATTTTCTGTATAGACTGTCAACATGTCAAGTGTTTGGGAAAAGCATTGTTGTTGCATGTCTTATCTTCATTTCTTCCATGTGTCTTCAATCAAGTGGTCTCTTTGGAGGAAATGCAGGCCAGTTGACATTGCGCCTTTGCCCTTCTGTGGCGGATTCCTAGGTGGAGGGGAAGGTTATGTGTACCATTACTGCAGATTAGTCACAATATTTGACTGAAGGATGATCACTTAGTTGACCCAGAAGTGTGTGGTGCGTTCCAGATTTGACTGAAGGATGATCACTTAGTTGACCCAGAAGTGTGTGATGCGTTCCAGATTTGACTGAAGGATGATCACTTAGTTGACCCAGAAGTGTGTGATGCGTTCCAGATTTGACTGAAGGATGATCACTTAGTTGACCCAGAAGTGTGTGATGCGTTCCAGATTTGACTGAAGGATGATCACTTAGTTGACCCAGAAGTGTGTGATGCGTTCCAGATTTGACTGAAGAATGATGAATTAGTTGACACAGAAGAGTGTGGTGCGTTCCAGATTTGACTGAAGAATGCTGAATTAGTTTATTCAGAAGTGTGTGGTGCGTTCCAGATTTGACTGAAGAATGATCACTTAGTTGACTCAGAAGTGTGTGATGCGTTCCAGATTTGACTGAAGAATGCTGAATTAGTTGATTGAGAAGTGTGTGGTGCGTTCCAGATTTGACTGAAGAATGATAAATTAGTTGACCCAGAAGTGTGTGCTGTGTTCCAGATTTGACTGAAGAATGATGAATTAGTTGATTCAGAAGTGTGTGCTGCGTTACTGGCAGGACAAGATGATCTTGGAATATTGCTGCAATGGAATGTATTATTCTATCGCCGAAGACGGATGTGTTGGGCCATCGGCACAAATAAAACGGCAACGCATTGCAATTCTCTGGACTAGATTAAACTGGAAATCTTGTACGTCCATTGTCCTGTTGTAAGAAATCCGGCGGGAGTTTAAGAATGAACGACGATGAAGAAGAAGAAATATTCTTTCTTGGACTAAACATGCACCCCACACACACACACAACCATGCCATCTTAGACAACAAATATTATACGATTGCAGGTGTCACATCGTCTACACAACTGAAGAAGACCTGTGGTTTTGTCAGAACACGCAATTAGCTGTCACGAGCCTACGCCCCGTAGCTAAACTAGCACATCATCATCATATATGCATGATATATATGTGTATTAGTGTGTTTGTTTTGATCCCAAGAATTATGAGCAATAATGCCCTTGTATCCTTTGTGACAGACTGTTGGGCTTGCCGGGAGTCGGACAAGGAAAATTGACGAAGGATAATGCTAAAATCAGCAGTCCTTTATTTTGCTTAGATGGTACTTTTAAAAAAGTAAAGAAGACAAAAATAGACACCATAAGAAAATAACTGCTAGTAAATGTTGACGAGACAGGGTTATTGGTGGAGTTTGTTAGTGTGAATATTCAACCAGTTGTGACCGAAGCATGAGAATGGTAGGGAAAAATAAAATATTGCCAAAAACTGTTAGTTTAAGAAAGGATGTGTATAGAGTAGAATATTCTGGAAGAGGTTGTTGACAACCTTGAGTGGCGCAAGCTAGAGTAAAGTTAGATTAGTAGGAAAACGTTTGCGGACAAAAACATGAATACATATGAGCATTCAGCAAGATTGAGATTCAAAATACATGCAAAACCGCGAACAATACGTACTGTAATCAATCTTGAGTGATCAGTCGTTCATTCGCCAGTAACTAAGTAACAGCTCAGCCATGTAGCGAATGATTAATCGGGGAGCTTTCCATGAAGCATGACATGATTCCTCGAACTCTATAGTTTTTGCGAAGAGGATTGTTGGAGTGCAAGCTGTACAACACAATGTTGAGATAATTCGTCGCATGTTGAATTTGTTATGAGAATACCTAGTGAGTAGAAAACTCATAAGCATTGCACTAACAACAATAGCTAGTCAATCATTTGCAGAGATTGGCAAAATTTCATTATTCTGTTCCAAGTTGTGCCTGTTGAATTTCAATGAGTACATATTTTTGGAGAAAAAGTTCCTGAAAACTGGCCTGTTCCAAATGAGCATTCTGATGAAAATCTTTCAGAGAATTCACAGGAAAACTGCAAATTTGTGCTCCCTAAGAAATGGCAAAGAAATAAACAAAAACGTCGATGTGGACAACATAAATTGAAAAATCTAACTAATGATGTCATTTTGTGTATTTTCCCCCCAGGAAAATCATCTGGTATTTCATTGGATCAAAACTCAGGTAAGTTACTTGATCTATTAAAACAGTAATCTCACCATATCTTATGTGACATATTCTTTCCAGAACGTCGTGTTTCTTATGGATTCTCTGAACACTCCCCGATTCGACCTGCCGCAGCTATAGACATGTTTAAACAATATTATATATCACTGAAAAACCGTCGCCTTGAACGCCCTCTTTCTCTGTTGCCGTTAACTCTGCCTTCAGCTATTAATCTTTCCTTTCTATTATGTCTATTTATATGACCAAAAACACACAGCTTTCTTGTTAAGATGTTGTTACGGAGCCAGTCCTTTTCGACGTTTATTGATATTAACCATTGTATACGTAAAAATCTCACCATGTGCAAAACTAATTTGCGTTTTAACTGATAGGGGAGTTTAATTTCGAAAAATTCATTGATATTCCATAATGTGTTGCTTTTCTTCCGGCTCTGTGGCGGAAAAGGTACCGAGTTCGAAACCCATCTCACGCAATTGTGCATCCAGACCGTTCAGAAAGAAATTAATCTAAATGCGTCCAAGAAAATCACAACAACCAAACAATGTTGTTTTGATGGCTAGATTATGTGCTAGATGCTGTAAATTTTTGTTTAACTTCTTCAAAAGAAATATTATTGTTGTTATTATTATTACTAGGATTATTATTATTATTATTATTATTATTATTACTCTTATGTCTGCAGTCTCGTTTATTTCATATCCTTCGGATTGGACTACGTTTTGCTTCGTTTTGCTAAATAATTTAAAGAAATTTTAATTGCATGTTTTTGTTCTGTAAAAACCTCATAGAAGACTAATGCACACGTTGAACTGTTTGTTTGTTTAGTTTTGTTTCGTTTTTATCTCAGGAATTGGCAATGTCGCAATCGGGGCCTGAACTTCTATTTCAGTGTGCAAAGAATAGGGGCACGGTCTTATTTCCAGGCATGCAGTATGAGGCGACTATATGTGTCGTCAGGTTCCGACAGTAGAAAACAGCAATACTGTTTGCTTTCCATACATTTTGTAAGATGTGACTAAGATTCAAATATATATGTAAAGATGGTCAGCTGTTTCTCTCTCTCTCTCTCTATATATATATATATATATATATATTATATATATATATATATATATATATATATATATATATATATATATATATATATATATATATATATATATATATTTGTTCACCAATTTTAATGGTTACTAGTATATGAATCATACATTCATCTTATGTGTGCACTTCCTCTACCCCAACTCAGTTATTGATATTCACCACATCACAACACCTAGTCAACCCACCTCTGCTTTCACAGAGGTTATACTTTCACAGAGGTTATACTTTCACAGAGGTTATGCTTTCACAGAGGTTATACTTTCACAGAGGTTATACTTTCACAGAGGTTATACTTTCACAGAGGTTATACTTTCACAGAGGTTATACTTTCACAGAGGTTATACTTTCACAGAGGTTATACTTTCACAGAGGTTATGCTTTCACAGAGGTTATACTTTCACAGAGGTTATACTTTCACAGAGGTTATACTTTCACAGAGGTTATACTTTCACAGAGGTTATACTTTCACACAGGTTATACTTTCACAGAGGTTATACTTTCACAGAGCTTATACTTTCACAGAGGTTATACTTTCACAGAGGTTATACTTTCACAGAGGTTATACTTTCACAGAGGTTATACTTTCACAGAGGTTATACTTTCACAGAGCTTATACTTTCACAGAGGTTATACTTTCACAGAGATTATACTTTCACAGAGGTTATACTTTCACAGAGGTTATACTTTCACAGAGGTTATACTTTCACAGAGGTTATACTTTCACAGAGGTTATACTTTCACAGAGCTTATACTTTCACAGAGGTTATACTTTCACAGAGATTATACTTTCACAGAGGTTATACTTTCACAGAGGTTATACTTTCACAGAGGTTATACTTTCACAGAGGTTATACTTTCACAGAGCTTATACTTTCACAGAGGTTATACTTTCACAGAGGTTATACTTTCACAAGGTTATACTTTCACAGAGATTATACTTTCACAGAGGTTATACTTTCACAGAGGTTATACTTTCACAGAGGTTATACTTTCACAGAGGTTATACTTTCACAGAGGTTATACTTTCACAGAGGTTATACTTTCACAGAGATTATACTTTCACAGAGGTTATACTTTCACAGAGGTTATACTTTCACAGAGCTTATACTTTCACAGAGGTTATACTTTCACAGAGCTTATACTTTCACAGAGGTTATACTTTCACAGAGATTATACTTTCACAAGGTTATACTTTCACAGAGGTTATACTTTCACAGAGGTTATACTTTCACAGAGATTATACTTTCACAGAGGTTATACTTTCACAGAGGTTATACTTTCACAGAGCTTATACTTTCACAGAGGTTATACTTTCACAGAGCTTATACTTTCACAGAGGTTATACTTTCACAGAGGTTATACTTTCACAAGGTTATACTTTCACAGAGATTATACTTTCACAGAGGTTATACTTTCACAGAGGTTATACTTTCACAGAGGTTATACTTTCACAGAGGTTATACTTTCACAGAGGTTATACTTTCACAAGGTTATACTTTCACAGAGATTATACTTTCACAGAGGTTATACTTTCACAGAGGTTATACTTTCACAGAGGTTATACTTTCACAGAGGTTATACTTTCACAGAGCTTATACTTTCACAGAGGTTATACTTTCACAGAGATTATACTTTCACGAGGTTATACTTTCACAGAGATTATACTTTCACAGAGGTTATACTTTCACATAATTTATACTTTCACAGAGTTTATACTTTCACAGAGTTTATACTTTCACAGAGTTCATAACTATTAAGTTGAAGATGACTATCTCAGCAGTCACACCTCGCAACCGGTTGTAATACCTTACTAATCCATCAATGAAAAAACAAACAGAAACTTCCAAATTCCACCCTGCTTAATGTTTCCTTTCAATTACAAACCAGATGACTTGGACAAACAGGCCTATTCGCTGGTTGTATTGTCAATGCAAACTCAAGGCATCTGCAAACTGGTGCTTTTAGCGGAATGAGCTATGAATACAGGCCAGGGCTGTAATATGTGCATACATATTACCTTACATTACCTTAGCCTGGTAATGGCGAGCACACAAAAACTTTACCGAGTTCTATAGACTATTTTAGCAAATTCAGTGTAGAATAGCCTCTGTGTGTGCCTTGCTATAATAAAAATTCTTATGCGGGTTTGTTAGAATTTTGCTGTAACCGTTTTCCAAAATATTGTATGTAAAATACAGTAACCTTTGTACGTAGTCTATCTGCATGCGAAAGGTCTGATGGTTTCACTAGCCCATCAAACCGATTGTAACGCTATAATATACCCCTAATATTATGTACATGCAATGTACACATTCGTATACATTGATGATTTCCTCTTGTGGTCTCTCTGTGTTGTCTTTCTATTTGTGTCAATGGACCGACGTATTAGGCTTCGATTGTAAATTGTGCTAATATAATGATTTCAAATGAAATGACAAATTTAAAATTGTCAACAATTCGCTACTTTATCTGCGTTATTGACTATGAAAAGGCATTTAGAAGTGTGCCAAGAACACACTTTTCCCAATGATGAATATAGAGTAGTGCATAATATAGAGAAAATATTTGTGTTACAGCGGGGCCTCTCCTCTTTATCAAATTCTCTGGCATTGTGATTTATAGTTATCAAAATTGAAACAGCTGGAAGTGAAAGGAAAAATCAATTATGAATCAAAGCTTTAATTTATATCCGCATCAAGCAGGAGATTTTGCCATCAATTTTTAAAAAAAAGTCCCGTATTCATGGCGTTGTTCATACTAATCAATGTTGACTATCGTCAGATCTATTCAATATTTTTTTTTGAGTAGATGATGAAACAAGTTAGTCAAACAAATCACATGTAGATTGAAGTGAGTGAGTCATGCTGTTTTGAATCGTTGTATGTTATGAATCAACGTTACTTCACTCAGAAAAAAATCCATAGATGACCTGTACCCAGCCCCACAGCAAAGATCGATGTGTGTGAAAATTCATGATTCTATTGATTTGTTGGTTAAACAGATTCTACATTCTGCCCCTCTGATGCCCAGTCCTATTTGTTGCAGATTTCACACCATATTCCTCCCTTTGGTACGTCAATTATCGCAATGTCTACTCTACATTCAGCAGGCGCTCTTAAATCACCTCCAGAGTGATCCATTTATTAGCTCTAAGCTCACACCGACTGCATGTACATTTGATACAAGCTATCTACTTTCTCATTTCTTCTTCGTTCTTCTTCTTCTATGAGTTAGCTGGATGCAATCCAAAGAGCGGAGCGCGTTGTGTCATGGTTTATAACTTGTCTGCGATATCTACTATTTCCGATTTGACGCATCAGTACAGCTTTTTTTATCACGTTGACCTATTGGGGGGGGGGGGTGTAACAGCCACTCTTACGACGTGTATAGCAGGTCACAGTATAACTATTATTTGCTCCCCTTGTGACTACAGCAACACAAGAACGCTCTCATTTCCTGGCAATCCCTTCATAACTGAGGGAAGAAAGTCAATAACTAAAAGGAATCGTTCATCAAGATCAAAGCTTTCGGCTAGAACAGTGGTTAGAACGTGTTAATAAAAAACTAAACAGAAAAAAATATTGGTTTAGAATAGTGGTTAGAAAATGTTAATAAAAAACCAAATTGAAAAATTATTGTTTTAGAATAGTGGTTTTGGTAGCATATCCTATCCAGGACGTAGCTATCAACCCAGCATTTGTTGGCTGTGGTGATTTTCTAGGCAATATAAATACGTTCAGTAGGTTGCCATTGCTTTATGAATAGTGGTTAGAACATGTTAATAAGAAATCAAACAGAAAAATATTAGTTTAGAACAGTGGTCAGAACAGGTTAAGAAAACGAACCAACAGAAGAAGATTCCGTTAGAACAGGTGTTTTTTTTAAAAACAGAAACAGATTGGATTAGAACAGTGGTTAGAACAGCTTAAGGAAAAAAAAACAGAATAAAATTCCATTAGAATCTTTTACTCCGAGGTCACCTTTTGAAAAATCAAAATGTATGTGTTCCGTTACTCCTCCCGCGTGCTAAATACTTTCTTTAAATTTCCTTACGTCACCAACTTGTAAGCTTTATCGTTATAATTCTTGTAAATGTAAATCTTATTGTTTATAGCTATAATTATTGTTGTTTATAGCTATAATTATTGTTGTTTATAACTATAATTATTGTTGTTTATAACTATAATTATTGTTGTTTATAACTATAATTATTGTTGTTTATAACTATAATTATTGTTGTTTATAGCTGTAATTATTGTTGTTTATAACTATAATTATTGTTGTTTATAACTATAATTATTGTTGTTTATAGCTATAACTAGATTCGTTCGGATCCCGTCGGGAACAGTCGTCCCATCGGAATGAAATTTATTGTGTTGCTTGCCGTGATATGCCTCACATTGCCAATGCGCCTGCTCACCGTATGGGAAGAAAAGCAAGTATGACATCATACAGTCCACAACCAATTCATCGAATACAGTCCATAACCAATATTTTATGAATTAATAAATGCGAATGTCGCGGTGAAAGGGTGGTTCGCCATCTTCCTTGACGAAAATCATTGATGTTGGTTCAATATAGCGAGGTCGATCAGATTGACGATTGCAATTCACAATAACATCTATATGATGTGGCCTTATCTGCCTTGAGTTGTCAGTGGTAGAAGAGTTCTCTGGAGATGACCTTCTTGTGTGCTGTTTGTAAGCTTGTTCCTGTGGCTTCTTTGATTTCTGTGATCCATCTTTTACATGGTCTGCCTCTGGCTTTATAGCTGTTATGTCTATGTGTCATTACCATCTATGGCATGCTATCTGTTGGTAGTCTGGAGGTGTATGAAAACCATCTGATCTGTTGTCTTTAGATGTGTTCCAATACTGTTTTATTTTTGGTTATTTGTCTGATGTTATCGTTTCTAATCCTATCTCTTAATTACGCTCCTAGTATTCTTCATAGATATGTTACTTCTGTTGTCGCCATTTTTCTTTTTGCTTGTGCTATCATTGTCCAGGTTTGACACTGGTAGCATAGTGTTGGGATAATAATAGCCTTGTAGAATGCAACTTTAGTGCCTATGCTTACATTTGTCGTAATTTGTGTTGTTTATAGATATAACTCTTGTGGTTTATCGATATAATTCTTCTTCTTTATATCATAATTCGTGTTGTTTATATATATATATATATATATATATATATATATATATATATATATATATATATATATATATATATATATATATATATATATATATAAAGTTGTTTATAACAATAATTCCTTTTTGTTTATTGTTATAATTTTTGTTGTTTATCGATATAATTTAAGTTGATTAACCATATAATTATTGTTGTTTATCGATATAATTTAAGTTGATTAACCATATAATTATTGTTGTTTATCGATATAATTCGCACTGAAACACCGTGGGCAAGTAGGGTAGCAGCCAGTATCCCGCGCCATTAACCGAAATCTTAGTACTTGTTCATCCTTATAACTCTTGTTGTTTATCGCTATAGTATATAATTGTTGTTGTTAATACTATAACCCTCATTATTTATCGATATATATCATGTTATTAATCGCTATATATCTTGTTTTTTATCGCTATAGCTCTCATTGTTTATCGCTATAGCTCTCGTTGTTTATCGCTATAGCTCTCGTTGTTTATCGCTATAGCTCTCGTTGTTTATCGCTATAGCTCTTGTTTTTTATCGCTATAGCTCATGATGTTTATCGCTATAACTCGTATCGTTTATCGATATAATTGTTGTTATTTATTGCTATAACTCTTGTTATTTATTGCTATAACTCTTGTTATTTCTTGCTATAACTCTTGTTATTTATTGCTATAACTCTTGTTATTTATTGCTATAATTCTTGTTGTTTATCCCTATAATTCTTGTTGTTCAATTCCTCAGTTTTTGTGGTCACCTTTTTTTTGGGGGGGGGGGGTCTCTGACCCCACTTAGATATTATTTTCTCATACCCTTTCCTTCAAGTCTCCATACGCCCCCTCCCCGAGTAAGAAGATCAATATTATTCAAACGAAAGAGTCAACAACATGACAAAAACGGAGGTTTAAAATCGCACGGAAGAAATGGAAGAATGTGTAATGAAAGGTATGGTTGTTTATAACATGGAAAAGGGTCAACCAAAACGACAATGGACAAACGACTTTACATGACATATTTGAAAATGTTCTTGGCTGCAACATGCAATCTTGCTCAGAGTCCTGAGCTCAGAGCATCCATTAAAGAGGAGCACGTACCGGAGAGAACATGTCACCTGAATAATAAAAATAGTGGTAATTGCCAAACAAAACCGAGGTATAAGCATTGTTGTAATGGTGAAGAACATCAGAGTGCAGAGAGTTTCTGATTTGTGTCAATTAATGACATAGCATACTGGATGTAATGTAAATTAGAGCTTATAATCGTAGTCAATTAACAAACATTCTTTTAAAACTCAAGTTTTAATCAGATTTCTTGCATTAGTGTAAAGGCATGTCTTTTGTCAATTATACAATCCTGCTGATTCATTGGGGGATCATCCTACATAAGTGACGCACTTTACTTTTCCCTTTTCTTCTTAAGAATGGCGGGGATTGAATCAGATACGTTCTAATGTGGTTGGGTCGAGTACGGGAAATCTGTTTACTTGAGTTGCAAGGTGATTCGGTGTCGCTAGAACGTACCTGGTTATATTCCCGTCAGCCTTGAAAAATTATTTTCATTTATCCTGTTGCTTTACATGTATTGACTTTTCCCGTGATTTTTAGTGGACACTCTGTGTATACATTGTGTCGGCAGACGACTAAAATCACGGAAATATCCCTGGAGTCACTTTAGAAGGATGATTCTTAATTTCACTGGTTTCATACTGTCGAGGTACACGGTTGAGCTGTGGTTTGGGGAGCACGTATTTTCTGACCCTGTACGATCTGACACACATGTTGTAAATTAAATGAAGGGAGAGATGCATGAGTGACAGTGTCACGGAAAGCACAGAGTGTGCTTACTATAACATATATCAAACGAGTAAGCACTCTACTTCTTCGGCGTTCGTCTATCTAACCCATTCTCAAACTCCTGCAGATGAGCAGGATGTAGTTCAGAGAATGTAATACGTTGTCACTGTGTACAAGTTAGCTGCGATATATGCGTGATTTAGCCACAGACATCCGATCTTCAGCATGGTCACTGGTCCTCACTAGGATGAGCCAGCTAACTCCACCATCCCCACCCTACAATCCTCCTTAGTTACCTCTTACAACATACATGGCAGTTAACGGTGTCGATATTCTTTATTACTCTTTCGAAACCTATCTAGTTCAGTTGTTATCGAACTGTCTTTCTAGTCGGGTAATCCAAGGTTCAGCTGCCAGTTAAACTTTCGACTCAGACTAATCAAATGGGTACAAGATCTGCTGGGAAAGTAATAGCGGTGGATGTGATGCTATCAATTAAAAATACGGACCTAACACCGTATATTCCCTGATACACATCAGTGGGGGTGTGGGAAAGGGAAACTTGACTTTTACGGGCTCCGCACCACACTTGTGCAACAAGTACTCAACGTATAAGGGAAAACAAATAAATACGCAAAAGTATGTTTGTTTGCTTATTCCTTTGTTTGTTTTTATCCTAAAAGATTAAAATCAATAAAACTCTTGTATAAGTGTATGCAAAGATAGACTAATATTGCACTTTTATCGCCGACAGCACAAAGGAGTGAGCGTCCTTTAAATGCGGATGTTTCGAAAAAAAAAGAGAAGCTAGAAGATAGACAGAAGACATCGTGGCTGACATGTTGAAGAGCTAGAAGATAGACAGAAGACATCGTGGCTGACATGTTGAAGAGCTAGAAGAAGATGATTTTTTTTTCTTGTGTTAGCTCTATAATAATGTACGCGAAAATTTGTGAGATTTACGACAGGAGAGTAGTTACGTTGTGCCACCGTCATGTGCCTTGTAGGCACAGCACATCCCATTTCGGCATGTCTTGATATTTTGGCTGAGCTGCTTTAGCCTGTGATAGCCCTCCTATCTGTCGCCAGGCGGTGAATGTGAACCTTATGCCGAGATGGTTTGTCCTTTACGTCAATCTTGCACGAAGTGTTCCACGGCCAGTGAACTTGTGTCGTGTGATTAGACGTATTGTGCCTCTGCCCATCATGTACTGAGCCTTCCTTCATACGCGAGCTTGCCTCCGGTTTAGGAAGAACTTGACGGAACAGTTGGACCTGGTCTCGGTTGCCCTCTTAGCCGAGGTGTTGTTCACCGACGTCGTGAACTCCTCGTCCAAGTCTGAGTCTATAAACAAATTTATGAGCATCGTGTACTTGAAGTTTGTTCTCGAGCTGAACAGAGCTTGTCTCCTTGGACATTTGTGCCTGTGCCCATCGGGTACTGAACCCTTTCTCTCCGCGAGCATGATTTCGGTACTGGAAAAATTATACAGTAGAGTTGGGCCGGTCTGGGAGCACCGGTAACCAGAGGCTTGTCTCGAGCTCACAATACTTTGGTTCCGATTTCCTTGAAACATTTCCCGATTCTCTTTGCACATGGCGCTGCCCTTTGGCTCTGTATTTCCCTCTCAGTGTACTCAATATGTTATCCTTATGGAGTCTGTCGCACGGACTCTTTATATTTCTCATAACATCTGCCCACTTCGTAACATGTGCATTGGCCGCCCCTCCAATGCTGTCTTCGAACTGACTAACGTCGATGTGTGTTGACAGTGCCGCTGTATGTGTTGGCACAGATGTGTCGGAGATATTGCCTGTCTCTTTTGCTGTCAGTTCTCTTTCCATCTGCAGTCTCCACATTCGCAGACACGATCTCCAAACGTTTTAGCCAGAATCAGCACAAGCAGCTGTATTTCTGTTTCCAGTGTTACACCACGAGGAGGTACTTTTGATATCTAGGTTATCTGCTAACTCTGGGTCCGCCGAGACCAATGTGGTACCCTTTGCACCCCGAAGGAGAGGATAGACAGAGGACGTTGTCACTGGCATGTTGAAGAGCTTGTGTTGTTCGTCCATCACAAGTGATGATGACCATTTGTTACATCCACTTTTGAAAATTCAGTTAGAGTTATATCAATACCTAACAGTTGTTAAATTTCTAATAAGCCCTATTCTATTCGAGCTGCAAATGTCTTTAGACAGTTCGGTCATGGAATGACCACTGTAGAATGATTTTGGTCTATCCGTGACTTTCTAGGTACTCTCTGCTGTTTAGTTGCTTCATGTCTCCTCTTTTCACAGGATGATGCACCCTTTTTGACTGTAGAGCACAATGTAAATGTATTTTGTATATTATGAAGTTCTTTCCATGTATATTGGTCTATTTCAAAACCTTTGAGTGATGTTTTTAGCGAGTCTTGTAGCGCTGTTTTGACCACCTCGAGATCGTGTACCCTTCTCCATCTCCCCAATGAGAAGTATCTTTTGCAGGCGATGATCTGGCATACATACCAAATGACCTGCCCAACAAATCTGTGTCTGCATCAGAATAGTGTCAATGCTAGGGATACCAGATATGTCAAGGACAGTGGTATCTGGAATCTTGTCTTGTCATCTGATGTTCATACCTTTTCTGAAATAAATTATGCGAAAGTGATTGAGCTTTCTCACATGACGTCTATACACTGTCCATGTTTCACCATAACTTTGGAAGTACCACTGCTCTATAAACTTTCAGCCTAGTCTGTAGGTTAATGTCATTTCTATACCACACATTTACGTGATGGTTGAAGTTGAAGAGCTAGAAGACAGATATGGCGATATAGAACAACTTGCCATTGTGACATGGAGGAACTTCAGGAACAGAAATGAGGGACAGTACACGTGAAAGAATGATGTTACCATACAAGACAGCCAGTGTCCCATATCAATGATGTTACCATACAAGACAGCCAGTGTCCCATATCAATGATGTTACCATACAAGACAGCCAGTGTCCCATATCAATGATGTTACCATACAAGACAGCCAGTGTCCCATATCAATGATGTTACCATACAAGACAGCCAGTGTCCCATATCAATGATGTTACCATACAAGACAGCCAGTGTCCCATATCAATGATGTTACCATACAAGACAGCCAGTGTCCCATATCAATGATGTTACCATACAAGACAGCCAGTGTCCCATATCAATGATGTTACCATACAAGACAGCCAGTGTCCCATATCAATGATGTTAGAAGATAGCCAGTGTCTATCTTGTCCTTATTGCCAGTGTTACCACATCAGTAAACTATATGAGACATAAAACAGTGCTGATAATAGGTGACAGTTGTGTGACATCATTACACAACTGCAACCAATAAAAAAAGTACTTACTAATCTTACGATGCCTAACAAACTGTGTATGGAATGTGGTTTCAAATATTAATGACTCATTACACAATCTATGGTGGGTTGAGCTGCCTTCTCTTTATTGCTACAATCCCATTTTCAGCCATTTTAATGGGGGCCAAAACTGTTGTACTTCTGCGGCCGTGTCAATATTTACACTGAGTTCGTGAGTAAATAATGGCGGTGACGAGTTAGTTCTGAGAGAGGGACATCTGAGTATGTGACGCTCCTTTAACTGAGCCAAGTTCAGGGCAGTTCAACTAATGTGTCGTTAAGAAATGCATAATATAATTATCTTCATGGAAGAATAGCAATCTAGTGGATCTTTATCGTTGCTTGCGATTCTTACTAAATGTGTTTAGATTTTCATGAAAATGTATGTCTGTACAATAGTCATCTACATAATATATATTTGAATACATTATTACTATAACAAGGGTTAGTTTTCAGATATTGAGTGATACATGCGATTTGTTTGTAACTTTCTTGTTAATATTTAGAGGTATAAAGTTAAAAACGTGATATACTTACTTTCATTATGTAAACATTATAGCTTTATTATAACGTAATATAGTTATTTGTAAACATTATAGATTTATTATAACGTAATATAGTTACTTTCTTGTAAGCATTATAGATTTATTATAACGTAATATAGTTGGATAAGTTCTTTATAGAATGAAGAAGCTGTCTATAGATTAGAAAAAGTTATATTAAGAATAGGGCACATTTATCTATAGATTAGGACAAGTTATCTATAGATTAGAACAATCTCTATAGATTAGGACACGTTCTCAACAGATTATGACATGTTTGTTTTGAATTCGATTGTGACAAGTTCTTTACATACTAGGACAAGTTTTCTATAGATTAAGAAAATGTATATATAGATTATGAAAAGTTTGTAATAGATTAGGACAAGTTCTCTATAGATTATTAAAAGTTTATGAAAAGATTCTCACAATCAGAGGATTTTGAGATGAATAAGCATGAGTCACTATCCAGAATGCAATAATTGGGAGTGAGGATGGGGACCAACATAGAACCGGAACCATCAGCCGTTATACCCTGAGAGATTTACTGAAGCGGAGATCGGAGCACCTATGGACGTGTCCGGTGTGCGAAGATGATAGTCAACATATCTAATACCTATGAAAAGTTTGTCATAGATTAGGACAAGTTCTCTATAGATTAGGACAAGTTCTCTATAGATTATGAAATGTTCTCTATAGATTAGGGCAAAGTGATTATAAATTAAGACACGTTCTCGACAGATTAAGAAAAGTTTTCTATAGATTATGACAAGTTCTCCATAGATTATGAAATGTTTGTTATAGATTAGGACAAGTTCTCTATAGATTATGAAATGTTCTCTATAGATTAAGACAAGTTCTCTATAGATTATGAAAAGTATATTATAGATTAGGACAGTTCTCTATAGATTATGAAAAGCTCTATAAATTAGGACAGTTCTCTATAGATTATTAAAGTTCTCTATAGATTAGGACACAGTGACTATAAATTAGGACACTTTCTCGACATATTAAGACAAGTTTTCTATAGATTATGACAGGTTCTCTATAGATTAGGAGAAGTCTCCAAAAATTAAGACTATCTCTCTGTATATTAGAACAAGTTCTCCATAGATGTGCGACACTACAATAAAAAGTGTTCATAACTTTTATAAGGATTGAGCTATTTAATGAGATAAGAAAAGACTTTTTAATTTAGCATTTATATTCGATATTGCTAGACATTTCATTAATCTAAATGTGAAACTGTATGGCACTGACAAACTTTGTCATAACTTCGTAATTGATATCAGCGAATTAAAGATGAAGTTACAATTGTTTAGGTTTCAGCTAGAAAACATGGGGAAGGGTACATTCCCATTAGAACTCAACTTTGTAATCACGTCTAGTGGGAAAGTACTGCCACAAGGACCTTAGTTTCCAGATTTTAGAAAACAGACTGAGATTGATGTACAGTTAATGACAATTCTACAGAATATATATATTGTGTGAGGGGGGGGGGGATATTATTACAAAATGCATTTGAATTCCCTTTTAGTCATTTTGAAAAAAAAGAACACTCTATTCTCCCTTTTGTAAATCAGTTTTCACTTTGAGAATAAAACATTCTTAAAGCGCCTAAAAACTGAGTGCAGTAGACGGGAATTTAACAAGGTTCGTTTAGTTGGCGCCTATTCGCATTGCAATTTGAGTCAACATGTTTTCCCAATTACATCACAGTGCATCTCAAACGTTGTTGAATTCGAAAAACGTGTTTGTCTCAAGCTACGAGGCAAATAGTTATCACATGAACAGACTTGTTTCAAATCATCACTTATTCATATTTATTCCAGAAATCTTCGGTGATTCGTATTTATATAATAATAATAATAATAATAATAATAATAATAATAATAATAATAATAATAATAATAATAATAATACCCATAACCCGTGAGATGTCGTAGAGGTATTACTTTTTCCACTACTTTTGAACACATATTGAATATATAATGCAGCAGGTATTACAAGATCTCCAGACATCAATAAGTATTGGCGGTAGACCACTTCGTAATTTGCGTTATGCCGATGATATCGATCTCTTTGCAGGTTCTGAATCTGAACTCCAGGAACTTCACCTCAAAGTTGGAAGAAGTTAGTCGGAAATATTACATGGAAATTCACATTTATAATAGCAAGATGACGGTCAATGTGCCGAGTTCGATCCCCGCCACAGGCAATTGTGCATTCTGACCGTTCAGAAAGCACTGACAAACTACTAAACGCATTTATATTGCCTAGAAAAGCACTACAGCCAAAAAATGCTAGGCTGATAGCCACGTCCTGAATAAGATATGCTACCAACAAAACAAAACAAAAAATAGCACGGTATTGGTGACCAGTAATACCGAGCATGAATCTACGAATACCCGGTTAAACCGTCACAAACTTGAACAAATTTACCACCTTCAAATATCTCGGGTCCCAAATATGCGATGATGGCAACTCGGAAAATTAGATTAAGCTAAGACTCGAGATTGCAATAACTACCGTGGCAAGGTTGAATATAATTTGGGAAAGTTAAATATGTCTGATAGTAAAGAACAATCTGTTCAGATCGCCAGTGCTAAGTATACTTTTATACGGATGTGAAAGTTGCCACTCAATACAGACAGAAAGATGGAATAAGGCTTTTGAAAACAAGTGCTAACGACATTTGTTACGAATTAGCTAGACCCTATATAGAACCCAAGACAATGTATAATTGTCTGGCAACAAATAAACAAACATGCAGGTTTATCAGGAATTGTTTTTGACAGTGGTGAAACTTGTTTGGTTTGGACATTTAACGAGGCACGACTCACTTTCGAAAATTATTTTTGAAGGAAGAGTCGAGGGTTGAAGGAAAAGATGCCGACAGAAAAAATATCCTGGATTGATAACATCAAGAAATGGTCTGGCCATGATTTCTCTTACTCCTTCGAAAGTTGAGGATAGAGATGTTTTGTTTAGAGGGCTTTTTGTACTGATGTACAGTGTGGCACCCCTACGACCCTGGCGAGTTATGGGTATTATATTATTATTATTAGTATACAAATGAAACTTATTGATATGGAAAAAAACATTGTAAAAATGAAATGCAAAGATCTTTATTCAGTCATAAATAATTCTGACATAATTATTTTTTGTCGATCATTCGAACATTTTCTTAGAACTAAATAAAAATCTACTCGGAGTTCTAACTGTGGTGTTTGAACAACAGTGCTAGTGTGAACATGGACTTTACTACATGAAATCGATTACACATAAACTGAGGTCGCGATTGATTGATTTACAATTTTTAAAATCTCTGCTGCTTTCAGCAATAAAATTTAACTCCAAATTTTACAAGTTTGATCAAATAGAAGCAGATTCAAACATTTCTTTAACATAAGTAAATGTTTATCTTGTCATTATTTATATAACAATGCTACATATGTACATATGGGCATATTTTTCAAGAATACTTTCAATGGGCGTAAGTGAACTAAGGCCGTAAAAATATTTGTGCATTAAAAGCAAAATGTTGACCACCCCTGATATTAGAGTCTTAAACGTGTTGTGACTACTTAATTGTTAAGATTAATTATGCAAAGTTATAAACGCGTAATTTTTACTTTTCATCTTACAATTAATAGTACAAAGTTATTCTAAACGTGCAAAAGTAACTTTCGTATAACATTAATGATCTAAAATTTCGTTTTTCAATTACTGAGATTATAAATGCGATATTGCTACTTGCTAACGTTTAATGATATAAAATTATAAACGTAAAATAATAAATGTCTTGTTAATAATTAATACTATAAAATTTGAAATGGCCACGGTAACTTTAGTTTATTAGCAATAACATTAGTCATTATTATTGTTAATATTAGTCATTATTATCATTCATATTGGCCACTATTAGCATTCATATTAAATATT
Source organism: Meghimatium bilineatum (assembly GCA_034231615.1). Classification (NCBI taxonomy): domain Eukaryota; kingdom Metazoa; phylum Mollusca; class Gastropoda; order Stylommatophora; family Philomycidae; genus Meghimatium; species Meghimatium bilineatum. The sequence goes on from CM067307.1 coordinate 31,148,670, forward strand.
ATTAGCTTCCATATTAACGATTATTAGCTTCCATATTAGCGATTATTAGCTTCCATATTAAGGAATATTAGCATTCATATTAAATATTATTAGCTTCCATATTAGCGATTATTAGCTTCCATATTAGCGATTATTAGCTTCCATATTAACGAATATTAGCATTCATATTAGCGATTATTAGCTTCCATATTAGCGATTATTAGCTTCCATATTAGCGATTATTAGCTTCCATATTAGCGATTATTAGCTTCCATATTAACGAATATTAGCATTGATATTAGCGATTATTAGCTTCCATATTAGCGATTATTAGCTTCCATATTAGCGATTATTAGCTTCCATATTAACGAATATTAGCATATATATTAGCGATTATTAGCTTCCATATTAGCGATTATTAGCTTCCATATTAGCGATTATTACCATTAATATTAATCATTATTATCATTCATATGTGTCATTATTATAATTCATATTTGTCATTATTTGCATTCATATTTGTCATTATTTGCATGAAAGACCAGTATTTGCCGAATTGTACTCTTGTTGTTTTCCAATGTAAGAGAGCATACAAAAGTCTATTTAAAAATATTTCCTGTTTCAGTTCGCGAGTCGCATTATTTAATATTAATACATGAGAAGTCATTCGTCCGCCGACCACCAAACCCGGGTTTCGAATTCATTCGTTACTCATGGCGTGAAATAAAAATTACTGTTTGTTCACCTAGCCTGTAGGAAGCGGGGTACCAGGGTTCATTTTCTGGGACTGTCGAGGATGACCTGCGTCATTGCTACTGGGCAATCACAAATACGACAGTAGTCAGGTTCCTGGTCAATAACTGACTAGGCAGCAGAGTACTTATTTGGAAACCGTGTGCAATAATGGTGGTTCATAACTCACATTACCTTTACCTATTTTCAGTTATTCTTATGTAGATACCTGAACTGAGAACATTAGCGGGCCTACTACTCATTTAGAAATGATGTTTGTGTCTGTATCAGTTCCGAATTGAAGTCATTTAGGAAGCCTGCAATTTTGAAAAATATATTCATCATCAAATATATAAATAAAAACTGTGAAATATATTAAGTGTTCTTTTAAAGAACATGTTACGACAGAGAACCAGGATGGTCAGAAAATATTTAACTACGATTACTGGTTTTGTTCTGTGTCTACTTTATTCATACTCTGAAGGTAAGTCCAAAAAAATATTGTTTATAGTAATTTTCGATATTTATTACTATCATTAGGAGACGTTACAATAATATTCAGCTGTAAATATCATCATCAGAACCTGGGTCGCTGAGTGCACTAGTTTTTATTGTGTGGTCTGGATTCTATCAGAACCTGGGTCGCTGAGTGCACTAGTTTTTATTGTGTGGTCTGGATTCTATCAGAACCTGGGTCGCTCTGTGCACTAGTTTTTTGTGTGTGGTCTGAATTCTATCAGAACCTGGGTCGCTCTGTGAACTAGTTTTTAGTGTAAACCGTTTCTCATCTGTAAGCCTGGTTCCTTAAGGGGAAGAACTCAACAGAAGATTTAGACCCTGGCTCTTTCGCCCTCTTAGCCGAGGTGTCATTCACCGATATTGTGAACCCCTTGTCCAAGTTCGAGTCTCACACCACGCGTTTGAGAGCAAGGCGTTCTAGAGCTAAGCGACCTTGTCCCAACAGCGCCTGAGCCCATCAGGTACTGAACCCTTTCTTTCTGCAAGTGTATTTCTGGTTAAGGAAAATCTGACAGTAGAGTTGGGCCAGGGCTAAAATCATCGTCTCTTTTGTGCCTGAGCCCGTCAGGTACTGAACCCTTTCTCTCTGCAAGTGTATTTCCGGTATATGAAAGTTTGACAGTAGAGTTGGGCCAGGATTGCCATCTTTGTCCCTTTCTTGCCTAAGCCTATCGGTTACGGCACCTTTTCTCTTTGCGAGCATGTTTCCGGTATAGGAAGACTCGACATTAGAGTTAGGCCAGGTCTTTTTGCTTTGCTTGACGCCCATTATTGGGTATGGGTCTCTGCCTATAACGAAATCAAGTAACTAGAAGCTCGTCACGAGCTAACAGAGCTTGTAGTTCCCATTTCCGTAATCGTTTCCCTTATGTATTTGCAGTTGGCGCTGCCCTCTAGCGCTGTTCTGCCGTTTCATTTTTTTCATTGTACTCAGTATGAAATCTATCTGTCTTTCGCCATGCATTCACCTTTTCATGCTTTTTTCATTGGCCGCCCCTCCAATGTTTGGACTGGACTAACTAGCTTCACTGTATGTCGACATTGTCGCTGTATGTGGTGTTGCTGGTGGTGTCGGCGATATTGTCTGTCTTTTATGCATTCAAATCTCTTTCCATCTGCTACCTCCACATTCTCGGACACGATCCCCAAATTATTTGGCCAGAATTAGCTCGAGGTGCTTTTATCTGTTACCAGGGTGCACCGCGTGGAGGTACATTTGGGATCTTGGTTATTTGCTAACCCTGGGGCTGCCTAGAGCAATGCGTTCCCTTTGCACCCCTGGTATGTCAGTAATAAATTAGAAGTAATGTTCGTCACATCATCCTTAGGTATATCATTAATCAAAGAAAAATAATGGTCTTATTAAAACACATTCCATTGTTTGTTTTTTTTGGTTATTTGTTTGTTTGATTCCCAGAAATTGGAAACAATGAAGCTCTTGTTTTCTTTGTACAATGGAAAATATTTCCAAAGCTTTCTTTTTCAACCAGTAACCCTTCAGGCTAGAACGTATGGCTAGAACGCCGGTCTCACCCTGAGGTACCGGTTTAATCCACGTTTGGGACAAGGATTTTTATCTTTCGAAAGTGCAATAACAAATTATTTCTGTATACTTCGTGGCGACGGCAATGACACAACGACCTTTATTTCCACAACCAAAAAGCATACCTACATAGGAAAATACGCAGTAATGACAGTTTTTTTTTACCTCCTCATGGTCGCAGTGGTTCTGCTTTAGAAGCATCAACACCAAAATTACGCCATGCCTCTGCTCTCAGTGCCTTCTTTGGTGCCTATGATCAATCACTAGTTTGTCTGAATCATGCCCAGTCTTTGATATGATCAATCACTTGTTTGATTGTCTGAATCATGCCCAGTCTTTGATATGACCAATCACTTGTTTGATTGTCTGAATCATGCCCAGTCTTTGATATGACCAATCACTTGTTTGATTGTCTGAATCATGCCCAGTCTTTGATATGATCAATCACTTGTTTGATTGTCTGAATCATGCCCAGTCTTTGATATGACCAATCACTTGTTTGATTGTCTGAATCATGCCCAGTCTTTGATATGACCAATCACTTGTTTGATTGTCTGAATCATGCCCAGTCTTTGATATGACCAATCACTTGTTTGATTGTCTGAATCATGCCCAGTCTTTGATATGACCAATCACTTGTTTGATTGTCTGAATCATGCCCAGTCTTTGATATGATCAATCACTTGTTTGATTGTCTGAATCATGCCCAGTCTTTGATATGACCAATCACTTGTTTGATTGTCTGAATCATGCCCAGTCTTTGATATGACCAATCACTTGTTTGATTGTCTGAATCATGCCCAGTCTTTGATATGACCAATCACTTGTTTGATTGTCTGAATCATGCCCAGTCTTTGATATGACCAATCACTTGTTTGATTGTCTGAATCATGCCCAGTCTTTGATATGATCAATCACTTGTTTGATTGTCTGAATCATGCCCAGTCTTTGATATGACCAATCACTTGTTTGATTGTCTGAATCATGCCCAGTCTTTGATATGATCAATCACTTGTTTGATTGTCTGAATCATGCCCAGTCTTTGATATGACCAATCACTTGTTTGATTGTCTGAATCATGCCCAGTCTTTGATATGATCACTCACTTGTTTGATTGTCTGAATCATGCCCAGTCTTTGATATGACCAATCACTTGTTTGATTGTCTGAATCATGCCCAGTCTTTGATATGACCAATCACTTGTTTGATTGTCTGAATCATGCCCAGTCTTTGATATGACCAATCACTTGTTTGATTGTCTGAATCATGCCCAGTCTTTGATATGATCAATCACTTGTTTGATTGTCTGAATCATGCCCAGTCTTTGATATGATCAATCACTTGTTTGATTGTTTGAATCATGCTCAGTCTTTCATCCACAATCTCCCCAGCACAACCATGCATCCACAATCTCCACCCCCTTCCCAGCACAATCATGCACTTGAGGCAGCAAACCTTAAAATAATCCGGGTGCCTCTTCTGTTACTCAACACAGGAGGACCTGTACTTTTGTCAGAAAATGTGGGTACCTTGAATACAAATATACACCACCGAAGGTGAATGTGTCGCACTATTTGCGTAAATAAAACGGCAACACGACGCATTTCTGTTCTCTAGGCTACATCCTGCTGGAAATATCATTGTCCTGCTACAAGAGAGATCCAGCGGGAGTTTGAGAATAAACGCTGAAGAAGAAGAAGATATTCTCATATCTTCAGATATTCGGGTATTCTCATAAATAATCCACTCTCCCTTCCAGCAGTAATCCAAGAGTATGCAAGCATAAAGTCCCAGTCAGGTGTTGATTATGTGATCTTTCCAGAGAAGACAGACTTATACAACCTAATGAAAGGTTATAAGCTGTGTAAAATCTAATGAAAGGCTATTAGATTAATGAAAGCTGTTAAGACTGTTCACAGCTAAAGGGATTATTTCTTCATCGTAGCAACGTCAGCAGCATTATATTATACAAATGTGCATTTTCTAGTAGATCGCATTCATATAATCAATTATCAATACATTTATTGTGTTTATTCGCTGTTTACCTATACATTGTATTCTATTTGTTTTTTCGATCTTTGACACCCATCCAGTCCAGCCGTGCTTAACCACAACCGTCTCCATTTTCTTATAAGACCTCGGCACATAATTAATTAGGACTTCATTCTTTAGGTTTTTTAATTATTGCCGTAATAGTGGTTGGTCACTATTTATCGTGGCTTTCGACAGAGTACTACAGGACTTCGAGCTGAGTTAATGAGTCCTTCCCTCGTCACTTTTCTAGATTATTTCCATGTCCTCCATCGACCAATATTTATATACCTAGAATCGCATGCCAAAAAGAGCCAAGGCTACTCCAAGTATATAGATAGTAACCAATGGAAAATGTGACAATAATGAAAAACGTACCGAAGAAAGGCCTGTTTAAGATTAGCAGTTAGGTCTTATAACTCTATTTATATACTTGGAGTCGCCTTGGCTACTTTTGATAAGAGTGCTGACTACAGCGATACCGAAGGTCGGTACATTTTTCTCGCCAATGAAAAATCTTTCAACCAATCTTTGTCTCGACTTCTTATTTTTGCCATTTCACGGCCAAGGTTTTTATGTCAAATATTTACAGACGACGAAAGAATAGACACAGAGATTGAGACAAGAATTCAAAAAGTCAACTACGTAAATATGAACTTATACCTATTTTAAACACAAATCTATCCCCAGTGGAAACCAACAGACAGATCTTAATTCAATCTTCATACCAACATTTTGTTATCAATGTCCGACATGGACACTAACTAAAAAGAAAGAGAGAAAGCTTACTACGTGTGAAATGAGATGTCTAAGAAATGCAGCAAACAGAACAAGAAGAGATTATATGAAGAATCAAGAGATCACAAGAAATGTTAGAACAAAATATGTTGCCAAATAAATTGAAAAAAGAGATTGAAATGGTTGGATCACTTAATGAGAATGAACACATAGACCTACTGGATAGAAGTAAGTAAACAGAGCATCAGAATTGAAACAACAAGGGGCAGAGGAATACCAAGAGGAAAGTGAGTTGAAGCAGTTATTAACGTTCTGAGAAGTCACAATATTACTGCATATAACTGACCAGTTTTGGACAATAAACAAACTGGAATGTGGGAAATAGAGGCAATAAAGATGTGGTTCTACAGAAGAATGCTGAGAATACCATGGACTGCCAGAAAATCTAATGTAGAGGTGTTGAAAGAGTCAAATGCGAAACAGACCTTAATCAATAATATAAGAAAAAGACAATCTTCTTTTTTTGGCCACTTCATGAGACAGGCAGGTTTGGAGAACATAGTCACAACAGGCAAAATTGAAGGCAACAAAGACAGAGGGCGACAACGTGAGAAAATATTAGTTTGACAACCTGCCACGACAGGGAAACATCGATCTTGATACATAATACTGTGGACAGAGAGCTGTGGAGAGTCATGACCGCCTACGCCAGCCGGCATGGCACCTGATGATGATGATGTGTGTCGCTATATTGAGTCGTTATTGTTTGACAGGGTGTGTCGCTATATTGAGATGTTATTGTTTGACAGGGTGTGTCGCTATATTAAGATGCAATTAATTTGACAGAATGTTCCGCTATATTGAGATGTAATTGTTTGACAGGATATTTCGCTATATTGAGATGTAATTGTTTGACAGGATGTTTCGCTATATTGAGATGTAATTGTTTGACAGGGTGTGTCGCTATATTAAGATGCAATTAATTTGACAGAATGTTCCGCTATATTGAGATGTAATTGTTTGACAGGATATTTCGCTATATTGAGATGTAATTGTTTGACAGGATGTTTCGCTATATTGAGATGCAATTGTTTCGCAGGGAATATATGCTTGAAATGCACTAACTTTATCAACGGCGTGGAGAACAAAAATTGTCCTCTTAGCGGTCACGTTCCATATGATGAAGATGCCGAATTCCCCCCCTGCTACAGTGGATGTTATCAAAGAACTGTAGCTAGCGATCCAAAAGGTAAGAATAATCAGTATCTCAAGTAGGTATCTTACAAACATCATGTCCAGTAAACGACACACTGCTACAAATCTTACAAACATCATGTCCAGTAAACGACACACTGCTACAAATCTTACAAACATCATGTCCAGTAAACGACACACTGCTACAAATCTTACAAACATCATGTCCAGTAAACGACACACTGCTACAAATCTTACGAACACCATGCCCTTAAACGACACACTGATACGACAGAATGTAATATAATATGGTTCAATGTTCAGGCAAAATATGGTTCAAGGTTCAGGTAAAATATGGTTCAATGTTCAGGCAAAATATGGTTCAAGGTTCAGGTAAAATATGGTTCAATGTTCAGGCAAAATATGGTTCAAGGTTCAGGCAAAATATGGTTCAAGGTTCAGGACACATATGGCCAAAATGACCAAAATGCACATTTTTATATTTTCAAATTAAATAAAAATAATTTTAATTGCAAAAACATATATTTCATAGTAAGTGGCATTTTAAAATAGCAAAATGTATGAAATCTGTTCATAAAATAGCAAAATGTATGAAATCTGTTCATAAAATAGCAAAATTTGGACGTGCCTGATGTAGAGTGTAACATATTCACTCCAGAACGTTGTCTTCCCAATTTATTCACTGAACTCTCTGTCTTGGGCCATGCGGCTTGCATTTTCTAACGACGTATTCATGTTATCTTTAATGTAGTCAGTCCATCGTATTCTTTGTTTGCCTTTTCTCCTCCATCCAGGTGCTCCGCCCTTCATTATTTGTTATTTCTAAACAATTGTGTGCAGGTGTAGATGTTAAGTAGTTTTCTTAAATGTAGATGTTAAGTAAGTTACTTAATGTAGATATTAAGTAGATTAGCACTACATAATTCTCATTTTATTTTGTGATTTGTTTAGATGTTAATATTTTTTATTGTGTTATTATTTTATCGTGATACCAGTATTCTTAGCTATTCCTATTCTCCATTTAGCTGATTAATGATAGCAATGATCAAACTCTTAAATTTCCATGCAGTAATCTTTCGCGGCTGCATCTCAGATCTCCAAGGACTACCAGAAATACTACCACCAACCAACTGCTACGATTGGGAAGGTGCTGTTTTTTGTATATGCTACGATCCTGCCTGCAACACAGACCCATTCGGTAAGTTCTATCATTTTCTGTCTATTCATCAGCTCACTATCTGCGGAACATATGTTATATCTTTCCTGCCATATTTCACTATTCATTCCTGTTTTCTCCATGTTATTCATTCCTGTTTTCTCCATGTTATTCATTCCTGTTTTCTCCATGTTATTCATGCCAGTGTTCTCCATGTTATTCATGCCAGTTTTCTCCATATTGTTCCCATAGTGTTTATGCTTACAATTCTTTCCTATGCGTATTTTCTCTTCGCTTTCTCGGTTCTATTTACCGACTGGTTCCAGAACAAAACATGTCTTACAATGTTTCATGTTGGTCTTTGAGTTTGTCGTAAGGATGTTTCCATGCTGTTTCATGATCTCCAGCTCTCCCTCTTGATGTCTCTATTCTGTCTCTGACTGTCTTTCTATTTCTGTCTCTACCTCTATTCTTTCTCGTCTTTCTTATTCTGTCTCTGGCTGTCTTCTTTCTGTCTTTATGTCTCTCTCACCCTTTATTGTCTCCTCTTATCCTCTCTATCTCCTTTTCTATGTCCCACTTTATCTCCTTTCTCTCTTATCTTTTCTCAATCTCTTGCTATCCTCTATACTTCCTCTTATCTGCCCATATTATGTCCTCTATATCTCCTCTTATCTGCCCTATATTATCCTCTCTATCTACTAGTGTATGCCCCTCTTTATAATCTTATCTGCCCCTCTCTAGTATATGCTCCTCTTTATCTGTTCTTATTCTCTATATCATCTGTTCCCATCTATCTCCTCTTATCTGTCCCCATCTATCTCCTCTTATCCTCTATATCTCCTCTGCCCCTATCATAACATATCTATCTCCTACTGTCTGCCCCTCTTTACCCTCTTATCTGTCCCTCTCTATCACCTCTCTCTATTATATCCTCTTATCTGTTCTCCTCTTATCTGTCCCTATCTTCTCTATGTCGTGTTGTCTCAGTCTCTCTTTGTTTCTGTTCGTCTCTTTGTCTCCCTGTGGCTCTCTTTATGTCTATCTCTTTTTTTGCTTTTCACTGTATTTTTCTCTATCTGTGTGTGTGTGTGTGTGTGTGTGTGTTTGTGCGCGTGTATATAGATTAGTCTGCTTAGTTATTCCAATGAATTTCTAATTAGTGTTATTATCATAATTCACTGAGTTCAGTTACTATCAGTTACTATTAGTATACATACTTAGGCATGCCAAAAGTAGTAATAACGACACTAAAGTAACCCTTCTAAGAGCATGTATTTCCCAGTGGCAACATATGGATGCGAGACTAGACTTTAAAACAAGACAATATTCAAAAGAATAAATTCATTTGAAATGAAGTGCTACAGAAAGATCCTACGAATATTATGGACAGAGAAAAAGAACGACATTGAAATTTTGAAATTACTGAACTAAATTAAAAGTGGCTTCTAAATACCATCAAAGAAGGAAGCTACAGTATTTTGGACACTTAAAGCCACATGATGGTATCGAAAGGCTGATTCTATAGGTCAGAGTGCCATGTGAGAGAAGAATAGGAAGATCAAGAAGACGATGGACCAACGTCATCGAAGAAAGTATGCACATGTCTCTGGTCAATGCAGACCTGCTTGCCCGAGACAGAGAGGCGTTCAGAGTATCCACGACGAAGTCAACGTTCGGGAAAGAATATGTCACGTAATATATATATACATAATTATTGGTATTACATAGAAGATGATTTTACGTAAACTGATATATCAATTATAGAAGGACATCGTGAAGTACATTGTTGTTATTCAATAGAGCATGTGATAGAATCATATCTCAAAAACTGGAAAAATCACAGCTCCACAAGCCAGGACCTAATGTAATTAACGCTATAATAGTTATCGTGGAAAAACTATATTTGATGATATAGAAGTACTGAAAAGAATGGTAGAATATGTGACAAACATGTTTAATTACAAAAGAAACATAAAACCAACAATACAAACAATGACGGCCCAGCAATATTATCGGTAAATTCAGAAGTAGAAAAATTAATGAAAACAATGAAATGTGGAAAAACTGCAGGCCATGGCAGCATATAACAACAGACATAATAAAAACGCTAGATTAATTTAGTTTGGGAACTGTCACAGAACTTTGCAATGACATACAAGTATATGCAACAGGTTACATACCTAAATATTTAAAAACATGATGTGTTTATACAATTACCTAAGAAGTCCAGAGAAATTGATTGTATAGAATACGTAAATGTATCACAGCACTGCATATGAAAAGAACTATTAAAGAAAACAACAATCGAACAAATAAAATATTGTGGTCATATTAAAAGAACTTGTTAAAGACCATACTTTTCGAAAATAAGGCGTTTCAAACTTTATGAAAATATGGAAAAGTTAGAAAATAAGGCGTTTCAAACAACATGAATTTGCCGAAGACGGATATGTTGCGACATTGGCGCAAATAAAACGGGTACAGGCACATTTCCATTCTCTGGATTATATCTTGCTGGAAATCTAGAACAACGATGGTGCTGTTACAAGAGAGAACCAGCAGGAGTTTGAGAATGAACGCAGAAGAGGAAGAAAAAGAATATATGAAGACATAAAAAATAAATTAAACAGTAAGAAAATGAGATGTTTGAAGCTATATGAAGACACAAAAACTGAGAACAGTAAGAAAGGTAGTTCTAGATCTGGAGTCGCCTGTGCTGCAAATCTTGCAATATAAAAAAAATACTAGTAAGACCTATCATGTAGATGGTAAATGTCGTCCAAGGAGGGTTGGCTATCCTACCTATATACAGTAAAAAATATCTTAAAGCCGTGCTGAAGTCGGATGTGTCGGGGCGGACCTCGCAAATATCTCATCCAAACTGTAAACAATCACTGAACATATTCTGATTTGACTATATGCCTGCGTGTCGGTCAGTACACAGAGAAAGAAGAAGAAAAAAAGAGGTCTGGAAACAAATAAGCTGAATGAAATACAGAATATTTGAAGTACTAGCGACCGTGTGTTGCTGGGGTCCCCAAAGAAAAGCAACACTATCTACCTTTCATGCATGTCTTAAGAGACGACTAATGTGGTGTTGAGATGGAATTGGCCATCCCATCCCATTATAGTGTTAAGTGAGCCAGAACCATGCTGAATTCGGATGTATCAGGCCAAAATTCGCAGATATCACAACTAAGCTGTAAACCATGCCACAGCGCATTCTCGAACTACATCCTGCTAATCCACACGAGTTGGAGAACGAAGAAGAAGTACTAAAGTTCTAAAATGTAAAATCTATTTCAGAATTATTTGTACAGACCTTTGAACCAGGTACACGATAATGATTGTGTTGTTTTTGGTGGGGTTTTTATTGGGTTTTTTGTTTTTTTTTGTAAAATATAATTATTCAATTTCATGTCCTCAGTAGGTATTTCGTCTGGCAAGTCCTTGGATTACCTAGGTAAATTTATTCTTTACATTCTGAGTGTTTTAGATAGCAATTGTATTTCATCTTCTTGATGTTTATTTCTGCGATTTCATCATGTTCCCTATTTACTTTTCAACTTCAACGTTAGTTACATTGAACAAACTACATAAGTATTTGTATGTTTGACGTTCATTGATTGTAGCTCTTGTTCGTTTACATGAGAGTAATTCAAGTTTACTTTAGATTAATGAAATAAGTTTAGTGATTAATGCACTGGATTCGTAGACGGGTGGTCCATATTATATGCTTCAGTACAATAAACCAGCAAACTGTTGATATGCTTAGAGGTGGTATGGTGACCAGAGAAGGTGTCAGACATTTTAATTGTGACTATTACACTATAGTAAGGCTTAATTAGAGATTTTTGGCTACAGGTACAACCAATGACCGTCCAAGGCATCGCCAACCTCGTGTCACATCAGCTCAAGATGGCCAAATTCAATTGATGCATACCACCGAAGACGGATGTGTCGGGCTATTGGCGAAAATAAACCTGCGACACCACGCATTTCTATTCTATTCGCTGCATCCTACTGGAAATCTAATAGGACCATGGCCCTGCTACAAGAGTCCAGTGGGAGTTTTAGAATGAACGCTGAAGAAGAAGAAGAAGAAAATTGATGCATCTGCGCGACCGCTTCTTAACCAGACAGCAGCTCTTACATCTGGTACTTAAAGCAGGCAAATGTCTACGGGGGAAGACGCAGAGGAGGGCAAATAAAGGCATGGACAGACAACATCAAGGAATGGACAGGACAAGATATTTCCACACTCATCCGCATCGTTAAGGATAAAATTTGCTTGAGGACTCTGTGTGCTGAAGCATCCAATGTGGTACTCCTACGACGTTACGGGTTACAGGTTTATTCATTGATTGATTGATTTATTTATTTTTAAAAAACTTGTAGGAGACTTTTCAGCGTAAACACTGTGCGACGGAGACTTTACTACGTTTGCTTGCAAAACAGACATCCCAGCATTATGATTTTTTTAACCTTAGTGTAGACAACTGCTTAGTGTAGACAACTGCTTAGTGGAGACAACTAGTTAGTTAGTTAGTTAGTCGTCGGATCATCATCACTGCAAACTGGACACATCCATAGTTGCTCCGATCTCTCCTTGAGTGTATCCGCCATCACACTTCTGCTGACAGTACCGGTCCTATGCTGGTTGACCATCATTCTTCTGCGCCCTCCAAAATGTTCACCTCTAGCAACACCGCATCTCAATCCCTGATCTTTAATCCTAGCCATTGAAAAGGAATCATCATCCACATTCGTCTCACTCTCGCGTGTTATATCTCTTAAGGAGTTCAAAACGTCAGCGACAGCCCCATCGCCCTTTGCCACAATCGCACACGATGCCAGTTGATCCGCTCTTTCATTGCCTCGAACCCCCACATGTCCCGGCACGAAAATAAATGTAACCGCCTTCAAGCTCGCATTTCTCAAGGCCTCAATCCACTGTTCGGGAACGAGACCCACTTGTACCTTCTTAATCATACTCATAGAGTCACTCAAGATGCAGACCTGCATTACTTTCTGTGTGCGTAGCCACTCAAATGCCTTGGTCACCGCCATAGTCTCCATGGTCATACTACTCGTAGTGACCGCAAAGGCACCACTTTCCTCCTTGATCGTTTTACCTGCGCACTGAGCTGTAAAGACCCAAGCACTGCGAACATGCCTAATTACAGATCCATCAGTGTATATAATCACATCCCCCTCTTTGGTATTCTCACTGATTAAAGCCTGCACTTCTTTCTCCACAGCTGTGGGTCTGCATTCCCTGCTAAGTGATATTACTACTCTCAAACAAGTTTCGAAATCTGTGGGTAGACCTATCCATTCCGCACCAACTGCCACATCCTGTAATCGGCACACGCTTTGTATTACATCTTCAGCACGTCCCATACACGACCTTCCTCTCATGAGTCTGCTGCCTTTAACTTTCTGTATTTCGGAATGCAACGGGTGTTCCTTATCTGCATGTATTTGAAGGTACGCCCGTGCACGGCAATACTGTAATCTATGCTCAGCTGTTGGGCAGTCAAGTAGGTATCGCATAGCTCTTGTCGATGTGTCTCTTGTGCATCCCAGAATGATACGCATTGCTGCATTCTGGACTCTATCCAGTCTTTCGATCTGAGTTTGGCTAAGAGTCAGAATTGCCAGTGCATATTCCACCACAGCCACTACCAAACCCTGGTACAAAAGAAATAACAATCTACTTAGTGGAGACAACTACTTAGTGGAGACAACTGCTTAGTGTAGACAACTGCTTAGTGTAGACAACTACTTAGTGGAGACAACTGCTTAGTGGAGACAACTACTTAGTGGAGACAACTGCTTAGTGTAGACAACTACTTAGTGGAGACAACTACTTAGTGGAGACAACTGCTTAGTGTAGACAACTGCTTAGTGTAGACAACTACTTAGTGGAGACAACTGCTTAGTGTAGACAACTGCTTAGTGTAGACAACTGCTTAGTGTAGACAACTACTTAGTGGAGACAACTACTTAGTGGAGACAACTGCTTAGTGTAGACAACTGCTTAGTGTAGACAACTGCTTAGTGGAGACAACTGCTTAGTGGAGACAACTGCTTAGGTGACGGCCCTGAATTTGTTCACTTTTTAGATTAATGCACATTTAGGTCCGTAAATGGATCAGTTTTGTAAATTTACTGTTTTGTATATATTAAATCCATCACAAAAAATTGCTACGCTTAAAACAAAATGGTGCTTTTTAAAATTGATTGATGGTCTACTAAGACCAGAAACTGTTCCTATGTCGACTTATAGTTAGTGTCATTCATTTATTTTTATTTCTTAAAAATGCCACATTTTAAGGAAACGTCGAATACGTGTTATAATATTTATGTCCGGTTCCATGGATACGTGGTCGTGTACATATGTAACAAACAAGGTGCCGGACTCGAATCCCGATGTAGGCAATTAAGCATCTGGATAGTTTCAGAAATCAATGGCAAACTACTCTTCTTCTTCTTCTACGTTCTCTCTCTCTCTCTCTCTCTGATAGCGAACATTAAGTTCGTGTGAATTCCGCTGTAGGGGGCGTGAAGTACGTTGTTCCACAGCAGTGATTTGTTATTTCACCCTTCCCCCCTCAAGGAGGGTTTAGCATATCCATTTTCGGCGTTCCTTTAATTTGTGTGGGCTTCCCTGGTCTGTGACAGCCTTCCTATCATTCCTACCAGGTGGTCGATGTGTTTACACCGCGATGGTTTTCCGCCTATTTCCGCCGACTTTACAGGCCAAGGCATGTCCCTGAGTAACAGTCTCCGAGGAGGCGGTTACCGGGGATTTAGGCTTGGGTCGACTATGTCTAACTTGCACGATATGTTCCCCTGCCAGTGAACTCGTCTCGCGTAATCAGACATATTGTGTCTGTGTCTATCGGGTACTGAAATTTTGGCTAGCATGGTTCCGGTATAGGAAAGCATCGACGGGGTTCATTAGTCGATATCGAAATCGTGAACACCTCGTCCAAAAGTTTCTACACATTTTTAGTAGCACCGGGAACTAGAAGCTTGTTTTCGAGCTGAACCAAACTTTAATTTCAATTTCTGTTTAATATTTTCCCGTTCTATTTGGACGTAGCGAAGCCCACTGGCTCTGTGTTTCCCTCTCCTTGTACTCTATATGTTATCCTTATGGAGGGTAGTGCACGACTCTCACTAATTATCTTGATATCTACCCATTTCGTGACATTTTTATTGGCCGCCTCTCCAATGCTCGAGCCTGACTCTTCTTCAGTCAATGTGATTCGACAGATTCGCTGTATGTGGCGTCGAAGATATTGTCTAACTATTTTTTTTGCAATCAATTCTCATTCCATCTGCTTCCTCCACATTCACGGACATGATCTCCAAATGTGGTAGCCAGAAACACAGCACGAGTAGCTTTATTTCTGTTTCCATGTGCACCACGAGGAGGTCCTTCTGGAGTCTTGGTTATTGGCTAACCCTGGGTCCGCCGAGAGCAATGCGGTATCCTTAGCACTTCGGCAAACAACTGAACGTGTTTGTATTGCCTAGAAAATCACTACAACTAAAATTGTTGGTTGATGACTACATCTTGAAATGATATAGTACTATATTATATTATTACATTATCAGTGGTTTTCACCCTGTTTTATGTGGTCCCCGTTTGTGCCAATTTGTGTTCTCCCGAGACAAATAAAAAAGTTGTTTACTTTCTTTAAAGCTAGCTTGCTTGACGTGTATTAATATATACATTACTATACTTTGTTCAAAATAGTTACCAGTCTGTGCTACCCCTCTTCAAATTCAATGATTTCTTTCTTTGCCCCCTTCCTGGTTGGTTTCCGCAGCCTCCACGGGTACCGTATGACTCATAGAGAACCACTGATTTATATAACTAGTACACTGGTTTCTTAATCCGGTGATCTGAGGTTCAGTTTCTAACTCAACTTGATATATTCTCATTATTCAATGCGCTGAGAAAATGCCACATTTGCAGAATGATATATTATCATTCAATGCGCTGAGAAGAAGCCCTTTTTAGAGAGGCTATATTTTCATTATTCACTGCATCGAGAAGCCACCTTTGCAGAGGGGATATATATTCTAATCATACATTGCACTGAGAAAAATCCACCAAGTAAAATGAAATATTATTATCATATTATCATTCAATGCACTGAGAAAGAAGCCACGTAGGTGGAGGCAATATATATAGGCCCTATATATATATATATAAGTAAAGATTTGTGTTTCCACGCTAAACTGAGGCGCGTTGGTGAATGCGATGGTATGCTCGTATATTGTTATGTCCTTATTTGCTAATTACATTTTTATGTAAAAGGCATATTTGAGAAATGTTTTGCATTCAAGTGTGTATAAATTAAGCACTTCAAAACTTGCATGCAGTTGCATTTATCTAATGTTTGGTTTGGTTTTGACTCTGGAAATGAAATTAAATAAAGACTCGAAATGGGGATGGCTGTCATGGCAAGGTTAAATACGATTTGGAAATGTAAGATCAGTATTACAGTAAGGATCAATCTATTCATGTCGCTTGTGCAAAGTATACTTTTATACGTATGCGAAAGTTGGACAGTCAATCCAACTAGACACGAAAAGACGGATTCAGCTTTTCGAACAAGTGCTACAGACGTGGTTACGTGACAACAGACGTAATTAGTTATATAAAACACTAGACAAATATAGTCATCCCGCAGAAAATAAACCAAACTTGGAGGTTATTAAAAACCACGTTTGGCAGATGTGAAACGGCGTAAACTTCTTTTGGTTTGGACATATAACAAAATACGACTCACTTTCTAAAATTATTCTTTCTGTATGTAGCAATCAAGGATGGAGGGAGAAGAGGTGTTAAAAGAAAATCTTAATTGATAACATCAAGGAATGGTCAGGGCGTGATTTTTTTTTACACACCTCCGAATGGCTGAGGTAGAGTTGTTTGGAGAGCTTTTTGTGCTGTCTAGTGTGGCACCCCTACGACCACGACGGGGTGTGAGTCTTATGATTATTATTATTACTTTTGATTACACAACCCGCATGGCTGCATTGCTTGAATACTGTCAAATCTATTTAACTAGCGGAACAGATAAACCATGACCAACTTTAGTTTAAGTACGAACTGTTCGCTGTATCCACGACTGAGTCACTACTTTTGGCTGACTTACCTATTTGTTCAATTGACTGACTATATAAAGTGATCAATGAAATAAAAAGAATGAATCGAATCAGCCAAGAGTTGTCAGGAGGTCATGAATGAGCCCGTAGGTTTTATTTAATCTAGAGTTGGTCAAGGATGAATTGCCTAAGAACAAACTCGACGTAGAGAAAAAAATTGAGCAGGGATGGGTATTGTATACTACCATATCCCTAGATACAAATTACCAGAGCCCAAACTACTAGGGTCCTAAATACACACAACCAGAGCCCTAATTACAGGCTTCTATAACCTTAGATACAGACTGCCAGAGCCCTACAAACGCACTACCAGGACCCTAGTTACACTAACAGAGCCCTAGATACAGACAACCAGAAATCTATATGCAGACTATCAGAGCCCTAGATACGGACTACAAGAGCCATAGATACAGATTACCAGAGCTCTAGATAATTATTACCAGAGCCCTGGATACGACTTTGGTAAAGAACCTAATCACGTCGTTGTTGCTGCTTCATTGGGGTTTGGGGGGGGGGCAGCTAAGAGGTTGTTTTTCCCTCTGATTTACTATTTGTGTGGCATTTTCTATTTTCAAAAGGAGTGGGGTTTTGACACCTCAATCGCCCCCTTATATACGGCCTTGCAATACGGCTCAACCCTGAAAACAAAGATATATTACATCACAGGAGAACTCCAGACAAGTTCATCCAGAAGACTTGTCTGACGGTGTAGACATCAAGTAGAGAACATAAGACTTGTCTAACGGTGTAGACATCAAGTAGAGAACATAAGACTTGTATGACGGTGTAGACATCAAGTAGAGAACATAAGACTTGTCTGACGGTGTAGACATCAAGTAGAGAACATAAGACTTGTCTGACGGTGTAGACATCAAGTAGAGAACATAAGACTTGTCTGACGGTGTAGACATCAAGTAGAGAACATAAGACTCGTCTGACGTTGTAGACATCAAGTAGCATTCAAAAGAATGAAAGATATACAACCGTACAAATTACATCACTTATGTTGACTGATCAGATTTCATCATCGGTCCATATATGTATGCTTTGAGCCGCTAGCCAATAAAAAGCACGGATCAGTCAGCAGTACGTATGTCTCGAGAAGAATATGAACAATGTCATTTGCAGTCTTATATCTCGGGGTTCCCTTCACGGAAAAATATTTTTGTTAAGGTAGAGCATGGCTATCTGCGATATAGAAGAACTATTCACAGAATTAATTAGGCCTTTATTCGTTGCGTGTTTTATTATTATTATGATTTCGGTTGGTCACTATTTATATACCTGAAGTGGCCTTGGCTATTTTTGGCATGTGACTCAGTGTATATAAATTGTGACCAACTGAAATCGTTGCAATAATATAACAAAAGGAACAAATGAAGGCCTAATTAATTCAGCGAACAGTTCGTATATTATTGTAAAGGTCACGATATAGGACAACCACTTCCATTATGCACGTGGAATATAGGCAGATACAGCCACTCTTGTGGCTCTTTAGAACGTTGTTAACTAGGGCAGTTATTGTGTCAGCCAATACGATAGAAGAACAACAAGATGCACACAGAAGAACAAGAGCTAAACATAAACATACATGGAGAGAAACTAAAACAAGTAAAACAGTATCAATATCTTGGACACATAGTCACAAATGATGGCAGATGTGAAACAAGTTAAAAGGAGAATAGGAATGGCTAAAAGTACCTTCATTGACATGAGGAAATTATTAATATCTAAACAAATTACAAACAAGTTAACAATGAGAATTATAAAATATTATCTCTATTCTATATTAATGTATGGTTCAGAAACATGGACACTAAATAAACAATTAGAAGACAAAATTGATGCCTTTGAGATGTGGGTATATAGAAGAATAGGGAGAAATTCATGGAAAGAGAAGAAAACAAATAAAGAGGTGCTAAAGACACATAATATGAAGAAAGAACTACTAAGAGAAATAAAGATCAGGCAAATAAAATACTTTGGACACATTAAAAGACATGACACCTTATTGAAGACCTTACTTGAGGGTAAAGTCAAAGGGAAACAAGCAAGAGGTAGGCAGAGATACAAGTGGGAGAGTAACATCACACGATGGACAGGTTACAGTCTAGCAGAATGCACCACCAAGACAAGAGACAGGGGATGATGGAGATCCTTTGCAGCCAACCTTCGTTGCGGAGACGTCACTTAATGATGATGATTGTGTCATACTTAAGTCCATGCTTCGATAGATACAAAATGGCCGATGTCGAGTTGCTAGCATCTATAATTGCTTCCAAACTGCGTCTTATCACATGTATCTACTGCCCTTGACATGCAGGAATCTGCGGTAATGAGAGAGCAGATAGGGGTAAGCTAAATTGAATTAATGGATGGGAGCTGGCAATAGATAAACGGTACATACTGAAACTGTTTTATGAAATGCTTACTTATCACAAAAGGTAGCGTTGGCTGGATTTCCAGAGCGACGACCTCCACTATTTTTATGGTTAGAAGCTCTGATATCACCAAACTGAACTAACCGCCTCATTTGAACAGAACTTCCCTCAACATAAGAAGATATTTTGATTGACCATAATGAAATGCGTCTTTTAGATGCGGACACATGGATTGACCATTGGCTGAGATTTGGTATCAAACGTAGAATTGTAAAAACTGGACGCCTGCGTGGAGGAATGAGGAGCTTATTCCATTGGCGAGCCATAGAAATCTTTAGCATCTATGCTTCTAGACATTTGCTGGGGGGCAGTAAGCATTTATTGGTCTGCCCGGAGTGCAATGATGTTGATTTATAATTCACAACTCATAATATTTTGTATTTAGTTTCATTTATTATGATTATATTCTTACAGCCGGTACAGGAAATAAAACAGCAGAAAAAGCATCAACAGTAATTTCAACAACAACCACTACTACTCTTACAACATCAACAGCTGCAACTACCACTACACGTAAGTAACTTTATTTAGCAGAAACGCTGCGTTATATATTCAATCTTCTGTTGTGTCAATTCCCAAAATCCTGCAGATTATCAGGATGTAGTCCATATAATGGAATGTCTTGTGTCATGGTTTACACTTTGACTGCGATAGCTGAGCCTTTCGGTCAGCTCAGGCGACTTGGCATGTCTTCTGAGCTACAATGACCCTCTATGGAATGGTACGGCCACAACTTCCTTAGTCGCCTCTTTTTGGCGTGCTTCCTAATAATAAATGTGCCATGTTCGAACTTCCTAATAATAAATGTGTCATTTTCTGACATCCAAATAATAAATGTGCCATGTTCTGACTCTCTAATACTACACGTGCCAGTTCTGCGCGATTGTGGCACAGAGTGATGGGGCAATGGATCGAGCTGATATTTTGAATTCCTTAAGAGATATAGCATGCGAGAGTGAGACTAGTGTGGATGATGATTCCTTTCCATTGGACAGGATTAAATATCTGGATTTTAAATGCGGTGTTGCTAGAAGTTAACATGTTGGAGGGCGCAGAGGAATGATGGTCAGCCACCATAGGACCAGTACTGTCAGCAGAAGTGTAATGGCGGATTCACTCAGGGAGAGATCGGAGCAACTATGGGTGTGTCCAGTTTGCAGTGATGATAATCCGACGACTAACTAACTAACTATAGGATACGTTGATGATTCTAGCTTACATGCTATGTTTATTCTTGTTTATATAATATGTTCATTCTCGCCTAAAGGCTACACTAATTCTTACATATAGAATACGTTGATTCATTCCTACAGACTACATTGATTCTTGCCTACATTATACATCGATTCTTTCGTACAGGATACATTGATTCTTGCTTAAAGGCTGCGTTTATTCTTGCTTACAGGCTATGTTGATTCTTGCCTACAGGCTACGTTGATTCTTGCCTACAGGCTACATTGATCCTACCTTACATGATACGTTGATTCTTGCTTACATGTTGCATTGATTCTTGTTTACAGTGTACATCGATTCTTACCTACAGGCTACGTGATTCTTCCCTACAGAATACAATGATTCTGATTAGGAATCGTATTATTGACTGTATTTGATATGTATTAATAATCAGTGACGTACGGTCATAAGACTAGAACAAGCATAGTTCCATGTTGAGGCTATACTAAAATTACATCAATATTTAGAGAATTGCATGCAATATTTGAAGTAGAACATTATCAATATCTCGCACACATAATCGCAAATGATGGTAGATGTCAAACAGAAGTTAAAAGGAACAATAGGAATGGTTAAATGTACTTTCAATGACATGAGGACAATTCTAGTCATCTAAACAAGTTAGATACAAGCTAAGAGAGTGATAATAATAAAATGTATATGTGCTACATTATTATAATGCTATATTAATGTATGGTTCAGAAACATGAATAATAAACGAACAACTAAAAGACATTATTGATGCAATTGAGATGTGGATATATAGAAAAATAAGGATAACATCATGGAAAGAGAAAAAAACAAACAAAGAGGTTCTTCGAATTCACACTTCGCATTAAAGAATTAAAGGAAATAAAGATCAAACAATTACAATATTTTGGACATATTATCCGCCGAAGACGGATGTGTCGGTCCATTGACGCTAATAAAACTGCGACACAACGCATTTCTATTCTCTGGACTACATCCTGCTGGAAATATAGTAGGACCATGGTCCTGCTACAAAGGAGATCCAGCGGGAGTTTGAGAATGAACTCTGAAGAAGAAGAAGAAGGACATATTAAAAGACATGACACCTTGTTGAAGGCCTTACTTGAGGGTAAAGTCGAGGAAATGCGAGAAAAAGGTAGACAGAGATACAAGTGGGAGAGTAACATCATGAGATGGACAGGTCAAAGTCTGGCAGAGTGCACCAAGAAGACAAGAGACAGTGGATGTTGGAGGTCTGTTGCAGCCAACCTTCTTTGCGGAGACGTCAGAGTACCAGGTTTGAAACCACGTCCAGACCAAAAAAAATCCCAGTTATTATTTCTCGCTTGGCACTCTTCCAGTCGACTAAACTGTAAAAATTAGTACATGACGTATAAGTTAGGGGAGATAAAAACAGCAAGGAAAGAAACTTGTCACCCCCACCTAATTGTTGCTGTGGCTTAGTACATGAAGAGTTATCTTTATGCCCAACGATAGGTTGGTGACATGAGACCTACCATAACATTAATCTTCACTTCAAATATTAAATTGTTACTTTTATATTAGTTATATTATATTATAGCTGTTATATTATAATATTTTATATTCCTATATTATATTATATGCCTATTTCTTTTAATTTTGCTTTTACTGCTGTTTTTAAAAAAAATCTATTTTAACTAATTGTGCATCTATGTTTGACAGGAAGGGCTGGTACAGTAGCAACAAAAGCTCCTCCATCAATAGGTCAGTTTTGACCATTATTGTCAAGCGTAGTTTATACAGTTCACATCCATCATCATCATTATTACAATAACCGTCACAACATTCCAACCAGATAAATTCTTAAACACGTGACACCAGCAGTGTGATACAAAACGTTTTTTACTGGCTTGTTTGCTATCAATAATCCCTAAAATAGAATGCAAAATGTACTCCAATGAATGCAAAAATGTCTTTGAAACGCATTTGGCCACCCCCACACTGGAACATGATCCAAGTCCTTCTCTAGAATAGTCTTGTGCGCATATCACAAACAGCATCAATTATCTTGTCTTATGCCACTGACAATTCGTCACTGTGTGTTCCCGGCCAACAAAAAGCGAGAGAAAATTGGATCTGCCAATATGAGTGACAATATTTGGGATATGCGTGCACGACAATTCTGAAGGCCTTGCATGGATTGTATAAGAAACATATGCACCTATTTGACACAGATATGTACATTCCTGGTGAAATCACAAACATTGGGTCATACAAATGGTTTTGTGCTGACAAACATAAACTATATGTGGGGATACTTACACAAGCAGTAGCATACCAGCAGGACGAGTGCTGACAAACATAAACTACATGTGGGGACACCAACACAAGGAATGTAACTTCAAACGTGACTCTCGCCACGTAGAAGATCTATGAGTAAAATCAAACACCTTTTTACGTCAGGTTTTCGATTATATTCGGTTATGGTAGGCGACGTAAAGTATATACAAAGTGACCAACGAAATCATGACAAAAATCAAAATCATCACGAATGTAGGCTTGTTTTGATTCTTCTCGTAGGTCTTCTGTTGGCGAGAGTCACGCTTCAAATATATACAATGTTTCTCGGAAATAAATATTTAACAGAAGATAATCTCTAGCATGATTTTTCAGGATGTTCGTGACAATTCCTAAACCCAACCCTCCAACATTGCAACATGACTGATTTTCAGGTTTCTGGTGACAATTCCTAGACAACACCCAGCATGATTTTTCAGGATGTTCGTGACAATCCCTAGATCCAATCCCCCCCCCTCCCCCGCATGATTTTCAGATTCTAGTGGCAATCCATAGACCCAATCTCCCCCCGCATGATTTTCAGGATTCTAGTGGCAATCCCTATACTCAATTCCCCCCCCCCCCGAATGATTATAGGATTCTAGTGACAATCCCTAGCCCAAACCCTAGCATTATTTTTCAGTATGCCTGTGATAATCCCTAGACCAAACCCCTAGCATGATGTTTCAGGATTCTCGTGACAATCCTTAGGCCCAACCCTCCAGCATGATTTTTCAGGATTCTGGTGACATTCCCTAGACCCAACACCCAGCATGATTTTTCAACCCCTAGCATGATTACTGGCAAAATGAGAAACAGGTCTTCTTACTGACTCGACTAGTCCTGTAATTTTCACTGGTTACTATAATTATCCTTTTGTGACAGCCAATCAAAGTCACGGTAATAGTAAATGAGTCATTTTAGTATGCTTGTTTTCCATTATACAAAAGGACTTAACTCTTCAAGGATCATGGTTTGACATGTCCATAACAACATATCTCCAGTTTGCTTCAATCGTTTTGAACGCCTATATCCAGTCAATCAACTAATTCAATCAATCAATCAAGTGCCATGTCAAGTGGTGTATACGATCATTCTTCTCCACAACTCTCTGTCTTTTGTGTTGCTAATAAGTTCACATGGTGACTTGTTTCTGTGCCATAGTGACAACCCATCCAGAAATGTCTTTGTCTTCCTCTGTAGCTTTTCCCCTTGATCTTTCCGGTTGTTACTAAATGTTCAAACAACAGATCAAACAAGATCTGGAGTAAGACAAGGAAGCATACTTTCACCCTACTTTTCAACATATACATGGACAGAGTAATAAAAGAAACTCACATCAACAAAGAGGAAAACATTGCAAATAAACCTGATGAAGAACTTAATAATGAAATCAATGAACTATTATTTGCTGATGATCAAAGTTTAATATACAAAGATGAGGAAACTTTGCAAAAGCACATCAATGCATTGCTGTTAGCATGCCAGAAGTACAACATGAAAATTAATGTACAATGAACAGAAGTTATGAAAATTAGCAAGTCTTCAGCACCAATGAATATAACAATAGATAACACCAAAGTGAAACAAGCCAAAGAATTTAAATATCTAGGCAGCATTTTTTCCGAAGATGGAAGACTAGACAGAGAAATAGAAACAAGGTGCCAGAAAGCAAACACAGTGACTTACCAACTTCCACGATTACTTCTTCATCCAAAGATCAAGATGGAAATTAAAAAACAAATAATGTCTACAATTTTTATACCAACACTGTGCTACCAATGTCAAACATGGTCTTTAACAGCTTCGCAGCAAAGAAAAATCGTCACATGTGAAATGAAGTGTCTGAGAAAAGCTGCAATGGTAACCAAACTAGAAAAATAAGAAATGAAGACATTAGGAAAAGAGTTGTTATAATATCATATATCGAACATATTGAGAGACAGCAAGTAAAATGGTTTGGTCACCTTATGAGAATAAACCCAAACCAAATACCACTAAGAGCATATAACACAAGAATATCCGGGCGTAAGGCCAAAGGTAGACCAAGAAAACGGTGGATGCAAAACATCAAGATAGCCTTGAACAAACATGGACTAAATGCAACCTCAGTGACATATCTGGCCTTGGAACGACAGCTTAAGCTCCCACCCCTACGCTTAAAGGCAAGTGTGAATGCGATCAACAATCATTCACCTGGGGAAAGACAATAGACAATTGACTAAATGTCCAAGTTTGACCTTTCTCATCACATGCCCTAAAAATCTTGATTGTCTGTTTTTAATTTTTGCTATAATTTGTCATTTTACCCTAAAATCTCTGAGAATTTCTACATTAGTTGTATTGGCTGTTTTATTATCCAATAGTTAAATATAACTGCCATGTGCTTATCCCATAGTTAAATATAACTTTCATGTGTTTATCCCATAGTTAAATATAACTTTCATGTGTTTATTCCATAGTTAAATATAACTTTCATGTGCTTATCCCATAATTAACACAACCTTACCTTTGAGACAACAAACTTTGTAATAGTCCAGAAGTCATATTAGTTGCTAAACTGGGAAGACCTGTTCTTTTTCAGGAGACTATGGACTCTCAAGAGCTACCTGCTCACAGCAAACGAGATTGCGTAATCATCATCATTCTAACACTGATATTGCTTGTCCACTAACGTAATCAATCTTGTTACTCTAGGTCCAAACTTCCTGATCAAATGCATCGACTGCAGAAATTATTTTAACAAGACCTACTACAACTGGTGCCCTGGAAATGGATCGGCCATTATAAGTCAAGTTTATTCAGGAGATTGTAACGGAGCTTGTTTCACGAGAAGTGACTTCAATGACAATTTGCGTAAGTTCTTATATTTTTGTTCACGTGTGTGGATGCTATTTCTTTTTCTTCGTTCACTCTCAAACTTCTGCAGATTAGCAGAATGTAGACCAGACAACTGATTGCATTGTAGGATGGTTTACAGCTTGGCTGCAACATATGCATATTGTGGTGTGATATTTCCGACTTCAGCTTGGTCAAAGGATCACTTTGACCCTATAAGGGATGGGACGGCAAATTTACCCCAAAACTTTCTTATTTGTCTCTTATGATATACTTGGCGAGTAAGAGTATCACTATTCTTTGCTCCTCTATCAGACACCGGCAATACAAGGATGATATTTCCATAGATGTCTCTTATTTTTATATTGTATTTTGTCAGCATTCGGCACAGAAACTAGACATGGTGTTACATACGCCCATTTCTTACATACATAAACTAAGTACATTGCCTTTGGCACCTTTCAATATACATAAACTAAATACATTGCCTTTGGTGTCACAAACCGGTGCGGATATCCCAAACGCCTCTACCTAGTTTCACACCTTACATGTATTTCTTCTTCTTCTATGTTCATTTTCAAACTCCTGCAGATTCGTAGGATATAGTCCGTAGAGCGGAATATGTTATCCATGATTTACAGCTTGGCTGCGCTATATGTTATATTGGGTCTGATACATCCGACTTCAGCATAGCTTCTGGGTAACTTTAACCCACAATGCAATGGGTTAACCACTTCTATCCCCTAAACCTTCTTAGTCATCTCTTGTTGCGTGCATGGAATTTCAACAATGTTGCTATTCTTTGCTCTCTATTCGGACCCTATAACAGCACTGACTACATATATTTATATGTTTATAACCAGAGGAGATTGACAAGATTACTGAAGCTGCAAGAGAGGCGGGAAAGATAACATTTAAACAGATATAGGGATGTTACGGACGGTCTCCGAGCCGAATGCAGTCTAAAATGGCCATGCTGTCAAGTGCATGTGGCCGAGGAACACAGAAAGAAAGAAAAATTGGTACGGTGGACACACAATAATATCATCAAATCTTTACAAAGTGGACGACACAGTAATAGCATCAAACCATTACAAGGTGGACACACAGTCTATCTATCTATTCGCTGAAACCCTTTGTTGCCTTTCGGCGTCAGGGGTAGAAGAGTTTTCTGGAGACGGTCCTCTTATGTGCTGAGTATATTGTGGAATTTGTCGACTTTTTTATTTCAGTGGTCCATCGTTTTCGTGGTCTGCCTCTAGGTCTGCCTTCGCTGTATCTGTGTAGCACAGCTTGCTGTGGTATGCTGTTTGATGGTAGTCTGCTGATGTGTGCAAACCATTTGATCTTGATATATTCTAAGATTGGGATGGTGCTGGTTTTTTGTCGGATATCCTCATTCCTCACCCTGTCTCTTAACGATATTCCTAGGTTTCTGCGTAAGAACGTCATTTCAGCTGTCACAAGCTTACGTTTGTCTTGTGCTGTCGTTGTCCATGTTTGGATTTGGTAGCACAGCATTGGCATAATAATTGTTTTGAATAGTGTTACTTTGGCGTTGAAATCTACGTATTTGTTTCTGAATGTGTCATTTGCACTAGGGCTTGGAATGCTTTACTACATCTATTGTGTATTTCTTTGCTCTCTTGCCTTCTGTTGTTATATTACTTCCTAGGTATGTGAATTCTGCCACGTGGTTGTCTGTTGTTTTCAATATATATTCTGTTCTGTTCTTCCTATCTTCATTACTTCGGTCTTTTGATATGTAAACAGGTATGGCATGTTTGATGGACACACAGCAATATCATCAAATAGTTACAAGGTGGCAACACAGTAAAATCATCAAATCGTTACAAGGTGGACGACACAGTAATACCATAAAACCGTTACAATGTAATAGTATCGGGTATGGCAGACGGTTTTTTTTGTACTAATACTGGCAGTTGCAGACGGGTTGTTTGTAATATCCAGACGATATGGCTACAGGCAAGCGGTGAGAACAAGACCGAAAAGGGTGTTGTTTGCACACAGGCCAGACAGAAAGATCGGACACAAGCTAGTACGCTTTAGGTAAAGGCAATATTAGTATCACAAGTCTGCACCTCACTCGCTCAAACAAAATGGAGAGACAGGAAATCTACAAAGTCTACATTCACGAAGCAGTCAAAAGAATATTGGTCGCCACCGTTGAATACATCCAGGCCCGCATGTGTTGTTGACACGTCGATTACGTAGTACCCAGAATGGTCAGAAGGAATGCGTAGCGAGCATAGAAAGTGATGAAAAGATTTGTTGAAACTCTGTTTTTCCGTGGGAACTAAATAGGTTTAGCATAGAGGCGCAAGTAATAAGTGGAAATGCGGAGTTTGTATACGACAGAAGTATGGGCATATTGCCCACGCAGAGAATGGACAACGTGTGTTGTTGTATGACCAGAGGGATCAAGTCCTCATTGGTTAGAGGTTTTCCTCTGGGGAAAACGGAAGAGGATAGGCGGAGTCAGAAAACCATAAGTTCTGATTGGCGGAAGTCTTTTAGGAGGAGCAGAGATATAAGTTAGAAAGACTTAGCTTAGCTGTAAGGTATATGGGTGCATGTGTAATTTTTCATATGTTTAATATATGGATGTATGTATATAAGTATGACTATGTGTGTAGGAACCCATTGCTTAATGGAAAAGTAATATATATGTATATAAGCATTCAAGTGTGTGTTTTTTTTTATTATTTTTTTTTTTTTTTTTTTGAAATTTACATTTATTGAATGTTAAAAAAAATATATATATATATAAAAATTCCTCCACAGTCTACAAGATCATCCAAACCTTTGGATGCCAACAAAAGACCAACAATCATCTATTTCTAGGAGGAGAACCAAGACCAACTAGCCTAACACCAAAGGCACCAAGTAAAACAAACAAGTCCTTAGGACTACATCCCAATCCCCCAATATTCCTGTTGTCCGTATAAGGGCACGTAGACCAGACCCCAGGTCCAATCACCAGTCCCTAACAGGACAACCCAGGCCATTAGGCCACAATATACGCCCCGATATAACTAAAGGAAAACCATTCCACAGTTGAAAGGGGCGTGTCTGACTCTAGACAGACAAATCCACCAGCTAACAAACAAACAATTAGCTGTGAGTAGTCTCCGGGTCAGTAGTCTCCGGGAGTGCTTTCCCAGGAGAACTAGTGCTTGTCTCGGACGGTCAGTCTTCGGTCTCCCAGGAGAGACGACAGAGTCAGTGCTTGCCTCCCAGGAGAAACAAGCAAGTCCGAGTTTCTAGTCTCGCAGCAGAGACAGGTCAGTCTTTGGTCTCCCAGGAGAGACGACAGAGTCAGTGCTTGCCTCCCAGGAGAGACAAGCAAGTTCGAGTTTCTAGTCTCGCAGCAGAGACAGGGCAGTTGAGTCTCCGAGTAAAGAGACACGAGGATTCGAGTCTTAACAGTCAGTTGTGTATAATCTCGAAGACTTAGCTTATAACTCGAGTGAAACAATTCCTGGATATGTTAGCGTAAGTTGTAATCGGCGATTATTATATTACTGCCCAGTTGCAGACAATTTAGGATTAGTCCTCAGAGTTGAGGACGGACTCGAATAAGACTAGATTGGGACTTGTGAGTTACAAGTCAAGTAGATTCTAGCCGAACACGTGTTAACCCAGAAATAGGGATTGAGAGAAGTGTTTATTTGCCTCTCTTACGAGTATGATGCTATTGATTGATGTATTTCAACTTGTGTAAATAAACTTGTGTCCTAAAAGGCGTTTCTTCCGTCGCAAACTATTGTGACGCTACAGATCCAATATCTGTCACACTATATTGGTGTTATTTGCGGATATCCAGGACATGTCCAGGACAGATAGTCAACTATATGTTTTCGGTAACACGTGTGTTTCTGTCACACTAAGTGCAGATATTGTTACTTTTACACTTTCTATGCTCGTTACGCATTCCTTCTGACCAATCTGGGTACTGCGTAATCAACGTGTCAACAACACATGCGGGCCTGGATGTATTCATCGGTGGCGACCAATATTCTTTTGACTGCTTCGTGAATGTAGACTTTGTAGATTTCCTGTCGTCTCTTTTTTTGTTTGAGCGAGTGAGGTGCAGACTTGTGATACTAATATTGCCTTTACCTAAAGCGTACTAGCTTGTGTCAGATCTTTCTGTCTGGCCTGTGTGCAAACAACACCTTTTTTGGTCTTGTTCTCACCGCTTGCCTGTAGCCATATCGTCTGGATATTACAAACAACCCGTCTGCAACTGCCACTATTAGTACAAACAAACCGTCTGCCATAACGGATACTATTACAACAAGATGGACGACACAGTAATACCATCAAACCTCTACAAATCTAAGTTTAAGCATATGAAAATAAATAAATGAAAAGTAATGGAAGATAATACAATCCTTCCGCCCTAACCTTTTACAATTAATCCGCAACATAGAGCTAAACAACAGATTTATGTAACCCTCTCATTTTAATGTGACAGGTGCTGCTCTACTAATTCTGTGTATTTCTCTATCTATATTCGTACATGTTTGTTATGACATTCCATGATTACAAAATTGCAAAATTTCAGTTGTTGTGCGAGGATGCGCAGCATCGCAAGGGACACTGCCATCCCCACTACCATCAGAAGGTTGCTATAACTGGAATGGGGCAACCATGTGTATATGTTATACTTCAAACTGTAACATAGGTCCTCTGGGTAAGTTTGTGCTATTCTCTTTAATATTTATATCTTTTATTTATACTGTAGTATATATTTTATTTTCTGTAATTTTATTTTAGAAAATTCAGTTATTAATGTCTACTGAAAAATATTCTTATATCGCCATTATTTTTTAGCCCTGAATTCTTGGCAGGAAGGGGGAGGTTTAAAATTGCAAAAAGAAGTGTTGTAATTTATGGACCGCCCCTTATATCAGACATGTACTTAGAATGAATGAAAACAGATTGCCACTACAAGTATTAGAATTGGTGCCCGGTGGCCAAAAGAAAAGAGAAAGATCAAGAGAGATTTTTTTGCAGAACAACCATCAAAGATAGTATAAAATGGGTCTCAACAACATGCAAGAATTACACACAATAGCATCACATGTGAACATCGCTCGAAAGAGCTGTGATTTATGCCCTGCACACCATATACAAGGAACAAAACTCTGAAGGAACATAAATAGATAGAACATGTAAACAATTCTAACTATCAAAAAGTATCCGTGCTACATGAGAAATTAAGTTCGTATGTACAGAAAAATCAAATACATTTTTAACAAAAAAAATGTAATACTCTATGTCAGTTTAACCAATACCGGATAAAAATATGTGTACAGAATATTGAAACATTTGATTCTAAAAAACAAATCGATGAACTCTGGGTTGCAAGAAATTAAAGTCATCTGCGTTTAACAGTTAATTGAAAAACTTTGGTTTGCAAGAAGTTAAAATCATCAATTAAAGCAGATCAAATTAGTGTTGAACATGATTCATTTTCAATGTCCAAGATTAAAGATCAGGGTGTGAAATGCGGTGTTGCTAAAAGTGAACATTTTGGATGGCGCAGAAGAACGATGGTCAACCAGCAAAGGACCGGTATTGAGTGCAGAAGTGTAATGACGGATACACTCAAGGAGAGATAGGTGCAGCTATGGGCGTGTCCAGTTTGCAGTGATGATAATCCGGCAACTAACTAACTAAAGTCATCTAGCTTAACAGATAATTGAGACACTTTGATCAATGATGTTTGAAATCTCACTGACAAAGTGGTTAAGCCATTCGCTTTGTGCTCAAGAAGTCATGGGTTCGAATCCCGCATTGGTGTCTTATTTTTTAATGAGTTCTCTTAGAGTTATGGCTTGAAGCTACGAAGCTACTTGCAATTAGTGCTATTCTCCGCAATCGGAGTGCCGCTTCATTGGAAGGGGCGGAGTACATATATGGTAACCCAGGTACAATGAAGTCACACCGCTAGGTCCTTTAATGATGTAGTTTAGATTCAAACACATGCAACACAACACATTTTGGTTCTTTATCTGTAATATCAATGTAACAATTGCAGCAGGACTGTAATATAACAGGCAAGACTTCAAAATAACTGACATTACTGTTTTCAGTTGTTGCCTCAATATCTGTGCCTTTCAACATCTGAGCATTTCAATATCTGTCAATATCTGTACCTTTAAATATCTGTGCTTTTCAATACATGTGCCTTTCGGCCTGATACATCCGATTTCATCACGGCTTTTGAATCATTTTAACCATCTATGGGATGGGACTATAAGATGGGACAATCGATCCTACCCAACCTTCTTAGTCACCTAAAAAATGCATGACAAATAATAGTATCACTATTTTTTAAATTCTTTTGGACTCCAGCAGCGCATGGGTGAAGTGCAACTTGAATGCATTGCATGAATGTCAGATATTTCGAGTCAACTTAAATACAATGAGTGAATGTCAGATATTTCGAGATAATGTAAATACATTGAGTGAATGTCAGATATTATGAAACAACTTGAATACAATGAGTGAAAGTCAGATATTTCGAGAAAACTTAAATACAATGAGTGAATGACAGATATTTCGAGACAACTTAAATACATTGAGTGAATGTCAGATATTTTGAAACAACTTGAACACAATGAGTGAATGTCAGATATTTCGAGACAACTTAAATACATTGAGTGAATGTCAGATATTTCGAGATAATGTAAATACATTGAGTGAATGTCAGATATTATGAAACAACTTGAATACAATGAGTGAATGTCAGATATTTCGAGACAACTTAAATACAATGAGTGAATGTCAGATATTTCAAGACAACTTAAATACAAAGAGTGAATCAGATATTTCGAGAAAACTTAAATACAGTGAGTGAATGTCATATATTTCGAGACAACTTAAATACAATGAGTGAATGTCAAATATTTCGAGACAACTTCTCTGTCTTGTTTGTGTCAACAGGAATATCAAAGGGAGTATCGCTTGATGCCCATCTGACAGATACCGAACAAGAACCAAGTAAATTTTTAAAGTTTTAAGTTTTCATGTTGTTTTATAAATATGTTTTATTTTTCTGCGTTTGTTCAAATAACCAGCACCAGATTTTATGTTGTTCCTACTGAGGAGCATGAAATATGTTGTGCTACTTTTGAATCTGCACCAAGTGGGCCTAGCAGATCATTTTCGGCATGCTTTTCGTTCAGATTAGCTTCTCTTGCCTGTGACAACCTTCATATCAGTGGTCAGACGATGAGTGTATAACTTTCCCTCATGGTTTATCACCTACTGTGAAACTGAGAAACACCATTCAGATATATAATTTGTCTTCTTCTTCTATTCACCTGAAATGTGCATATATCTAAGTATTGTCTCTTCTATAAACTTGGCTGTTTTGTCTTGTGCACTCAATTTTCATTCCATCTCGATCTACCCTGCCCAGACATGATCTCCAAGGGTTTATTCAAGTATTTTGCACAAGTTTATAACAACTTCTTTCCAGTTATAGGAGGGCGACGATGTGAGAAAATAGACAGTTTAACAACTTGGCACGCCAGGGAAACCATAACGATCCTGATACATAATACTGGAGATAGAGAATTGTGAAGAGCCATGATCGTCTACGACAGCCAGCATGGCACCTGATGATAATGATGTTTCCAGGATGCCCCAAAAGGAAGTACCTTCTAGGGTTTTAGCTATCTGCTACCCCTAGGAGTTTCACGAGACCTATGCAAAGTCATTTTCATCTCAAAAATATTTTATGATTACATGTTCTCAGTGGTCAACAAAATCTAGAGAAACATGTCTTACAAATTGTATAACAATTAGGGCTGTACAGGATTCAAATTTTTGGAATCCGGCCGGAGCCGGATTTGTCAAGTGAGATCCGGCCGGAGACGGATTTCATCATCATCAGGTGCCATGCCGGGTGGCGTAGGCGGTCATGGCTCTCCACAGCTCTCTGTCCACAGTATTATGTATCAAAGTCGTTGTTGTTTCTTTGCCGTGCCAGGTTGTCAAACTGTCTAATTTTTTCTCACGTTGTCGCCCTCTGTCTCTTGTGCCTTCAATCTTGACTGTTGTGATTATGTTCTCTAAACCTGCCTGTCTCATGAAGTGGCAAAAAAAAAGAAAATTCCCTTTTTCTTATATTGTTGATTAAGGTCCGTTTCGCATTTAACTCTTTTAACACCTCTACATTAGTTTTTCTGGCAGTCCATGATATTCTCAGCATTCCTCTGTAGAACCACATCTCTGTTGCCTCCAATCTCCCACTTTCCAGTTTGTTTATTGTCCAAGACTCGCACCCATATGTTAGTATAGGGGTTATATAGCACTGCATAACTCTCTTTCTCACCTCTAATGACAAGGTCATATTACACAGTATATTTTTCATTTTTCTGAATGTTGTTTTTGCCTGTCCTATTCTGCATCTTATTTCTGTTGAACTTCTTCCATCTGCTGTAAAAATTGTACCTAGATATTTCAATTGGTGGACCTGTTTTAATACTATATCATTCACTATGATCTTGCAAAGTGTGTTATTTTCTTTCTTTGAAATAACCATTACTTCTGTTTTCTTGATATTTAGGAAGAGGCCTTTCTCTTTGCTTTCTGTGACTACTACTTTAATTAAGTTTTGAAGGTCTTCCTCACTTTTTGCAATCAGAACAGTGTCATCCGCATATCTCACATTATTTATGTTATGTCCTCCCACTTATATTCCTGGGATATCTACTATTGCACGCAATATGTTTTCACTGTATAGAGAGAACAGGTCTGGTGAAAGCACGCATCCCTGTCTGACTCCTTGTTTTATTTGTTGAAAAGGGCCAAATTGATTTCCTACTCTTATTGCTGCTGTTTGTTGCCAGTACATGTTCTTGATTATTCTTAAATCCTTGTTGTCAATGTTCAGAATCTCTAGCATGTGTATAATTTCGCTGTTTAACTTTGTCAAAAGCTTTAGTGTAGTCTATAAAACAGAGGTACAGATCTGTTTTTACCTAATTAGACCTCTCTATTAGTGTTCTCAATATATAAATCGCATTGTTGGTGCCTTTGCCTTCTACAAATCCACATTGTTCTGGACTTATTTCTGGTTTTATTTTGTTTCTCTCTCTCTTCATGATGATTCTGAGAAGTATTTTGGTTATTTGGCTCATGAGGCTGATTGTACGGTGTTCTTCACATTCGGTGGTCCCTGGTTTCTTAGGTAATGCTATGAATATGGATCTCATTAAGTCATCCGGTATGTTTCCGCTGTTATATATGTCATTCAGCAATTTTGTGATTATTTCAACTCCAAAGTCATCTAAAGCTGCTAATTCTTCTAATGTGATATTGTCTGGACCTGGGGCTTTGCCATATTTCATGTGTCTTAGTGCCTCCCTTACTTCTGCTGTGAGTATTGATGGACCCTCACCGTTATCTTGTATGTTTATTTCTGGTCTATTGTCCTCATAAAGTTCTTTGATATATTCTGACCATCTCTGTACTATGTGATCTATTCCCATTACTACCTGCCCTGTCATAGATTTTAGAGCCGGAGTTACAAATAAACAAAAAATAAAAGTTAAATAACTTACTACATCACTTGACTTAGGTGAGTGGAGTCACTCGACTGTTCATTACTGCAGTTTATTACGATAGACATGACAAAGATGACATATAGGCCTACTCATATTAAATCATTTAAATGTAAAATAATTACATTTACATTAGAATAAGTAATATTAAGTTCCATAAGTTAAAGATGAAACATAACACATAAGCACATAATGCTAATTTAGTAATTCTAATTTTTAGTTTTCAGTTTTCACTTTGTTTTCAGTTGGCAAATTGCCAGCTGAGTTACAACTCACAACAACAGTACATTGAACAGATTGAATTTATTGAAATACATTCATTCAGTACTTTCACTATTTCAGTCAGTCAGTCTTCATTATGTTTGTGAAGTTTTGTGGTACAAGGCTACTACGGTGGTTAGTGATAATGTCTCCTGCAGTACTGTTCCGATGGCACATTTGTAGGTGGTGGTGCAAGAAATGCCTGCGCCAGTCTAGCCATATTTGGAAATCTTTGCTTATTGGCATGCCACCATGAAACCGGATCTGACTGTCGAGAGTGAAGTGGCTCTGACAGGTACTGTGTCACCTCAGTGTTAATACCGTTGCATTCGGCACTTGCAGAACGATCTGTCGTGGGATTTTCCTCGACAATTGTGTCAATATAGCTCCATATGCTGGACTCGTACTGTGTGGCAGTGCTCACAGAAGTCAAAACACTAGTACTGCTACTAGTAGCTGATGGATCCTGTACACTGACTGTATTTGCTGAATGAATAATGGAGTTAGCTGCTAACATCAGATGGGCTCGTGCA
The DNA here is from genome assembly GCA_034231615.1 of Meghimatium bilineatum. Lineage (NCBI taxonomy): Eukaryota > Metazoa > Mollusca > Gastropoda > Stylommatophora > Philomycidae > Meghimatium > Meghimatium bilineatum. Next base: position 31,184,978 of record CM067307.1, read on the forward strand.
TCATTTCTGCCACGTTCGGAGAAGAAGCACAGCTTGAATCTTGGATCCAGTAGTGTGGCACAGGTGTAAATACTGCTAAATTCAATGTCCGCAAATCTGCTGCTAACAGCTTCAAACAGGGCTGCTTTGATAATTTTGATCCCTGCTTCACTACCTTCTTTCTGGAAGAAAGACATGAGTGTTTTCACTAATGGGATCACAACTGATATTGGTGTCTGTGCACTTATTACACGTGTGAGTTCTTCAAATGGTGCCAAAGTACCTACCACATTCTCCGTTACTGCCAACTTCTGTGCCGTTAGCCCAGTTACCAAATCAATTTCAACACAGTACAGACTGATTATGTTTCACCAAGAGTATGTTTCAAACATCATAAGAAAACGAAGATGGAAATACCTTGGTCACGTTTTACGACTAGATGTAAACAGAATAAACCAACAATCCCTTATGTGGTCACCTGAGGGTAAAAGAAAAAGAGGAAGACCTAAAACAACCCTTAAAACACCATTCTTAAAGAAGGAGAATTAATAGGTTGTAAGACCATCCAGGAACTAAAGCTGCAGGCAGCGGACCGCATCATATGGAGAACCAAAACCTCTTCCCTATGTGTCGCTTGCGGCACGAACGGAACACACTAACAGACTTATGCAGCTCTGTTGTTCTAATAGACGTCGTAGCATATAAAACGTTGAGTTCCATCGTGTTGTCACGTCCTGGATAAGCTGATGTTGTGGTAGGTTTAATTCATTTTGAAGTTTATGCAAACAACTGGTTGCTGAAGAAGAGTGTTTGAAATGTTCTACCAATTTTCTTCAAGTACTGATGATGTCAGCAACATACTTTAGACTCAAAAGACCATCACGCACACACAGCTGAAGTGTGTGTGCAAAACATCCAACACTTGAATAGCTGCCATCACGAAAGCATTTGGCAATGTTAAATGCATTGTCTCTCACAACAACATGGCACTTCTCACGTGCAATTGACCACTCATCCAGCATCATTTCAAAATTTGCAAGCAAGTTTGTGGCCGTATGATGTTCATCACATGCAATACAATGGAAGACTACACTGAGGTGAACGAATGAGTCTGTTAACCAATGGCCAGTGATGCCCATAAATGCATGAGTGATGTGTTCAGCTTTCCACGTATCTGTTGTGAATGATATGTAATCAGTGTCAGATATCATTGCTGCAATTTTTACTTTCAGACGTTTACACATGTCAGGAATGACATGTTCAGCAATGTACTTTCTTGAAGGCAATTCATGCCTTTTTTCCATTGTATGCATCAGCTCGCTGAAACCTGGTCGTTCAACTACTTGAAAAAGCTCCGTATCTATGGCTATCACTCAGGCTACGGCAGCATGAATGCGTTTAGCATTGTGATCTCCCAAACTTTGACCCGTCCCATGCCTGCATAATTGACTGCTGGGTACTGCTGCTTGCTTTGTGCAAACACGATCCCATCTACATCATAGATATGGTCGCCAATACAATGGCCTACAGTGATGCTTTCTTTTCCATCATTTCGCCATAGCTTTTCCTGTGCATCGATCGCAAATGGGTCTGCATTGATGATGTTGAATGGTCTTTGGGGCGATCTGATCCTCCAGGCAAGAACTGTTTGACACAAAACTTACATATTACCTTCGCTGAATCATCGTCTTTAACCTTGAAGTAATCCCCAACGGCGCTGTATGACTTAGATTTTGATCCCATTTTATTTTATCGGCAGGACCAAAGAAATTTACAAAAATTCGAAATATTCAAGTCCCACGAACTCATGAAGTTAATGTACCAATAAAATTCGAAATATTCAAGTCCCACGAACTCATGAAGTTAATGTACCATTAAAATTCGAAATATTCAAGTCCCACGAACTCATGAAGTTAATGTACCATTAACATTCGAAATATTCAAGTCCCACGAACTCATGAAGTTAATGTACCATTAAAATTCGAAATATTCAAGTCCCACGAACTCATGAAGTTAATGTACCATTAAAATTCGAAATATTCAAGTCCCACGAACTCATGAAGTTAATGTACCATTAATATTCAAAATGAATTTTTTTCTTCTTCTTAAAATGCTTATTTACTTCAGCGAGAAATAGTAAACTGGAAGTGCTACTGTGCTTGACCTCATGAAACATGAACAGATAATTTACTTGACTAGGCAAAATTCGGCCTAATTCCGGCAAAATTGGACCGGAGCCGGATTTGTAAAAAGGGCCAATCTGGAGCCGAAATCCGGTACACCCCTAATAACAATAGAAACATAATTTCTTAATATATATCTCTGTGACTTTTATCTCCAGTATACGTCTGTGATATGTATCCCTGTCTATCGGCTCCACTGCAGACTCTCTACCATACCAGGTTGTTCAACTATTCATGATCTCTTTTTGACACCCTGAATGCGCTATCTTTTTTCCTAAATTTTGCCTGTTGTTATATTTCAATACAAATTGCGTCACTCATAATGTGACCAATAAATATGAACGTTTTTTTCTGCTAGGAGTTGTTTGTGGTGTGAATCTTTCTTGCTGCCCTCTCGTTAGTTTCTCCAGCTGTCCATGGAACTCTCGGCATTATTGATTTTCTAATGACAGAGGTGTTTGTGTTTAAGAGCACAGACAAGTGGTAGTAGTGGGTCAAATTCAGAAATTATAATTGTTTGCCAGGGATTGGGGCATACATTATGGGGACAGTTGAAAACTAACACATTTTTAAAAGTCTTTTGAAGTTCCAAAGTCTACTCACCAAAACAGGTTTCAAGAAACCTTAGACATCAAAAGACTAGCTTTGTGCAAATACAAAACTGCTGTCACCATAATATACATGTTTCCAAGAGTCGCAACAAACTATGTCTTCACAAGTCTATTTTGTTCAGAGCACTGTTCAGATAGCAAAATCAAATGTTTAAAGTAATCATTTCCTTCTTATCACTGTTAAAACAGTGTAGTTTAAAGATTGCCTGTGATAGCTTGTGATTTAATCATTTGTAAGCTCAGGGGCCAAATATAATAATTTTTAATCAGTTTGGTGAAACAGTAAAACCGACTTTATAGACCATTTTTGCCTACTCTTTTAAGAATATTATTTCTTACATGTGCCATTATTGATTATTAATGTGCCATAAGAATTCACAATTTATCAAGGTGAAACCGGAGGTCCTCTTCAGTGCTACGAATGCATGAATTACAATGTGGATGGCACATTTGTCCCTCAGTGTCCGAGAGATGGCCGTGTCAACACGCAAACAGTGTATCGTGGAAACTGTAGTGGAGCCTGCTTCACAAGAACTTTTAATGATAACCCTTCAAGTAAGTTAAATAATTCATGTGCTCATTCTTCTATATTCTGAGCTGATGACATCAATGATGACAGGGCTATATGTTTTATTTGCAAGAGCTACACATTACATGCATTACTGAAATAATATTCAGGCTTTTGAATCACCAGTGTTACTAACAACTGTGAAAGCAGCCCAGGCCCAACTCTACTGTAAAGCTTTCCTATTCTCGAAACTGCTCGCAGAGCGAGAAAGGGTTCAGTACCCGATGGGCTCAGGCACCAATGGGGCAATGTCGCCAACTCGAGAACACGCCTTGCTCACAAATGCGTGGTGCGACTCGGAATTGGACGAGGTGTGCACGATGTCGGTGAACGACACCTTGCCTAAGAAGGCGAAAGAACCCGGGTTCAACTCTTCTGTTGATTTCTTCTTTAACCGAAACCAGGCTCGCGGATGAGAATAGGTTCAGTACTCGATGGACACAGACAGAATGTCTAATTACACGAGGCAAGTTCACTGACTGTGGAACACCTCGTGTGAGATAGACGGAAACAATCGTCTCAGCGAAGAGTCATTACACACCCGCGACCCCGTCGACAGATGGGCAGGCTGTCACAGTCTAGGGAAGCCTACTACCCTAATTAACTGCATGATAAAAACACATGTACTGGGCCTCGGATGTCCTGGCAACAAAGTGAGCCAATCGAGGTGCAAATAACACAGTTCAACTGTGGAACTTGCAGCACAACATACTTCACTCTCCCCGGCGGAAATCATACGATTTATTCGATGTGGTTATAATAGAACGAACGCAGAAGAAAACAGCTACACTAACAACTATTACAAATCAATAAATTCTTAATTAGAAACTAGCATCACAGCACATGGGACACTCCCATAAGTGCTCCGTTCCAGCAGTCATCCCAGTTTATGTAGAGGATATAAATTATGTAGAAGATATATATTAAGTTTGGAACAAATAAATAAGCATGCATATTGCAAGCTTATGATAGGAAAACAGATAATTGTCAATAAGCATTTTTGGTAGATGTGAAATAGCGTAAACATGGTCTGGACAGATGGTAAAATATTGCTCACTTTCTAAAACTATTTAACAAGAAACAATTGATAGTAAAGTAGAAGAGGTGGAAAAAAATATATTGAATTGATAACATTAAGCATGATTTGTTTACACTCATCAAAATAGCTACGGACAAAAGAATTTGGAGTGTTTTGTGCTGATGTTAATGTGACACTTCTATTGCACTGAGGGTTATTATTGTTATTATTATTGTCCGGCTCTGTGACGGGATAGTACAGAGCGCGTCTGTGGCAGCCAAGATATCTTGTTCAATCCCCACCACAGACAGTTGTGCATCTGGACCCTTTAGAAAGCAATGGCAAACTACTGAACGTATTTATATTGCATAGAAAATCACTACAGTCAAGAAATTCTGGGTTGATGGCTATATCCTGAATAGGATACACTACCAACTTTATTATTATTATTTATGCTTGTTGAAGATTCAAACTTATAGTATCTCCTATTCCATCACCATGCGTTTGTGTAGCTGGGGAGCAAATGATAATAATATCTGTCTGCCATGCATGGCATACGAGGCGACTGAGGAGGTTTTGAGATAGAGTTGGCTGTTCCGTCTCATAAAGGGTAAAAGTTACCTAAAAGCCATGCTGAAGTTGGATGTGTTGTGTCAAAAGGCGTAAATATCACATAATAGATGTAAACCATTTTATGAACTACTTCTTGCTAATCTACAAGAATTGGGGCATGAATGCAGTAGAAGACATGTTGTGTATGAACTAAATAAATTGGTACCATACCTATTCAGGGCATATCCTATTCCATATCCTATTTGGTGTGTATCAACGAAGCATTTTTGGGCTGTAGTAATTTCCAAGCAATTGAATACGTTCAGTAGTTTGCCAGTGCTTTCTAAACAGTCCGGATGCACAATTGCCTGTGGCGGAGATCGAACTGGTACCTTGGCCGTCAGACAATCTGATTAGAATCTAATCAGAATTTCCTGATTTGATCAGTATAATTTACCTACTGTGATAGAATCTCCTGATTTGATCTGTATAATTTACCTACTGTGATAGAATCTCCTGATTTTATCAGTTAGAATACTGTACCACTCCGCCACAGAGTTAAATGTGAAGAGTAATCACGTAAACGCCACAGAGTACCACAGTAGAATGTAGCTACTGTGATAGAATCTCCTGATGTGTTTGATAGAATTTATCTACTGTGATAGAATCTCCTGATGTGTTTGGTAGAATTTATCTACTGTGATATATAATCTCCTGATGTGATTATTGATTAGAAACTGGCCTCACAGCACGTGGGGTGAGAAGTGCTCCGATAAGTGCTCCGCCTTCTGTTCCAGCAGCCATCTGACTCGATGTTGTTTCGAGTCTAATGCCGCTGAAACAGACGTCAACATCAGGGCACAACTCTGGCCCTTGCAACAGGTTTTTTTGTTCTTCCGCCACCCACGCCGTGCCCGTACCAATTTTGATGTGATTGGTAGAATTTACCTACTGTGATAGAATCTCCTGATTTGATCAGTAGAATTTACCTACGGTGATAGAATCTCCTGATTTGATCAGTAGAATTTACCTACTGTGATAGAATCTCCTGATATGATGGGTAGAATTTACCTACTGTGTGTGAGGTAGGATCTGCTGTTGTGATGGGTAGAATTTACCTGCTGAGTGTGTGGTACAATCTGCCGATTTGATGGGTAGAAATTCTCTACTGTGAGATAGAATCCTGATGTGATGGGTAGAATTTCCTGATGTATTTCATAGAATTTCCCTTCTTCTTCTTCTTCTTCTTCTTCTTCTTTCGTTCACTTGAAACATGTCTATATCTGTAATTCTGTCTCCTTAATAAAACTCACTGTCTTTTGTAGTTCATACAGTGTCCCATAGAGCTTTGATTCCAGTGTTGTTTCCTCTGGCCAATATGTATGCCTCAGCGTTTCATGCTCAGAACACTCTTGAAGTATATGTTTGGCACTCTGTGCTGCCTATCCACATGTACACATGGCCGTGATGCCAATCTTGAACTTTGTATACATGTGACTGCGGAGTCGGTTGTGTCCTGTTCTGAGACGTAGAATTATAACTTGCTCTGATCTGTTCATAATGTGATAGTCATCTTGTGTTGGCGTTTGTGGCTTTCTTATTGACTTGATCATCTGTTTTTTCTGATGGTAGGTGATTGGTATATCTGGTTGGTCTTCGGCAGCACCTTCCTTAGTCAGTTGGTCTGCTTTTTCATTTCCTGGTATTCCACAGTGAGAGGGTATCCACTGCATGGTTACCCTATACTGGTAAGACAATTCGCTAAGTAGTTTTTTCAAGTCTATTAGTTTTCCAGACTGGAGAGCTTGAAGCACTGACCTTGCATCTGTCAGGATAGCCCCTTAAGGCTGTAGGCCAGAGTTGGAGTTCAGCAGTTTTTTAGCTGCCACACTAATTGCCTGGATTTCTGCCTCATTATTATTGCAGAATTTTCCCGTCGGTGTTCTGATTGTATCTCTAGGCATGTGTGGATATTCTATATATACACCTGCACCTCCATTCCTCACAGCATTCTGTGCTGACCCATCTGTGTACACTCTGACCCATATATCTTGTGGATATTCCTCATCCAGGAAACTGAGGGTGACTGTCATTCGCTGCACACTGTTCTGTTCGTCCTCGCTTAGTATTCCTTTCACATGGGTCTGAATGTGTATTGGCATTCCATGGCTTTCACTCCACGGGGTTTGTTCTGGTACAGACCTTAAGGGGCTATCAACTTCAGGTAGGTCTGTAAGTTGTCTGCGGAGTCGTTTAGCTTGATGGATAAAGCTGCTCCTTTTCAGTCGCCCCATTGCTAGATTTTGGAATCTTCCCTTCATTGGATGACTTGGCATACACTGGAACTTTTCTGCTTGAATTAGTACTTTTGTGTCTCTACGTTCGCCAAGTGTTTGCATTCTTCCCATTTTCTGCATCTCTGCTATGGGTGTTGATTTCATTGCTCCCAACATTATTCTAAGTGCCTAGTTTTGCACTTTATCTAGATCTTGTAATGTGGTGTTTGATGCAGGACACCACGCAGCTGAACCATATTCCAGGTGTGGTCTTATGCCTTGCTGGTAAACTTTACTAAGTATATTTCCACTGGCTCCCCATGTGGTTCCACTTAGTTTTCTCAGGATAGCTAACTTCCTCCTGGCTTTTGTTGTTGCTTTGTTTATGTGCTGCTTCCATGTCAGCTTATCATCAAAAGTAACTCCGAAGTATGTGGGTTGTTTGTCTTCTTTCAAGAGCTCTCAGTCTATCTTGATATGACCAGCTTTTTGTTTTGGTGAGAGAGTAAAGAGTGTAGTGCTGCACTTATCTGTGTTAATGCTGACGCACCATCTATTTTCCCATAAAGTTAGGGCATCGATAGCTCTTTGTATTTGTTTAGTGGCCACTGTTGCATGTTCTTCCGTGCACCAGGTCGTCAGCATACATTGCCACTTTGATCCCGTGTGGTAGTTCAGCAACTAGGTCATTGATGTAAACCAAGAAAAGTGTGGGTGACAGGACTCCTCCTTGGGGGACTCCATGACGCAGTAGAACTTTCTTGCTCTTGCGACCATCTAATTGTACCCTGGCTCTTCTATTATGCAGGTATGCTTTTACCCATTTGTACATTCTTGAGCTAACCCTGCAATTTCGCAATTTCTTTAGGAGCCCTTCTTTCCAGACCTTATCAAATGCTTTCCTGAGGTCTATCCATGCTGCTAGTACCAGTTTCTTATCTTGGAAGGAATCCTCAATCTCTTGGGAGAGGTAGGTTGCCTGATCTTCAGTAGAGTAGCACTGTCTGAAGCCTGCTTGCTGTGATACCAGAAGGTTTTCACTTTCAAGGTACCACTGCATCCTAAGATTGATAATGCGCTCCATTGTTTTACATAGACAGCTTGTGAGGCTGATGGGCCTGTAGTTGGAGACTGTTGCCATCTTTTCCTGATTTGAGGAGTGGTATCATTATTGCTTCACTCCACGCCTGTGGTACATTACCTGTGGACCAGCTTGTGTTAAAGATCTGCAGTAGCTTTGCTCTTGCTGCAATTCCCAGGTTTCTAATCATTTCATTGGACACTCCATCAGCTCCAGGGGACTTTTTCATTTTTAATTTGGATATAGCATGCTCCAGTTCTCTCATTGTGATTGGTGCCTCCATGACTTCAGGTATAGGTTCGCCTTGTCCAATGTTTTGCTGGTTCTCTCGAACCTCCTGTTGTTTGTCTGGGCTGACTTTGACGTTATTGTCTTCTGCAAAGGAATCTGCAAAGTAATCAGCTGCATGTTTACCTGTTAAAATGTTTCTATCTTTATAAAGTGTGATCCTGGTATTTCTCCCTGTACCTTCATCATTTAGTTGTTTTACAAGTTTCCATAATTTTCTAGTATCTCTTTCTAGGTTCAGCGACTCTGTTTTTTCTTTCCAGCTGCTACGTCTGGCTTGTAACTTGGCTCTTTGAAATTTAGCCTTTGTTTGCTGATATTTGTTGTGATGTTCTTGGCTAGGTCTGTTCTCAGCCTGCTGTCTAGATGTTTCCATCTCATTTTGCAGCTTTTCCAGTTCATCATTCCAGTAGGGTTTGTAGTTTTTGCGTGCCCTCCTGGGTATGGTTTTACTAGCAGCATGTAGTATACATCTATTAAATTCACTCACTGCTCTATTTATGTCTTTGTCCAAGTTCATGTCCTTAGCTAGAACACTGGTTAAATGCTGGTACATTTTCCAGTCTGCCCTTTTATAGTTCCACCTAGTGAGCGTGCTGCTGTCCTTGGTAAATTCATTGTGGATTTCCAGAAATACTGGTCTATGGTCACTACCTCCAAGCTGCTTTCCAACGACACGTGTGATGTTCCATTCCAAGCCTGGTGAGTGGAATGCCAGGTCTGGTGTAGAGGTGGTGTGCCATGCTCTCGAGTAGAAGGTTGGTGAGTCTGCTGGCTGGTTAATAAGGATGAGATTATTTTCATCCTGCCAGCTCTCAAGTTCCTCACCTCCCTTGTCGATATGATCGTAGCCCCAGCTCTGAGAGTGGCTGTTGAAGTCACCATACACCATACGTCTCTCTTTGTCTGGAATTGTGTCTAGTGCCAATGGTTTATCATTTGGGCAGTAGTAGTTCAGGAGATGGAATTCTGCACTGTCTGTTTTTAGGTGGAGCATCTTGTATTCTGCCCCTTCCATATATACTTCCAGCTGACATGCGCTGATATTGTTTTTAACAAGTGTCAGAATTCCACCCTTTCGCCTGTCCTTTCGGTCAGATCGGTAGCACTGGTAGCCTCTGATTTTGAAGGCTATGTCGCTGCTGAGGTGTGTTTCTTGGATACAGCATATATTAACTTGTTCTTCACTGAGGACATTTTCAAGTTCCAATTTTTTGCTGTATCCATCTCTTTTACTGTTGACACCCTCAGCATTCCAGTGCATTATTTTTATTGGTCGTTTGTTTGTTTGGCCAGTAGCTCTATTCCCTTGCCTCCTGGCTCCTCGAGGCAATTGAGAAGGACTTCCAGTAACTGAGGTTGGGCCCTTTCGAGGTATAGGGCCCGGCACCGTCCCTGCCTGAACGTCCGCCACAGGGCAGGCACCATAACTATTTATAGATGTAGACATGTTTCCATTGTGTTTTGTGCGTGGCATCCTGATTATCTGTGCGCCTTTTGGCTGGATGTCTCCGTCTTCAGCACTCTGCTTACTTGGGCAGGACTATGGTCCTGCTCGAGTGGGACTGCCCAACCAGTCTTAGTTTCCAGCCCCTGATGGCTGGACTAAGCCCCATCACCTCTGCACGGTGCTGGTCTCGATGGGGATAGAATTTCCCTAAGTGATGGGTAGAATTTCCTGATGTGATGGATAGAATTTACCTACTGTGAGGTAGAATATACATCATACCCTTGCAAACTATGTGACTGCCTTTTTCCATTTTTATCAGAACTTTTAATGTACTATCAACACTTATGCTGCTGTTGATACATCATTTGTTGGCATTTCTATCAGACATTACCATACTAATTGTGATGCTTTCTGTTTACAGAGGTTAGCAGAGGCTGTACATCGAGCCAGTATGGTGTACCCTATCCTCTTCCACCTTCTGGATGCTATACATGGAATGATGAGACCTGGTGTATTTGTGATAAATTTGGTTGCAATGGTGGCGCAATAGGTAAAATAACACTAAAATCTTAACTCTGTTATGTATAATTTACTATTTTTTATTCATTTTTTATTTATAACTTCTAACAGCATAATGGTTGTCATAATTTGTTCCCAATGCATTGTATTTTTTTTAAATTTCAATTTTTGGTTTGCTGTTTATAGCTTCTGACAGAGGAGGCAACCACCAACACCCATAGTGATTCTTCATGTGTCCAGATCCTGCTGTACAAGACAGAAATGTACATTATAAGAACTCAGTGAGTCACTCTTCTCAACAATAGCTATAATATGGATCAACTGTCCAGATCAGAGAGTCAAAGCAATGAAAAAGCTTCATTGACTGGCAATGATAAAACAAATGGTTCAGTGAAGCCGGAGCTGAGTTAATTAGGGCAATCATGGATACATAACAAAACAATGAAGAGGATGTTAAAAGAGACAAGGTACTGGTATTCATTCAGAGAATGATAGAAATAGAAGTAACCATAGAAAAGAGAAGAAAGTGTGTACTTTTTGGTAGGATTCAAAGAACCCACAATGAACAACTGACTGGGACACTGAGCATGTTTACAGGTGGCTGAGAGAATTGCACAGATCATTAATGGAAATTTCCCCAATGCCGTGATGCTGGTTCCGTATCAAGAAATGGTTCCTGACAGATGAACTGTTTTCCTATTTTTCTATATACTCTGATTTTTTAAATACTTATTTCAAGAATAAGTTAATATTTTCATTCATTTCTTCTTGCTTTTGACAGAGCATACATGTCTTCCAAATATTTTCTATTTTTTTTCTAAAACTTATTTCAAGAAACAGTTCACTTTTATATGAATTCTTTGTGGTTTCTGACAGAACACACATGTCATCCTCCTTTCTCAATCTAGTCTGCTTTTTTAGTACCTATTTCAAGAAATAACTAGTACTCGTCAGTGGTGGCACACCGCTTTATTAAGAGGAATTAAGTACATTTGGGTACTTTATGAGGAGATCTGTTCACATTTTTAGCAGAACAAATTGCTACATTATTAAATGAAACGAAATATCGATAAAGACAAATTTTACAGGAGCTATGCAGCAAGTCTCTTCCCCCCCCCCCGCACCCCGGTGGGTGCTCTCAGTGCATAGAGTGGAGAACGATGCATCCAGAAGTAAACGTAGCAATTTTTTTTCTCCTCACTAAAGCTGAATGAAACTGTACATAATATTTACAAATTTGAAATTTATACACATCTAATGAACTTACATTTGTTTCTGTTCTACTTGTTTTGTTTAGTGATCAGTGCCATATTCTAGTTTCCTAAAAGGAGAGAGGTTATACCTTATCTACCCACCACATCTATGGACATGGCATCATAATAGATGACACACATAGGTACCATTTGAAATAATTTGGTACTGATCTTGGTACTTTTAGAACTAAAGAGCAGAATGAGTTACATGTTTAACCAGCAACGCACAGGAACCATCAGTATGCATGAACTCTGTTATCTTTTGGGAGAGACTAGCAATTATATATTTAACCAGATTGGGTTAAACCAGATTGCAATGATGTAAATTCTTAACTAATAACATAGTTATATATTACAAATGTAAGGTCTACTGAGTTTGAGGAGAATAAGTGGCAAGCATTAAATTTGATCAAATTAGTTTTTATGCATTGAGGACTTGGTTCTATCACATATCGCGATCCTACCTTAGTCTTTTTGTTTTGATTATTTCCCTTGGCTATGTTCATCAGAAATGGGTATTTATTTATTTATTTAAATTAGGCCTATAACTTACTGGCCTCCTTCCTAAAACCAGCTTGGCTCCACCAACACAATTCTTCTAACCCACATATTAAAAAAAAACTGTCCTAAATAAATTAATATTTAAATTAATAAATATACCAGTTGTCTGATAAACATAACCAAGGGAAATATTCAAAACAAATGTGCATATGTACATATGAATATTTTTTTATATTTCAAAATTGAATTTCAGCGGGAAAAAACAACTTCAGCGCAAAAACAACTTGTTCAAATTGCCCCCTTGAACAATCAGATTCCCCTCCTCCCGTGGGGTGTGGGCACGATGTTGGGAAACACTGATCTAAAAAGTGGAATTAAAAACCTAAACAGTGAATTGGCGTCTACTAGGAAAGAACTAAATTTATTTCCATATTTCAATAAAAACATTTGTAGTTAGCACCATATTTTTAAAAAATATTTTTTTTTAGTTTAAAAAAAAACCATAAATACACTCATGTGATATTTTTTTTTATGTATGCATTACTAATAATTACTAGGAAATTTAACACCAAATGGCATTTTTTTAAATATAAACATATTGGAGTTTTAAAGGGGGGGGGGCAATTTCGTATCAATATGGAAAATCCATACTAGTTGACACCAATGTATGTGATAGAACCACTGATTTTTATAAATTGTGTTTCTGCCTGTCTTACATATTTTTTTCTTGCATATCATATCTCTCATGCAATTCGAACAAGTTGTCAACTTCCATAAATAACCAAATGGTCGGAGGGTGTCCGACAAAGTGGAGGGGGCCGCTGTAACCGAACAAACAAATGGTAAAAATGAATTAAACTGGTTGCTAAAAACACTTACCGTACCTATGAATAAAAAATGCATACAAAAGTATATAAAAAACATACAATAAAACTACACAGGACAAATCTCAATGTGTCGGTCTAAATGGGACCTTTTTCAAGAGACAAATAACTTATAAAATAAACAATAATAAACATAATAGATGACTGAAATTTTATCAAGCCATGTTTCTATGATGCAGAAATGGAAACGCATCTAGTAAAAGAGAAAATGCGTGCTTTCATTATAAACAAACTGGAAAGTGGGAAATTAGAGGCAATAGAGATGTGGTTGGAGGTGTTGAAAGAATAAAAAGAGAAACTTACCCAAATCAATAATATAAGAAAAAGACCTTTTTTTGTCACTTTATGAGACAGGCAGGTTTTGAGAACATAGTCACAACAGGCAAGACTGAAGGCAACAGAAACAGAGGGGGGCAACATGAGAAAATATTAGTTTGACAACCTAGCAAGGCATGGAAACACCAATGATCCTGATAACAATACTGTGGACAGAGATACTGTTCGTTTACGCCAACCAGAATGGCATATGATAATGATTGATGAGGTTGTGTGGTGGTGGGGTGGGTTTGGGTCAAGGAAGGATACAAGAAGAATCATCATTTGAAAGCACATGGAACGAATGTGAAACCAAATATAGACATAAACATATATATATATATATATACAACCACACATACACATACGTAGAAATGTATACACACACCAAGAGTTAAGAGATAAATATATAACAAAATGGACACAGATGTGTGAAGGATACCCACACAAAATGCACAGGCATGTAAATATATCAACACATAGGAAAGGGCTCACACCAGAATAGGCATACATATTGACACAGAATGGAGATATGTGCATTAACATAAACAAGCGCTCACATAAATATATATATATATATACATAATATACATATGCATCCACATAAAAACTTTCTCACATAAATAAAATCAATAACATGAACATTCGCACACATAGAAACATATACATATATTAATATAAATATAGATGTTCGTTATATACAAATGATTAATGATTAAAACATTGATGGTGGAGTTTTTATTTCCTCCACCTCTGTGGACTTCCTTGACATCTTCCTGGACTTCCTTAGAATAACGTCTCATTTGCCATATGGGAGTCTTACAACCACACCTCATGAACATTAATCACCGATTTGTTTGAGTTACCAACCTCTTCTTTATAATCTCTACTCCCGTATTGCACTGATTCTTGTAATTATTTGTTTTTGTACACTTTCATGAGTAATTATTTTTGTGTCAATTGTACGTTAGAATGCCCTATTGTTATTGTTCAATCATTTACATATTTAGACTTTGATTTCCTCTGTGTTATTGCAGTTGTCTCTTTGATTGGTCCCCACACATGTATAATTATTTGTATATGCATTTTGTTTTACATGGTTCTATGTATCCACACAATTACTGTGGGCCACACATTTGTATGTATGCATGTGTTATAGCATTATCTTTATGTGAACGAACGTTTATATTCATAGGTACTGTGTTTTTAGTAACCAGTAATTCATTTCGCTTTACCATTTGTCAACTTCCAGAAGGGTTATTCTGTATTTCTGCCCAAAAGAGAACTATCACTAACATTCTGTACTTTTACGTAGAATTCTGTATAAGAGTAGGCCTACAGAAATTAAAGGAAAGTATTAAAGACCAATATGGTCATATTCAATGCAACCTGAATATTTTCTCAACAAAATACAAAAAATCTGTAATAATTGACATGTGCCATGTACTACGGCTTTGTGGCAGCATGGTACAATGCATGTCTGTGACAGCCACGATACTGGATACAAATCACGCTGAAGGGAGTTGTGCATCTATACCATTCAGAAAGCAATGGCAAAATACTTAACATATTTATATTTCCTAGGAAATCATTACAGCCAAAAAATGTTAGTGGATGGCTACATCCTGAATAATGTAACTAGTAATTTTTTGTTATGGTGATGTGAAGAAACATATTTATTCTGATCTTTATTCTAATGCGAAGGAGAAAGCTGCTGATTATCATACTTTTTCTCTTGCAATTTTTCTAGTGCTTCTAATCAAATTTTTTAGAATTGTTATCCTCCGGTATCAATCTGATGATAATACCATATATGTGCAATTGTTTATATGTGTTTAAACTCACTTATACAGCCAAATCCAATGATAAGAATTTAGTCTGGGATGACAAAATATTGATGTAATTTGTTGAGTATTTGTACTTACAGTATAGACAATAAAGAATAATATAATTGGGGATTTTTAATAGTGTTGTTATATAGAGAAATGTGTTATAAAAGGATGTGCTATTGGGGGATTCCACTAAATTTTTCTGTTTTTTTTTCTCTGTTCACATGTGAAGTTATCACTTAGGATTATATTTAAACATTTAGTGATTTCTACATTTTGTTCTGTCTTTTTGAAGGTAAATCAAGTGGTATAGAGTTTGATGCTCATCTTTATGTTATTGGAGAGGACTTTATTGGTAAGTTGGATTTTTTCTTCTTCCTTCGTTCTTTTGGAATATGCTTATATCTGAAGTTTCTGTATAGTTTTTCTTCCCCTATTGTTTCTCTTATGTGTATTTACCTCAACATTTAATATTTCAGGCATTCCTGAAGAATATGCTCTGCTGTCTGAGGTGCCAGTCCACAAGTAAACATGGCAGTGTTGCCAATTTAGAACTTTGTATGCATGGAGCTGTGCAGTCGGTTGTGTTCTTTTCTGAGGCACAGAATGACAACTTGTTCTGATCAGATCATAATTTGCTAGTCATCTTGTGTTGGTGGCATTCTTATTGCCTTGATCATCTCTTTCTTTAGGTAGTATGTAATTTGCACATCTGGTTGATCATCATCAGCTTTCTCCTTAGCCAGACCTTTTCCGTTTCTATTTTTCTTCTTTTTTGTTTCCATGTATTTCACAATGTGATGATATCCACTGCATAGATGCTTTATAAGTATTGCTTATTTCGAGCAGTAGTATTTGCAGGTCTGGTTGTTTTCAGGCCTGGAGTGCTGATCTTGCATCTATCAGGAATACTACAAGCAGTGATTTGAAATTGGTGCTCAGCAGTTTTTCAGTTGCCACCCTGAGTGCCTGGATTTCTACATTGTAATTATGACAGAATTATCCCATTGCTACTGTGATTGTATCTATAAAATTGTTTGGTATTCTTTATCTATTCTATCAATCTATTCGCTAAACTCTTTGTTGCCTTTCAGCGTCAGAGGCAGAAGAGTTCTCTGGAGATGGCCCTCATGTGTGCTGAGTATATTTTGGAATTTATCACCTCTTTTATTTCGGTGGTCCATCATTTTCGTGGTCTGCCTTAGAGAACTCTCCATTTTACTATGAGCCATTGGTATTCTTTATACCGGGTGTATATTCCCGCTCCCCCATTTTTCATTGGATTCTCTTCTGACTCATCTCTATATACTCTGATCCATATGTCTTGTGGACATTTGTCATCTAGTAAACTGAGAGAGTAACTGTCTTATGTTGTTCATTTTCACTGCAAATTATTTTCATCTGTCTGGATATTAATAGATAATCAACTATCCCCTCTACAGGGGGGTTTGTGCTGCTACAGACTTTAAGATAGGTTCTGGCAAGTATGTGACTTTTCTACTGAGTCATTTGGCTTGATGGATAAAGCTATTCCTTTTCAGTTGCCCCATTGCTAAGTTTTTTCATCTGTCTTTTAAGCTCTTTCATCCTCCTCATTTTCTCCATCTCTACTATGGATGGTGATTTTATTGCCCCTGTGATAATCTAAGTGCCTGCATAGCTCTCAAAGGACATGAGCCCATGGACCGCTGGATCAGCAACCAACTAACCACTCCATGTACGACGAATCTCTCAACTAATCACAATAATAATTCTCCATGAAAAAAATCAAAATCTTACGATCCCTCTGTTATATACATCATAAAACAATGTTGCATTCCAATCAAATCAGGCTACCTCCATCCTAAATGGATTTCATCTTAGACCTTCTTTTCCAACTCACTATAAATTCTCAACCACCTACATTTTGCAATGCACCCTACCAGACTATATAATAACATTTTTTAGTTATTCAGACATTCCCTTTCATTACACGCCTTTGTTTTATTATAGAATCTATTGAAGTGATATGTGACTTGGGCAGATAAAGTTGGATTGATTTACCTTATTATGGTGAGAATCATCAAATCAATGTTCTTCAGGGGCGCAACATCTTTATCCAACATATAGTTTTGAAATCTAGCGTATTATTATGAGATTGGTAGAGTTAATGTTGGAGTGATTTGATATTATTGTTTGTAGCATAAAATCAACGTTCATCAAGGGCGTAACATCTCTATCCAACGTCTAGTTATGAAATTTATTTAATTGTTATGAGACTTGTACAGCAATGTTGGATTGCTGGAACTTATGATTGTGTGTAGTATCAAATCAATTATTTTCCGGGATGTGATATCATAAACGAACATATCATAAGAGGATCGGTGGAATCGTTGTGACACTTATGCAGTGTAAGAGAACTGATTGACAAATTATGGTTAGGAGTATTCAACCAGAGTTCGACAGGAGTGTTGCTTCTTGCGTCAACACTTCCCTCCTGAGTAAATGGGACTAACCCGTTTGATGGGCAGACACCTAGGAATAATACTTCATTCGACGAGAACTATTATTGTTCACCTTGAGGTTAGACCGTTGGGGAAGACTTTCAGTAAGACAGTCAGTAGGTTTTTTAGTAGGACTAGAGTATTGGATAATTTCTAAGAGGGGGAAAGAGTCACAACCTTCCTTAGATTCATTCCAATGGGGAGATTAGCAGTAATAATGCATTTTGTGTATGTACCATACTGTGTGTGTAGTTTCCTCTGTTGGAAACTGTTCCGCTGGTCGATAATTGATTTGAAAAGAGAGATGATTAAAATTCATGTTTGTGGTTGGATTACCTGAACCACAACCTCCCTAGCAATAATACGTATAATACAGGCATGTTCAATTGACACTTAAGTTCCATGAATTTTTCACACAAATATCTGTACTACTTGACAGGTACTGGTATGCACTTTTTAATTCTAAATTATTCTGTAAATTATTTCACTTAGTGCCTGATGGAGTCAAGAAATGCTACCAGTACCTTAGTTACTTATTATCCTGTACTCTATTTCACTTAGAACCTGATGGAGTCAAGAAATGCTACCAGTGCCTCAGTTACTTTGATGGAAAGTACTACCAGCAATGTCCAAAAAATTCTCGAGTTAAAAATGCTTTCCTGGCACCATGTAATGGAACTTGCTTCACAAGATCTTATGATCAGGATGACAGAAGTGAGTATTCACATGTAGCGCCTATAGTTTAAACAATCAACTTGGAACAACTGTTGTGTGATTTACAAAATGTAGAATTCATTCAAATGTGGTTCCATCATGGGAGACATAGGCTTCCTCAAACATCTAATACATCTTATTGAAACACTATATCACGAAAAACAAGCAGCAGTAAGACTCGGGAAACATCTGAATGGTTTGCTGTACAAAGTGGAGTGAGACAGGGGTGCTTTCAATCCCCTTATCTTTTTAACATCTATGCAGAGAATATAATGTAAAAAAATAACTAGAGAAAAATGAGTTTCATCCATTAAATTTCGGTGGGTACAAGGTTTCAGAAATAAAATATACAGATGATACAGTCCTCCTTAATACACAACTTGAGGGACTGAAACAGCTAATCACAAAAACAAAAAATACAGTGAGACCTAAAGTCTATACCTAAACACACAGAAAACAAAAATTATGACAACAGACAGAACACAGATCAAACTGATAATCAAAATAGACAATATAGAACTAAAATGAAAATGTGTAAATAAATGTGAACATCTAGGAGCAAAGATAATGAGTTATGCAAAGATAAACAGTTCTGGAGAATTTCAGTGAAAATTAAAAGACTCGCAATTGCAACACTCAAATATTAACACAAATGAGAAAGCTATGGCAAAGTAGTAATAATGACACTAAAATAACCCTTTCAAGATCATGTGTTTTCCCAGTGGCAACATATGGATGCAAGTTTAAACAAGACAATATTCAGAAGAATAAATGTTTTTGAAATAAAGTGCTACAGAAAAATCCTATGTATATCATGGACAGAGAAAAAGAAGAATATAGAAATGTTTAAATTACTGAAACTAAATGAAGTGTGGCTTCTATATATCAACATAAGAAAAAAGCTACAATATTTTGGACTTAAAAAAGACATAATGGTTTCAAAAGGTTGATTCTGGAGTGCCAGAGAGGGGAAGAGGAGGAAGACCAAGAAGATGATGGAATAATGACATAAAATAACGTATGAACATGTTACTGGCCATTGCTGACCTGCTTGTCTGGAACAGAGAGACGTTCAGAGTATCCATGATGAGACAATGAACTAGAAAGAATAGGCCTATATCACTTTCATTACTGCATGTTTTTCTGTGAAGGAGTGCAGGTAGGTTTTCTATGGGCTGTGGAAATAAAGGCTGTTTGCCATAGCAGACACCTCGACATGTACAGGAAGAATTTTGATTGTACCTCCGAAATAAAATTCCTGTCCCAGCCATGGACTGAACCAAGGACCTCAAGGATCTGAGAACAGCGTTCTAACCACATGGCCATATATCCTGCATTAGGTCTTTTAACAAACTTGTGTGTTCTGGATGTTTCACAGTTGTTGCAAGGGGATGCTCAGACACTCAATATGGACTGCCCAACCCACTGCCAGCTGATGGTTGTTACTGGTGGTATACAGAAGTGTGGTGTGTGTGTTCAAAATCTAGATGTAATGGAGATGCTATAGGTAAGTACAAAATTGTTATTGTTATGATAGTCAAATTCCATTATAATAACTTGGTCCGGACTGAAGAAATATTTATTTTGTAATAGCAGAAATTTGCTATATTCTCTAGGGAATAAACAATTTTGATTATAAATAATTGGGTTGAGAGTCTGTGGCTATTTCGATAGCGACACCTACAGCTGCAAAAATGTCAAGAATTATTGACTGTGGTTAGGTTTCAGGTTGGTATGCAGTGTACAGTGCAGGAACCAGTTCTCTTATATAGCTGACTTACTAGCGATATAGCTAAAGGGGTCCACCATTCAAGGAATTGATAAAAACACTGAATGTATTAGTTACAACACCAAAGTCTGATATTTTAGGCAATTGGTGCAAATGAAACAGCGATACAACACATTTCCATTCCCTGGATTCATACAATCAATAAACGTATAACCCTTCAGGGTCGTAGGTTTACCACATTGGATACTTCAGCACACAGAGTCCTCAAGTGAATTCTATCCTCAGCGATGCAGATGAGTGTGGAAATATCTTGTCCTGTCCATTCCTTGATGTTGTCTGTCCATGCCTTTATTTTCCCTTCCCTGCTTCTCCCCCCTTCGACAGTTCCCTGCAGTATTGTTTTTGACAAGGAATCATGCCTGCATACATGTCCAAACCATGCTAGTTTTCATCATTTCACTATTGAAAGCAATGGTTCCTGAACACCTACACACATCTCTACTTTATTTCTTACGTACACATTGGTCTTATGTTCCCTATAGGAAATTCGAAGAATTCGTCTGTAGCATTTGTACTAATAAGTCTGTAATCTTCTCTCCATGTCCGCAGTGAGTGTCCAACTCTCACAACCATACAACACAACAGAAAACACAAGCGACTTATACAGTTTGACTTTCACTCCAACACTGATGTTGCTTTTCCAAATCATTATTAGCCCTCCCTGGATTACACCCTTCTGGAAATCTTGGACCATTGTCCTGCTACAAGAGAGATCCAGGGAGAGTCTGAGAATGTCCATCTACAAGAGAGATCCAGTGGAAGTTTCAGAATGTCCTGCTACAAGAGAGATCCAGTGGGAGTTTCAAAATGTCCTGCTACAAGAGAGATCCAGTGGGTGTTTCAGAATGTCCTGCTACAAGAGAGATCCAGTGGGAGTTTCAGAATGTCCTGCTACAAGAGAGATCTAGTGGGAGTTTCAAAATGTCCATCTACACGAGAGATCCAGTGGGAGTTTCAGAATTAACAGTAGCACATTTTTTAAAAATAATTGGAGATTTTGAATCGTTGTTAAATAGGGAATGTGTTATAATAACATGTGCTGTTATCTTACATAATCTGCAAGAGAGTGAAAATGAACACAGAACAAAAAGAATATTTAAAATATTAACTGAGTATCAGACACAATAACTGCCCTACCTAATTGAGTCTCAGAGTAGGGTTGCAGTAAATTACATGACATAATCGAGTCTCACTGTAGGGTTGCAGTAATTCATCATCATCAGGTGCCATGCTGGCTGGCGTAGGCGGTCATGGCTCTCCACAGCTCTCTGTCCACAGTATTATGTATCAAGGTCGTTGTTGTTTCCTTGCAGGCTGTCAAACTGTCTAATATTTTCTCACATTGTCACCCTCTGTCTCTGTTGCCTTCAATATTGCCTGTTTTGACTATGTACTCTAAACCTGACTGCCTCATGAAGTGGCCAAAAAAAAAGAAGATTGCCTTTTTCTTATATTGTTGATTAAGGTCCGTTTCACATTTGACTCTTTCAACACCTCTACATTAGTTTTTCTGGCAGTCTATGGTATTCTCAGCATTCTTCTGTAGAACCACATCTCTGTTGCCTCTAATTTCCCACTTTCCAGTTTGTTTATTGTCCAAGACTCGCACCCATATGTTAGTATAGGGGTTATATAGCACTGCAGTAAATTACACGACATAATTGAGTCTCAGTGTAGGGTTGCAGTCAATTACATGACATAATTAGCAACAGAGGTGGATAACAGTTTTTGAGCATTTTCCTTGGTGGAATAGAACAAAAATGCTTTTTTAGTCCATTTAAGTTCCAAGTACAATAGTCGTTTCAGTATATATCAGCCTTTTGGAACAAGTATACTTTATGAATACCAGAGGTTCTGGTGACTTGATATTGTGGTGATACAAGTGGGAAATTAACATCACAAGATGGGCAGGTTACAGTCTAGCAGAGTGCACCACCAAAACAGGAGATGGGATGTTGGAGATCTGTTGCAACCAACCTTCGTTACGGAGACGGCACTTGATGACGATGACTTGATAATCAGAACCACAACATCCAATATTTGTGTAGTATTAAGGGCTCTGATATAACAAATATAATGTCCATAGTTGAAAGAAACGTACCTCACATAAGAGGTACATTTTACTTAACCAAACTTTCAGGACAATGAAAATGTCTGTGCTGGACAGATTTGGTCCACTGGCCATATTTTGTCCAACCCTCTTCTTCTGCATTCCCCTCAAGTAACCAACATCAATTTCTGTATGCTTTTCACCAGGGAACATGAAGTATATTGTCCTGTCAATTAATTTGGGAGCTTGTCAATAGGGTGATGTTTCCACTAAAAGGTCTTTATCAAGAGATGGGAACAAACATAAACAGATTAAAATCACAAAATCAAACTATGAGAACATTTATGGTTCCAAGTAGAGAGCAACGGAGTTACTAGTCATAATACCTACCACAAGACATAATTATATACACAGATGGCTCCGTTAGCAGAAACACAAATAAAAGCAGTTGGGGTTTTGTTGCCTATAGAAACGGCGTGAAGTTGGTTGAGAAATCTTCAGCATATTCTACTGTCATATCAAGCATGAGGATGGAGATAGATGGAGTTACAGCAGCTCTTAATTGGTTGATAACTGATACATCAACACACTCGGTAATACTCACAGACTATCAAAGCATGTTGTGCAAGATAGAAAAGTTCATGCTAAGAAAAGAATGGTGGGACTTATTGAACAACTCGGTTGTCCAGAGTATTACATGGATATACTGCCCTGGTCATGCTGGGGTCAGAGGAAACGAGAGAGCCGACTTATTAGCAGGCGATGCGGCGATAGACAGCACATTGCTGAGAAGAGATAAAGCAGACTTAATAAAGGCAGTAATAAATTCATTTCAAGATGCAGATGATGTCAATGAGGTTGAGAACGTACACATGCAGAGAATGTTAGAAATGGGAGAATTCAGAGGTGAGGGGAAGAAAAGTAAATTTTTTGGAAAGTCCCGAAGATCACACAATCAACACCTGACCAGAACTCTGAGTCTACATACACTGGGATGGCTGCTGGAGTGGAGGGCGGAACACTTATGGGAATGTCCTGTGTGCTGTGAAGCCAGTTTCTAATCAAGAATCAAGGAGTTACTAGTCGTATACTTGAAGTTAGGGAAAACCAACATCAATTTCTGTATGATTTTTACCAGGGAACATGAAGTATATTGTCCGTCAATTAATTTGGGAACTTGTCAATAGGGTGAACTTCCGTAACCTGGATCAGCCTTCCAATCTGATGCCCAGTACAAGCGTTTTATCAGCTCTTTGTTATGACAGTTTATAACCCACTGGGCAAGTGGACTTTAAAGGTTAAAACATGCCCCTGAGTGGCAGTCTCTGAGGAGGCGGTAAGCAGGAATTTATACTTGAACCAACTGCATCCATCTCGTATGATGTGTTACGCTGCAAGTGAGCTTGACTGATGTAATTAGATGATCTATTGAGACTGTGCTCCCAGTTACTGAACCTTTCCTCATCTATGAACCTGGTTTCAGCATGCTCAATGGTAGAGTTGGACTAGGAAAGATTCAAAGACAAAGTTTCATACACCAACATTTGTCATCATGAATACTTTGTCCAAGTCTGAGCATCTACACACATATTTCAGTAGTCTGAGCATCTACACACATATTTCAGTAGTCTGAGCATCTACACACATATTTCAGTAGTCTGAGCATCTACACACATATTTCAGTAGTCTGAGCATCTACACACATATTTCAGTAGTCTGGGCATCTACACACATATTTCAGTAGTCTGGGCATCTACACACATATTTCAGTAGTCTGGGCATCTACACACATATTTCAGTAGTCTGGGCATCTACACACATATTTCAGTAGTCTGAGCATCTACACACATATTTCAGTTGTCTGAGCATCTACACACATATTTCAGTAGTCTGAGCATCTACACACATATTTCAGTAGTCTGAGCAGCTACACACATATTTCAGTAGTCTGAGCATCTACACACATATTTCAGTAGTCTGAGCAGCTACACACATATTTCAGTAGTCTGAGCATCTACACACATATTTCAGTAGTCTGAGCATCTACACACATATTTCAGTAGTCTGAGCATCTACACACATATTTCAGTAGTCTGAGCAGCTACACACATATTTCAGTAGTCTGAGCAGCTACACACATATTTCAGTAGTCTGAGCATCTACACACATATTTCAGTAGTCTGAGCATCTACACACATATTTCAGTAGTCTGAGCATCTACACACATATTTCAGTAGTCTGAGCAGCTACACACATATTTCAGTAGTCTGATCATCTACACACATATTTCAGTAGTCTGAGCATCTACACACATATTTCAGTAGTCTGAGCATCTACACACATATTTCAGTAGTCTGAGCATCTACACACATATTTCAGTAGTCTGGGCATCTACACACATATTTCAGTAGTCTGAGCATCTACACACATATTTCAGTAGTCTGAGCATCTACACACATATTTCAGTAGTCTGAGCAGCTACACACATATTTCAGTAGTTTAGGACTTTATGGTGTCCTGCTATTTGATTCTCAACAGGGCATGATTCTGAAAGATAGTCAGAAATTTGTTCTCGAGCCTGAACACTGCTTTAGTTATGATTTCTGTATGTTGTTTTCTAAATTGTATTTGCACATGGCACTGCCCACTAGCACCGTGTGACCTTCAAATTGCACTCAAAATATCAGCCTTACTTCTTCAGAGACTTGCCCACTATTCTCGCTGTTCATGAGCTTTGGAACATGACAGCCCGGCAATCCTGACCAAATGCTTTACACTGTACTGCACTGTATTACATAGGAATATGCTGTGAGCACCTAGAGGTGTCAACTCATTGTTTGCCCTGTGCAATCAATCCTTATTCTATCTTCATCCACACTCCTGGACACAATTCATTAAGTGTTAGCCAGACTACTTCACATGAACTTCAAAGCAATGTTTCCAGGGTGCACCACAAGGAGGTGCTTCCTTTAAGATCTTGATTATCTGCTAAACTTGGGTGTGCATGGAAGTAATGCACAACTCTTTGCACCCCAAAGCACATCTAAATTCACAGGTACAACTTCAGAATACATGTTCTGAGTGTTCTTAGAGTTCTAGTGATCTCTGCAACTGTTTATTCTGGTAAGTCATTAAAATTGTCACTTATACAAACCCACCACACATGCGGTTGCATCTGTGGGTCTTACCAATGGCCCACTAGACAAACCACCCATGCAACAGAAAACCTTAGTAGATGACATGCCGTTATATTGAGGTTCTCTTCTTATAGAAGCTTCATGGCACGTCATCTATACAATTATGCTTCCTTTGCTTTTATTTTGTTGTTACAACAATCAATATAAGGAAACTGCGTGAAACATAACAGCAATTGTATATAAACACAGGTTAATATAATCGCTTCACTCAGATATGACGGACTATAACTAAAACTAGTGGGTAATAATGTGTACACAAGAAATCATACAAATTACAATACACAAAACATATTCAACGTTTCAACCAAAAGGTCTTTATCAAGAAATGTACAAAACATCAAAATACATTAAATGGAAATTATTACGACACACAAACGTATCCAACGGAAATATGGAAATGAGATGCCGGAAGGACAGGGAAAATGAAAATATATGTGGAAACGAAATGAACAAAAAGATAACGTAAATGACGGAACAAAATGAAACCTAAACTGCAGTGGCTTCGAGCAGTGCATAGGTTGAAACCTACCGTCTTCGTGGTGTGATAGTTATTCTCTTGCTCTAGCACGAGGTGGGCTGAAAATCCAGACTTCCTAGCAATATAATGTTGGGTCAAAGGGCATGAGCCTATGGACCGCTGGATCAGCAACCAACCAACCAACCCACCATGCTGGTAAGTCAATAAAGTTTTCCTTACACCAGTAGACATCTCATGATCTCCTGATGATGGAGGAAGAGGACTGAGCACCTACTGGTTTGCCTTTAGCGCAATGTTGTCATTTCATAAACAATAATAAATCTAAATAAGTTACATCAGGAATGACAAACCCTTTGAATCATTTTTTGTGTGCATCCATTAACACAGGTATCCCAAAAAACATTGAATTTGATGCTCACCTGGAACATGCAGAGAGAGGACAAGGTTCTGTCAAGGACAACATAAACCTGCTCGCCTTACTATTTCTTGCTCTATCATGCATTTTTAAATAGTGCTTACATATGTAACCAAGTACCAGTACTAAATTATGAACTTGGATATGATAGACAACTTCAACTCTGCAGTGATAATGTAACAAGTATATTTCCTTCTTGTATTAATATTGTGATGAATAATTGATGATGTGCTAAAGTCTTTTTTATGTATGTGGCAAACACATAATTTACAATAACATTTATATATACTAGCAATCATGAAGTTATGAAAATCAGCAAGTTACCACATGGTTTGGTCATCTGGAAAGAATGCTGTGTGATTCATTGGTTTATAAAGCATATACGAAGAGAGGAGAAGCAGAAAGAAGAGCCAAGGGTAGACCTAGAGTACGCTGGATCGACAACATCAAAGAGACATTACACGAACACCAAATAACATTATCTGAAGCTGCCACAAAAGCGAGAACATGAATATTGTATCTCCCTCGACATCCGTAAAGGGTAAAAGAGGAAGGAAAGAAGAAGAAGACCAACAATAGATATTACAATAGATGACTCAGCAATGAAACAAACAACAAAAGAATTCAAATATTTGGGAAGCGTTTTTTCAGAAAATGGGGAAGCTAGACAGAAATAGAATCAAGGTACCAGAAGGCAAACACAGTGACATATTAACTTTCATCATTACTCCTGCATCCAAATGGACGTAAAAAAGCGACAGATATCAACAATTTTCATACCAACACTTTGTTACCAGTGTCAAACATGGTCATTAACAACCTCGCAGCAGAGAAAAACCATCACATGTAAGATGACGTATTTTAATAGAGCAAATATGATCAACAAACTGGACAGAATAAGAAATTAAGATAAAAGAAGAAGAGTAGGAATATTGCTGTGTATTGAACATATAGAACATCAGCAGATTTGGTCACCATGTGAGAACGAACCCAAGCCAATTACCTAAGAGACATGTGACATATTCTCTCCAGAGCATTGTCTTCCCAATGAACTCCCTGAACCCTTCTCTGTCTTCTGCAATGCGGCTTGCATTTTCCAACGACGTATTCATGTTATCTTTAATGTCGTCAGTCCATCATTTTCTTGGTCTGCCTTTCCTCCTCCTCTCAGGTACTCTCCCCTCCATTATTTGTCTTTCTAAACAGTTGTGTCTCTTTATATGACCAAACACGGTCTATTAATACCACAGAGAGATTATAACAAACAAACAGCTGGATATAGATCCAAGGGAAGACAGAGAAAGAGATGGATCGATAACATTACGACCACCCTCCACAAACACACTCAGCACGGCTCAGGCATCACATCTGGAGTTGAACTGAAACTTACAGCTCCCACCCCTACACTAACGGTAAGTGTGGATGCTAGCAACCAGTTTCCACCCAGAGAAAGACAATAGACAATAGCAATTATTTTTTAAAAAGTATCAAAAGTATTATGTTTTCATGATGGACTGATGACATTAAAGATAACATGAATATGTCGTTGTAAGCAATATTTAACTCAGAATTAATGCAATGGATGAAGTTTGCGTATTCCCGTTACGCAGTAGTTGTGATGTTTACTTCAAATTTTTTCATGCTTCACATACGAAACAATAAATTTTTAAATTCTGACTTTATTAAAAGTGATTTCACATTAAAATTTGGCACACACATTTAATTAAGTTGATACGAATATAGAACATTATTTATAATAACGGCAGTTTTAATATATTGAGAGCACATATGCTGGTGTTTTTGTCATGCCTCGACTGACATTATAAAATTTATGTCAAACTGTTGCCATGATTAACAGTCGAACAACAAGAAAAATGGAAAGATGTTGCAATTATCACCAGTCTACTATAACTTGATGATGACCATTTCATCCCCAGGTAGTCAATGAAAATTCAGGACTAGCATCATATTTCTCAATGGTGTAGCCAAGGGAAAGCTTGACTTTTTTACTGTATTATTAAGGTTGCACCAACAATTATTGGAAACAAACAATGACCACCATAGACCTGGTCAATAACAACATGAACACAAGCTCATCATAGACCTGGTCAATAACAACATGAACACAAGTTCATCATATTCTCATTGCACAATGTAGCATCATACTGTGCTACATTTTTCTAGACATCCTGCAATAGCATAAGAAGACACTCCCAAATTTGTACTGATGCAGTAGCAAAAGATGACACTGCCAGGTTTGTACTGATGCTGTTGGGGAACACACTTTATTAATGATGACTATGACTTTATGACAGCGAGTGCGAAGTTGTTCTTTTTACATCTTTGGTTGAAAGATTGAAAAAAGGTAGAGGATTGATTCAGTTGTACTCCAGTTTCCGTATACATACTCCATCCCTCTGAAAGAAGCTGCACTCAACCTGTCAAGAGTATCACTCATAGCACGTAACGCCGTAGCTTCAAGCGATAATACCCATGAAAGAAAATGTCTATGGTTGACAACTGCTTACTGGACAGGTCTTAAATGGTTCATGTTTACGAATACCGCCAATTTTAATCAGTATATGCAGACTGGTGTGTGTGTGTGTGTGTCTGTGTGCATAAATGATGATAATCATTTATTTACATCCACTTTTGAAAATTCAGTTTGAATTATGTCCATGACTAATAGTTCGCAAATGGCTAATGAGCCCTATTCGAGCAGTAAATTCCATGTACAGTTCGGGCATGGAATGACCACTGTAGACGGATTTTATATATATATATATATATATATATATATATATATATATATATATATATATATATATATATATATATATATATATATATATATATATATAATTATGTAGACGGGGTATGAAAGAACATTCTAAGAAATCACACTACTGCACGTATCATGTAAGAACATGGTGCTCACAATTCCTTGGGATCAAAAACAATCAGTAAATAGATCAGCAATGTAAATAAAATAGTTTCCAATTATTTAAAGTCAACGTTTTCTTGGGTTCAAGTGAATAGTGAATAGATATTGATGCATTTTTAATATTGCCAGTATATATGTATGTGCATACACATACACATTAAACTTGTGCCTTATTGACAAAGTTTATTCCGTTTAGTTGACTTTTATGTAACTTATTCCCAAAACCTTTGTGGGGTTATTTTTACATGGGCAGTGAAATCCCATTATAACAACTGAAACCAGGCCAATGAAATATTTATGTAAAACAGCAATTTGCAATATACAACATGGAGTAAAGAATAAAAATAATTTTGAGATTTTAAAAAGTGTTAAATAGGAAATTTGTTATAAATGGGTTTCCATTGTATTATTTGTATGTCAGTTGATCTAGGAGTGTGGTAGCTTAATTCTTCTTCTTCTGCGTTCGCTCTCATATAACCACAACGAATATTTCGTGTGATTTCCGCCGGAGAGCGTAAGTACGTTGTGCTGCAAGTTCCACAGTAGAACTGTGATTATTTGCACCCCGGTTGGCCACTTGTAGTCAGGATTCCGAGGTCCAGCATATCCATTTTCGTCATTCCTTTATTTCGGGTTTGGTCCCTAGTCTATGACAGCCTGTATCTGATGAGTTGTTTGATGCCTGTGGGGAGATATGTTCTAACTATGAAGCTGAAATAACAGCACTAGAAATTGCCTTGTACCACCTGAAGACCATATTTGATGCCTTCCCATCAAAAGTCCAAAACATTGTTATTTTTACAGACTCTATGTCTGCGCTCCAAGCATTGGAATGTGATGGACATTCTAAACCCGAGCTAGCTGAAATATACCACCATGCAAACCAGCTGCTCACATCTTATGATGTCAACATTGTTATGCAGTGGATTCCTGGCCACTCAAACACACCTGGTAATGATAAGGCAGACAGACTAGCAAAGAGGGGAGCACAACAAGAACAGCCTTATACAGAAACAGCAATGCACACAGTTAAAATGATTCTGAAATCTGTGAACAAAGAAAATTGGATGAACAGATGGGCCATGGGAAACACTGGGAGAGAAATCTATAAATATATGACCAGCCCAAATCCTAAAGACAATATCAACCTCCTGGAAAGAAAAGACCAGAGTATCATATTCCGACTGCGCACACAACATGTACAACTTAACAATCACCTGAACAGAATACAACCACAACACACTCCAGGGTGCCGGCTGTGCACTCATCCATATGAAACTGTTGACCACCACCTTTTTTAATGTCCAGCGCTGGATGACATCAGGAAAATGCTTCTCCCTCCAGGGCCAGATAAATGGAACACATTATATGGAACAAAACAACAACTCACAAGCACATGCATATATCACACAATGGCATTGGGTCAAAGGGCATGAGCCCATGGACCGCTGGATCAGCAACCAACCAACCATGACAGCCTGTCTATCTGTCGCCGGGCACGCTGGTGTGTAGAGCCTCTTCACCAAGACGCTTGTCGAGCGCGTCTATCTAGTACGAGGTGTTCCACCACTTATGAACTCATCTCGTGCATTTGGACAAACTGTGCCTGTGCCCGTCGGGTACTGAACCATTTCTCATCCGCAAGCCTGGTTCCGTATGAGAAAGAACTCACCAGAAGAGTTGGACCCTGGCTCGTTCGCCCTCCTACCCGAGGTGTCGTTCACCGACATCGTGAACCCCTCGTCCAAGTTCGAGTCAAACACCACGCGTTTGAGAGCAAGGCGATCTCGAGCTGAGCTACCTTGTCCCAATAGCGCCTGAGCCCATCAGGTACTGAACCCTTTCTCTCTGCAAGTGTGTTTCCGGTATAGGAAGCTTGACAGTAGAGCTGGGCCAGGGCTAAAATCGTTGTCCCTTTTGTGCCTGAGCCCATCAGGTACTGAACCCTTTCTCTCTGCAAGTGCATTTCCGGTAAAGGAAATCTTGACAGTAGAGTTGGGGTAGCTTAATTTATAGTGAGCTTTCTTGATATCACCAGGTGACGGCATGCCATGTTCGAAACCATGTCCGGACAAAAATTTAAAATCCGGGTTTTTATTTCACGCTTGACACGAACACGACTCTTCCAGTCGACTCAGCTGTAAATGAGTAACAGACACATGAGTATGGGGAGGTAAAGACAGCAAGGAAGAGAACTGGCTACCCCCACCTAATAGTTGCTGTGGCTTAGTACATGAAGAGTTATGTTCATCCCCGATGACAATTTGCTGCCATGGAACATACTTTACCAATAGTCCACTTTTCATGCTATCTTCTAATTGTTGAGAATTTTTTTTATTCATTTGATTCTGAACTTAGTTGTGTGGTGTGTCCAAAAATTTTATAAGATGTAGATCTAAACTTAGTTGCGTGGTGTATCTAAAGATTGTATGTTGTAGATGACTTTTACTATTTTTCTTTGTTTGCTCTCTGATAACCAACATGAGAGTTCCTGTTTGTGTGATATCCGCTGGGTGCATGCAGTACGTTGTGCTGGTTGCTGCGTTATTTTTCACCTTCTAGCCTAGCACATCTGTTTTGACAAGGCTTTTACTCAATATGGCTTAAGATGCATGACAACATGGTGGGAATTTTTTGTTTACTATAGACAAATTTTGAGGAATGATAAGTCTACCATGAAATTGTCATACCTTTCATGAAATTTTGGGGACAGACTTTTCCATGACTTTCATGAAATTTTGAAGACTTTTCCATGACGTTCATGAAATGATGGCTTTCATGAAACTTTGTGGGGTGACTTTTCCATGACTTTCATAAAACTTTGAGTAGATAATTTTCCATGATTTTCATGAAACTTCTAGGAGTGAGAAACTTTTCCATGGCTTTCATGAATGAGGAGAAACTTTTCCATGACCTTCATGAAAATTTGAGGCCATGTCTTTCATAAAACTTTGAGGCATGAGAAACTGTTCCAAAACGTTCATGGAAAAGTTTTAGGAGTGAGAAATATTTCCATGACTTTCATGTAACTTGCGGAGAGACTTTTCTACGACTTTCATTAAATTTTGAGGAGAGACTTTTCCACTATGTTCATGAAACATTGAGGAGAAATGTTTCCATGACTTTCATGTAACTTGCGGAGAGACTTTTCCACGACTTTCATTAAACTCTGAGGCAAGCTGCAATTAAAATGTGTGATCCCTTCCCAGCGGTCCAGACATTGGCTGTCTGTATGCTTTCATCACAGCAGAAATGATATCAACTCTGATTTTGTTTGACAGACAAGTCTGTTAACAGGAAACTCCACATAGAAATTAAGCAAGAACTTAATCATTGTGTGTTAGCTCTGATAAACAAAATTATAGCATTGCTCATCTGTGCATCCCATAAGCCTTATTCAATTGCTCATCTATGCATCCCATCACAGATGTTAACATAAGCCTCATTTAATTTCTCATCTATGCATCCCATCACAGATGCTAACATAAACCTCATTTAATTGCTCACTTATGCATCCTATCACATATGTTAACATAAGCCTAATTTAATTGCTCACTTATGCATCCTATCACAGATGTTAACACAAGCCTCATTTAATTGCTCACTTATGCATCCCATCACAGATGTTAACATAAGCCTCATTTAATTGCTCACTTATGCATCCCCATCACAGATGTTAACATAAGCCTCATTTCTTTGCTCATTTATGCATCTGATCACAATTTGTCAAATGAATTTGGCTACAGGGGACATTTACACAATTTGTGTTTGGCGTACTAAAGGGTAGCTATGTTATGAAATACAACACTTTGCTCTACGGAAGCTCGCGTAGAGGCATTTTCAAAGTCTCATTTTATTTTAGGAGCAAATTTAAGTAGGAAGCCAGAGGAGAATTTTTAAAAATTCTTGAGGTTAACGGGAATTGAACCAGTCCATTCAACGGCACCAAATCGCCTAGCAACTATTGCACACGCGTTCTTCCGTACTTGACTAAACGCTCCAAAAAAAAGATGCGATATTGTCAAGCCATTCAAACCGTGCACTCAGTCATTTTGACAAGACAGACTGAGATGATGGACACAAGATATTTATTTCAAACAGCCTGGTCCTGAAAATGGAGGAGGTAAGAAAACTGACCAGATATTTAGGCACGCTGTGATGAGAGCAAAGTTTACTAAAGGACATGATGATGATGGTCATAGAATATAATAAAAGTTTATTATAGAATGATGTGTCCACATTGTTTACACACAAAAATCATACATTATTTAACAATACAAACTTTATACAACACAGCATCCATCAATCCATGTGCAACACACTGAAAGCCAAGCCCCCCCCCCCCCCCCCCTAGATACCTCTCAGTGTGTTGCGCCCAGATTGCATCACGGAAGCTGTATGAAATCAAGCCTAACATTTAAAAAGTTGAAATGTGTGGACACATCCCGTAATGAAACATGATAAGTATTGCATGATCAACGACAACCTACTAATCTGCAGGAGTTTCGGAGCAAGCACAGAAGTTGATCTAACAATTTTTTTAACCCTTTCACCCCTATGAAATTTCCCAATTGTCAACGCCCCATCCTTAACACAAGGGGCATAACTCCTCCAAATTGTTGATATGATGATATTAAAAATGCATTTTCTTTAAAACTGTCTGTCTTATCACACTCACACTTGGCAGATAAACAGAAAAATGAACAGTCTCACAGGAAACTATACCAACAATAATCTAACACTTATACATTCCAAAAAATAAACTGTTAAAGTCAGAATAATTGGGGAGGGGGGGGTGAATTTTGTAACTTACATTTTCAGCAAAGGAGAAGTATCTGGACTCATCAGTAGTCAATTTGTTAATGTTGCATGATACATTCTCCTTTGCCCAGTCGAATCTGACCCAAATTACAACCATAGACTGTCTCATGTGCCCTGTTTCTTCTCCAATACTGCCGGTTCTTCACACACAAGAAACATGCCCTTTTGTTCCCTACCATGCGAATAAGCCTGTGTTCAAGCAGGTTATTGTTACCCACACCCGAGGTTGCAACATGATTGGTGGGAGCCTTCTTTCTCTTCGATATGTTGCCACTTATGAAAGCTGAGCTCAAACTCAATCGGAAGGCTATCTGTGCAACAATCTTTTCCTTCGGGTGGGGTTGATGCGAACAAGAGTGACGGATGGAGCTGTTGATGATGGCAGTTTGCAGGAGGAAGCAAAACATGTACCTCCACCATTTGACAGATTTCCTGCCCACAGGGTAATAGGAACAGTTGAATCTGTCTACTCCTCCCATAGACTGATTGTAGACAGCCACTGGGGATGGTATCTGCAAATCTATTTTGCCGTGTAGGGTACGACATGTCACTGTTGTGAGACCTGGTGTTGTGTTTGTACTCAGAATGGATACAAATCTCTTGTCTCTCCAAACAGTGTCCACTGTGTTACCTTGCTGCTTATACTGCACTTCACCTCGCTTCATAGATTTGGTACTCTTAGGTTTGAAAGCATCTGGCCACCCCTTGTGATTTGGCCGTATCGTGGAACATGAGTATGATTTGTTTTGCAACAGATCATTTGTCAGCTGAACAGAGGAAAAATAATTGTCATAAAAATATGATGATTCTTTCCAAAGAAAGGCTGACATAATGAAAACATAATGTCCAGATCCATGTGGCAATGGTTCCAGAACTTTGCCAACATAGACATCAAAGTCTAACAGATAACCTGTTGCAGAGTCGGCCGCACACCAGACCTTTTTCCTCCATGGGTGTGGCTTACTCTTGATGTACTGCTTGAAGGAAAGACTACCATTGTAAGCTATCATAGCTTCATCAATGCTTATGTTCTTTCCAGGAGAGAAAACAGAAGCAATATTCCTTTTGACCATATCCAGAATTGGTCTGACTTTATATAGGGGGTCATAATCTTTGTGGCCTTTGGGATGTTGCCTAGTAGAATCATTCAGATTAAAAAATTGGGATATTTTCTCAAATCTATTTTTCCCCAAGCACGATGATATACCTGAAACATTGAGCCTGTCATGTGTACTCCAATACATGCTATACTCAGGCAATACATATATGCCCATCACAATGTAAATATGAAAAAAAAGTTTTATTTCACGTCAGTTACGGGTGACCGGTACATGTCTTCTTTTCCTGCTAGTTCTTGATGCTGTGTTGCGTACAAATTGGTCTGATCTGCTGCAAATTGATTAAACTACTCATTGACGATGAGACTAAAGTAATCAAAAGGAGTAGCATTCGCATCAAAGATCATGCACAGGGCCAACGTTTTCAATACAGTTCTCGACTTCTACAGGAAAAATTACGTCACTCCAGTCGTCATTCATGGCGCTACTATTTGTGTCGCTAATTTCGTCCTCGTGGTCCGAATCACTATCGAAATCGAATATAGGAACTTCAACGTCGCTTTTAACATTTTCTACAGCATTTAAATCACATGCATTGTGCATATTTCCATCGTAACTGCGGCCGGTCACATCAGTATACATACAAATAATTTCTTCCATTTCAAAAAACTAAGTCTAAAATTTCGCTAAGTCTAAAAAATTAATACTAAATCTGTCTTACGTCCGATCGCTTCGATTGAAACAGTAAAAAGGAAGCTAAACCACCGATCTGCACAATGGTCATGGTTTTTTTATAGATCCAGTGGAAACTAAAAATGTACTATCGATCGCAGCGATACAAGTAAAAAAAAGTGACACGCAGGCGCTCTAGGAGTCAGCAAGTTAAAGAGATGTGCGGGCGCTCTAAGGGGAAATCAGTTAATCAATAATTATATCCCTTCATAAGAATTGTTTTTTTAATCTGTTAACTATCAGAGCATTTCACACGGAAGATTGTCACAGGTACTCCTAGTTCCACTTGAATACTTCTACCACAACATGACGACTAGCAATTTGGTATTCATTCATGACTATCTTAATTCCACACTAATGCTTAATTCTAGAAATATATTTCAAACTCAGTTTCAATCATTCAGAACATGAAAAAGGAATTACAACCCTCACTGATTTAATTTGTCGACGATGTTTCTTGCAAGGAGTTCAGTACATCAGCCCGGAACATTGCTCTAGCTCTCGATACAGTAACAGAACTCGCCAAGATGTATGCTTTCTCAATGCCCCGAACACCTGCATTGCAAGTATGAAAACAAGTGACTCCGAGCAGCTTCAATCTCTTCATTGCTTCAAGCTATTCTTCATGAGTACAGGCCTTTCAGTATTCTTCTCAACATAATCATAGTCACTTAGAGGGGAAATATAATCTGCATTTTATAATTCCCTCTAGGACAAGACCTTGGCCACTTGTTACTATATCCTATAATTGTGTGATGTTTCATTAGGACAAGATCTAAGCTTCAGCCATTTACTATTACATCCTATGAGTGTGTGATGTTCAAAAACATAATAATTACAACAAAGAAAAAAGGTTCAAAGAAATTAAAAATTTATTATGTAATCAGAAAGAAGTGTGCTGTACATCTGGGGGTCTCATCTTTTATTTCACAGTAAACTTGAACAAGTGGTGCCCTAATCAGCATTAACGCAACTACATACACTTAATAAATGTAAATCTGTGTTCTTCAAAATATACTGTTCTCAAATTTAGCTTGTTTGCTTAAGCCACCAGGAAACTTCAAATATTTCCAACAAAATTAACCAGCATATCCAACAAATCACGACCAACCACCAATTTTAAAAAAAAATGAAATAAATACAAATAAATTTAATAAGTTCAAGGTCACGTGGTGGCTTTGGCGGAAGCAGCAGCAGCATGGGCTATATTTTCACCCAAAGCCTCCAGCAGTTCACGTCTGTAGTCGTCAAAGTCTCCATCAATCTCATTGATTGTCTTGTTCTCCACCACCCACAGCTGACAATCAGTGTCTCTGATCAACCTCTCATCGTGACTGACAATAATCACACCTAAACAAAAACCACAAAGAAGATATGATAATCTGTTTCTCTTGTTTATAATTCTAAAGTAAAACAAATCTAAAAAACACAAAAATCTGGCATTATGACCAGTGATGCCTGCTAATGCAGCTCCCAGCAGATCTTACCACCATGCCACAGGAAACCTTTACTGATGATAAACCACACATGATTATATATATCTATCAATCAATATCAATAAACCTATAACCCTTCAGGGTCGTAGGGGTACCACATTGGATGCTTCAGCACACAGAGTCCTCGAGCGAATTCTATCCTCAGCGATGCGGATGAGTGTGGAAATATCTTGCCCTGTCCATTCCTTGATGTTGTCTGTCCATGTCTTTATTTATCCTCCTCTGCTTCTTCCACCCTCGACAGTTCCCTGCAGTATTATTTTTGACAAGGAATCGTGCCTGCATACATGTCCGAACCATGCTAGTTTTCGCCATTTCACTATTGAAAGAAATGGCTCCTGGACACCTGCGCACATCTCTACTTTATTTCTTAGCACACATTGGTCTTATGTTCCCTATAGGAAATTCGTAGAATTCTTCTGTAGCAATTATACTCGAAAGCCTGTAATCTTCTCTCCATGTCCGTTGTGAGTGTCCAACTCTCACAACCATACAACACAACAGAAAGCACCAGCGACTTATACAGTTTGATTTTCATCTGTAAAAAGAAAATATTAACCATACAAACAAAATGCATCCATGAACTACTAAATAAATGTGACTCACCTCCTGTGAATTCTTTAATAGCATCAGCTAGAGCATCAATAGACTCAATGTCAAGGTTATTTGTAGGTTCATCCTGATAATAAAATAGTTAATGAAAATAATAGTATTGCAGCAGTCATTTATGTTGAATGTCTCATTGCAAATTGCTGTAATTCTGTATTTATTTATTTATTATTCTGCATAAAGTTTATTTGTCACCCTATTTGTCTTTTACCCTCTTTCTAGCACGTGAAGGTTAGTTTAGAAAGTATGTTTTCATCTATTCTAAGTACATGACTGATGTAATTCCGTCTTCTTCTTATAAGACTTGTCTTAAACTCTTTGTATGTTTCTTCCCTCAGTGAATCTATTGTTTTAAAATCTACTCATCTTATGTTCCATATTCTTTCAAGTCACATATTTTCACAGATGATTAATTTTATGTCTATTGCTTGTGTGGATTTCCAGTTTTTACATCTATATAACAATACAGACAGTACGCACTGTTTTGTAAGAAATCTGATATAAATGGCAAGAGTTGTAACAATACAGCAACATGCATTGAGTAATGCAAACAAAAAGGGTTGGCTTGATAGCTATGCCCTGAACGTTGATAGCTGTGTCCTGAATTGGATATGCCACTAACTTATTTTGTATACATGATAAATACAAATGCATATAAATATAAACAATAAGATTGTGTATGTAAAGTTCTAACGAAGTACTAATTCTAAATGTAAAGTCCTAATTAGGGTAGTCTAAAGAAGGTAACAGTAGTATGATAGCATATCATGATGTATGAGTCTTCTTCTGTGTTTGTTCTCAAACTCTTGCAGATAAGCTGGATGTAGTATAAACAACGGAATATGCTGTATCATGGTTTACAGCTGGGCTGTGATACATGCTGTTTAACCTCACCAAATTTGCATGTGGAATGTATGTAGGTCTGACCAATAGCCCACTAGACAAACCACTCATGAAACAGAAAACCTTAGTAGTTGACATGCCTGTTCACTGAGGATTTCTTCTTGTGGATGGTTGTTACATGTCATTCATACAATTATGCTTTCCTTGCTTTTTTTTAATACTTTGTTATTTATGCACCCTCTGTGGATGGGAACCAGAGATGTACTGTGCAGCATTGGGCAGGGGAAGACTAGCTAAACTGTTTTCCAATGGCTGAGGCCCATCACAAGGGCGCAGTGATTCAAGATGTGACAAGTCTTTTGCCTTGAACGTCTGGTTACATGCTGCAACTGGAGCCACAGAGAAGTTCTACATAACCAGTAGGAAATTGGTGGAGGGAAATGAGCAACATGAGCTCTATCTTGGTTGCAATAGCTTGGAGCAGTGCATAGATATACACGTATCTTTCTGGTGAGGTGC
The DNA here is from genome assembly GCA_034231615.1 of Meghimatium bilineatum. Taxonomy (NCBI): domain Eukaryota; kingdom Metazoa; phylum Mollusca; class Gastropoda; order Stylommatophora; family Philomycidae; genus Meghimatium; species Meghimatium bilineatum. The sequence goes on from CM067307.1 coordinate 31,224,433, forward strand.
AAATTATTTTCTGTGTCTGACCTGGAGCGGGTAGAAAATCCAGACTCCCAAGTACAATAATGGCTTAGGTAAAAGGGCATGGCCCATGGACAGCTGGACCGGCAACAAACCAACTGACCTTACACATCCGACTTCTTCAGCATGGCTTCTTGGTCACTTTTACTGTCTATGGGATAGACAACCAACTCCACCCCCAAACCTCCTTAGTCGCCCCCAGGCGAAATGCATCGCCGGTAATAATGCTGCTATATATTTGCCTTTCAGGCCCGGCAATACATGTGAAAGCTGAATGAGTATTAATGTACTCTGGCTCTCATTATTAGGCTTAAGATTTCAGAGTTGAGGTGATCAGTCCACATAGCAAAAAATATCACAAAAAAAATAGTTATGTTTCACGCAGTTACCTTGTATTGATTGTCATAGCAAATAATATTGAATTATGAGTGCAGGTTATCTATCATCAGTACATATCAGACAAGTATATACATGGTCTGATCCTTTTCTAAATAAATCCATCAAAGTGTAGTGGTTCACAGTTACCAGTTCAATGTTGATTTATCAGTCTCTTCATATATTTATGTATCGCTTTACATGCAGTTCCAATATTTATATCAATCTCCTTCAATCTTGAAAGCAACTGTGATTCACTTTTTGAAAATTCTGAGTTCTCAGAGCATAGATTATATGTCAGATTGATTTATATATCTATTTCACTACTGTGGTCATGCCTTTCCCACAACACTTTCGTGTTTGAGCACAAATATAAAGATAACTGTTCTGGTCAGAGGTTGCATCACAACCAACGCCAGACACCTCTCGATTCCACTTTGCGGAGCATGTTCACTGAATCAATAAGTATGCATACATGAGAATAGTCTTGTGACAAATGACAAAAAAAAATTTCACTTCTCACAAATAAAGTCAATTTAAAATGCTTATTTTTTTCAAAGATTATACTATGACTAACATACCAGTATAAGAACATCTGGGGCCCTGCATGACAGTTCAGCCATGGCTACCCTTGCCCTCTGACCTCCAGAAAGATCTCGATTTGTAATTGTGTGAGCATGTGAGGCAAGGCCAAACTGGCCCAGTGTTTTCCTAGCATCCTGGTACTGCATGTTGAACAGTCTCTGAAATAATTTGTTCGTGATGAATGAATATTGATTTTAAAAATTAAAAATGAAGAAAAGAAAGTCAAATATGACAGCCTAGTCCACAGCATCACACAGATATCAGCCATATCAAACAACATGAGTCTAGTCCACAGCATCACACAGATATCGGCCATATCAAACAACATGACAGCCTAGTCTACAGCATCACATATATCGGCCATATCAAATAACATGACAGTCTAGTCCACAGCATCACACAGATATCAGCCATATCAAATAACACGACAGTCTAGTCCACAGCATCACACAGGTGTCGGCCATATCAAACAACATGACACTCTAGAAAAGACCATAATGGAGGGGATGATGACATATTGGAGGGTAGACCAATATGTAGTGATGGGTGCAATATATCAGACCACCTTACACAAAACACAGAAGGCAGGAAGGTATGGAGAGATGGTGCAATATATCAGACCACCTTACACAAAACACAGAAGGCAGGAAGGTATGGAGAGATGGGTGCAATATATCAGAGACCACCTTACACAAAACACAGAAGGCAGGAAGGTATGGAGAGATGGTGCAATATATCAGACCACCTTACACAAAACACAGAAGGCAGGAAGGTATGGAGAGATGGGTGCAATATATCAGAGACCACCTTACACAAAACACAGAAGGCAGGAAGGTATGGAGAGATGGTGCAATATATCAGACCACCTTACACAAAACTCACAGAAGGCAGGAAGATATGGAGAGATGGTGCAATATAACAGAGACCACCTTACACAAAACTCACGGAAGGTGTTGACAGCCAACACTGAGACTATGCACTGTTGAAAAACTTCTAAAAGACTGACTACTGTTGACAACCAATGTTTTAGTCTCTGGCTGTATCATTAGTACAATGTATAATGACAACCAATAGGCTACGACTGAACTGTTTAACAACAGGCATTTACTAAGAAGATAAGTTTAAGCTGTGACAGTCAAATTTCCATAGGCTTGGACTGTACTAATACAGTGACGTCCTAATATTTTCATAGGCTGGGACTGTACTAATGACAGTGACGTCCTAATATTTTCATAGGCTGGGACTGTAATAATGACAGTAAAAATGTCCTAATATTTTCATAGGCTGGGACTGTACTAATGACAGTAAAAATGTCCTAATATTTTCATAGGCTGGGACTGTACTAATGACAGTAAAAATGTCCTAATAAGATGTAATGCACAACTCACCATCAAATATTCTGTAGGAGATTCATCCAAGTTCAGCTGATCTGCAGAATGCTGGTCATACTTGCCAATTCGCTACATTTGAAGAAAGCAAACAAAATAAACATTCCGTAATTATGCCAATGAAATAGTTAGACTACAAGTTAGACTTACAGCTAGCTGCGATAGATGCACCGATCGGCCTGACACACATGACATCAACATGGCTTCAGTGTCATTTTGACCCCATATGGGATGGTACAACTGACGTCAACCCAAAACATTTTCTTTTCTATGTGTTTTTTGGCAGGTAACAGTGTCTTTATTCATTGCTCCCCTTTAGTTAGTTAGTCGTTGGATCATTGTCACTGCACTCCAGACAAGTCCATAGGTGCTCAGATCTCTCCTTGAGTGTAGCCGCTATTACACGTTGACTGATGGCCCCAGTACTATGCGGTTGATTGACTATCATTCTTTCGTGCCGACGAAACCGCTCCTTTCTAGCGACACCACATTTCAAACCAAATTCCTTTATTCTAGTCATGGAACAAGAGTCATCATCACTTATACAGTAATTTGTTCATGCGTTTTCCCGCAGGGCATTCAAAATGTCTGCTTGGCCCATCGCTGCACAAACAGCCGTAGCAATGACATATAGAGATAATGCGGGTGTGCGGCCAACCTATCTGTTCTCTCATTACCCCGGACTACCGCATGTCCCAGCACTGGGATGAAAAATGAAAGTCACTTTACGCATACTGCATCCAGCCACTTCCTAAATGTACCCCGCGTGAACTTTCACAATCATGCTCGAGTCACTGAGTATGCAGGATTCTGCTTCCCTTTCAGGCCTGGCAACATTTCGGATGAGACTATGCACTAAAAAAGACATCAGTTCTATACAAAGACAATATTAGTTACACAATCGGTTTCTAAAGAACAGAAATCTGTCAACAATAAGATCAAGATAGAACCATGAAAGATCTAAGGAAGTACAAGTTTGTCATTCTTGACTGCTACCTTAGGTGGAGGAGTTGTACTTTCAGCTTCACATTTATGTTTAGCATTCTGTACTTCAAAGGGTTGATTCCCTCACAGCTTCCAAGACACAGGTTTTCAGCATGCTTCATTAAATCTTAGTGGACCAGAGACAATAGGGATATATAAGGAAAAACGACAAATATGTTGTCGCTTGGTCCACTACGAGTTACTGTGTGGTACAAGCTCTATGATAGTTAACCTTACAGACCCCATAGGTGTCTGGTAATGCAGACAATAATATGAATATTGGTCCGTCAGCACCTCCAGTCACCTACGTTGCTATGTCCCGATTTCTCACTATGGAATCACATGAAGTTTAATGACATAAAATTTCCGTCACACAAAGCTAGGAATATGTCAGTCTAAAGGTGAAATTCCTTTACATATTACGACTGTAAGAAGGAGAATGCCAGCTCATTTATTCACCAAAAGTCTAGAGCGAAGTAGGTTGATTTTCGACGCCATATTTTACTATCAAATGTAGTAAATGGTAAGTGATCATAATGGAAAGTAATATCTACATGCTTTAGTTGTAATATAAGAATGTTCATTTATTAATTGAATAACACAAACACAATATGTATCAGGGGTGTCACGTGTCAGCATGGAATAATTATATTGTATGTCAGTCTAGGCCTAGTGTAGGACAGACATTGTAGTGATTTCTTCATGTTTTATTAGTTTGTCAAATCCATATTATATCAGTTTGCATATGAAACAACATACATACAAAAAGTAATAGTTATTTAGGAGAATTTTATCAGTGTTGCCAGATTTTGCTCAAGTATAGGAGGAAAAATAAATAATTTTTGTGACTTTTTAAAATGGTAGTTTTTAGATTATTTTGAGAATATTTCTCTAGCATAGTGGATAAACAAAAAAGGTTGTGGGGTTCAAATCCAGCTTATACATCTAGCTTACAAAGTGGATTCCTTGAGAATACCATGGGGATCTCTTATAGCCACTGAGTTATAAGCTTGAGTGGTACTTTTTTTTGGTTGCGTTCGCTCCACCGTAATCAGCGTGGTTGGTTAACCGTGCAATTTCCGCCGGGACCGCGATTACGTTGTGCCACCATTATGCGCCTTGTAGGCCTAGCACATCCGATTTCGGCATGCCTTGACAATTCGGGTGTGCTACCCTAGCCTGTGATAGCCTCCCTATCTGTCGCCGGGCACGCTGGTGTGTAGTGACTCTTTGCCGAGACGATTGTCGTTCACGTCTATCTCGCATGAGTTGTTTTGCCGTCTATGAACTTACCTCGTGTAATTGGATGTACTGTGCCAGTGCCCATTGGGTACTTAACCGTTTCTCATCCGTGAGCCTGATTCCGTAAGAGGAAGAACTCAACAGAAGAGTTTGACCCTGGCTCTTTTGCCTTCTTAGCCGAGGTGTCGTTCACCGACTTCGTAAACACCTCGCCCTAGTTTGAGTCACACACCACGCATTTGAGAGCAAGGCGTTCTCTAGCTGAGCGACCTTGTCCCAATAGGCCTGAGCCCATCAGGTACTGAACCCTTTCTTTTTGCAAGTGTATATACGGTATAGGAAGCTTGACAGTAGAGTTGGGCCAGGTCTTTGTGCCATGCCGGGCACCCATGATTGGGTCTGGGTCTCTGCCCTAAAGGATCACAGGTAACTACAAGTTCATCTCGAGCTAACAGAGCTCCTAGTTCCTATTTCCTTGGAACGTTTTCACTTTCTATTTGCAGTTGGTGCTGCCCTCTTGCGCAGTTCTGCCCTTTCATTGTACTCGGTATGAAATCTACTCGTTTTCCACCATGCATCTAACTTTTCGTGCCTTTTCCATTGGCCGCCCCTCCAATGTTTGGACTGGACTGATTAGCATCACTGTGTGTCGACAGTGCCACTGTATGTGTTGGTGCTGGTGGTGTGGGAGATATTGTCTGTCTCTTATGCATTCAAATCTCTTTCCATCTGCTACCTCCACATTCTCGGACAGATCCTCAATTTATTTGGCCAGAATCAGCTCGAGCTGCTGTATTTCTGTTTCCAGGGTGCACCGCGAGGAGGTACATTTGGGATCTTGGTAATCTGCTAACCCTGGGTCCACCAAGAGCAATGCGTTCCCTTTGCACCCCAATGATACTTGATGATGGTGACATGCCATTTTCTTGAGACAAGAAAGTGGGTAACCCGAATACAATGAAGTCAATCCTCTACATCTTTTCAACCTTTCTTATATTGAAGCAACAAACAATTCAACATACCAGTCTGTGATTCTTTCTCCTTTCTCCTACTTGCTGTAAAAGACAAACAAAGTTATTGTTTAGTAAAATGAATGTTTAAATATTAATCATGTTATATACGTCCGGCTCTGTGGCGAAGTGGTACAGAGCGCGTCTGTGACGGCAAAGGTACCGAGTTCGTTCCTCACCACAAGCAATTGTGCATCCGGACAGTTCAGAAAGCAATGGCAACCTACTGAACGTATTTATATTGCCTAGAAAATCACCACAGCCAACAAATGCTGGGTTGATAGCTACATCCTGGATAGGATATGCTACCAATTTTTATATGCCGAAAGGTGCAAAAATAATGCAGTTCCACTGTGAAACTGCCAACAACAACGTACCTCATGCTCCCTGGTGGAAATCACATGAACTCTCGTGTTGGTTAACAGAGAGTGAACGCAGAAGACCACCATTACAGCGATTGTTTGGGGGCACCTGGATACACAGATGTCCAACTCTGATTATGTGTCTTATCTGTATCTTTCTATGCCAGAATTCGACTTCATTTATTTAGTCTAACAGTCTAGATGATCTGTTGGTATTATATAGCTGTCTGCATGATCTGTATGTACAATCTTGCAGTCTGAATATGTTTGTACAATCTTGCAGTCCGATATGTTTTTGTAATCTAGAGGTCTGCTTGATCACCGCACAGAGATACAACAAAACAAGTAAGAAACTGTTATCATCACCTGAGATGGACAGCTGTTAGTCTTCATGTATATCTAAACCATCTGACGTTCTGGCATTTATCGAATACATGTAGTGTGTCAACTTGCTATCGAACATAGTTGTTTTTTTTACCTTCTACATACATTATTTATATTCACTTAAACACATTCTATGTAGTGTGCCAGATCACATGATGAAGAGCTATTGAAATGTCCCAACGAGCTTGAATTTGTTTCATGTATCGTGCTTCTTCAAGTAATTCTGACAATGTTACTAAAATGTACAAATATTGCCTAAGCATTAATCAATGGTTCAGAAGCAATGTCTAATGCTACACCATATGCTACAAATCTTAATGTATATACTCTGTATCAACTTCCCATATATAGACTCTACTCTCATCAATGAAATAGACAAAATACCTCCCTTCCCTCTTACTGTCACAAAAAAACTTTTACATGCTACCTTAACAGAACATAAAATTAACAGATTTTAAAACAAGCATTTACTGAGGGAAGAAATAAACCCAGAATTTGTGTCCATTGAAAAAAGGAACTAGCTTAGCAGTCAATAACTAACATATATGGATCGCCAGCTCATCACCAGAAGACCTACACAGAGTTGTCAAAGGTAGATTAAACTCAGCAGCAATTGGATTATTAACAAAATTCTGTGATTCCACAGCTAGTTTTTCAACTAGAGTGGTTATTTTCTATATAAAACTGCAGTGTCTGTAGCATACTAAAATACTTACTGGCTGAATATCTGCTGTCAAAAGTTTGAGGAATGTACTTTTGCCCACACCATTCGGACCCACTATAGCCACTGCAATAAGAGAAGGTAAGAAGAAAATGTGTTTAATATGGAAATAAAAATATTGCAATTAAATATTTGAAGAAACAATCACAAGATATGTACCATAAATTGCTGTGTATAAGCTGAGAATTGTTGGATATTCATCCAAACTTGATTTAGGGGTCTAGACCTATACACAAGTACAACACAATTTTTTTTAAACTAAGTCGAATCCTGGTAACAGGGGGGAAAAAAAACCTTGCCGGTTAAAAAAAATGTTAAACCAGTGTCTCACGTGTTGATGTTCGATATACAGTATTCAAGCCAGATAAAATGCCTATGGTTATAATATACCAGTATCTCATGTTTTTTATTAACTGAAATACGATAACGGTCTGTGCAAAAAACAAATGAAATAGCCTACACCAATCTACCAGTAACTCACGTTTATCATCTAGGTCCAGGACACACCTGTTTTTCCTTTCTAAAAATGTTAACTTTTAGTTCGGCCACACACGAGGCATTTCAGCTATTGTAGTCCTGAAGGGGTGTAACAGACCTGACATATTTATTACCCAGCGCTGAATGAAATAATTCGCGTGGAGGCTTGGATTTCGCTTCTGGTTCAAAGATACCGTTTCTCAATTTTGCGAATTTTATACAGCAGCCAGAGTGTGTGCATTTGCAAGCACAACTCAACATTTTCCATCCTCATATTTTTGTACAAGTCCTATTAGGTTGTCATTGTTTTTGACCAGTGCACATTCAATATTTATACAGGTAAGAAAATTTCGTTATTCTTCATGTTAATTTAGTAGGCCTAATATCATTACTTTACATACAGTGTCAAATTTGTTAGATCATCGTTTACCATAAGAATGTACAAATTAAACCTATTATGCCACGATCAAACACTAGTTTAGCATGTATATCTAGTTAGATCTCATTTTACTTGTGCAAATATGATCGAAATTAGTTAAATTGCGCAATTAGATCATGTAAAAGATTCATTCTTTGTGTAGCATTAACGCTACGAACTTGTCTTCATGATAATTTTTCAATTCGTGGTTGGCAAATATAAGTCCAAAATAAACCTATTATGCCACGATCAAACACTAGTTTAGCATGTATATCTAGTTAGAGCTCATTTTACTTGTGCAAATATGATCAAAATTAGTTAAATTGCGCAATTAGATCATGTAAAAGATTCATTCTTTGTGTAGCATTAACGCTACAAACTTGTCTTCATGATAATTTTTCAATTCGTGGTCGGCAAATATAAGTCCAAAATAAACCTAATATGCCACGATCAAACACTAGTTTAGCATGTATATCTAGTTAGATCTCATTTTACTTGTGCAAATATGATCGAAATTAGTTAAATTGCGCAATTAGATCATGTAAAAGATTCATTCTTTGTGTAGCATTAACGCTACGAACTTGTTCTGTGTGATAGTTATCAATCGCGGTTGGATCCCCATAACCGTTTGAATAAGTTCGTTGCATGCTACACATACACAGAAAAGTAATTTACTATTGTAATAAGTATATGTTATACGTTTCTTTTGTGAAAATATGTTAATAATATTTTTAAATTTATTTCAAAACAGGATGGATCACTGCAGTTCACTACACATGCGATTTTTGAATGATTTGTGCAGAATTTGTGTAGGAAGAACATTATCTAAGAAAGATAAAAGGATGCAGAAGAAACCACGGTCCTGTAGCTTATATCAAAGTGACCTGGCTAGTATTTATGGGATACATATCATGGACGATAGTGAAACAAAACATTCAACCACATTGTGTGTCAAGTGTGTAATGCGAAATCATAAACTCAAAATCAACAAGGATAGTAAATCTCTAGCTCGAGCCAAATTGATAGCTACTAACAGTGCCCACATCTGGATGGATTTTAATCCTAACCTAACTGTTTTAGAATGTTCCGTGTGTAGTCATCATCAAAGTATGAACTGTGGCAGCATAAAAAGAGAGAGAGTTTTTGATAATTCTGATAATGATCATGATGTATCTGTGCCTGTGTTATTTCCTGCTACAGAAACAGAGGAAGATATTCTAATGCCAGTGACAGCAAGATTGTCTCCACAACTCACCAATAGTAATAACAATCCAACAAATTTAACAGTACCCACAGCTCGCCGTTGTCTTCAATATAATAATGGAATATTTTCCACATTTGCAACAACTGCATATCCACAATGTAGCTATACCAGCACACCTTTCATATTTACACCTGCATTTGCACATCTTCACTATAACAGCACACCTTCCACATTTACAACACCTGCATATCCACAATGTAGTTATACCAGCACACCCTCCACATATTTTAGACCTTCAACGCCCAATAACATACACGATTCTGCTATATCTAGCATATATCCTGCAGTTACAACATGTACAGTTTCTGAATTCAGAAAGTTAACATCAGACAGCGCCACTTCTCCCATGATGAAACATGACTTTAGTTTTAAAAAATCTATCAGCAAACCTATATCAGAACCATTGACAAATAAGGAGGAATTATTACTCACACATCTAATTAGAAGGAAGCTTTACAACAACCCTAATAAACTTTTACGGTGCAAAACAGGAGGATAACCTTTAGTGTTTCAAAGAATAATAGTTCCACGAAAACAAACAAATCTAATTGGCACACCAACAAAAAGAAGAAGAACTAATTTGCTATGCAGTGTACGGAAACATATTGCAGGTCAGGCCAAAGATTCTTTAGAGAAGCAACACGTTGCTGAACTAAAGAAAATTCCTGCTAGACAACGATATGAAATTTGTGAGAGAGCAGGAATAAATGTAAAAATAGACATGGACGAGAAAAATGCACTGATCATGAAGGAAGCCACGGGGCTAACATGGAGCCAACTGAGAATCCAGAGGAAGTTCTTGAAGGAGGCTGGTTTGCATCTACCCCTTGAAAGATGTAAACGAAGTCTGGCAAAGAGTCTCGTGTCTGAACATGTTCAAGTAGAAACAAAAGAATTTAGAGTAGATAACATGCAAGTTGTATTTCCTTATGTATCAATTGTAGATATTCAGAAGTATGTAGTTAGTATATTAGACAAGCACAACAATTTAGGACAGTTGACATGGCACGATAGACACATACCAGACAATTAAATTTGGGTGAAATTTGGAGGAGATCACGGTAAGAGCAGTTTAAAAACATTTTTACAAATAGGGAATATAGACAGACCTAATTCCAAATTCAATACCACTATGATAGGAATGGCAAAAATTAAAGACACTTATGACAACTTAACAGTTATGATAGCGGATCTTAGGGAAAACATTAAACAAGTAGAGGGAATAGAGTGGAAAGGGAAAAAGATAGTGACATTTCTGTTTGGGGATTATGACTTCTTATGTAAAGTATATGGATTGTCTGGAGCTCAAGGCACATTTCCTTGTTTGTGGTGCTTGCAAGAAAAACCAGACATACAGAAACCTCAAACAGTTATTCATGAACGAACACTTGCTATGCTGTACACAGATAATCGTAGATTTAGAAAATATGGACTTGAGAGAAAGGAGTACGCAAAGTTTTATCACAATAGTATACATTCCCCATTGTTAGATATTGACATTGATAGAGTCTGTCCACCATACTTACACATTCTTCTTGGTATAGTTCACAAACACCATACACTCTTAGAGATTGAAGCAGACATTATAGATGCAGCAATAGAACAGGATACCAGTGAAAACAGAAATAAAAAAGCAGAAACACTGTCCAGATATGGTAGTAACTGGAAACTCTTTGAATGCAAGACTTCCGAAATGGAGCTCTTGCAAGGATGTGTTGTGTTTGAAACCGATCCTGTTCAAAAGGAAGTGTTCCAGACAAAACTGTCAGCATGTGAGGACACTTTGCATAACTTGCTTTATGTTTCACTTACTACCAGGTCTGGTCCAGTGTGTTCTAAACTAGACGAAATACTACACAAACATCATATTAACATACAATCATTTCACAGTAGATCTTTCAATGGCAATCACTGCAACAAATATCTCACAACACCAGTATACACTGACTTAACCGAGACAATTGTAGCAACAACAACCGAATATACATCCACATATTCAATTATTGAGAAAGCATTCAAAGTTCGTAACCTGTTTGATGCTCTGAACAATGCATACAGTGATATACACAATTTAGTATCTCATTCACATCCCCTATCTCAGATATACAAGCATGCATTAAGACATACATGACACTGTACAGAAGATTCTTTCCTCAAAAAGTTATACCCAAACAACACATTTTAGAATTTCATTGTGTGCCATGGCTAGACAGATACAGATTTGGTCTAGGATTTCATGGAGAGCAGGGCAGAGAGCTAATGCACTCTACAATAGGTAAAATAGAGCAAAGAGCATGGGCTATAAGGAATGAAACAAAACAAATGAAGTTTATAATGGAGACACATCTTCTTCAAGTATCTCCTGATATGCAGGCCTCTCCAGGTTCTGATCCCAAGAAGTCCAAGTCAAATTAGTTATAGTGGAATTAGGTTTGAATCATATTATACACAGATCACATGGCATATTATATGCATTTACAGTATGACACATACACATCCCACACAATGACATCTACACATCCCACACAATGACATCTACACATCCTACAGGAGGACGTTTACACAACTCACTGAATGACATCACACATTAGCTAATTAGTGGTTACTAAATGTTCTAGTTCCGTTTTTTCATCAAAACTGTTTTTCCAAAACAATTGTTTTTCAACCCTAAAAATCTTGATTTTCTGATTTTAATTTTTGCTATAAGTTGTCCTTTTCTACTCTTCCTGCATGACTGAAAACTTGTACATTACTTTTCTTGGCTGTCCATGCCTGGAAAAATGTTCATCATTCTTCTTAAAAACCACATATCAGATGACTCCACCTTATCCTGCACACTTAATTTTGTTTACTGTCCATGTTTCTCTTCCATAAAGAAGGATGGGCTGAATATTATATATTATATTATATATATTTACTATATATAATCATATATGATCATGTATCTCGATCTCCAGTATTATGTATCCAGATCGTTGTTACATAATAAATAAAGATTGAGTTATACTCATCTTTAAGATATTGGATGCAAGAAATGACAATTTACGGAATTTAATTTTGTTTTAAATAAAAATCATAAAGCAAAATATTCTGCAATCATTGTGTTCAGTTTGAAAGTGAAATATATTTTGTTGGTTGAGTGAAATGCTATTGCGAAACTGTGTGTGCATTTAACGTTATTATACTATACACTGTATTCGTTGTCACAAGAGAAGGAACTAAACAAAGTTAAGAGGTTCTAAAAACACTTAATATGAAGAAAGAATTACTAAGAGAAATCAAGATTAGACAAATAAAATATTTTGGACACATTAAAGAAATGACACCTTATTGAAGACCTTACTTGAAGGTAAAGTCAAAGGGAAACGAGCACGAGGTAGACAGAGATATGCGATACGTGTGGGAGAATAACATCACAAGATGGACAGGGTACAGTCTAGCAGAGTGCATCACCAAAACAAGAGGCAGGGGATGTTGAGATCTGTTGCAGCCAACCTTTGTTGCAGAAATGGTACTAGATGATGTCTACCTGCCAAGTTTCTGGCTTGCCTCCCCTGATTTCACCAGGGGACAATTGAAGGGTTTCTCTTATTTCCCTTGAATTATCTAATTGCAATTGAATTGACAGTGGGCGTGAACAGTGAACACGCCCACCTCTGGTTTATTGATATCTCCTTAAAAACTAAAAGTCCATCCAGTCTCAGGTGTGAGGAAAACACTATCAAACATTAAAAATGTGTTTATCATCTGGCAATCAATACAAGGTAACCGTGTGAAACAATTAGACTTAAGTAAAACACAGGTTTATATCTCGCTTCAATGAGACACGACAGACTATAACTAATCGCATCATTACCTACTAGTTTTAGTTATAGTCTGTCGTGTCTCATTGAAGCGATATATAAACCTGTGTTTTACGTACGTTTAATTTATCATCTGGGCTTAGTCTACCAGGTAGTGTTTTGGTAGACACTTCTATAGAAACAGACAAAATTAAAGTGGGTTTGACTTGTGTACAACAAAATGTTTAAACAAAATTAGCTGTAGAAATGTAACAAGAGGAAAAAACTTACCCGTACCAGTAGGCTCACAAACAATCATACAAATTCCTTCACAGTCATTCAAATCATTCCAAGTCGAAATTCTACTGGGAAAATGGCATCAGTTAAGCAAAATCCGTACTGACACAATTATTAGGCCTACCACAAATTTTCTCCTCGTCCAAAACGAGGGGTAAAGTCAAGCAAGAGTTAGGAAGATACAAGTGGGAGAGTAACATCACGAGATGGACAGGTTAGTCCAGAGTGCACCACCAAGACAAGAGACATCTGCTGGATGTCTGCTGCAGCCAACCTTCGTTGACGAGACGGCACTTGATGATGATATCCAAAACACTACCTAGGCTAAACAAAGGAACTTCTATGCCCCACACTTTCCACATTGCAATGCACGAATTTACGGCTTTACTGGTATGATAAACACAAATAAGAAGCATGAGGTTTTACAAACGTTACAGTATGCTACAAACCATGACCATCTACGGTGCATAGGACCTGTGTACAGAAAATGTAAACATTACCTCAAAGGCCAATTTTGATTATTTCCATGTATGTCTGCATCTATTTCCATCTATGTATTTTTTAAAAGTGGTTGAAACATATAATTCCACCGTAATTGAAACCCGTAGGTTAATTTCACAAAACCTCTCCCATGTTTATTATCGTATATTCCCTAAAAGGTAAACATAAGGCAACAAAGCTCAAAGTCTTCTGCATCTCATAAAAACAAATGGTGTCCGTTTTGCATAATTTTTTATTGTATCATCTCCCGCTAAGATTTTACTTGTCTGCTGTAATGTTGTCTGAACCCTGCGACAAGTTAATTAGTAATTACTATTCACTACCCCGTAGGAAACCGAACCCAATAATTCATCAGAACACAAACAATTCATCTGAGAAAGTACGGCCTGTTGTTTAACAGTGGCACCACTGTCTATAGAAGAAATCTATAGTATTAAGAAAACATTAAGTTTACGCATCCGAGTTAACACTGTAGTGCACAACATTCCTGACTGAACAGAACAGCTAGAAACAATACCTGGTGGTTAGGAAAGGTCACACTGTATTATCTCTGATGTATTGTTCCCAGAATACAGTGGTCGTATTCATTTCTTAATCCATTCAGGTAATTCAGGTGAGTGGCGCAAATGAAAAGAATGCCCTTGCATCTTACGGTTGCTAATGTTTGTGTTAATTACCATTTAGCATGTTCATTCTTATGTTATGAGATTTCACAGTATTATTATCCGCATTGTTACATTATTTCTATGTCTATCTATAATCTGATTTTAGACACTTTCAGAATGCCAAAATTGCCTCCCCAGCTTATTATCATAAGGGTTTAAATTTGAATATCTACGATATTTTCTTCTTCTTCTTCTTTCGTTCACTTGAAACATGTCTATATCTGTAATACTGTCTCTACGATATTTTGATTTGAACAAAAGATACAGAAGTAGAAATATGACAAGTGAGTAAACAATGTTCAGAATTTTCCAACAAAATTATTTGATATTTTATTTAGTGTTCTTTCTCATACTCCCACTGAATCATATAGCAGGACAATTATTTCCAGCAAGACCAGAGAATAGGAATATGTTGTGTCACCGTTTTATTTGTGCCAATAGCTTGACACATCCGTCTTCAGCGCAGTAATTGTATTTAACTCCTTTACTTGAAACAGCAGAATCAACATAAAATCTTACCCCTGGAGTTCATATCTATACCAAAGTCTAGATCCTTAAAAAGAACATTCTGACCAGGGTAACCAAAGGTTACATCTGAAAAAAAATATAGAAAATTGATCAAATAAGATAGTGTGACCTGAAAATGAATATTATATAAATATTCAATTATAAATAAAAATTAATACAGATATTATGTTCAGACTTTCGGGAAGGTTTTTAATGAAAACATTTTTCTGCCTCCGTTCTCAAACTCCCACTGGATCTCTCTTCTAGCAAGATGGTTCCACTAAATTTTCAGCAGAATGTAGGTTACAAAACAGAGTTGTTGCCATTTTATTTGCACCAACAGTCCAAAATATCCACTTTCTGCAGTAATGAGAACATTATTTCTATACTGCCCTATTTTGATCCACATTCTTGTGTCACAAGTTTACATGTGAATGTACAATAAATTGATGACTTTTATTATGCAAATTTCAACAAATATGCTTTCTTATGTTTTCCAACTCCTAACAAATGTGATTCAATAATCCCTTGGCCCTCAACAGCCGCAATCATTCAAC
This sequence comes from Meghimatium bilineatum, assembly GCA_034231615.1. Taxonomy (NCBI): domain Eukaryota; kingdom Metazoa; phylum Mollusca; class Gastropoda; order Stylommatophora; family Philomycidae; genus Meghimatium; species Meghimatium bilineatum. Next base: position 31,239,967 of record CM067307.1, read on the forward strand.
AAGCAGATGTTGTTTATTAAACTGTATGTACCATGTTACTGCCATCTTCTTATCATGTAAATCTGGCTGTTATGCTATAGTAACTGAAAAACTAAGACTTACATGCAAGAAAGACCACTGTCTGTCATAACAATTTATGTTAAGCTCAAATGGACTCAAGATTTCTCAATTATGACTATAGACTGTGTAACAACTGGTAATGCACTGAACATAAGACTACATCGAGCTACACAAGTACTTCCCCCTAATCATGTATGGGGCTACATCACACTAAAAGGATAACTGCTCACATCATGTATAGGTAAAGGTAGATTCAATGACAGCAACTTGCAGTCAGGAATGAAGATAATTCTTCCCCTACAAAGTCACAGCAACTATCAGGTTGAGTAGCCAGTTCCTTTTCTTCCCTCCCATCATGCATAGAACTTTGCTTTTCAACTACTGCTGAATTTTTAGTTGCCATTAATATATTCAGTCGTATCACCTGCACAATCAGCATGATCAGAATGATCCGCTTTCATGAGCAAGTTCTGCCGAGGTGTGTCTGTCAGACGGGCCCCACTAACACTAAGCTGGACACTTTCTTAGTTAACCTTTTTATAATCAGGAAAGCATCTGCATTAGACTTTTACATTATTCAATTGTTTGCTAACAGCATTTTAGTTGAATGGTTGACCTGTTTTCTGTAAAACTATTTTTTTTAATGTTTGTATTTCACTTTTGCCATGAGCAATGTTTACCAGTGATGCATATAACAGTATACATTGTGAAATTAACAGTAAAGAGATACAAAATAGACGCAACAAAACATACCAGATCCTAGGACAGATAACACATATTTTTAAGAACAAAATGTGAACATAGACACTAAAGTTGCATTATACAAGCTTATTATTATCTCATCACTGTGCTACCAGTGCCAAACCTGGACAAAGACATCACGACAAAAGAAAAATAGTGATAGCAGAAATGACATGCCTACAAAGAATGAGTGTAATTATGAGACAGAATTAGAAACGATAACATCAGACAGATAACCAAAATAATGCCAGTATTGGAACACATAAAAAGACAACAGATCAAGTGGTTTTCACACGCTTCCAGACTACCAACAGACAGCATGCCATAGATGGTCATGATACATAGACATAATGGTTATAAAGTCAGGGTCTGACCCTGTAAAAGATGGATCACAGAAGTCAAAGAAGCCACAGGAACAAGCTTACAAACAGCACACAAGGCCATCTCCAGAGAACTCTTCTACCCCTAACGCCATAAGGACTACAGCGTATACATAGATGGATAGATATATTGTGGAAATGAAAAATTAAAACACATAAAACAAAAGATGTAGATATCATTACTTACTGTAAACACAGAAAACAATGAAAGATGCAGACATCATTACTGTAAACACAGAAAACAATGAAAGATACAGATATCATTACTGAAAACACAGAAAAGAATGAAAGATGAAGATATCATTACTTACTGTAAACTCCCAAAATTGGTGGATTGAGAGGAGCTGGTTTGGGAAATGAAAATTTAACAATATAATCCCTGGGTTTGGCCAAAAGTTCTGTCTTCATCTCTTCTTCCTCAAATTGGCTCTGTTTTTTCTTACCCTTTTCCTGTTTGCGAGTCAGGACCTCTTTCTGTTTGGATTCCTGAAGATTATTTTAGCAACAGCCTGTGTTAAATTTGACTTCTATTTGAATATTTTTCATCATCTGTCTGCATATTATACAATATGTATATACATAGAAACAGAGTGATTAAGTTTTACAAATCACTTCTACTTTCAATCAACTAGAATGTGAGCATCTGTGGCTATATCAACAGCATCGCAAGACAGCAGCAAAAAGGTCAAGTTCTCGTGACCGTGTTTAGCTTTAAGCTTGGTGACCAGCATTTAAGTGCGAGAACTAGTTCAGGGCCAGAAAAATGGAACAAAACAACAGCTCACAAACACATGCATATATCACACAATGGCATTGGGTCAAAGAGCATGAGCCCATGGACCACTGGATCAGCAACCAAACAACCATAGATATACGTAAGACTTTCTTAACCTGTATTTTGCACTTTTTTTGTCAACTGGATTGTAGTTTTACAGCAATTCCATCTAGTTATGTTTCAGAGCATGTAAAAAACTTTCATTACTGCATGTTTTCCTGTTAAGGAGTGCAGGGTGGCTTTTTAAGGCTGTAATTTGTATGTATGTAATTAGTATTACTATTGAAAGAAATGTCTCCTGAACACCTGCACACATCTCTACTTTATTTCTTACGTACACATTGGTCTTATGTTCCCTATAGGAAATTCGTAGAATTCGTCTGTAGCATTTGTACTTGAAAGCCTGTAATCTTCTCTCCATGTCCGCAGTGAGTGTTCAACTCTCACAACCATACAACACAACAGAAAGTACCAGCGACTTATACAGTTTGATTTTAACTCAAACAATGACTCTGTGTGCTGAGGCATTCAATGTGGTACCCCTACGACCCTAAGGGTTACGGGTTTATTTTTTGATTGATTTAATTAGTATTAAATTAACACACTGGTACTTTCATTTACCATAATCTTTAACATTACCCAATACATAAAAGAGGTTAGCATAACAACACACAAGGGAGACAAGAGGCTAGCATAACTACAAGGAAGACAAGAGGCTAGCATAACAACACATTCAAAGCAGAAAAGGGACCAGCATAACAGTATACAAGGAGCCAGCATAGTAACATACAAGGGAGACAAGAGGCCAGCATAACAAAATACAACTACAATTTCAATGATTGTTCTTTGTTCATTCTCAAACTCCTGCAGATGAACAGGATTCTTCTTCAGCGTTCATTCTCACACTCCCGTTGGATCTCTCTTGTAGCAGGACCATGGTCCTATTAGATTTCTAGCAGGATGTAGTCCAGAGAATGGAATTTCGTTGTGTCACCGTTTTATTTGCGCCAATGGCCCGACACATCTGTCTTCAGTGGTAGATGAACAGGATGAAGTCTTTAGAGTTCAAACATACGCTGACAATATCCTACTATACAACATGGGCAGGAACAGAACAGATATCGCTGACAGTGTACAAAATGGACTAGATCAATTGTCGATATGGTGCAGAACATACAACGCTGTGATCAATCCCTCAAAAGCAAAGGTCGTCTGGTACTCCTTAAATAATAATCTGGTCAATGATACACTGCCAGCTGTTAGTTGTATGGGCTCATTCATTGAAAGAGAACAGGACCTTAAATATCTTGGGATAATCTTTGATAGAAGTCTCTCATTCAACAAGCACATCACAAATATGATTCAGAAGGCTAGAAGAGGGATCAGTGTTATCAAGGTTATGGTGACCTTCGACATGCAGCAATGGGTTATTCTGCAAGTGGTGTAATAGATTATGGCCTCGGCCTACTAACTTTGTCACAGACGCAAGTCGATAGATTGGAAAAAGTTCAAAATGAGGCAATGAGAGCGGTACTGGGGTTACTAGAGATACACCCATCTCTGCTATGAGATTTCTGCTTGATCTCCCCAGCATTAGAGTGCGACATCAGGTAGCACAAGTTAAGTCGTACCTTAAAGTGACAATACAACCACCACCCATTACACCATCGTCTAGATGAGTCAAAGGGAAAACAAATCAAGCGTGGCAGATCATTGATGGCAGAGGCTGCGAATAGTATGTGACTTGGAAGAAATAGGAACGGGCAGTGAATGGGTGGAGGTAGACACTGAGAAGAAATCGCTGACTAAGGTAATAATACAACTAGATAAAGCGTGTCAAAAATGGACGGCAGTCAGGGCTCAGGATACAGTGCACGAACTCGCCCAACTACACTCGAAACCACAAGACATAATTATATACACAGATGGCTCCGTTAGCAGTAACACAAATAAAAGCGGTTGGGGTTTTGTTGCCTACAGAAATGGCGTGAAGTTGGTTGAGAAATCTTCAGCATATTCTACTGTCACATCAAGCATGAGGATGGAGATAGAGGGAGTTACAGACAGCAGCTCTTAATTGGTTGATAACTGATAAATCAACACACGCGGTAATACTCACAGACTCTCAAAGCATGTTGCGCAAGATAGAAAAGTTCATGCTAAGAAAAGAATGGTGGGACTTATTGAACAACTCAGTTGTCCAGAGCATTACATGGATATACTGCCCTGGTCATGCTGGGGTCAGAGGAAACGAGAGAGCCGACTTATTGGCAGGCAATGCAGCGATAGACGGCACATTGCTGAGAAGAGATAAAGCAGATTTAATAAAGGCAGTAATAAATTCATTTCAAGATGCAGATGATGTCAATGAGGTTGAGAACGTACACATACAGAGAATGTAAGAAATGGGAGTTTTCAGAGGTGTGGGGAGGAAAAGTAAATTTTTTGGAAAGTCCCGAAGATCACACAATCAACACCTGACCAGAACTATGAGTCTACAAACATTGGGATGGCTGCTGGAGCGGAGGGCGGAGCACTTATGGGATTGTCCCTCGTGCTGTGAAGCCAGTTTCTAATCAAGAAGAAGAATCAAGTCTTGAGAACAGAATGTGTGGTGCCATGGTTGAGAACTTGGCTGCAATATCTTCACTTTTTGGTCTGACACATCTGACTTTGCATTGCTTCTGGATGACTTTGACCCTCTATGGGATGGGACAGCCTTCTCCACCCCCAAAATCTCTTTAGTCATCTCTTACGACATGTAACAGGTCTACAATGCTTTTCTCCCCTTTCAGGCTTGAGCGACCCATGGAGCATTCAATGATGCAAAACTCACCGCCTGTTTAGTAGACTTGCCAGATGCTTTCATGTCTTTCAGCTTTTTCTCCTGCTTCTCATAATCTCGTACCTGTTCTTTCCTTTTCTGTACAAACATCTTTTTGAATGTGCCTGAGGGATACAAACCACAGACAATTATAAGAAAATGCAAAGGAAAGCAAAAAATTCAGTTATAGTTACTGGTACAGACCCATGTAATGAGCATATAAAACTATATTGTACTATCAAACACATCACTGCTGATTTCACCATATTTGGTGAGTTTGTATTACATTGCTAGGAATATGTTTCAATAAATTTTTTAAAACAGATATGTCTGTCACGTTTGCAATCCATACTTTTGTCTTAATAGCTACAAAGCAGCTATCGTTTGCATCTCTTGGTCCATTCCCTACTATTCAACCTGCCAGGTATGTAAGACCCTCGGATTAGTTCGCATCAGAGCTGGGCTGCTCTTCACCTTGCTGTGCTAGACCAGTCTAAGGACCATATTTTACCAAGCTCCGGTTTATAATAAAGTTTTTGGGAGTATACAAGTTTCTTTTCCAAGACATGGAAAGGACAATAATTGTATCTCCTCAACAAACTTTACTATTGTTTGTAGCTCATACAGGAATTCAAAGAGCTTTGCTTCTAGTGTTGTTTCTATGGGCCAATATTCAATTTTTCATTGCATTTGTGTGCGCAGCATCCTGAATGCTATGGTGTGCCTATTCTTGCTAGAGCAGACTGTGGTCTTCCTCAATTATAGGAAGATCTGGACATGCTTATTTTTCGTCGTAGGTTTTTAAGCTATGGCAAGTTTTGTCGCCTGATTATGCAGTAATATTATGACATCTCAGAAGCTAACTCCTTCAAACTTCTTAGTCTTCCTGTACCTCCTGCTTTTTCCATTTGCATATAGTATGCTTTTGTTGCTGGTCAATATGGGTTAATTCTGACTAAGCAACCAAACCAATATATTTTGACCATAGACTTTGTTCCAACAGTTCTTGTAATCTCTTGATTCCTTATATCTCTTGTTGTTCTGTTTGCTGCTTTTCTTAGATACCCTTGACTGCAACGAAGAGTAAACACTATGGTAGATTAATCACTGCTGTCAGAAAAGAAACGTAGCAATTTTTCTAGATGGCAAGTACTTCCAACAAAAGACTAGAACCGGAATAGTTCTTCAGTTGGTACACCTCAACAAACTAAGAAACAAATATTCCTAAGTGAACACAGTAAGACTTACCATAATTTCCTCTATAATAGAAGAGTTTTTGTTGATCAAGATGGATGATGTCTGTGCACACATTGTCCAAGAAACTTTGATCGTGTGATACAACGAGGAGTGTTTTTTTCCACTGCTGAAGGTAACTAGAAAAAATTTAATTATACTAGTGTCGTACACATATTTAGAGAAAGGAAAACATATTTAGAGAAATGAAGAAGAAGAAAGGAGGTGAATAGCAATGATTATTTTGTGAATGTGTTAGATCAAGTCCTTCTCCAGAATGATCCCAAAAAGCATCACTTACTTTGGGTTTGTGTCCTGTTGCAGATCATTTGTCATTTTGTGTCACCAGTTAATGAAAAGCACGAGAAAAGTCTGATCAGATAAAATAAGTGACTAAATTGGAGGACTTGGAAGTCTGATCAGACAAAATAAGTGACTATATTGAAATACTTGGAAGTCTGATCAGACAAAATAAGTGACTATTTTGGAGAAGAACTTGGTTAGAGAACACATCTTCAGACTGTAGCATTTGTAAGATGACTTTCCAGTCTAACTTACATAGAGACTAAACCATGTCTTCTTTGAATGCACAGTTACAGAAACAACCAGTAAACTATGTCAGTAGTCCTGTATCAATAATATATACTCACTGTTCTCCACATTTAACTTTATCATGTGAACATCAAAAGTGCAGTTTTTGCATGTCATTTTTTGTTGTGTATATAGTCTTGATAAAGGCCTTTTGGTTGAAACATCAATTTGTGTGTTATTAAGTGTGATTCCAGCGATTAGTACAACTTCATTACCCTGTTCCAAGCTTTGTCAATCTGTATAAAGATATTGCTTACAATTTTTAAAACATTTTGCCGTAGTATATTCCAGCTAGTCCATGAGTGTATGAATCTTGTTTCATTTTTGTTCATTTCTTCTCAAACTCCTGTTGGTTAGTATTATGGTTTTCAGCTTGGCTGCGTTTAAAATCTTGATTAGAAACCAGCATCATTGCACACAGGATATCCACATAACTGCTCAACTCTTCCAGCAGCCGCCCAAGAATACAAATTCATAACGAAAATGTTCACATTCAGTCTCAGATGTTGATTACATGATCTTTGGATCTTTTCAGAGAGGCCAGATTTTCTCACCTCACCTCTGATTAATGCCATTTTATTATTTTTTTGTATACATTATATTATAACCCCCAACCCAATTCTGTAACAAATCTATGACTGTCCTAACAGAGTGGGAGTTCAGGTATAGCAGATTAGAGAACATTCAAGTATAAACAACACTTCCATCTAGCTTCAGTTAATACAGACTCATAATATCAGACATCAATTTGTATCTTCTTCTTCTTCTTTCGTTCACTTGAAACATGTCTATATCTGTAATTCTGTCTCCCCAATAAAACGCACTGTCTTTTGTAGTTCATACAGTGTCCCATAGAGTTTTGATTCCAGTGTTGTTTCCTCTGGCCAACATGTCTGCTTCAGCGTTTCATGCTCAGATCACTCGTGAAGTATATGTTTGGCACTCTGTGCTGGCTGTCCACATGTACACATGGCCGTGTTGCCAATCTTGAACTTTGTATACATGAGACTGCGGAGTCGGTTGTGTCCTGTTCTGAGACGTAGAATTATAACTTGTTCTGGTCTGTTCATAATATGATAGTCTTCTTGTGTTGGTGTTTGTGGCTTTCTTACTGACTTGATCATCTGTTTTTTCTGATGGTAGGTGATTTTTCTATTAGGCTGAAGTAATAAAAGAACCTTACTTTGACTGTCACAACACATATGGAGAAGTTTAAATTTTATACCAAAATTATTTTTTTTAAACCTGAACCCAAGTCTCTCCTTGATCACCAGATCTGTTTTTCTCTCCTTGAACATGCCATTAGACTCCTAAGTCACTATGTGTGAGTAGTTTATCTCTCTCTTTGATCCTGCCATTAGGTTCCTATGTCAATCATATCTTCCTTCTCTCCTTTATCAGGATTTACCCATTAATTTATTGTTTTCATCTCTCATCACACACTATTGTACCAAAATATAAAATTTCCCTAACCTTATTCTTTGTCATTTCAGTAGCTGATTTTATAGCTCGTCTCGTCAACCCAACTCATCGAACTAGGTGGTTCGAACGCAGACCATTCACATTGTACTGGCGATACAATTGTATGTACCTCAGAATTCCACAATAGTTGAATAGTCTTTTACTATTGTCCTATGTTTTACTTTTACTATTGTCCTATGTTTTACTTGGTCACGAATAGACCAAGATCCGTCTACAGTCGTCATTCCATGTCCGAACTGTCCAAGGACATTTACAGCTCGAATAGGGCTGATTAGCCATCTACGAACTCATAATCAAGGACATAACTAAAATTGGATTTTCAAAAGTGGATGTAACAAATGGTCATCATCACTTGTGATGGACAAACAACAACAACATGTTTTAATTATTATTATAACCTCATATTTTAGTTATTACTTTTCTCTTTGCTATTTTTTTTTTAATCTTGCTTTCTCCTCTTACAGTTAATTCTCACCATATTATATATACATTTCCATGAAGACTTGTCATTTACCAGTTGTTGTTCTTTGTCCTGATGAAGGTTTTTGTAATTGAAACATTGTCTATCATATTTCATTGTTAGTATGGCATTTTCATTATTGATAACACTAATTTATCCATTTTCATTTCATATTCAAATTTGACCTGTTACAACAGCCAATATATTTCTTGCTGGATTATATCCTGTCGCATGCTATTGTTCTTCCGGACCATTTAGAAAACAATAGCAAACTACTAAACATATTTATATTACCTATAAAATCAACACAGACTAAAATCATAGGCTGAAGGTTATGTCCTGAATAGGATATGCTATTTTTATCCAATTTTTATACTACACTAGTGATTTATTTCTCTCTCCTGATCCCTAAGACTATTGTCCTAATCAATTGGTCACACACATGATCATTAGATCATTGAGAAGATTAAAATAACAGGCATACTTGTCAAGCCAAATAACTGCATTCAGATCCAAATGGTTGGTAGGCTCATCCAACATAAGGAGTGTAGGTTCCATAAACAAAGCCCTGAGGATGAAACAAAACACACATGTAGGAATAGTGTTCCTTCAATCTAAAACATTTTTAGTTCACAGATCAATGGAATATTCCCAACTCCTAACAGTTCCATTGAATACTGGATTCTTTCCTAGAAGACAGGTCTACAATTTTTCTGGGATGTGGGGCAAAAATATATGAAAAAATTTCCAGAAATGTATAATAGCTAATTTACTCATTAGAACATAGAGATAAAAAAACACCTTGGAACTTAACCTTTAACTAATACTCCCTGTTACTATCGGAGTTAAACATAATTACTGAAACTTGACAGCTTAAATAAACATTTCCATTAATATAACAAAGTTCTAAATAACATTAGGATCATCTGTGAGCTAATATAATTTCTGAAACTTAGCTTAAAACAAATTTCACATAGAATCCTTCAGATCTAAAATAATTACTGAAACTAAGCTAAATAGAAATTTCACATAGAATCCTTCAGATCTCAAATAATTACTGAAACTTTGCTTAAAACAAATTTCACATAGAATCCTTCAGATCTAAAATAATTACTGAAACTTTGCTTAAAACAAATTTCACATAGAATCCTTCAGAGCTCTAAAACACTACTTGTAACCTCCCACACCTAAAATATTAAACGGAACTTATATCACAACTCCAGTATTCTTTGGAACCTGTCCAAACTAAAATGGTTCATTTAAAACATTAGGTGCATCTCTCGCAAAAATGAACATATTTTATTGGTTTTGTTTACAATTGTTCATGCATAATTGTGCTTCATGATATCCCTCCATTAAAAATTATTTTTAATCATTTTAATCAAGGTAAATGTCACATGACACTGGAAGCGCGCGATCTCTTCTAGAGAAATGTCACTTCCACCCTGCCAAAACTGTGTTCAAGGACAGTTGACAACATAAAATGTCTAAATCGAGAAACATTCAGTTGAGAATCCATCGGCGGGTCACAATGGTCATCAATATGTATACTTGATGTAAAATCATTATAGATTGTTATTTTGATAGTAAGCAATTCTTGGGAATAGTTATTACCAAGTAGATAAAATAACAAGTTGATTTTGGTATATGACATTGAACAAACATAGTGACATATATTTATCAACATTAGGTCTACAATTCTATAACCATTTTTGGACCAAGAAAGTTATTACATGTTTTATTTATTCATTCTTCTCATATAACACATGCAACAACACAAATTTGACACATATTTGATGTATGCATATCTTTATTTAAATATGCGGTACTATGATCACAGTCCAACCCCTTGTTTTCGTTCTCATTTCCCACTAATGCCTACCTGTGTATTTTGTGGCTAATTCATCAAAATATTATATCAATAATTAATTGAAATATTCATTTGTTAGGGTTGGTTATGTTTTATATAACTAATCATAACTCTAAATATAATTATATTTAAATTAATAAATGATAAACATAGACAACGGAAGTAATCACAGGAAGGTACTAATTGGCACAAAGGAGGTTTGACTGTGATCACAGTACCAAATGTGCAAACATTATTTTAATATCTCTAATAACAAAAAAGTTCTTACATTTTCAAAACACCCACCAAAAATTATGAAAATTTTCACAAAAATAACCCAGTAGCAGGGGGGGAATTATGTACAGGTGCTAAAGGTTAAATTGTGCAAACAATATTCTTAAAATCTCTCATAGCCAAAGCTAATACATTCTGGTATATCTTTGCTCTCATGCACATTTACCTTGCAAGAGATACTCTCATTCTCCAACCACCAGACAGATCTTTAGTGGCTCTGCTCATCATCTCTTTTGTAAAACCCAAACCAGCCAAGATTCTTCTAGCCTTTGGTTCTGCAGCATCTGCATTGATTGCTCTTAGTTCTTCATAAACCTGGAAAAGACAAATGTTTACTTCATTCAAATATCATTTTTTCAATAACAGTATTACTGATCAATGAGGTGCCAGGTCCTGAGAGAGGAGTACAGAATAGCAACACTGTAACCTGCCATGTGTTGTTATGTGAGGTGGCTAATGAGAATTTAGAAGTGGCTTTTAGCTGTTTTATCCCACAGACGGTCAAAGTAACCCAAAAGCCATTGCTAGCCTCAACATAATTCAATTCAGGACACGGCATATATCAAAGCCAAGCTGTAAGACATGTCACACTGTATTTCTTTTTCCATAAGTTTCAGAACAAATACAGAAGAATAGTATTTCTGGCCTGATACATTCAACTTTTGACCTGACACATCCAATTTCAACATGGCTTCAGGGTCATTTAGACAATATATGGATAGCGAAATCCACGACATACTTCCTTAGTCATCTCTTACTGTGTGCATGGAAGATAAACAGTGTTGCTATTCTTTGCTCCACTCTCAGGCCCAGGCAACACATGCGCGCCATTAGCACTAACTACATCTTGTCTCTGTTGTGTTACAAAGAAAATGTGATGCCAATAAGCATGTTAATCAAAACTGCAGTAAATACCAGAAGATGGTATTCTTATATTCTGTGTGTCTCAAAACTGGTATACAAAGTACACTCCTCTATCCTCTGCATTCAGGTCAGTGGTCAAGCTAGATTACTCTGTTGTCAGGGTAAAGTCTGCAGCCTTCTACAGGTCAGAGCTCTTCCCCCTCCCCCTTAATGGCCTCCCATTTTGCAGTTCGCGCTGCCCTCTAGCACTGTTCTGCCCTTTCATTGTTTCATTGTACTTGGTATGAAATCTATTTGTCTCTCGCCATGTATCTACCTTTACGTGCATTTTACATTGTCCGCCCCTCCAATGTTCGGACTGGACTGACTAGCTTCACTGTATGTCGACAGTGTCGCTATATGCGGTGATGCTGGTGGTGTCGGAGATATTGTCTCTCTCTTGTGCAGTCAAATCTCTTTCCATCTGCTACCTCCACATTCTCGGACACGATCCCCAAATGATTTGGCCAGAATCAGCTTGAGCTGCTGTATTTCTGTTTCCAGGGTGCACCACGTGGAGGTACATTTGGGATCTTGGTTATCTGCTAACCCTGGGTCCGCCTAGAGCAATGCATTCCCTTTGCACCCCAGACCTGGTCTGTCACAGGGATCGCCTCTACCTCCTGTACTTTTCAATGTATACATGGTACATATCACTGGCAATCAAATCACAGGTGTTGGCAGAACGATGTCATATGCCGATGATATCCTGCTGTATAGAGAGGGCAGAAATCGAGAAGAGAGTGCTAGGGACCAAACCCGAAATAAAGGAATGACGAAAACAGATGTGCTGGACCTCGGACGTCCTGACAAGTGGCCAACCGGGGTGCAAATAATCACAGTTTTACTGTGGAACTTACAGCACATCGTACTTCACGCTCCCTGGCGGAAATCACACGAAATATTCGTTGTGGTTATTTGAGAGCAATCGCTGAAGAAGAAAAAGAGAAGAGTATGCCGTGGAACTACAGAAGGAGCTGGACAGACTGACAAATTGGTGTCGAGATACGGGAGCAGTGGTTAATCCCTCTAAGGCATTCATGACGTGGTTTTCCTTGAACAATCACATGGTAAAGACACCCATGCCACAAGTTTCGTTGTCCGGGAAAAGTTTAGAAAGAACTTGCACAATGAGATATCTGGGTGTGTTTTTTGACAGAAGTCTGAGTTTCAGGGAACATGTTGACCACGTTATCAAAAGGGTAGGCAAAAGCTTAGCAGCAATGAAGGTTATGGCTGCTGCGCAGTATGAGCAGAGGTTGTTATTTCTTTTGTACCAGGGTTTGGTTGTGGCTGTAGTGGAATATGCACTGACAATTCTGACTCTTAGCCAAACTCAGATCGAAAGACTGGATAAAATCCAGAATGCAGCAATACGTATCATACTGGGATGCACAAGAGACACATCGACAAGAGCTATGCAATACCTACTTGACTGTCCAACAGCTGAGCACAGATTACAGTATTGCCGTGCATGGGCGTACCTTCAAATATATGAAGATAAGGAACACCCGTTGCATTCCGAAATACAGAACGTTAAAGGCAGCAGACTCAAGAGAGGGAGGTCGTGGATGGGATGTGCTGAGGATGTCATACAAAGCGTGTGCAGATTACAGGATGTGGCAGCAGGTGCGGAATGGATAAGTCTACACACAGATTTCGAAACTTGTTTGAGAGTAGTAATATCACTTAGCAGGGAATGCAGAGAATGGTGTCCCACAGCTGTGGAGAAAGAAGTGCAGGCTTTAGTCAGTGAGAATACCAAAGAGGAGGGATGTGATTATACACATATATACACTGATGGATCTGTGATTAGACATGTTTGCAGTGCTTGGGCCTACACAGCTCAGTGTGCAGGTAAAACGATCAAGGAGGAGAGTGGTGCCTTTGTGTTCACTACGAGTAGTATGACCATGGAGACTATGGCGGTGACCAGGGCACTTGAGTGGTTATGCACACAGAAGGTAACGCAGATCTGCATCTTGAGTGACTCTATGAGTATGATTAAGAAGGTACAAGTGGGTCTCGTTCGCGAACAGTGGATCTGTTCACCTTGTGAAAGGTGAGGCTGAAAGTGGTTATATTTATTTTCGTGCCGGGACATGTGGGTGTTCGAGGCAGTGAAAGAGCGGATCAAATGGCAACATGCGCGATTTTGGAGGGTGCAGAAGAATGATGGTCAACCAGCATAGGGCCGGTACTGTCAGCAGAAGTGTAATGGCGGATACACTCGAGGAGAGATCAGAGCAACTATGGACGTGTCAAGTTTGCAGTAATGATGATCAGACGACTAACTAACATGTGGTGAAAGAAAGGGAATACTACTTTTAGCCACAAGTATTATCCCTACACTGCCTAATGAAAAAATTAGTAATGATAGTTTAAAAAAAAGAAATTAACTAAAATGTAATACATTCTCACATCTTTAAGTCTGTCTGTGATTTCACGTCCACCCTCTGTAATTTTTGATATCAAATCTTTCTCCTCGGCTAGAAGAGCTGTTCGCTTCTTGTCTGCCTTGAGTACAGAGTCTATGGCTTTTGTTTCATCTGCAACAACTTCCTGTTCACAGTATAAAACATCAATGTTTGCCGGGATGTTGAGAGCTCTGGTTGCCATGTGCTTAAGCAAAGTTGTTTTGCCATGTCTGTGAAGAAATTATAAATAGTAGTTAACAAGAGTTAACTAAAGATTTTTTAATTTTTGTTAAACCACCACAAAACATTTTTTGGAAAGAAAATAGCACATTAATTGTTATATAAACAAAAAAAACTATATATTACTATTTCTATACCAAGACATTGTTGAACAAGAGATACTCAGGAATGCATACACAGGTCACTAGAGGAAGCTGAGAAACTTGTCCAAGATTGCAGCAATTTAAGGAGATTCATCAAGAAGTAGAAACAGTAGCATTACATCGCTCAAACTGGAGACATTTGGTTTCTACGCTATGCACCATATTCAGCACTGAAGGAACATAGATAGATATATTCTATGGAATCTCAACTTCCTCTGTCCATTCTCAGACTCCTGCTGGGTTAGCAGGATCAGTACTGTCTTAGTAGAGAACAACACATATTAAACGGAATAACCTTTAGTGAAATCAATTTTACCCGTAACTAGGATACAAAGGGACATTAACACATATTATACAAGGGAAACAATAGGAAATAATGCAATACATTTTATTGGGACAAGTTATCTTGCATAAGAACAACAAGAGGAGCATGAAATATGGTGTCTGTGATTGTCCTTGATGACCACATAAATTCTGCATAACTTTTAAGATGCTATAGTGATGTGACACAGTGTGTATTGTTTCTCTATTTCATGCTACCATACACTCGTGCAATGTACAGAAGGCCATTATTTTCATTCTGCTTCCGTAACGCGCAGATAGTAAGGCAATCATACACACTGAGAGAGCCCCACCCGTGTGTGTAGCACGCAGAAGAAATGTAGAGTACAAATATTATCAACAGGTAGTACCTTTTCTGCTTTGTAGAAACAGAACTGATTCCTGCATATTTCTGGGGAGACTCAAACAGCCATATTTGTTTGTGTATGTAGCAACAAATACCAGTGAATTGTCATGCACAGTGACTATCTAAAAAGTGGGATTAAAAACCATAACAGTGTACACTAGTGTGTCTACTAGGAAAGAACTGCATCATCTAGCCTAGAAAATTGACAATAGCATTACTTTGTTGTTTCAATCCCCTACCCCCTTAAAGTATGAGAAATAGAATTGGAGTTTCTCCAGTTTTATTTCTTCTTCAGCACTCATTCTCAAACTCCCGCTGGATCTCCCTTGTGGCAGCACCTTTGTCTTACTAGATTCCCAGTAGAATGTAGTCCAGAGATGGAAATGTATTGTGTCGCTGTTTTATTTGCACCAATGGCCCAACACATCCGTCTTTGTCTGAGAGTTTTATTTCATACATAGAAGACTCTAAACAATGAGCAGTGTTTGCAATACTTTGAGAAGAAGTCTCATGCTCAGAGTGAGTCAATGTGCCTTGTGAGCCTTGTGTAATTTTTACTTTTCTGCAACATGAAGAGTTGAAGTCATGGGCATCAACTTCCCTGCCAAGCCATTTACATTATGTAGTGCTAACATGTTTGATTTGGGGCTCTTCCAGGGAATTGTAATTTTCTGCACGGAGATACTTTTCACCCCACTCAATGTGACACTTGTTCACATATGGGGCACCACAAACATGTCGAGAGATTAAATCATGGTCAGGGCTGGAGCTCATCTGGTTCACCCAGCATGATGTGCAATGCCAGGTTCTCTTAACCCCTTAGCTGTTGGGGGTAAATAGATCAAATCGTAATGTCTGCAGTGCTGGAAAATTTTTCAGGTTTTTTTCCCGTAACAAATTTACCCACCACATTCTCGCATTCAACAATTTGACCCCCACACTCTCACATTCAAAAATTTGAGGGTATTATTACCGTATACTCTCATTTATGACTTTACAAGCAAAATTCTTCTTTATGTTATGGAGAAGACATAACCTTTAACATACATTCGTCTTGCAAAATGAAACATTATTGCAAACAAATAATCATAATAATCTGTGTATTCCTGACGCAAAGTTTTTTAAATCAGTAATATGCTTGTCAGCCTATTTATTTGTCTTTTCACAAACATGCATAATACTATCATTTGATACAGATTCAAAGATTCTTGAAACATTTGCATGATTACACCTGAGAACACAGATATTAAAAGTGTACTGGGTAACATAAGCAATGAGAGGGATAGTAATATCTTTCACCTGTGTGTTGCCGAGACGTAAAAGGGAAGCAAAACTGCATGTTGTATGAGGCAACTGAGGAGGTTTAGAAGTGAAGTTGGCTGCCCCATCCCATAGAGGGTCAAAGTGTGACCTTCTTTATTACAGGCTGAAGTGCTAATAAATTTTACATCAATGTGTAAGGCCAATTCAACTATTACTGTGCCTTTCATTGACTGACAAAACAAAGTATATATAAATGTTCAATGAAAATCACGACAAAAATTGGAGTGGCCTAAGGCAGTGACACTACACACAAACCTGTTATAACGATGGCCATTGTCAGTGACCCAGAAACAATGCTGAACTCATGCCACTCACAATATCACACAAAAGGGCAGATATCGTAGCCACGCTGTAAACCATGACACAACTCATTTCTTTCTCTAAATTACATTCTGCTAATCTGCTAAAGTATTGCCAAACAAACGCAGAAGAAAACTATCGTTACTTCTTACCCATTGGGACCAACAAGACCATATCTTCTGCCATGTGTAATATGCAGATCAGCATTCACAAATAAGTCTTTTCCTCTGGCGGAGATGCTGAACTTTTCCACCTGTTGATTTAAAAATATTAACTACGTCAAATCAAATATGATTGTTTACATCTGCAATAAAGAGACAGGAAAAAAACTATTGTCTATCCCCAGAGGAATGATGGTTGATCGTATTCACACTTGCCATTAAGCGTAGGGGTGGGAGCTTAAGCTGCCGTTCCAAGGCCAGATGTGTCGCTTTGGTTGCATTTAGTCCATGTTTCTTGAAGGTTACCTTGATGTTTTCTATCCACTGTTTTCTTGGTCTACCTATGGCTTTATGCCCGGATATTTGTTTGTTATAAGCTCTTATTAGTATTTGGTTTGGGTTCATTCTCATAAGGTGACCGAACCATTTTACTTGATGTCTTTCAATATGTTCAATACATGATATTATACCAACCCTTTTCCTAATTTCTCCATTTATTTTATCTAGTTTAGCTTTGCAGCTTTTCTCAGACACTTCATTTCATATGTAACGATTTTTCTCTGCTGTGAGACTATTAAAGATCATGTTTGACATTGGTAGCAGAGAGTTGGTATAAAAATTGTAGATATCTGTCTTTAACCTTCAATCGTGATCATTGGGTGAAGATGTAATGGTAAAAGTCAGTGTTTGCTTTCTGGAACCTTGTTTCTATTTCTTTTATTATTCTGTCCATGTATATGTTGAAAAGTATATTACTCATTCCACCTGTTGTTCTTACTGAGCTTTGGCATTTTTGATATAGCACTTTTATATTATCTAACAGCTGTCTTCAGGTGTTATAAATTTCTAAGGTTTCCTGTGTATTTTTTTTATCTACACTGTCAAATGCCTTTTCCTGGTCTACAAATACTGTGTTTAAATCTTGATTGTATTTGATTGCTTTTTCACCCAGTTGTCTCAGTGTGAATAGTGCATCTGTACAGCTTGTCGCTCTGAGGCCAAATTAAGAGATGTGGTTCTGCAGTGTATCGCATTTTCTGTTATATTATTTTTGCATAGATTTTACCTGTATGACTTAATAATCGATGCCTCTAAATGATTCACATTCTCTCTTACTACCTTTGTGTTTTAATAGTGGTACAATTACTGATTTTTGCCAGTCGTCTGGTACTTTTCTTTCTTACCATGCTATTGTGAATAATGAGGCTAACCACTAGACTCTTGTGTTTCTATTCGCTTTTATTGCTTCACTTGGCATACCACCCTCTCCTGGTGATTTATTACTTTGGCTATATTTTAAGGCTTCTTCTATTTCTTAATTTAGTATATATGGTTCTGTGGTTTCCATATCATTATGAGCATTTGCGGGTCTATATTATGTTGTTATTGTTGGGTTGTATAATTATTGGAAGTATTCCCTCCATCTTGATTTCCTATTTATGCTGTTCAATAAGGGCTTGCCATTTTTATCATTGATGATTGTTATGGGATTATAGCTCTCTTCTCTCACCCACATTGATTTAATACCTTTGGAAAAATTATCTTGGGTTTGTTTTAGATGACAGTTAAATTGTCTCCATACTTGTTCCATGAATTAACGTTTACTTCTCTGATTACAAACTTCCTATTTTTTTAGCAAGTCGATATTGTAGATAGTCGCCATGATGTTTGGATTTCAGCCATTTCTGTAAAACTTTTTTTTCTGTTGTAAAACGTTTTGTATTTCCACACTCCACAATGATATTTTCTTGTTTTGTAGTTGTTTTAACATTGCATTTTTGAAAATATCCCATTCTTTTTTATGTTATCAGTTTCTTTTGGTAGGCTTTGAATAATTTGAGTCATTTTTTTACAGTGCATCACTTTTTTGGGGTTTCTTTTAGAGCTTTCAAGTTTAGAATTAATCCTGCCATTGTCTTGTTTCTTTGCATTGTTCTTGTTTGTTCTCTTTTGAACAAAAATACACACACACAAAAACAGTAGCCCAGTCCAAATGTCACTATTCACACATAACCACTCACACCAGTCTAGCATGAATTAGCTCAAAGTGAAGCCCTCCCATTTTAGTAGTACGGACACATATTTACTTATTCACCCGTAGCCCTTTTTATAAGTAGGATGTAGTCGGGAGAACGTCCTCAGACTCCAGCAGATTAGCAGGATGTAGATCAGAGAACAGAATCTGTTACACTATGGTTTCCAACTTAGTTGAAATATTTGGATTTTCAGTCCAACACATCTAACTTAATAGCACCACTCATACGTCTCATTAACCTTGTTAGAACTTTATGAAACAGCATAACATGGTTGGGTTTTGAAACCCAGAATATTTGGTGCCACTCTGAAGTAACTGTCTCACACTACCCCATCCACCAAACAGGCAATCTGACTTAAGCATAGCATGTCACATTGTTACTATTCTATGCACCCATTTCAGGTTCAGGGAGCACACAGACGAATGGCAAAGCTGTTGATATATGAGCAGTGCCTAAAAATCAACAATAGTTTCTTTGCGTTCATTCTCAAACTCCTGTTAGATTTCTTTTACAGCAATGGTCCTACTATATTTCCAACAGGATGTGTCCAGAGAATGGAGATGCTTTGTGACACAGCACAATGGTTTAAATAAACAAGAATTATTTTAATAACTATTTTTTAAATATTTTCTTAAGGATACCTCCGCAGATAAGGGGTTAAGTACAAAAATGCTGTCATTTTTAAATATCTACCTTTATATCTAGCTGATTATCCATGACAGTAGTGTCTTTCTTGGATGTCTCTATTTGTGATACAGAGAACTGCCCATCAACTTCCATATTCTCCAGAGCTTTAGAATATTCCATCTAAACAATTCAAATTTCACATTGTAAGTCATTATTTCAGTTTACATATAGAAATAAAAATAGAACACAGATAGACATATTTCAGAATTACAGATATATTTATAAAATTATAGACTGCTGAATCCATACTAAGGAACAATTTTGTTACTTTTTTCTCAGGCTCTCACCAGATCTCGCTTGTAGCAAGACAATGGTCCCTCTAGATTTCCAGCAGGATGTAGTCCAGAGATCGGAGATTCATAGTGTCAATTTATTTGTGCCAATGGCCAGACGCATTAATTATCAATTGTATTCAGAAACTGGGTATGTCTATTTTCATTTGTCATTCTCAAGCTCCTCCCAATTAGCAGGATGCAGTACAGAGAACAGAATGTGATAACATATGATCCAATCCCAAATGAGGTGCCTACTGTGGTTTAAGTTTTTAAGTAACCGATTGCAATTTTTAGTAGTCTGTGGTGTCACTCTGCCGGTTCATTTGTATTCATAAAATGGCTGCCATATCTATGCTAAACTTGCCTTCGATTGGTAACCCTTGAGACAGAGAGGTATAGAGTTTAGGGGGGGCGTTTGGGTTTGAATGTGGACATGGGTGAAAAATGAGGTAGGAACCTGATCTGGGATTAGACCTAACATAGTGATGCATAGTGTAGCTGCACCTGACCTGGGATTGGACCCAACATAGTGATGCATAGTTTAACTGCACCTGATCTTGGATTGGACCTAACATACTGATGTATAGGGTAGCTGCACCTGATCAGGGATTGGACCTTACATAGTGATGCATAGCTGCACCTGATCTGGGATTGGACCTTACATAGTGATGCATAGCTTAGCTGCACCTGATCTGGGATTGGACCTATCATACTGATGCATAACGTAGCTGCCCCTGATCTGAGATTGGACCTAACATACTGATGCATAGCTTAGCTACAATACCCACACTTAACATGACTGTTTTCAGCATGGCTGAACGAGTAAATTGTCTATTATCTGTCCCCAGGTGAATGATCGTTGATCGTATTCACACTTGCCATTAAGCATAGTAAGCAGTCGTTCCAAGGCCAGATGTGCCACCATGGTTGCATTTTGTCCATGTCTGTTCAAGGCTATCTTGATGATTTCTATCCGTTTTCTTCGTCTATCTTTAGCTTTAACCTTTACGACTCTGTAGGCGAGGTCACGCACCCGGAGGACACGCCCCCTTGTGCCTGTAGGCAAGTTCACCCACCATACGATATCGCCTGATTCCCTTGTAGGAACTTCACAAAATAATGAACAGATGACGTATAAAGCCCGCAAAACAAAGCTAGGAATACGCCACAGTTTAAAGGTCAAATTCCTTTACACATTAGCATTGTATAGAATGGGAAAGCCGGCTGATATTGTTAACACTTTTCTAGAGCAACTTTGGCCATTTTGTGCTGTATTTTACTATCAAACTGAGTACCGCGTGGCATGGGTATATGATCGTGACTACATGTTCTAATTGTTGTTTTTTGTGTTTAATATGTTGTTATTTGATAAGAATGTGTGTGTGTTCACTCAAAAACACAAAAATAATATTTATCAGGGGTGCCACATGTGTGCATGGACAATAATTACGTTGTGTGTCAGCCTAGACCTAGTGTTGACAGGACGGACATTATATGCGATTTCTTCACGTTTTATTAGTTTTTTTAGTTCATATTATATTAGTTTGGATATAAAACAATATATATACAATAAGTATAGGTATTTATGAGGATTTTATCAATGTTTCCATACATTCCTCAAGTATTAGGGTCATCAAGAAGATACATTTGCGATTTTGAAAAGTCGTTTTGCGTTTTCCACCGAATTTTCAACTTCATAACTTGCTCACAACTGTCATATCACACATACAACAACAACAAAAACATTATTATATTCACTCCTTTATTTAGATGTGCAAAAATTATTTTGATATCTTTTAAAACAAAAAAAGTTATCACATTTTCAAAACATTCACCATCAATAATGCAAATTTTCCAAAAAGAATCCAGGCAAAGGGGAGAAATTTCTCAATTTAATTCAGGGCTCTAAAGGTTAAGCCAGGATATTCTTTTGTTACATGCTGTTATTGGTATTTGGTTTGAGTTCATTCTCATTAGGTGACCAAACCATTTGAGTAAGTAAATAAGATTCTTTATCATAGAGACATGGGGAATAACACAATAAAAGACCTGTATTTTTATACAAAAGCAATTTGTAGCGGGTGCAAAAGGATATGCATTATTTTATTCCAGGGTTAGCAAATAACCAAGATTTTAAAGCATCTGCTCATTGTGCACCCTGGAAACATTGTTTTGAAGCTTTGTGCGAAGTAATTTGGCTAAAGCTTTATCTATCATGCCCGGGGCAGTGTAAACTGAAATAAAAGGAGAATTGTTTCCACAAAACAAATAATTGCTCTGCCAATGTCATCTCACCCCCCACCAGCTAAAACACACATCACAGTGCAAGACAATGACTGCCAGGTTGTCATGTCCAAAAGCTCACGAAGGTGAAAACAGTGGGCATGTTTGGGAAGAAGTAAAGCACTTCTTGTGAGTACATGAGAAGGTAGCACAGTTCTAGACACTTTTCTTGGTTTAAAACAAATGAACTAGTTGAAGTAGATGGACATGTGCAGTGCAAGAATAAGTGAGAACATTGAGTCAAAGTGAAAGTAATGTTCATGCTAAAAAATAAGCTATCTTTGTGCTGCAGGTTATGTGGAAAGATAAAGGCAGGTACAAAGAAGATGTGGGTAGAAAACTTGGGCGATATGTTCACAATATCAGTGAATGAACTTTAGCTAAGAGAGAACACCAACTATAGTCCAACTTTACTATTTGAGTCTTATACCGGAACCAGGCTCACAATCACACGAGGTCATTGCCAAAGGACACAGGGGCAATAGACCACCTAATTACACGAGACAAGAGATAGACATAGTCAACCCAAGTCCAAATACTTGCATACCATCTCCTCTGAACGTGCCACTCCGGGACATGTTTTAAACTGTAAAGTCAAAGGGCACAGCAGGTGATAAGCCATCTCGGCCTAAAGCATACACACTCATTACCCGGCAAGAGTTAGAAGGAATGCTTCACAGGCTAGGGATGCTCACCTGAAATGAAAGCATGCCGAAATCAATTGTGCTAGGCCAAAAGACAAAATAACGCAACTCTACTAGTATTAGATCTCTTGGCAAGTAGGAATAACACACAAATGTCATCTTATCGGAAGCTGTGAGCTACATAGCATTGGAATCTGTAAACTAGACACCAGATTCCTCCAGATGGGACAGTTTCAGAAATCACTATTAGGATGTCGTGTACATTTCACACGGAAGACTTGAATCACTAGTATAGTCTTTATTGGGAGCCGCATAGCGCAGTGGTTAGCGCACTGGCTTGACATGAGTGGTGCTGGGCTCATTCCTCAGTTGAGACAGAAATGTTTTTCAGATCACAATGGCTCCCAGGTCGACCCAGCCTTAAATTGGTACCGGATTAATCCGGGAAGTAAAGACTGCGAGGAAGAGGAGATGGCTACTGCCCTCATTTGCAGAGCCTCTGAAATGTGAGATCGCTAACATCTCACACCCCTACGGCATTAATAAATGCTATGGGTTACTTTACTTTATAGTCTTTATTGATCATGGTTTCTCACGTGCCAAGTATAAATAAAGACATGGACAGACAACATCAAGGAATGGAAAGGACAAGATTTTTATTCACTCATCCGCATCATTGAAGATAGAAATCGCTGGAGGACTGTGTGCTTAAGCATACAATGTGATACTCCTATGACTCTTGACGGGTTAATAGATCTTGAAGCCTGAGAGTTTGACATTCTTGTTCCCTTTGCCAAGCATTGGAGTTTTACTTTCCCATGTGTTTCCAGTGCCTGAAAGGGGAGCAAAGAATAGTGATACTGTTGCCTGCCAGGCATATCATAAGGAGAGACTAAGGAGGTTTTGGGGGTGAAGTTGGCTGTCCCGTCCCATAGAGGGTCATAGACCAGGCTGAAGTCAGATGTGTCAGTCCAAAAGAGACAGATATCGAGCAAAACTGTAACCCATGATACAACACAATCCACTCTCTTGACTATAGTCTGTTGATCTGCAGAAGTTTGAGATTAAACAAAGAAGACTACGCTGAGCGATATCTTCAAGGGGAGTACTGAGCACTTATGAACAGTGCGATGTGTAGTGATATCTTCCAGAGGAGTACCGAGCACTTATGAACAGTGCAATGTGTAGTGAGGATGATCATTCAACTACCGTACAAAAATACCACACCTTTTTCTTGATTTTCTTTAGTTCCTTCTTGCTAAGTTTGGGTTTAACCTCTTCCAGTTCTGAAATCATACAAAGTACTAATCAGCTACACCACTTGAGTGAAAATTAAACAATTTTTTTTTCACAAATAAAATATGTACTTCACATTCTGGGGATAAATATGACATAACAGTCAGTCCTTCTCTCATCTCAATGAGATCATCTTCATGCCTGTGCACATTGTAAAAGACTTTTTTGCAATGTCTTTAAATCAAACTTTAGCTTTTCTTTTTCATAATTCTTCAGTCAGTTATTGTGTTACTGAGGCAACAGATTCAATGAACTATGTAATTTGTTTCAGGTCATCCATGGAACCCTCACGTTTGGAAGGAGTGCCATCTCAGTAGGCCATATTTTCTCCCTCCCTTTTTGGTAGAGTTAACATGCATGAAGAATGTATTCTGTAGAATATGGGCTCAGCCAACAGTTATACATGTCTGCCTCAACAATTTTAAGCTTTCTGTACAAGTGACTTCTCAGTCTATTGTGGCCAGTTAATTGTCTGAAGATAATTGTTAGTTCTTTGCGTGATAATTTGGTGGTACAGATCATTATATTCTGCCGTTGAGTACATCTAGACTTAATCATCTGGGGATCCAAACTCCAACTCTAACCAACTTTTAAGAGATCATCTTCATTTGCATCGGAGGAACATCATAAAAGAAATGTAAATGACAGCTTTACTCAAAGATAAAAAAAGCAATCAATAGATTAATAGATATTGTTATATATGCTCTGATTGAGCTTTATACTATTTCATAGGATATGTCATAACATTTTGTTGCATTTTATAACCTGTGTGTTATTTAATATTTTACCTTCTGAGTTTTTAGTTGATCTGTTGCTTGTATCATATTATACAAACATATTTATGTTTGTATGTTATGTCCGTATCTTGAAAAAGGCCTATTGGTCCGAAACGTCGACTTTGTCCTGTGTATTGTCATCTGTAGATTATATTCTGTGTTTTGTTTTTTTATATGTACCATATTTACATCCGTTAGTGATAGTGTGTAGTGTTTTAGTCGTCATTCAGTAGGACTTCATTACCTGTCTTACATGTGAGTATTATTTTCCATTATGTTCTACTAGCAGTACCACCTTCTACTGTTCCTGGAAGGGATGGTGCCAGCCAGGCCCTATACCTCGAAAGGGCCCACCTCCAATTACTGAAGGTCCTTCTCAATTACCCCAAGGAGCCAGGAGGCATAGGGAGCTACGGGTCAAACAAACCAATATCCCCAGGTGAATGATTGTTGATCGCATTCACACTTGCCATTAAGCGTAGGGGTGGTATCTTAAGCTGTCGTTTCAAGGCCAGACATGTCGCTGAGGTTGCATTTAATCCATGTTTGTTCAAGGTTATCTTAATGTTTTCTATCCGCCGTTTTCTTGGTCTACATTTGGCTTTACGCCCGGATATTCTTGTATTATATGCTCTTATTGGTTTTTGGTTTGGCTTCATTCTCATAAGGTGACCGAACCATTTTACTTGCTGTCTCTCAATATGTTCGATACATGATATTATACCAATTATTTTCCTAATTTATTCATTTCTTATTTTATCTAGTTTGGTAACCATTGCAGCTTTCCTCAGACACTTCATTTCACATGTGATGATTTTTCTTTGCTGCGAAGCTGTTAAAGACCATGTTTGACATTGGTAGCACAGTGTTGGTATAACAAACCAATGACCAATAAAAATAATGCACTGGAATGCTGAGGGTGTCAACAGCAAAATAGATGGATACAGTAAAAAATTGGAGTTTGAAAATATCCTATGTGAAGAACAAGTTAATGTATGCTGTATTCAAGAAGCACACCTCAGCAGCTACATAGCCTTTAACATCAGAGGCTATTAGTGCTACTGATCAGACAGGAAGGAAAGACGAAAGGGCGATATTCTGACACTTGTTAAAAACAATAACAATGCATGTCAACTGGAAGTGTATATGGAGGGTGCAGAATACCAGTTGCTCCACCTAAAAACAGACAGTACAGAATTTCATCTCCTTTAACTACAGCTGCCCAAATGATAGACCATTGACACTAGACACAATCCCCAAAAAAAAGAGAGACGTATGGTGTGTGGTGACTTCAACAGCCACTCTCAGAGCTGTGGATACGATCGCATGGACAAAAAAGGTGTGAAACATGAGAGATGGCAGGATGAAAATAAGCTCTTACTTATTAACCAGCCAGCAGACCCACCAACCTTCTACTCAAGAGCGAGGCATTCCACTCACAAGGTCTTGAATGAAACATTACATGAGTCGTTCGAAAACAGCTTGAAGGTAGGACAACAGACCAGTATTTTTTTAAATCCACAATTAATTTATTCAAGGACAGAAGCACACTCACTGGGTGCAACTATAAGAGGGCAGACTGGAAAATGTACAAGCATTCTAGCTAAGGACATAAACGTGGACAGAGACATCAATAGAGCAGTGAGAGAATTTAATAGATATATGCTACATGCTGCTAGTAAAACTATACCCAGGTGGGCACGCAAAAACTACAAACCCTATTGGAATGAAAATTAAATTTCAAAGAACCAAGTTACAAGCCTGACAGAGAAGCTGGAGAGAAAAAACAGATACTCTGAGCCTTGAAAGACACCAGGAAATTATGGAAACTGGTAAAACAACTAAATGAGGGAGTACAGGGAGAAATACAAGGATCACATTTTATAAAGATTGAACATTTTAACAGGTAAACATGCAGCTGATTAATTTGCAGAAGAACAACATCAAAGTTAGCCCAGACAAACAACAGGAGGTTCGAGAGAACCAGCAAAACATTGGAAAAGACAAACCTATACCTGAAGTCATCAAGTCTATCAAACTAGATTCTATCAAACACTCTATCAGTCACTGATAGACCAAAATCCATCTAGTGGTCATTCCATGCCAAACTGTACAAGGACATTTACAGCTCTAATAGGGCTCATTAGCCATCTATGAACTATTAGGCATGGACATAATTCTAATTGAATAGTCGAAAGTGGATGTAAAAATGGTCATCATCACATGTGATGGACGAACACACACATCAAACACATTTCAGGATCTAGATAAAGTGCAAAACCATAGGCTAAGGATAATGTTGGGAGTAATGAAATGAACACCCATAATAGATGGGGTGAACGCGCACACAATTGGCGAACACAGATACACAAAGGTACTAATACATGTAGAAAAGTTTCAGTGTATGCCAAGTCATCCAATAAAGGAAAGATTCCAAAATCTAACAATGGTTAGACTGAAAAAAAGCAGTTTTATCCACCAAGCCAAACGGCTCCGTAGACAGGTTACAGATCTGCATGTTACAGACAGACCAAACCCCTTGGAGTGAACGGCATAGAATACCAATATACATTCAGACCCACGTGAAAGGAATACTAAGCGAGGGTGAACAGAACAGTGTGCAGCACCCTCAGTTTCCTGGACGATGAATAAAACATAAGGGACAGAGTGTACACAGATGTCCAGCACAGAATGCAGTGAGGAATGGAGGTGCAGGTGTACATATAGCTTGTGTACACAAGCCTAGAGATACGACCAGAACGCCAACAGGGAAATTCTGTAATAATTATGAAGCAGAAATTCATGCAATTAGAGTAGCAACTGAAAAACTGCTGAACTCCAACCCTGGCCCACAGAAAGTGTTATTCCTGACAGATGCAAGGTCAGTGCTTCAAGCTCTCCAGTCTGGAAAACAGAGAATTACAAAAAACTACTTAATGAACTGTCTTACTAGTATAGGATAACTATGCAGTGTATACCCTCTCACTGTGGAATACAAGGAGATGAAAAAGCAAACCTTCTGGCTAAAATAGGTGCTGCCAAAGACTAACCAGATGTATCAATTACCTACCCTCAGAAAAAACAGATGATCTAGTCAATAAGAAAGCCACAAACACCAACACAAGATGACTATCACATTATGAACAGATCAGAACAAATTGTAATTCTACACCTCAGAACAGGACACAACCAACTCTGCAATCACATGTACACAAAATCAAAATTGGCAACACGACCATGTGTACGGGCAGTACAGAGTGCCAAACATATACTTTAAGAGTGTTCTGAGTATGAAACGCTGCGGCAGATATATTGGCCAGAGGAAACAACACTGGAACGAAAGCTCTATGGGCCCCTGTATGAACTACAAAAGACTGAGTTTTATTCAGGAGACATAATTACAGATATAGACGTTTCTAATGAATGAAAGAAGAAGAAGAAAGGTTAAACTGCCCTTTAGGATATCTATTACTCCTAGGAATGATAAAATCTATGTGGATGGGATCGTGATGATAGAACCATCAAAACAAATTTTTGTTTAAAAGTTGCAAATACCTTTGGTAATGGCAGATAACTATGCTCCAGATTGCTGCTAGGCAAAAGTGTTCATACTTCCCAAATTGAGCAGTTACGTCATAACTTACCTGTTGTTGTACTGTCTGTCTCATTGTTCTCAGGCACATTAGCATCTCTGTTTTCTTCCTCTTCTTCTTCTTCTACTCCATTCTCCTCAGTATTATCATCACTATCATCCTTTCTTAATGCCCTAGCTTCTTTTTCTTCTTGTTTCTTCTTCTCCTCTTCTTTCTTTTCCTTCTCTCCTGCAATCATGTCCTCTTTAAGAGCATCCATTTTACTCTTCTTCTTCTTGTCCTAAAACAACATTAACAAATACAGTATCAAATATAGGATAAAATAACATAAGTTCTCAACAGCAAATGTAGAATAACATGAACTAAGTACAATATCAACTGTAGAATAACATTTAAAGGTAAATGGTGTAGCACTGAAAGTTGTGAATAGATTCACATATCTAGGCAGTACGCTATCACAAAATGCCAACGTTGATGATGAAGTGTATACAAGGATAGCCAAAGCAAGCAGTAGTTTCAGCAGATTGTACGCAAATGTTTGGCGTAGAAATGGCATTAACCTACAGACTAAGCTGAAAGTTTACAGAGCAGTGGTACTTCCAGTGCTGTTATACGCTAGTGATACATGGGAAGAACTTGCACAAAATAGATCTACATGGCGTTCTAAAATAAAAAAGAGCGCATCATCTTGTGAAAAGAAGAGAAATACAGCAGCTCAACAGCGGAGAGCAGCTAGAAAGTCACGGATAGACCAAGATCCGTCTACAGTCGTCATTCTATGTCCGAACTGTCCAAGGACATTTACAGCTCGAATAGGGTTCATTAGCCATCTACGAACTCATAATCAAGGACATAACTAAAATTGAATTTTCAAAAGTGGATGTAACAAATGGTCATCATCACTTGTGATGGACGAACAACAACAGAATAACACGAACTATTGCATATTTTCTTTCCCCAGGTGGTTTGTGATCCACTCTTGCTGTTAAGCATAGGGGTGATTGGAGCTCGAGCTTGCGTTCTATCGCCAGATGTGTGGCCTCGGCTGTGCTATGACCGTGTCTGTACAGGATGTCCCTGATGTTTTCTATCCATCTTTTCCGTGGTCTTCCTCTGGCTGTGTACCCTGATCTCATTTGGTTATATGCTTGAACGGACATTTTTTCGTACAAAACATGATAACATGAACACAAGTACAATATCAAATATAGAATAAAATGAACATAATTACAATATCAAATATAGAATAAAATGAACATAATTACAATATCAAATATAGAATAAAATGAACATAATTACAATATCAAATATAGAATAAAATGAACATAAACATGTCTATATTAAAAATTATGGAACTAACATTTTCAAATTGAATAATTTTATAATGAAAATATAGGTATGAGAAAATATGGGATATACAATGTAATGCTTTATATTGCTATGCTACCCAGCTCAATAACGGAGAGGTATATTGTCAGACAGGATACCAGGTTCTTCTGCTTTCATTTTCAAACTTCCACAGAATATAGTCTAGAGAAATGAATGCTTTGTATAACTGCTACAGCTTAGCTGTGAGACCTGCACCTTTCAGCCTGATGCATATGACTTCAGCATGATCTATGGGTCACTTTTAACCCTACGGATAGGGCAGATTATGGACCACCAATTCACCTAACGAAATTACTTTAAATGGACAACTTGAAAAAGTACACAAACTCTCCTATCTAGGAAGCAAATTAACACTCGACTGTGATGTCATGCCAGAAATTACAACTCGCATTGCCCTAGCATCAAGTGCATTTAACAGACTGTCTAATATCTAGTCAAAGTCAATAAGCACACACACGAAAATGCACTTATTTAATTCCTCGTTATTCCAGTGCTATCATATGGATGTGAGAGCTGGAAAAGCTCTTTATCTTCAGAAAAGAAATTACTGAGTTTCGAGAACAAATGTCTTCGTAAGATAACTAATACCCATAGGAGTGAATTCAAATCGAATGATAAAATCAGAGAAGAGACACATCAAAATTTCATCACAGATGTTATCAGAAAACGCAGTTGGTCCTACATCGGGCATCTCCTACGCGCAGACGTAGGAGCCGCGTTAGCGCAATGGCTTCGCATGAGTGGTCCTGAGCACATTCCCCAGTTGAGGCGGAAATGTTTTCAGATCGCAACGGCTCCCGGGTCGATCCAGCCTTAAATGGGTACCGGATTAATCCGGGAAGTAAAGACTGTGAGGGAGAAGAGATGGCTACCGCCCTCATTTGCAGAGCCTCTGAAATGTGCGATCGCTAACATCTCATACCCCTACGGCATTAATAAATTCTATGGGTTACTTTACTTTTTTTTTTACGCGCAGACACAAACAGAACACACCACCAATCTCTTGAATGGATACCTACAGGCAAAAGAGCAAGGGGTAGACCAAAATAAACACTCAGAAGAACAATACTTAAAGAAAGTAAAACAACCAATATTCATACTATTCAAGAACTGCACAGAATAGCTTTGAAGAGACAGAATTGGAGAGATCTGATCTCTGCCCTATGCACTAATTTCAGCGCAAAAGAGTGAGTGAGGTACCTGTGAAACTATTCTTTGCTCCACTTTTGGCCATGGCAACCCAAGGAAAAGTACACTTTATGCAAAACATGAACAGATGATTGGGTACAATTTCAGGGGCTAATTTGATCTGAAATACAGAATTCTCAAGTTGACAGATATGGAACTGGGTCAAAAGGCATGAGCCCATTGACTTCTGGATCAGCAACCAATAGATATTACTGTTTACTCTCTAACAGACAAAACAACTGTTGATATATGCACATTCAAGATGAAAGAAAGAACAGATATTACACTGTTTACTCTCTAACAGACAAAACAACTGCTGATATATGCACATTTAAGATGAAACAAAGAACATTTAAACTAACATTAATGAGTGCAAACCTTTTTCTTGGTTTTTGATACTGTCTCCTGTTCACCATCTTCGGTTGACAATTTGCTTATACCTTTCGCAAGATTTGTCTCCTCTTCATCATCTCCTTTCCACTGCTCCTTATCCTTTTTTGTTTTCTTAGGCATTCTTCACACCTGAGGAATAAACACCAAACTTAAATACACCAAATAAATTGTGCTTATGCAAGCTATCGTTTAATGTCATGTGTTAACTCCAAACATCTGCACACAACTAGTCTTCTTTGTCTGTGTTCATTCTCAATCTCCTGCAGATTAGCAAGTTGTACTCTGGAGAACGGACACATCTGACTTCAGGGGTCACTTTTACCTATGTAGGATTGAACTGCGAACTCCACTTTAAAACCACCTTACTCGTTGCTTACGATATACATGCCAGGCAAAAGTTATGCTATTCCTTGTTCCTCTATCGGGCCCCCAAGCAACACACAACGTGTGTCATTATAGCTATTATGTAGTGTTCTAATCTTTCAACACAGAGAGTAAGGACTGCTATATTTTTGTGTAATAATTCAACCTTAGTCTTTCCTGCATACAACACTACTATTCAACTATTTTGAATTTGTAGGCACCATTAATACATCTCATATATTAAAGAAAAACTACTTTCCCAATACCTATATAAAACTGCAGAATTGGGACTAAGTATCAACATTGACAAAACAAATACAACACTATCCATGATAGTCCTATAGAAATAGCTGATCACATGATTGATGATATCCCGATATATTAAGGCAGGATAAAATGACTATGGCTCACCAGCAATCTAGAGCGTACTTACCATAATGCTAGGCCTCTAATTACATTAATTTCTATATATCATACAATATTTCCTTCAAAATCTCCGATATTTCTTGATAAAAACTCACTTACTAGGTCTATATCGTTATTTCCCGACATACCGCAATTTTTACTGAGCATAATTTCCCCGGAAACGTTATTTTTTGCAATGGGTATTACCGTTTTTTTTAACCGGTACATATATTTCTATCGAGGAGCGCGGTAGCCTAGTGAATAGTGAGCTTGCTTGCATCTGGTTACATTTTTTTTTAAATGTCCGGGTTATGATTTCTCACTTGACACGGCCATTCCTCCAGTCGACTCAGCTGTAAATGAGTACCTGACGCATAAGTCAGGGAAGGTAAAAAAAAAAACAGCAAGGAAGGGAACTGGTCACCCCACCTAATAGTTGCTGCGGCTTAGTACATGAAGAGTTATCTTAATCCCCGACGGCAGATGCCATGGGACCTACCTTTACCTTTCTATCATAACGGTTTCAATTGATCATCGAAATTGGTCAGAAAAGTACACCAGTATCTGATGTTATTTATTGACCAAAATAT
The DNA here is from genome assembly GCA_034231615.1 of Meghimatium bilineatum. Taxonomy (NCBI): domain Eukaryota; kingdom Metazoa; phylum Mollusca; class Gastropoda; order Stylommatophora; family Philomycidae; genus Meghimatium; species Meghimatium bilineatum. The sequence continues at coordinate 31,272,749 of CM067307.1, forward strand.
GCTAATGCAGTAGCCTAGGCCTAGTCTTGTTTGTATGGGACTCCAAGTATATAAATATTGACCAAGACAATAATCAGAAACATAAAGAAAGAAGTCCTAATTAATTATGTACAGATGTCTTATTCTACGTACTAAGGTCTTGCAAAAACATGTCACTTTTTTTTACATCCAAAACTTTTTTGCTTAGGCAGTGTTGGAGGGAGGGGGATGGGGGAGAGAAATCTATAAAGAAAATCATCTGAGGTGTCTGTGCCTCATGTTTATATTACTGTATAAGGTAAACATACAGGTCACACAAAGTTCAAACTCATCTGTATCTTTTAAAAACAAAGATTCCTGGGGACTCACTGTCAGCAATATTTTTGTGAGAACTTGGTGGCAAAATAGTTACATACCCAGTAGTAATTACTACACTAGCAGTTTCATAGTCATAATGTGGGACCCAACACAAACAATTTGTTCAGGAAAGTATCTGTTGTTCCAAAGTCTCCCCACCTTCCCACCTCATCATAAGGTCATAAACCATCTATAGACATGGATAGGGAAGTCAGCCGCTGTTTTCAGATCAGATGTATTGTTCCCAAATACAGTAACCTATCCTTTCAAGTTATGTGAGACAAATGAAAGGAATGCCATTTTACTTATAGTTGCAAAAGTTGGTGTTAATTTCCATTTAGCATGTCAGTTCTTTCTTTGATGATGTTCATTATTGCTGGGCCGGCATTGTTAAGTTGGGGATGTTGGTCTATAGTCGGATCTTAGACTTTCTCCACTTTCGGGAAGGGATAATTAGGTTCTCGGCCTACAATCGGATGGGTTTATATTCGGATCTTAACAGTAAACCATCAAAAGTGCCAATGGAATGCTGCCATAGTCAGGAATCTAGTACAAATCAGAACAACCAGAAGGCTGAAGGACCAAACGAGGAAAGACAGAAAGCTGAAACAGACCATCTAGACAAAGTCATACTGGAAAGGATCCAAGAAGGAATAAGCAGTCTCAACGCACTAAAGAAGGACAATGAAGAACTTCTCAAATGAATTGAAACTGAAAGACAGCTAGAAAATGAGACAAAGGAAGGAACAACAGGAAAAAGAGGGAGAATGGAAGGGCATAATCACAAAGGAATTGAGAGAAGTAAGGAGCATACTGAGACTGATAGTAGAGAACAGCCAGGAAGAGAAAACGTGGACAAGCAGAAGAATAACTAGAACGCTGGCTCAGGCAGCAACTTCCAAACGCACTCCTACCAAAACCACTAAGTAAAAGTAAACTGCAGAGCTAAATAACAATTAGTACTAAACCATAATGGATAAAAATCAAATAAAGATAATTTAGTGGAATGTTGCCAGTGTGAGACAGATTATAGCTTCTCTAATGACTAAATATCAGTCTGAGAGAGTAATCTATGCTCTACATGAAACAAACATAAATACTAACCAAAAACTAAACTTCCCAGGCCATAAAGTAATAAGAAATGATTGCAACTCCAAAGGTGATGGGGTTGCCTTCATTATTAACGAATCATATAAGATAGTAGACTGGGAAAGATTTAACTCAACTAATATAGAAGGAATAAGTGTAACCCTAAAGGTATACTAACCAGCAACGACATAGAAGTGTTAACATCAAAACTAACTAGGAGAACCCTTATTGTCTATGATTTCAATGCCCACCGCACAATGTGGGGCAGTCATAAGTCAGACAAGACAGGGGAACTTATAGCAGATTTTTGTGATAATAATAACCTAGTCATTTTAAATGATGGTTCTATAACCAGAATTAATACAATGGCAATGACTAAGCCTTAGACTTGGGCATTGTAACAACTAACCTATACACAACCAAGTGGGAGACACTAAATGCTAGTGGATCTGACCGCTACCAATTGAAATTAATATTAGAGCTAAATGTAATTTCAGTGAAGTAAACCAAAAACCAACATTTAACTATAGAAAAGCCAACTGGGAGGCACTAACAACAGAGCTAATGACAGTAGGAATAAATAATATTAATACCAACAATGTAGAAGAATTTGCTGAGGAACTCACAAATGAACTACTCAAAGTAGCAGTAAAATATATACCAAATGAAAACATGCCTAATAATATTAAACCAGTAAATACAACAAGAACTAATAGACATAAACCTAAAAACCCAGTACCATGGTGGAACCCTAAACTGGATGAGCAGATTAAAATTAGAGATAAAGCACTAAAACTAGCTAGATATAAGAGAATATACTTAACTATAAATAAATAAATCTAACCAATAAACTAATCGTTAAAGCTAAACAACTCCACTGGAGAACTTTCTGTGAAACCATAAGCTTCAGAACGCCATCATCAGAAGTATGGAATAAACTGAAAGCTATCAATGGAGGCAAATCTAAACGTAGCATAATGCCAGCATTAAATAAAGCACAAACTGATAAAGAGAAGGCTAATGCACTGGCCGAATACTTTTACTCAGTTAGTGCTAATAACAACCTAAACCTAAATGAGATAAATAGACGGCAGACAATTCTGCAGGAACTAAACACTAAACCAACAAATAATGCAGAATCATCATATATAAATGCAGATATAACAATAGGGGAAGTAATTAAAGCAATAGGTGCGAAATCAAACACCCTAAGCCTGCGGGGGATACTCACCCCTACCAGGAGCGTCCACAGGTGGCGGATAGTGGAAAAGCCTCTTGAGGCCAGCTGTGAATAACCCTCTGGGCAAATAAACAGCCGCTGACCAAACGGTGTCGCTGACCACGAGGACGGGGTGGAATATCAGTCGGCGCTGATATCCCCACTGAAATACCCCATATGTCCATTGACTGGCATCATCAAAGCGAGTATGAGCCGCTATAAGCTCAGGTTGCTGGAAAGTGCCAGGGGGGGAGGGGAGGGGGGTAGGGATAGGGTTTAGGTAGGGTTAGAGGGTTGGGTAGGGTAAATGGGAAATTATTGATATTAGAACAAGAGAGAGCAATGTTCTTAAATCACCTTCCCTGAGTGAGAGGTGTCTTAGATCACAAGAAATAAACCACAGAGGAGGATAATGAATACCTGGCAACAACAAAATTATCCTAGGAGAGGGGAACTCTACCTCAAAACCCTGGGCAGATGGTGCTCGTTAACCCTGTTAGGCAAGCTGTCTAGGAGAAGGAAAACTCCAAAATGAAACCTCCACTGCCCTGTGGACAATCCTTGGATGGATAAGGGCTAGGGAAACACATCCTGACTCAAAAGTAAGATGGAAGACGGAGACACTGGACCGAAAGGTACAAAATAGTTCAGCCAAGGCTGAAAACCACAGTGTCACGCAATGACTTCACATGTCAAATAAAAGGTTACAGATGATTCGTTTTGGTGCTTCATCTGTGGAATCCCGTCAGGCGGATGAAGTGCAGGGCTCTAAGCCTCGAAGGAGCCCACCCTCAGCTACTGGTGGTACCTCTGTCTCAATTTGTGGAGCCAGGAAAAGAGATCAGAGGAAAAAAACTACTGGTTCAAAAAAAATCACATATAGATCATGATGCAGACAAAGACAAAAATAAGCACTTAAAAATTTTGCAGTGGAATGCAGAGGACGTGTACAATAAAAAGACTGCACTTGCAAACCGATTACACACAGAGGAAATCGACATAGCATGCATACAGGAAACACACCTCACAAACACCAATAGATTCAACATCCGAGGATACCAAACATTTCAGAACGATAGAGAAAAAAGACATAAAAGAGGAGTTCTTATACTTGTGAAAAACAATATCGTTGCCTCTGAAATTCGAGTAGACACAGAAGAACAGGCTGAAATCATTGGAACCTGTCTAACCCTTCCAACTAAAGAGGTCACAGTATATAACTATTACTGTCCACAAGACAAGCGCATATCTCTACACACAATTAACACAGAAAAAAATAACTGTCTTGTAATTGGTGACTTCAATAGCCACTCACAGAGTTGGGGATATACAGAACAAGATACTAGAGGAGAAGAAGTGGAAGACTGGCAGTGTGAGGTGAAACTTCAACTGCTTAATGAACCTGAAGACCACCCAACTTTCTACTCTAGAAGATGGCACACCACCTCAACCCCTGACCTAGCCTTTGCAACAGACGCCTTAGCGAAAATAACATACAGGGAAGTGCTGGAGCAGTTGGTGGAAGTGACCATCGTCCCATCAAACTCACCATTGACAATCATACCCCTGCTGGTCCTACAACCACACCCAGATGGAACTTCAAGAAAGCAAACTGGAGTAAGTTTGCTGACCTGACAAATTCACAAAAACCTTAAATCCAAGGATTAAAAACATGAACAAAACTGCACAACTCCTGGCTTCTGCACTTCTTCAAGCAGCCAAGCAAACCATACCAAGAGGTGCTAGGAAAAATTACAAACCGTACTGGTCTGACGAACTCGATGAGTTGGAGAAAGAAGTGTCAAAGGCCAGAGACACAGCAGAAAAAAGCCCATCCACAGAAAACAACATATCACTAAAAGCTGCTGTAGCCAAACTAAGAAAAACGACAATTACAAACACAAGGAAAAGCTGGCATGAAAAAACAGAAAATTTAAACTTCGACAAAGAGGGAAGAAAGCTATGGAAAATAACAAATTTGCTCAACAACGAAGATAACAAAACAGCACCAGTAGCTATAGAGAATGGTGGAGATGTACTCACAGGAAAGAAGGCTGCAAATCACTTTATACAGCCTTACCAAAGTACTGCCTGCCACAAAATCGATGAAAATAGGAGAAGTAAGAAAAGAACTACAAAATATTGAAAAAGAGATCAGCAAAGATAAACAAGATGTCATGAATATTCTATTCACGATCAATGAACTAAATGAAGAACTAGCAGTATTAAAACATAGGAAATCACCTGGCCCTGATGACATACCAAATGAACTGCTAATTCACATCGGACCATCAGCAAAAAAAGAAATTAATAAAAATTGTTAACAACTGTTGGGATAGAGGTCTAGTGCCACAGGTGTGGAAAACCGCCATAATGATACCCATCCACAAGAAAGGCAAGCCAAAAAATAAGGTGGACAGCTATCGCCCAATAAGTCTGACCAGCTGTGTTTGCAAATTAATGGAGCACCTGGTAAACAAAAGAATGATGTGGTTCCTAGAAAAAAATAAAATCCTGCTAAATCAGCAAGCTGGCTTCAGAAAGTGTAGATCAACTGAAGACCAGATTACACTAATTGCCCAGGAAGTAGAGGATGCTTTCCAGGAAAACAAGCAGACATCAGTGGTGTGGGTAGATATGGAAAAAGCCTTTGATTGTGTATGGAAAGATGGACTCTTCCTTAAACTACAACAAAATAAAGTGACAGGGCGCATGTATTACTGGATGAAACACTACCTGCACAACCGAAAAGCAGCAGTGAAGCTTGAAATGAAGCATAGCAGAAAGAAACTCTTTAAGCATGGAGTACCACAGGGAGGTGTTCTATCCCCCACTCTATTCCTTATATTCATGAATGACATTGACCAAATTCTCTCACGTAAAGTAAATGCTGCAATGTATGCAGACGATCTGGCGATATGGTGCAGTGAAGAGATCGTTGGCACAACAAAAATACGGTTGCAAGAAACTATGGACTATTTGGCCAAGTGGACAGACCAATGGGCCATGTCTATCAATGCCCAAAAAACTACCTATACCATCTTCAGTATGTCCACCAAACCACAGAAAATCCTACTAACCATAAATGGTCAAACATTGCCAAAAGATGAGACACCTACATACCTTGGAGTCACTTTATTTCCAAGACTTACATGGAAACAGCACATAGACAAGTGCCAAACAAAAGGTACAATGAGGACAGCACTCCTTAAAAAAATTGGCTGGAACAGATTGGGGTGCAAATGGAAAAATTCTAAGTAGAGCATATACAGGTTATGTAAGACCAGCTTTGGAATATGGAATGTCAGCATGAGGGTAACACTCAAAAGATCTCAAAGATACAAAACCGCAATCTCAGAATTATAACAGGAGGTATGAATACTACCGCAATCACAGAAATGGAAAAATGCACAGGTTTGCCATCAATGGAAAAAATGAAAAAATCCTCAAACAGTATGCAAAGTTCAAATGTTTGGAGAGTCATCAAATGAACAAAAGACTAAGCAGACCTACAAAAGAACGACTCAAAAGAGGTAGCTTTCTACACTCCGCTAAACAGATACAAAAATCACTCACAGATACAGACCTACAAAACCTAAAACCACTAAACACCTTTAACACATACCCAACATGGGACAGGAAAAACTTCCCAAGAATTATGGACAATATACCAAGCATTATTTCGAAAACAGAAACTACTATACAAGTACTAAAGGAGACAACTAAGAATCACATACAGAAAGCATACCCAAAGGATATATGGACACATGTATATACAGATGGATCAGCGAAAGAGGCAGTATTAGATGGAGGATCAGGAATATATATAGTAACACCAGATGGAAAAGAAATAGAGAAATCCATACCCACAGGCAAACATTCCACAAATTTCAAAGCAGAAATGGAAGCCATAATAGAGGCAGCCAAAATGCTCATGAATTGCTTGCCGAGTCACAACAGACATGTAGTATTTCTAACGGTTGCAAAATCAGTATTGCAAGCATTGAAAGATCCAAAGAACACGAGCATGAATGAACTTACGGCCTGCTTACTACACCTCAGCAGTACCACCAAAGAAACAGTACTGCAGTGGATCCCAGGTCACTGTGGCATACCTGGAAATGAAAAAGCTGATCTCCTGGCAAGGAAAGGGGGATCACTAGAACAAATAGAAAATGATAATACGTACTATGAAAGTAAGACCATGTTAAAAGCAGAATATAAGAAAATGTGGAAGCAAAGGCACCCAACTGCAGAACCAAATGACCCCTACCACCAAATGTCACGCAAGGAACAAACCATCATTTTTCAGACTACGAACTGGTCACAACAGACTGAGAAGTCACATGTTCCGAAAGCTGAAGATTGGTGAGACAGACCTGTGCAACTGTGGACTGAGCCCAGAGACTGCAGAACACATTCTTCATGCCTGTCAACTCTACCAAGAAGAGAGGGAGAAAATATGGCCTACTGAGACGGCACTGCTTCCAGACGTGAGGAGTTCCATGGATGACCTGAAGCGAATCACACAATTCATTGAAGCTATTGGTGCTGTAACCTGATATCTGACTGAAGAATGATGAATAAGAAGAAGAAACACCCTAAGCTATGCCATACTTAAGAAAGTACCAACTAATATATTAATGATAATAACTCACCTATTCAATAACATATGGCAATCTGGCACCATACAAAAGGCATGGAAATCTGCCACCATAATACCAATACTAAAGCCAGATAAAGAAGTAAGCTCATATAGACCAATATCACTAACATCTCACGTGGGTAAAATATTAGAGACAATAATAATAAAATGTATAAAATGTATTTCACCTAAATAAACATAATATGTATAGTCCAACTCAAGCAGGCTTCCGCAGTTGCCAGAGCACAGTTGACCAACTACTAAAACTAGAGCATGAAGTAAAACAGGGTTTCCTAAAAGGTGATAAAACAACGGCTGTCTTCCTTGACGTAGCAAGAGCATACGACGAGTGCTGGAGAGAAGGAGCCCTATTTAAAATTAAGAACATAGGTATAGATGGTAGGGCATACAACTATATTAAAAACTTCATGCAAGATAGACAATTTAAAGTTCTAATAAATAATGACATATCAGACTCCTATGAACAGGAAAATGGCATCCCACAAGGGTCTGTAATATTTCCAACAATATTCACAATAATGGTTAATGATCTAGGAGAAGAATTCTCTGATGTTAAGAACAGCCTGTCACAATTTGCAGATGATGCCGCAATTTGGCGCTCAGGCAATAACATCAATTATCTAAAAGTAGGAATACAAAGACAACTAAATGAAGTAACAAGCTGGATGGCAAAATGGGGTTTTTAAATTAATGCTAGCAAAACAGTAGGAATTGCTATTCAGCAGAAATGGGGCCCAAACATATTAAATTAAGGATATTTTTATAAATAACAAACCAATTACATTCTCGCCTGTGGATTCTTGACCAAATTCTTGGGAATGGTATTAGATCAAAGCCTAAGATGGCATAAGCATATAAACTATATAGTAGACAGAAGCAGAGAAGCCCTAAACATGCTTAGGTACATGAGTGGTAGCGGTTGGGGAGCGTCGACTAAGACAATATTCTATAAAGCCTTTATACGACGAAAACTAGAATATGACAGCATTGTGTATGAGTCGACTGCACCAGCCAATATCTCTAAAATAGATATAATTCAAAATAAGGTTCTCTCAACAATAGCCAGGGCGACCAGAGGAACATCTGCTGAAGCAGTTCAAGTAGCTCTAGGAATAATGCCATTATCCCTAAGAAGGAAAGAACTAAGACTTAGTTACTGGTCTAAAATAGGAAATGATACCTCAGATACAGCATATAAATCATTCAATAGCTCTGATAACATAGGCAAGTTCTCAATTGAAAGCTACCGAGCACCAGCAGGGTGGCGATCAAATGCAGAGCTTAGAGAGCTAATATGTAATCAAAACCAATATAAAGCAGTAATACCCCCTTGGGAGTTAATATCTCCAGAAACTGACATTTTCCATAGGGAAAAAAGACCAAAATAGAGATTCAACTAAAAATAGAGCAATAAACCACATAAATGATAGAACAATAAATAGTCTAAAAGTATTCACAGATGGGTCCAAAGGAGACGAAGGCCCAACTGGTGCAGGAATAGTAATACCTGACAGGAACATAAATAAGAGCTTTAAATTATCAGAACATACATCAATATTCACGGTCAAAGCAGCTGCAATTCAAAAATCTCTAGAAATAATAAATGATAGCCCACCTAAACATGTAACAATCCTGACTGACTCATTATCATCAGTTCAGACTATACAAAATAAACATGACAGCCAAAGGCCAGATATAGTAGACGAATTACTACACCAAACAACAAACTTAGTTCACGTTGGTACAAGGGTTAATGTAATGTGGATTCCAGCCCATGTCGGAATACCAGGAAATGAAGCAGCGGGCAAGGAAGCCAAGAAAGGACGAACACAAGGAACAGAAATCAGAAGCATAATAAAGGACACAATACTTAAGGAATGGACAGTAAAATGGAACAACAGTGCAAAAGGAAGACATGCACATGCTATGCTAAAAGGACCCACTAGGACCACTCAAATCAAGGAAGAGCTGAAAATAACTGCCTATAGGAAACTACTACGACTTAGACTGGGAAAATCATTACATTATATACTCGAACCAATATGTGAAGACTGTGAAGAGGAAAATACAATAGATCATTACTACTCCATTGTCATAAATACAACCATCATAGGCAAGACCTAAAAGAATACTACCTAAATAATAGCAGTAAGTCATTGTTTGTCGTCAAAGTCTTTCTACATGTCTCTCTCCACAGCTATCAACAAATACAACTGATGAACGCTCATCACAGGATACGACTGGCAATATGGACAATTTTTGGCATAATAACACGTACGGTTTTCGAACTCCCCAGACATTAGTGTCACTCTTGGATAAAAAGCAATGCCGCCGGTAATAAACAGCTTAATACAACAACTAGCAACATTCTTTTGCAATAATAGCGCGCACGGTTCTCAGTTCCCACAGACCATAGGATCACACATAGATAACAGACATCTTGGCCAAAAATAAACATCAACTCCACCTAGCAATATAGATAATATTTAGCAATAGCACGCACGGCTTTCCAAACACTCAGACCATTAGGTCACATTTAGATAAAAGCTAATACGGCCTGATATAACCAAAATAGACTTCTATCTTAGGTTGAAAGACTCATGCCTCAGCTAAGAGGCTTTAATCCCCCAATTAACAAATAAATGAGGTGGAGTATTTTACTTATCTCTGTAGAGTGGTGGAAAAACAAGAGAAACAAAATAATATAGAAAAGCTAGAATAGCCAAAGCCAGAACAGTCTTTGTTTAATAACTGCTTGGCTTAATAAGAAGAATACTAAAAATTAGGTAGCAGGATAAATGGATAAGAGATGAACATGCCATGATCTGGTGGGCACTCAGATTAAGGAGATAAAATGGAGATGACTGAATACATGCTCAGGAAACCAGTCAAAGATATAGCTAGAAGAGCAATGGCATGAAACCATTGTGTGAAACCCAGGGAAAAAGGAAACATGGAAAGACCTAGAAACACATGGAGCAGAGAGAAAATGAAGGACAACAGAGATTGAAGGCATGGAATGAAGCTGAGAATATATTCACGCATAGAGATAAATGGAAAATATTTGTCTTTGGTCTATGCAACCAAAGATGTGTAAAGAACCTAGGGGGCACAAGGAATTAATCGACTGAATACATCATCCACCGAAGGCAGACGTGTTGGGCCAGTGGCACTAATAAAACAGCAAAACAATACATTTCCATTCTCTGGTCTACATCCTGCTAGAAATCTAATACTTGTCTGCCATTACCGAGGGTGCACGCAAAATTGTATACATTGACATTGTCGTCTTTAAAAATTCTTATAAAATCGATCTAGCGTAAGAAAGCCTTGAAACTTTCTATGTGTTGTAACGACTGTTTGCACTTTCTGAATGAATTTGAAAGCTCCAGAGTTATTTCAAGTGCAAAATGCTACTTATCATAATTCTAGGCCTAGATTTACATTAATTTCTATATATCATACAATATTCCTTCGAAAACTGATATTTCTTGATTAAAAACTCACTCACTAGGTCTATATCGTTATTCCCGACATTTTTACAGAACATAATTTCCCGGAAAAACTATTTTTAGCACATTATTGCAATGGGTATTCCCATTTTTCTGATGCATCACAGCGAATTCTACGATTTCATCGCAATTGGTCAGCAAAGTGTTAAGAGTGATCTGGACGTTCTTAGCAGTGATGCGTATGCTCTCATTCCACTTATCCTCGTACATAGACCAGACAGCATAATGATAATCCTCTGCCTAACATCTAGATTGTTTTTGGCCGTCTGTTGAACTCAAGGAAGGCCATTCCCTTATCTTTGTCTGATTTCTTCCATGTCAGATCAGTGAATTGAAAATCAGGTATGCTGACTCTTTGAATATTTCCATTCATGCTCCTTTGAAAAAACCAAAACGTCTTAAGAGACTTGTCTGAGCTGATCTGCTTGCAGGATTCATTCCACCTTTCTTCTTTCGCTTGCTGGGCACCTGTCTTGAAGAGTAACATGGTGTCATCAACGGCATGCTTCAATGCAGTTACGTTATTGGATGATACGCAGCCGAAGTGGCGTGCTTTCTGTCACGCCTTGACGGCCTGTCGTTTGTTCCTCCATGCTTTCTCTATGTCGTCATTCCACCATGGTGACTGGTTCAACTCGCTGCGCCTTGGGCGCTTGACCTGTGACTTGCTGCACCTAATTTTGCCTATCGAGGCATGGCCTGAGTTGTCATACTGGAAGGCCCTTGGAATGTTGCTACGCTTCCCATGATTGTATTTCTTGATAGGATAATGCACGGCTAGTGATCGCTACCGTCATGCCCTAACACACTATTACACAGTCCACCTGCATAGAGGGGCCAAGGTGGAGGAAACCAATGCCAGGTCTATGCTACTGTCAGTGTCTCCAAATCGACTGGCAGTCCTAGTTTCCTGCCATCATTGAGAAACAGGACATTGGCTGTTACTAGGCATTAGCACAAAGTAAAGGAGCTCTTTGGTGTCCAAAAAAATGTATCAAATTATGTCCCTTGAAGAAAATGGCCACTAGTCTATTTCCTGGCCATGCAAGTAGGCAGTGACCACATTTTAATTAGATTTCCAGTGTCCCTGATACTATTTGGCGTTACCAAGGCATCCTCTAGACCCCCCCCCCCCCGCAACCTTTTGACATGCATGCATGGAAGACAGTGACTGTTACTCTTTACTCCCCTTTACTAGCACCCCACAGGCAAACTAAATGTAATAGCTTAATTTAGTAACATTACTAAATAATGATGATGACTTGAATGAAGTTGAATTATCATTCCCTGAGATGAGGCTCCATACCACTGCAACTGTAAGAGTTATTTTAAGTTACTAGTTGTCACAGCACGGATCTATCTATTGATATTTTGCTGATCAATGAATGACAATTACATTATGGAAACAAATTATTTTAATTGTCATCCTAAAATCACTAGAATGTGAAAAGATTAATTTTAAAATCTAAAAATGGAACTAATATTTGAATAACAAACATGCCTGTTTATAAATCTTACAACACAATATAACTTCTATATTAGATTTCACCACATTGTGGAACCGGAAGTAGAAAACTTCTCGAAACCAAATGTTGCCAATCAGTGTTGCCATTGCGTTAACTAATCAACAAACATTCATCATTACGTGCCATCTCTGCAACGAAGCGAAGGTTGGCTGCAGCAGACCTCCAAAATTCCCTGTCTCTTGTCTTGGTGGTACACCCTGCTATACTGTAAACATCTTGTGGCAACTCTCCCACTTGTATCTATATGTATTCTTGCTCGAATTTAACCTCAAGTAAAGTCTTCAAAAAGGTGTCATGTCTTTTAATATGTCCAGAATATTTTCTTTGTTTAATCTTTATTTCCTTTAATAATAAATCTTTCTTCATACAAAGTGTTGTTAGAGCTTCTTTGTTTTCTTCTTTTTCCATGAAGTTCTCACTATTCTTCTATATCTCCACATTTCAAATGCATTAATTATGTCTTCTAGTTGCTTGTTTCTGTTATTGTTTCTGAGCAATAGGTCTACATTAATACAGAACAAATGTAGCATTTTATAATTTTTGTAATTTTGTTTAGTATTCTTTGTCACGTCATTGTGGCGCTATATTTTCTTTTCATGTTTTCTCATTTCTGTAATATTATGTGTGCCCTAATTTATCCCCAGTATATGTGCCATCAAACGCCATCAAGTGGCTAACAAACTCCGTCTGTAGGAGAGGTTGTGTTTTTCTGTCTAGGATGCCTCATTCCCATATCTCGATGGCACCTGCAGGACAGTAGTTGATTATTTTAGATCTTTAGGAATATTGCCTGTATTATATATGTCATTGCAAAGTTCCCACAACTAAAAGAACAAATAGAAGGTATAGAAAAGAAAGGAACCCAGACAGAATTGGAGAGAAAGCGTATCACAGAACAACACATCGCAGTTAATTACCCACAAGATGCATGGACTCATGCCTATACAGATGGCTCGGCCACAAACGCAATTGAGAATGGAGGTGGAGGAGTGACCCTCAGACTAAAATGCGGGAAAGATGTTACTCTAGCCATAGCTACAGGCAAGCTCTCAACCAATTTTAAAGCAGAAATGGAAGCTCTCAAGAAAGCAGCAGAAATTATCTTACAACACAAAGAACAAGTGCACAGGAATATTGTACTACTAACAGATGCACTCTCTGTCATAACAGCACTGAAGCTACACAAGAACACCGAACTGAATGAATTGAGGGCAGTGCTAGTTCAGTTGTACAATAATTTCCAAAGAGTAGTGATCCAATGGATACCGGCACACTGTAACATTGAAGGGAATGAAGTTGCAGATAGACTGGCCAAAGAAGGATGGAAGTTACCTCAAGAAGACTATCTGGTCAGTTATGAAGAAGTGAAGACCATCATTAAAGGAAACTATAACAAAAAGTGGAAAGAAGACCACCCCAAATATAGTGCAGATGACGGGTATTACCAACTGTCCAGAAGAGACCAGGTTATCCTGCTGCGCCTCAGAACTGGTCACAACAAAATGAGACATCATTTGTACACCAAATTCAAAATAGGGACAACTGGGCTCTGCCATTGCAGCCTTGCAAATATGACAGCAGAACATATCCTACAAGAATGTCCCCAGTATGCAGACCTGAGAAACAAGACATGGCCCACCCCAATCAGTGTTGAAGACAAACTGTATGGCACAGTGGACACTTTAAAACAGACAGCAGCCTATATCATAGAATCCGAAGTCCCAGCCTGACTGAGTAATGATCACCGAAGAAGAAGAAGATATCAGACACCAGTTAGAAGAATATACGTGGGAGCTGAATATCAGATACTTCAATTCAGGACAGAAAGTATAGAATTCAACCTAAGCAACTACTACTGTACTGCGACAGTGACCGCTAGTTAGCACTAGACACAATATCAGTGAAAGAAATTGATTGCGTGCTGAGCCGGGGTCTCCAGCAGCCTCTCGCAGAAGACGAGACTCTCTCACGTATTCCCATTGCTAGATCACATGAACAATAGAGGTAATGAATTATCAGAATGAACTTGACCATATCCTGATCAATCAAACAATCGACCCCTCCCCCCAAACATTCTACTCCAAATCATGGCATATTACCTCTACACCAGACTTGGCACTTCACTCACCAAATTTGGGAGTTTACTATTAATACTGTTGTTGGAAAGCAGCTTCTTCTTCAGCGTTCATTCTCAAACTCCCGCTGGATCTCCTTTGTAGTAGGACCACTGTCCTACTAGATTTCCCGCAGGATGTAGTCCAGATAAAGGCAATACATTTTATTTGCCCCAATGGTCCGACATATCCGTCTTCAGCGAGGGAAGCAGCTTGAGGGCACAGATATATGTGTGTTTGTATTCTTCTTCTTCTTCTTTCGTTCACTTGAAACATGTCTATATCTGTAATTCTGTCTCCTTAATAAAACTCACTGTCTTGTGTAGTTCATACAGTGTCCCATAGAGCTTTGATTCCAGTGTTGTTTCCTCTGGCCAATAAGTCTGCCTCAGCGTTTCATGCTCAGAACACTCTTGAAGTATATGTTTGGCACTCTGTGATGCCACATGTACACATGGCCGTGTTGCCAATCTTGAACTTTGTATACATGTGACTGCGGAGTCGGTTGTGTCCTGTTCTGAGGCGTAGAATTATAACTTGTTCTGATCTGTTCATAATGTGATAGTCATCTTGTGTTGGCGTTTGTGGCTTTCTTATTGAATTGATCATCTGTTTTTTCTGATGGTAGGTGATTGGTATATCTGGTTGGTCTTCGGCAGCACCTTCCTTAGCCAGTTGGTCTGCTTTTTCATTTCCTGGTATTCCACAGTGAGAGGGTATCCACTGCATGGTTACCCTATACTGGTAAGACAATTCGCTAAGTAATTTTGTCAAGTCTGTTAGTTTTCCAGACTGGAGAGCTTGAAGTACTGACCTTGCATCTGTCAGGAATACCACAGGCTGTAGGCCAGAGTTGGAGTTCAGCAGTTTTTTAGCTGCCACACTAATTGCCTGGATTTCTGCATCATAATTATTGCAGAATTTTCCCGTCGGTGTTCTGATTATATCTCTAGGCTTGTGTGGATATTCTATATATACACCTGCACCTCCATTCCTCACAGCATTCTGTGCTGACCCATCTGTGTACACTCTGACCCATATATCTTGTGGATATTCCTCACCCAGGAAACTGAGGGTGACTGTCCTTCGCTGCACACTGTTCTGTTCGTCTTCGCTTAGTATGTGTTTGTATGTTATGTTATATTATATTATATACACATGCATGTATGTACTTGTATACATATATATGAGTATGTGCGTGTACGTATTTTTTAAAGGGGGCTCCAACATCTTTAAGTGCTTAGGGCATCCGAAGATGTTAATTTGGCACTGGGTCTATCATTAGCAAAGGTTTCTATTAAAGAATCAATGTTTCTTCTGTTCCGAATACGGTGCATAGTGCGGAACCCGTCTTCTTCTTCTTCGTTCACTCTGATAATCAACACGAAAGTTCGTGTGATTTCCGCCTGGGAGTGTGAAGTATTTTGTGCTGCTGGTTTACAGCTTAGCTGCGTTATTTGTACCTCAGAGGGTTCATCAAACCTGTTTTCGTCATGTCTTTAATTCGGG
Organism: Meghimatium bilineatum; assembly: GCA_034231615.1. Classification (NCBI taxonomy): domain Eukaryota; kingdom Metazoa; phylum Mollusca; class Gastropoda; order Stylommatophora; family Philomycidae; genus Meghimatium; species Meghimatium bilineatum. Next base: position 31,288,720 of record CM067307.1, read on the forward strand.
TTAGTGGGTTTCCCTAGTCTGTGACAGCCTTCCTATGTCATCAGGCGATGAGTGTGTATCGACTCTACGCCATGACGGTTTTCCACCCATTGTGCCCTTTGGCTTTTCAGGCCAAAACATGTTCCTGAGTGGCAGTCTCCGTGGAGACGGTAGTCATCGATTTAGGCTTGGTTGACTACGTCAATCTCGCACGAGGTATTCCGTTGCCAGTTAATTCGTCTGCGTAATTTAGACGTATTGTGCTTGTGCCCATCGGGTATTTAACATTTTCTCACCACGCGCATGATTCCAGTACAGGAAAGCATCGATGGCAGAGTTGGGTCCGGGTTCGTTCGCCATCTTAGACGAAGTATCATTTACCAACATCGTGAACCACTCGTCCGACTCTCTACACATGTTTTCGAAGTACCAGGGACTATAACTGTTCACTCTAAGAATGAAGACGGTCAAAACACACCCTCCATATTACTCCGCGACAACAGGTGATTTTTAAACAGTCGATGACATGTAAAAATGGTATTATTTAAAACATAAAAAAATACTTATACAACATTTTAAAAAAACATTTAAAAACAATATTATTAGGCATAATATCTACACTGAGAATATCTTTTAAAATATAGAAGAAATGCCAGTACTCAAGATCAATGGGAAAATAATAAACAACCTTAGATATGCAGATACACTGTTCTTTTAGCAGAAAGTGAACATGAACTACAAAAACTAATAGACCATGTAAATAAATCAAGTAATAAATATGGGCTGGATATAAATATTCATTTATAATATCATGTATCGAACATATTGAGAGACAGCAAGTAAAATGGTTCGGTCACCTTATGAGAATGAAGCCAAACCAAATACCAATAAGAGCATATAATACAAGAATATCCGGGCGGAGTAAGGCCAAAGGTGGCCCAAGAAAACGGTGGATAGAAAACATCAAGATAGCCTTGAACAAACATCGACTAAATGCAACCACGGCGACACATCTGGCCTTGGAACGACAGCTTAAGCTCCCACCCATACGCTTAACGACAAGTTTTAATGCGATCAACAATCATTCACCTGGGGAAGGACAATAGACAATAAATATCCAAAAAAACCAAAACCATGATAATGAGCAAAGACACAGAAGAACAAGAACTAAACATAAACGGAGAGAAACTACAAGTAAAGCATTATCAATAACTTGGACACATAGTCACAAATGATGGCAGATGTGAAACAGAAGTTAACAGGAGAATAGGAATGGCTAAAAGTACCTTCAATGACATGAGGGAAATATTAATATCTAAACAAATTACAAACAAGTTAAAAATGAGAGTATAAAATGCTATCTCTATTCTATATTAATGTATTGTTTTAGAAACATGGACACTAAATAAACAATTAGAAGACAGAATTGATGCTTTTGAGATGTGGGTATATAGAAGAATAGGGAGAACATCATGGAAAGAGAAGAAAACAAAGAGATACTAAAGACACTTAATATGAAGAAAGAACTAATAAGAGAAATAACGATCAGGCAAATAAAATATTTAGGACATATTAAAAGACATAACACCTTATTGAAGACCTTACTTGAGGGTAAAGTCAAATGGAGGCGAGCAAGAGGTAGGCAGAGATTATTATGCCAACGCTGTGCTACCAAAGCCAAACATAGACAACGGCAGCACAAGATAAAAGTAAACTTATGACAGCTGAAATAGCATTCTTACGCAGAATCCTAGGAATATCGCCAAGAGACAGAGTGAGGAATGAGGACATTAGACAAAGAATCGGCACCACCCAAATCCTGGAATATATTAAGAGACAACAGATCAAATGGTATGCACACATCAGCAGACTACCACCAGACAGCATACAACAGCAAACTATGCTGCACATATACAGTGAAGGCAGACCTAGAGGCCGACCTCGAAAACGATGGACCACCGAAATAAAAGAGGCGACAAATTCCACAATATATTCAGCACACACAAGGACCATCTCCAGAAAACTCTTCTACTTCTGACATTGAAAGGCAGCAAAGAGTTTAGCGAATAGATAAACCGTCCCGTCTGCACGTAGCTCTGCCATCTGGCGTTGTGCTGCCTTCTCACTGTACTCTTTATGTTATCTCTTCGACTCTCACTATTCGTCCTGACATCTACCCATGTCGTGGCAATTGTATTGACCGCCCTCCATTGCTCGCGCCGGATTGTCTTGCGCCACTGAGTGTCGAGTGACGCTGTATGTGTTTGCACAGAGGAGTCAGAGATATTGCTTGTCTTTTCGCAGTCAATTCTCATTCCATCTGCAGCCTCCACATTACCGGAGCACGATCCCAAAAGTGTTTGCCAGAAGCAGCTCGAGACACTGTACTTCTGTTTCCAAGGTGCACCACGAAGAGGTACCTTTGGGATCTTTGTTAACCCTGAGTGCGCCGAGAGCAATAATTACCCTTCAATATCAATGAACCCTTCAGGGGTACCACATTGGATGCTTCAGTACACAGAGTCCTCCAGCGAATTCTATCCTCTGCGATGCGGATGAGTGTGGAAATATCTTGTCCTGTCCATTCCTTGATGGTGTCTGTCCATGCCTTTATTTGCCCTCCTCTGCTTCTTTCTGCGTACCATTAGCTCCCTACAGAAACCAGTGCCCCCTTTGAGCGATGTGAAGCTGTTTTGTACAGTTCTTGCATGTTGTTGATACCTATATCATACCATTCTAGCAAGTTTCTCTTCGTCTTCCATTCTTTCTTTTGTGACCTCGTATCAACTTTAGCGCTTCTATGTGATAGTATATTTTCATTAATTCCAAGTACACATCCTATATAAATTTAACAATCTTTTTAATAAATAGATTTGTTCCGAAAATTGGATACAGAATTTAGATAGTATTTAAAGGGAGGCCACTTTGATGCCAACGGAAGGTTGTTTTTTTTTCGAATGTACACACACACATTATTTAGAAATCAGTAAGTGGGTGCTGCCACTATCAGCTGATCAGGTAGGTGGCATAGAATTAGTAAATGTCTGGGTAGACATATTTGTTTTAAGAATTATCATTTTTTGTTACATTATGGTCATGGTAATTTTAATTATATAATTTAGTACATTTAAAGGCAATTTTGGCAGCGCCTGACTATTATCATCATCTAGTTCGGTAACTGGTAGGTCTTCTGGGCTACTACTAAACTTAAACCAACTAGAACTAACCATTCCCCCCCCCCCCCCTAATTTGTGAAATATCCACGAAGGTTGAGGAACGTATTTCAAGTATTTGTCATTTTATATTATAATTTAGTTTTTTAAATATCAACAAATGTTTATTATATTATTTGTTTTCTAATGGCAGTAATAAGCGTTTTATACACGGCACATCCGTGTCTAGTCAAAATTATGTTGCTTCATTAAGCCTAGGCTCTAAGTCTAAATAATAATAGAAGGCAATCATGTTGTCATTAAAATTTGATGGTAGTAACGGCAGCGCCTACAAATTTCCCATAATTTCTCGTATAAGAATCCTCACCAAACTCAAAGGTTCTCAACATTTTAAAGGTCATTAGCATATCGAAGTCAGTTTCTTGTAGCAGATATTAATTGCTACGAGTGGCTGAAAATGAAGACTATCCTGATCCAGTAGGCCTTCCTGCTAAGCAAATCCAGTCTGACCTAACAAGTTAAGGTGCTGAAGACAAGCATCTGTACCAGAAGGCGATACGCACTAACCAGAGTGTTATACCATATCATAATGATTCATTAAGATGTACATAGACCTACTGGGTGGTAATCACTAAAAATATTTTTAGCATATTCTAAAGATGTAGCCATCAACAAAGAAATTTTTTTCTGTAGTTATTTTTTATGCAGTGTTTACATTCATAGTTTGCCATTGCTTTCTGAATGGTCCAGGTGCACAATTTCCTGTCGTGGGATTCAAGCTTGGTACCTTGGCCATCACGGATGCGCTCTGTACCATGATGCCACCAAGCCTGACACTAATGAACTAGTGAATTTTAAACTCCAGTACAATAACAAAACATTGTATGACGTATGTATGCACATCCTATGTTCAACTTCTGGCACTTTATGTAAAATCTAATGAAGGCTGTTTAAATGTCAATTAATAAATGTAATTGTCATGTAATTTATATCTTAGTATGTAATATACAGTATTTATACCTTAATATGTAGGCTTATTTATAACTTATGTTTTCTTGCTAGCCACATCCACTATCATCATGGATTGTAGCTTATATTTTATAGTACAATAATTATACTATTGTCTTGAAAGATGAAAATGTGCCAGCAACATATCTTAACTCATTCGCTACATATTATCTTTATATTAATGCAGAATAGGATCTTTTTTTGAGGGATCATCTCCTAAATAAATGATCACTTTTTGTGTTATAATTTTCTATATTTATATCAACATAAGAAAATTCAGATCGAAAGTGCAATATATAAACATTACTTCTCACATGATTTTGATATGTAAGACTATTTTGATGTTTTGATGCCAATTTTGTAAGTATAGATATTATTTGGACATGTATGGGATGTGATTTTTCTGTATATTTTTCTATACTGTTCAAAATAGAAACGCAACGTTTTTGCAGTTACTTTTATAAAAGATATTCACTGATTGGACATCATTCAACCTTTCGACTGTGCCCACCTGATCATTAACTTCTAGTGGTTACCTGAATTGTACTCACCTCATGTTTTGTAAGGTCATGAAAGAGGTCAAGGTCAACACATTTTGACAATAACTCGTGACAGCAAGTTCATGAGAATCCAGTGAAACTTACTGAACACAAAACTCTCTGACCATATTATTGAATGCCTATAAAAGATTTATTGTCCTCTCATAAATTCAGTTTAAAATTTAATGTACAAATATGGCTCATCTCACTGCAGAACAACGATACATCATCGTCCACTTACAGACTGGACAAAGTGTAGTGGTCAGACAATTTAATGTGGTTAGAGGCACAATTAGTTGCCTTCGGAGACGATTTCAATAAACTGACTCTGTAATACACCATTTGCACAGTAAAAGACACAGAGTTACAACTGCAAAAGACTATTTCATACGGCTATGTCACCTCAAGAATTGATTTGCATTTGCGCCCTCCACAGTTCAGTCAATGCCAACAGCTTGGTAATTTCATATCAAACGGTCAGGAACTGTCTGCATGATGCTGGTTTTTGGGTTAGAAGACCTTACAGAGGTCCTGTTCTTATGAACTGGCATCATCAATACTAACTGTAGTGGATGCACCAGCATCATTAACCTTAGGCATGCTGTGTTTACAATTATGTAATTTCTCTCCTGCTGCTGACTGCTGCAGAATTGGTTTTTGGAAATGTTACACAATCGTCAGTGGCTGTTTTGAAATCGCGATAACATTTTTGTTGTTACAGATATTTAAATAATATTTGCACATATAAATAAAGAATTAAATTCTACATATATTGGTGTAAGTTTTGTTTGTATGTGAGTGATACGAGATGTGTGAGAAAGTGATAAAGACAGATTTAGACCTATCTAGATCTAGGTGTACCGTATTTTTGATCGATCAACCGCTGACAAATCTTTTGACTATTATATATTTTACATAATGGAAACCTCGTGGCATATTTTAAATAATGAATATGAAGAACTTACATCTCAAGTTTTTCACATTTCCAGGTTAAAAAATGATGACTTCACTGAATATACAATGATAGAAAAATATAATAAACTCGATTCACTGTCATGTCGCTTCGCCGCGATGCAGATGACTACAAATTGTTCGGATTCCATTTCAAAATCACTTGACATCGTATCCCCGCCATTCTCTGCCATTAAAAAAATGACGCTATGTTTTCTTCTCAATGTTGCCACAACATTCTGTCAAAAAGTTACCTATCTCGATTTTTTCGTTTGGTTGCGGGTTTAGTGAACCGGGTGGTGGAATATGCCTTCTGAAATCAAGAAATGACACAATTCCGGCGGAATGCACTGCCTGAATTGTAAACACAGTGTGCTAAAGGTTAATGACCTTTGGGAATGACTGGAGATGGGTTTGGTTTAGTTAAAGTATGAAAGTTTCTTCATGGTAAGGTTGAAACATTAATTCTGTAAAATAAAATTTTGGTATATATATTTTCGAGTACACTTTTTTTGTGTGCAAGTATAACTTTAAAAAAAATTTAGTTCAACTACATTTATTATTTAAATCCATCCTGGCTACATATCTCTCATATTGAAGATTTAAACGTATCCCATGTTTTTTAAGAGAATTGGTGCCGCTAATTTGTGAATAACAGACATAATTGAAACACTATGCTAGGATACCATACATTTTGTGTTAGTAATTTATTTATCTACGAAACTGAAACAGTTTGAGTGGAAGTTATTGGTTCAGAAGTTTGGTAAGTTCACATTTCATGTCAGAAAATTGTTAATTTTATACATTAGATGCAGATATGGATGACACGGTCCTCCTTACTACACATCCTGAGAGACTTAAACAGCTAATCACAACAAAGAAATACAGTGAGATCCAAAATGTATATCTAAATGCACAGAAAACAAAAAATTATGACAACAGACAAAACAAATATCAAACCAATAATCAACATAGACAATATAGAACTAGAATTTGTAAACAAATTCGAATATCTGAGAGCAAACATAAACAGTTCCTGTGATTTTTCAGTCAATATTAGAAGAAGACTTGCACTTACAACACTCAAATTAACACAAATGAGAAAGCTATGACAAAGTAGTAATAACGACACTAAAGTAACCCTTTTAAGAGCATGTGTTTTCCCAGTGGCAACATATGGATTTGAGACTTGGACTTTTAACAAGACAATATCCAAAAGAATAAATTCATTTGTAATGAAGTGCTACAGAAAGATCTTATGAATATCATGAACAGAGATAAAGAAGATCGTTGAAATTACTGAAACTAAAAGAAGAGTGGTTTCTAAATATTATCATAATTAGGAAGCTACAGTATTTTGGACATAACGGTATCGAAAGGCTTCTATAGGGCAGAGTGCCAGGTGAGAGAAGAAGATGAAGACCAAGAAGACGATGGACCAGCTACATCGAAGAGTGTATGCATGTCTCTAGCCAATACAGGCCTGCTTGCCCGGTACAGAGAGGTGTTCAGAGTATCCACAACAAAGACAACGTTCTGGAAAGAACATGTCACTTGATATATATAGATACAGATATATACATTTGTGATAACCACATTTGTGATAACCACATTTCCAGTCCATTTCTTTAAAAAAATATATTTATAGACTATTATGATTTAAATATATTTAGTACTATTTCTTGTTCCTATGATGAATATTCAACAAACAAAAACATAAAATTCAATCAGAACCCTTAAAAACTCAAATGACAATGTCTTGTGTGCCAGCAGACTAGGTGACGGGAATGGAGAGTGATGAAGCATGCCACAGATCCACTACCCATAGATCAGAGTATATTAAGAGCCAAGACAAAGCAGCATTGCACTATACCTGTTCCCAGGCTCTACTTTGTTGAATCAGCCCTCTGGGTTTGAAAGCAAGCTTCAGAAAAAAATAACCTCAACATGAAAGTGCCTAAACACAAAATATCATATGAGTTTGGACGTTGCCTCATAAAAGTTATATGCCAGGCAGTTCACCCCCTGGCTGCCATGACCGAAAAATCAGCCACGAGGATCACACTAAACATACTACAACTTAACATATCTGGACTCAGAAATAAAACCCAGAACGGAGTAGAACACTACACAAACATGATACCCACATTGCACTACTGCAGGTTAGCAATAGCAGAAACACTCTCATACATCACCACCAAATACAAACATTATGCAGCACCTAGTAATATTCACAGATTCCCTGTCTGCTCTACAAACCCTTGAAAACTGGAATCCAATAGCAGAGAAAACCATAAGCAAGTTACAAACATACTTACCGGTACATCTCATGGCATCAATACGACACTTCAGTGTATACAAGACCACATAGGTATCAGCGGGAATTAAAGTGCTGATGAACTGGAAAAAAAGAGAAAAAGTATACCCCAACCAGGAATTTCCACCAACCTTAGAGCAGCTAAACACCTTATCTGCAACAACTATAAACAACAATGGATGGACTGCTGGGCAACTGGCTCAAAAGGAAGAATACTATATGCAGACATGTTCCAACCAAATCCAAATGACAGCATAAATAGACTACCACAAAAGATCAAACACAATATTTAGTATGTGCAACTTAACAAACACCTACAAAGGATTACCGCACATATACTGCAACAGACAAGAGGAGGAAACAGTAAAACACCACTTTATTGAATGCCCTGCACTACAAGATCTACGAAAACAACTATTACCACCAAACCCCTCCATCACAACACCCTTTATAGACACAACCCAGCTGAAGAAGACATGCACCTACTAAGAAAGAGTGAAAGCTTGCAACCCTGGGAGATCAGGTAAGTAAGCAAGTAGAATGTACTTCAGAGAATGGAGTGCAGCATATCATGGTTTACAAGTTAGCTGCGATATCTGAGCCTTTTGGCCCAACACATCCAAATTAAGTGTGACTTTTGGGTCACTGTGACCCTAGGTGGGATGGGACATTCAACTCCATCACAAAACCTTCTTGGTCACTTTTTAGCACATTACCTTTTGGCAAGTAACAGTGTTGCTATTTTTTGCTGCTCCATCTCACCTGGCAAGGAGAAAGTGTGAAAACTCCTGTTTTGGATCCCGGCAACATAGGGTGATCGTTTGATATCAACTTTGGTCATCTATTGCAAATGAATTGACCCATTGATAAATATATGCAGTCGTGATGTGATTTTATGGGTTACATGTCAGGTTTTAGAGCCATAAATCAATAAAGACTTCACATTTGTATTACACAACCTAACTTTGTTTCTCTGGAGCAATGCCGATGTATGATGTACTGGGTGAAGAGTATTGAAAGCAAACCTGACGTTAGTAATTCTGTTACCAGCATCCTGATCTCTTCTTCCTTATTTGCTATTGTTAATTCCCAGCATGTAAATTTGTGTATCTCTTTGATCGTTTGACTATTTTAATATCAATCACATAATTAATATATTCCACAGACAAAACAATGAGTGACAGTGACTCAGATGAGAATTTACAAGATGATGATTCAGGATGTACTAGAAGAAAAAGAAAGCAATGTGTAGTACACACAGAAAGCTACAGGAGAGCACATCTTCATAGACATTGCAAGCTAGTCATCAAGGACACTGGAAAATGTTTTTTTGCTGTTCAGAGAGAACTTACAAACAGTCAAAAGAGAAGACATATTTTACCAAAACTTCCTCCTGAAATTTGGATCAAGATTTTTAGTTACATTACATCAGAGCGACAATATCCATTTATGATCAGGTAACATCCTATAAGTGTATCAGGTAGCCGTAGTCATTACCTTCGATAACAGTTACCAAGTTGTTCTAACAGGCTGATGTTGTGCTTGAACTAGTTAAGGGAAAGCGTGGGTGGGCGGAACAACAAAGAAACCTGTCGCAAGGGCAAGAGTTGTGCCCTGATGTCAACGTCTGTTTCGGCGGCATTGGACTCGAAACACCATCGAGTCAATTGGCTGCTGGAACAGAGAGCGGAGCACTTATGGGAATGCCCCACGTGCTGTGAAGCCAGTTTTCTAATCAAGTATCAGGTAGCATCTTATAGGTTTATCAGGTAACATTCTACAATTATATCAGGCAACATACTATAAGTATATGAGGCAACATCCTATAAGTATATGAGGCAACATCCTACAAGTATATCAGGTAACATTACACATGTGGTTGCGTCTGTAGGTCTCACCAATGGCCCACTAGACATACCACCCATGCAACAGAAAACCTTAGTAGATGATATGCCGTTATATTGAGGTTATCTTCTTATAGAAGCTTCATGGCATGTCATCTATACAGTTATGATTTTGTTTTGTTGTTTAAATGTTCATGTTTGCCTGAATATATGTATGCACCCTCTGTGGTTGGGAGGGAGCCAGAGATGTACTGCGCAGCTCTGAGGAGGAGGAAACTGACATCACTGTTTTTTCTATGGCTGAGGCCCATCATAGAGGCACAGTGACTCAGGACGTGACAATCCTTATTGAATTGAACATTTGGTTGCATGCCTGGAGCAATAGAGAAGTTCGGCATAACCAGTAGTCAATTGGTGGCGGGGAATGAGCACAGTGAACCCTATCTTGGCTACAGTGGCTAGGAGCAGTGCAAAGGTTGAAACCTACCTTCCTGGAGGTGTGATAGTTATTATCTGGCTCTGTCCCAGGGTGGGCCGAAAATCCACAGACTTCCCAGCAATATAATGCCATCTAATGGCATTAGGTCAAAGGGCATGAGTCCATGGACCGCTGGATCAGCAACCAACCAACCATCAGGTAACATGCTATAAATATTTCATTCTGAATTTCTTTTATTATCCTCAGATATCAACTTGACCACAGAACATTAGTGGATTATTATCAATATAGAAATAATTTTATATTTTTTGCAGCATGATTTATATCATATTCTAAAAGCAATACCCGGCGTTGCCTGGATGAGAATAAGAAAACAAAATTAATAGAGTATAGATTTAATAGAATAATAACAATAAAATTGACCAATAACATGAAAACACTGTCTAAAGTACTTACATTAAATAGCCATATTTTCTGTAGACACTGTCTGCATGTAACATCAAACACCGAAATGTGTAATACAAATTTTGCTAATATTTTTATCAAATACATTTAAAGTAACCAACAACAAACAAGAGAGATGCAAATTATTCTTGAAATATCTCAAAATTGAAGTAAAAAAAATTTACCCATTGTTTCTTGGATCCAACACAGAACGACAAACAACTGCTACCAAATAAAAATCGCTCTAAACCACAAAACCACTGTCAATAGACGTAAAAATATAGATATATATTGTGGCCATAATTTTGATGCAGTCATTATTGTGAGCAGGGTGAAAGCAGAGTATGTCGGTCTGCAGTGAAAATATATCGATTTAAGCCTAGTTGATGTAATCATAAAAAAATAGCACAAATGCAAGGAGAAAGAATATTGAACCTGTTCCAACATAGCAAACATTGATAGATACGCAAAAATATTATTTCTGCTGTCTGACCTATATTATTATGATTATTTGTTTCCTTGTTTTTTTTCCACCTTTGTGAAGCAGCTATAGGTAAAAGGTTAAGACAATAATTTGATTTTCTGCTAGCGCCAGTACCATCCATTTCAACTGTGTTTCATTCCTATACATCACAGTATTATAAATTTCTATAGTGAAAAACACAAATTCAGAGCTGCAGAGATAGCAGTTTATATATACATATATACACACACATACATACATATACATATATATATATATCTTCTTCTTCTCGTTTGCAGTTTGACATGTCTACACAACAAGTCCTGCTTTCCTAATAAATGCTGCTGTATTTGAAAGCTCTTCAGTGCTCTCATACATCTTTCTGTGGATATCCATCTCTGTGGGCCAGTGTTCTTCCCTAAGCTGGTTTAGTGTACTGCTGTCTTGCAGGATATGTTCAATGGTCTGTGTTGCCTGCCCACAAGGACACAGTGGTGATGGAACCAATCTTAGCCTATTTAAGTGGCTGTTTAATCTGTTGTGTCCTGTTCTGAGGCTGAAGATAATAACCTGCTCTGCTATGTCGAGATAGTGGTAATTGTCCTTTGGGTGGTCGACTTTCCTGATGGATTTGATGAGGATCTTCTTTTCTTGGTAGGTGATTTCTTGGTCTTTTTGTTCCTGTGTTGCTCCATCCTTTGCCAGTCTCTTCATTTCCTGGTATGCCACAGTGGGATGGTATCCACTGTAGTACTACCCTTCTTTGGATGCACACTTCTCGCATGGCTTTCTTCAGGTCTGGCAGCTTATCGCTGTCAAGGGCTTGTAGGACAGACATAGCATCAGTAAGAAATACCACCTGCTGGCATTGGCTTGTTGTGTTTTTAATTATTTCTGCAGCCATGTTTAAAGCCTGTACATCTGCAGAGTAGTTGGAGCAGAATATTCCAGTTGGTGAACACGTGGATTCATTTTCTTTTTCTGTATATTTTATGTGCACGCCAGCACCTCCATTCTTCACTGCTCTGGTTGCTGATCCGTCGATATATACTTGTATCCATGCTTCTCTGGGGTACATATCTTCAATCATGTTGCATTCTATTGTTTTCTTTTGGAGATTATTCAGTTCTATCATAATGTGGTAGTTGTTTATGGTGGTTCTGATAGTGAGATTTGGGTATTGCTCCCACGGAACTGGAAAAAGTGTTGGTGATATCTCTTTTGTTATGTCTGGTAGTTCTTCCTTATATTTTCTGTTTAGTCTTTTGGATCGGTGTATAAAACTGCTCCTCTTCAGTCTTCCACTGGCTAGGTCACTGTGTCTGGCCCTCATTGGATGTGCTGGCATACTCTTGTACTTTTCTGCATGTACTATGGTCTTAGTGTCTCACCTGTATGATAAGGGGTGATGCCTGTAATTTTTTCCATTGCATTTATGGGAGAGGTCTTCATGGCACCTGTGATAAGGCGAAGTGCTTGATTTTGTACTTTGTTCAGGGCTTGTAGATGGGAGTTGGCTGCTGAAGTCCATGCTGTTGATCCATATTCTAGTACTGGTCTAATTGCACCAGTATATACCTTCTTTAAGGTTGCTTCATTGGCCCCCAAATTTGTTCCTGCCATTTTCCTCAGGAAGGCAAGTTTCTTTCTTGCCTTTGCTTCTATTTTCTTAATGTGAGGCCTCCATGTCAGTCTCTTATCTAGCATAGTGCCCAAGTACACCGGCTCGTCTTCTGTTTGGATATGTACATTTCCGAGTTTTATCTCTCCTGCTTTGTCCTTATTTAAGAGTGTTGTTGAAGACTTTACCATCCATTTATCTGCCCATGCTGCTATGTTGTCTGCTGCCTTTTGTATTTTTTTGTTGGCGATCTTTAGATGTTCTTCTACACACCACACCACCAAGTCATAAGCGTACATTGCAGCTCTTACACCTTGTGGCAATTCACAAATTATATCATTTATGAAGACAAGAAACAGAGTTGGAGACAATACTGAGCCTTGAGGAACTCCATGTTTTAGAAGAACCTTTTTGCTGTTGTATCCTTCCATGGTGACTCTTGCTTTCCTATTGTGTAGGAAGGAATGGATCCACTTGCTCATGTTGCCCCCAATTCAGTTTCTTTGCAGCTTTATTATCAGTCCATCTTTCCAGACTTTGTCAAAAGCTTTTTGAAGATCTATCCATAGGGTGAAAACTTTTTTCTTTTCTTGAAATGTGTCTTCTATGATCTGGGACAGGAATGTTATTTGGTCTTCTGTGCTGTTACACTCTCTAAACCCAGCTTGTTCTGGCACCAATAGCTTCTCTGACTCTAGGTACCACTTTAGTCTTCTGTTGACCATCCTTTCCATTGTCTTGCAGACACAACTCGTTAGACTTATTAATCTGTAACTGTCGGGCTTCTGTTTGCTCTTGCCTTTTTTAATAATAGGACACATAAACGCTTCTCTCCACGACTGTGGTACATTGCCTGTTTCCCAACTATAGTTGTATATCTGTAATAATTTGTACATTGCTGCCTGTCCTAGGTTCCTAAGCATTTCATTGGTGACACTATCCGGTCCTGGTGATTTTCTATCCTTTAATTTCCCTATAGATGCCTTTAATTCTTCTATTGTGAATAGTTTGGACAGTCTGGGCAGTTTGTGTTCTTATCATTGTTCTTTTCTTGATGAATGCTTCATTATCTACATGTATTGATGGTAATTGTGCTTTCTTTTCTGTAAGATTCCACAAGCTTGTCTGCTGCTTGTTTGCCACAGTGGAGTTTGCCTGAATCCTCCAATGTAATTTTTTGTTGCTGGGTATTGCTATCATCATTAATTTGCTTGGTTAGTTTCCACAGCTTTCTCCCTTTCTTTTCAAAATTTAGTTTTTGAGTTTTTTCCCTCCAGATTCTTCTCTGTGTTTCTATCTTTTCTTTAGTAAACTTTGCTGTGGTTTTTTGTAGAGCGATATGGTTCTGTTGTGATGGTTTCGTCTCTACCATATTACGTGCTTCAGTCAGTTCTTTCTGTAGTTTTTGGAGTGTATTGGTCCAATATGGTACATAATTCTTCCTGGCTCTTCTTGGTATTGTCTCCTTAGCTGCCTGAAGTATTCCTTTATTAAACTCCATGATAATAGTGTTGAGTCTCTGCCTGTTAAATTTATGTCTTTTGTAAGTAGGTTTTCTCTATGTTTATATATGTGCCAGTTTGCTTTCTTGTAGTTCCATCTTGACTTAGTTGGTCTTGTAATTGTTGATTTGTTCACTTGAATGATAACTGGACGGTGATCACTGCCACCAAGTTGTTCGCCTATTGTTTTTTCCATTATTCCAGCCAGTTCTAAGTTGCAGAATGCCAGGTCTGGGGTTGAGGTGCTATGCCATCTTCTTGAGTAGAAAGTTGGTGGATCCTGTGGATTGTTCAGGAGGATTAGGTTGTTATCATCTTGCCAACTTTCTATCTCTTCTCCTCTTCTGTCTAAATTGTTATATCCCCAGCTTTGGGAGTGGCTGTTAAAGTCTCCCACTTTTATATGAATCATCTGGTATTCTGTGCCTTCCTCTTGTGTTTTCGTTTCTATGGCGTTGATGTTATCCTTGACCAGAGTTAGTATGCCGCCTTTCCTCCGATCTTTCCTGTCTACTCTAAAGCATTGGTACCCTCGTATTTTGAGTGTTATTTTTTCATTGAGATGGGTTTCCTTTATGCAACAAATACTAATTTATTTCTGGTGCAAGGTGTTTTTGAGTTTGGTTTTTATTTCTAACTCCCTCTGCATTCTAGCGCATAATATTCAGAGGGGTTTTCGTCCTGTCTGGTTGGCCAGTCGCTTTCCTCTTCTGCCTCCTGGCTCCACGAGGTAGACTAGAGGGACCTCCAGTAGCTGGGGGTGGATTCTGTCGAGGTTCAGAATCCGGCACTGCTCCTGCCTGGGGGAACTTCACAGGGCGAGCACCATGATGATTTTTATAATTTTGTCGTGCAGACATGTCAACTATTCAGTTTCATGATACCATGGTTGCTGGTGTGCCTCTCGGCCTGGCATCTCTGACTTCAGCTCCTGTGCTTGCTTGGGCAGGATTGTGACCCTGCTCGATATTGGGTTGGCCCGACCAATCTGGACTAAGCCCCATCTCCACGTCAAGGAGTTGGCCTCGATGGGGCATATATATATATATATATATATACGCACGTTATATGGAAACTGTCCACATGCTGGAAGTATGAGTGATTAGCTCTTACATCCTGTATGTAGTGGGGTGGTTTCTCCAAACCTTTATTTCATACACAGAAGACTAACTCATTGTGCAATGTATTGAAAAGTTTTCTACTCAGGAGTAAACCTAGGGATTTTGTGGACCTTTCCACAACATGCAGAGTTAAATCATGAGTTTCAGCTTCCCTGCAAAATATCCTTCTCTGTCAGAGGTGTCTGTAGCAAGTTAGCTCTGGATGATAGTCACTAGGATGGATGGGACAGCCAAGTGAATTCCCCGCCACCCAAGGGGGCTGTCTAATTGTGCAGGGCTAACATGTTTGTCTGATTCTGGGTCTCCAATGAAATTGTTACATCCTGCACAGAATTACCTTTCACCACACCTTTTTGTTACCTTTTTGTAGCTGGAGCACCATGTACACATTAACAGCTAGGATCATGATCAGGACTGGAACTCATCTAGTTTTTCTAGCATAATGTACTTTCTGATTTCTCTGAATGGTGCACTACAAAGGAAACATAATTGTGTACATGAAATGATGTGGGGGCTAAATATTGGCATGCCATCCAATGTGAGTTTACCGTTGCATAATGGTTGATCTGATAAATCAATAGTACATGGCTTTAGACTCTCCGTATGCGAATAAACCTTGTTAGAGATCATATCTGGTGGTTTTAATGTCCACTCTTTTACTGTACTGTTGTTTCACTGTCTTTGTTTTGAGCTAGTTTGTAATAGTATTTCATTTCTTCTTGTAGAGCGCCGCTTGTATGCAAACTCTGGTACAATCTGTGCCTTAGTCCAAGTTTGTGGACTACAGTGCGGGTTCCTTATGGTGGATACTACTGGATGACTAGGACTGATGATTTCCTCATATGGTTGGCCGAGCATAGACTTGGACCTTGTAAAGAGATAGATTTGACTGGATGGGACATTACTCCTAAAGGAATCAAGGTTGGTTTCAAAATAGTGTAATATTTTGTGATAACTGCTTATGCAGATACATGCATATTAATTTCCGAAAGATCATATGGTGTCTTAGTCAAAATCATTGAGTACAGTCTCTGCATCAAAGGTTAAGTGCAATGGGCCTCCATTTTTTGTCTCTTGCTTTTGTGGTGCAGTCTGATTGACTGTATTTTGTTCATCTCACAATGTTTTCCTCTCACTTGTATCTCTGTTTACCTCTTTCTCCTTACCTCTCAACTTTACCTTCAAATATGATTCTCAATAATGTGTTATGTTTCTGTGTCTGTCCAAAATAACTTCCCTATTTCTGTAATTTTGCCCCAAATTCTGTAATAAAGAGTTTGTTAATTTATGCATTGTTAAAAATATTTGTTATTTTCCTCTTTTAGATAATGAGTAATAATGAACGCAGTGTAAACATCAAATGCTTAATGAGAAATAATGAACACAGTGTAAACATCAAATGCTTAATGTGAAAAATTGTGGCACCAAAATTCAAACTTTATGTGTATTGTTGACAAGACTATCCACTCTACCACCAAGCCAACAGTGATGATTAAATTTAGTACATTATGAGAGATTTGTAGCGTATGAATTATTTTATAAGTCTATATACATATATTTTCCCCATCCCTTGTTTAGGTACTTACAGAGAACTGTTCCAGACTTCAGGCCATCAATTTGTCCTATTGCACGAAACTTAGTAAGGACGTTGCTACATTTTTCACTGATAATTGCCCCCACATAACAACATTGGATTTCTCTCACACATGTGTAAGTACACCAGTTTAAATGTCTTTGTACACCAGTGTGTTGAAGGGGCATGAAAGAGGAATAAAGAATAGCAATAGTTTACCTTCCATGCATATGAGACTAAGGAGGTTGTTGGGTGGAGTTAGCTGTCTCATCTTGTATTGGGTCAAAGTGATTTGAAATAGGATGTGTCAGGTTGAGAAGTACAGATATTGCAGCGAGGCTGTAAACCATGACACAATGCATTCTGTTCTGAAGACTACATCCTGCTAATCTACAGGATGATATAATCTATAATTTCTAATCTATAATCTATTTATAATTTATAGATTTATAATCTATAAATCTATAATTTCCCTCTCTTCCACTAGTCGCTTTTCAGAGGGACAGAAACCTTCATGATCTCTTAGTTCATTCTCGTCTGCGCACTTCTGCAGGTCAACTAGGAACTGTCCCTTGTCACCGAAATTGTTTGACTTGCCCTTTTGTTATTCTCACTCCCATGTTACAGTTTCCTAAATCACGCTTTGATATTCAGGATTATTTTTCATGTTTGTCCCGTAATTTAATATACTCTATCATATGTAAGCATTGTGATATGAAGTATATTGGTGAGACTGGTAGACGTTTAGCTGATAGATTCGCCAAACATTTGAGAGATATCACGAATCATCGTGACTCCCCAGTGGCTAATCATTTTAACAGCCCGTCACATCATGGTAGCTCTGATGTCTCTGTAACCGGTTTGTTATGTTGTTATACCGGTGACCGGCAACGTCAGTCCTTGGAATATCGTCTAATTTGCCATATGGGAGTCTTGCAACCACACGGAATGAACATTAATCACCGTTTTGTTTGAGTTACCCACCTATTCTTTATACCCTCTACTCCCGTTTTTCAATGGACACTTTTTTGATCAAATTAGCGGTGTAGCGATGGGTACTAAAATGGGACCCAGTTATGCCTGCCTATTTATGGGTCACCTTGAATATCTTATCTTTACCACATTTCAGGGCCCTGTTCCTTCCATATTCCATCGCTACATAGACGATGGGTTTGGGATTACTGATATTTCTCTTGATAACCTCAACCTTTTCATTGACTTTGTGAGTGGTTTCCATCCAGCTATTAAATTTACTTCTCTTATTTCCTCCACCTCTGTGAACTTCCTTGACATATGTGTTTCCATAGGATCCACATCCCTTACCACTTCTGTACATTATAAGCCTACGGCCTCTCATAGTTTTCTTCTTTATACATCATCTCACCCAAGGTCTTGTCGTCATGCCTTCCCTTTCTCTCAGCTGCTTCGTCTTTGTCGTCTCTGCCAAGACGATGTAGATTTTCAGGTTCAATCTCTTAAGATGCTTGATTTTTTTTTGCCGTCGCTTATACCCTGATGATATCCTGTCATCAGCTTTACAACGTGTTCTTACTATTTCCCGCTCAGTGGCCCTCGTACCATCTATTAAACATACCTCTGATCGCCCAATACTGGCTATCACTTTTCATCCTCATAATATGCCGGCACTACGTATCCTATTACGACATTTCTCTATCCTCCAGTTAGATCCCATCTCCAGTCCTGCATTTCCCTCTCTTCCACTAGTCGCTTTTCAGAGGGACAGAAACCTTCGGGATCTCTTAGTTCATTCTCGTCTGCGCACTTCTGCAGGTCAACTAGGAACTGTCCCTTGTCACCGAAATTGTTTGACTTGCCCTTTTGTTATTCTCACTCCCATGTTACAGTTTCCTAAATCACACTTTGATATTCAGGATTCTTTTTCATGTGTGTCCCGTAATTTAATATACTCTATCATATGTAAGCGTTATGATATGAAGTATATTGGTGAGGCTGGTAGACGTTTAGCAGATAGATTCGCCGAACATTTGAGAGATATCACGAATCATCGTGAATCCCCAGTGGCTAATCATTTTAACAGCCCGTCACATCATGGTAGCTCTGATGTCTCTGTAACCGGTTTGTTACGTTGTTATACTGGTGACCGGCAACGTCAGTCCTTGGAATATCGTCTCATTTATCATATGGGAGTCTTGCAACCACACGGAATAAACATTAATCACCATTTTGTTTGAGTTACCCACCTTTTCTTTATACCCTCTACTCCCGTATTGCACTGATTCTTGTAATTATTTGTCTTTGTACACTTTCGTGAGTCATTATTATTTTTGTGTTTTCCGTACTTCTATATAATTCTTTTATGTCTTCTTTCGTTTGTGTATGTCAATATGTGATTATTTTGTACTCTGCCATTTTGTTATTGTTAAATCATTTACATATTTAGATTTTGATTTCCTCGTTTTTATTGCAAGAAACTCTTCGGTGCGTGCCCACACATGTATAGTTATTTGTATATGCATTTCGTTTTACATGGTTCTATGTATCCACACAATTACTTTGGGCCACACATTTGTATGTATACATATGCAGTTGTTATTGCATTATCTTTATGTGAACGAACGTTTATATTTATATTAATATATGTATATGTTTCTATGTGTGCGAATGTTCATGTTATTGTTTTTATTTATGTGAGAAAGTGTTTATGTGGATGCAAAGTGTTTATGTGTTCATATTTATGTATATATATATATTTATGTGAGCGCTTGTTTATGTTAATGCACATAACTCCATTCTGTGTCAATATGTATGCCTATTCTGGTGTGAGCCCTTTCCTATGTGTGGATACATTTACATGCCTGTGCATTTTTTGTGGGTTTCCTTCACACATCTGTATCCATTTTGTTATATATTTATTTCTTAACTCATGGTGTGTGTATACATTTCTATGTATGTTTAGGTTTGGTTTTATATATATGTTTATGTCGCTAACAGCAGAGCTGTGTGGACAGCATAGGGCACAGTTAGACACACAGTACGCTCTGGCCATCCACTGCACCTGATTTTCTCCCAGTTGTCTCGACTTTGTCTTGCCACTGGACCAAGATAAAACTCAGGAGAGAGAGTGTGGTTGACGATTAGCGCAACTCTTCCACACTATAAACCAACTTCAGCGCTAGTCATTTCTCAACCCATTTATCGAAAACTAAATCTAGAACTGTTAGAGAATTACTTTATGCTGACGACTGTGCATTGTATGCTGACTCTGTCGTAAACATGCAGAGCACCATAGACCGCTTCTCACAGGCCTGCAACAACTTTGGTCTCTCTATTAACACCAAAAAAACAGAAGTCATGCACCAAGCAACATCAAATAGCCAACATACTGCTACTTCCATCATCATCAATCAGGAAAAACTGCAGGTAGTCGACAATTTTACTTATCTTGGAAGCACTCTCTCTCGCAATGTCAACATTGATGTGGAAATTAACAATAGACTGGCAAAAGCTAGTGCTGTATTTGGCAGATTACGCAACAATGTATGAGACAGGAGAGGTATAAGAACAACCACCAAACTACAAGTATATCATGCTGCTGTTATACCAACCCTACTATACGCCTGCGAAACGTGGACAGTGTATGCTAGACATGCAAGAAAATTAAATCATTTCCATCTTACCTGCCTATGTAAATTACTAAACATCCATTGGTGGGACAAAGTACCAGACTACGAGGTCTTGGAAAAATCAACCTCAATAAGCATCCACACAATACTTATGAAGACGCAAGCACGCTGGGCAGGCCATCTTGTGTGTATGGAGAACTCGCGTTTGCCAAAACAAATATATTATGGAGCACTCAAGGCAGGATTTAGAAAAGCTGGTGGACAGAAAAAGCGCTTCAAAGACACGCTCAAGTCATCCTTGAAACATCTTAACATTGACGTAGGCGCTTGGGAGAGCCTCGCTCAGGATAGAACAGCATGGCGTTACAGCATTAGAACGGGAGCTCTAGCGGCGGAAAAATTCAGACAAGATACTGCAAGACAGAAGCGGACACGTAGAAAAGAAAAAACATCTCAACCTCACATAGATACCCTCTATTTTTGTCAATTCTGTAAAAGAACATTTTGTGCGCGCATTGGACTTGCTAGTCATTTAAAAACGCACTATTAATTTTTATTATTTTAATTATTTATTGTTATTATTATTATGGTTGAGTTTTTGGTCATCGTCGATCACGACGGATGAACATCATCATCATGTTTATGTCTATATTTGGTTTCACATTCATTCCATGCGTTTTCAAATGATGATTCTTCTTGTATCCTTCCTTCCCCAAACCCACTCACCCCACCCCACCACCACACAACCTCATCATTACTCATCAATCATTATCATATGCCATTCTGGTTGGCGTAGGCGACCATGGCTCTCTGTCCACAGTATTGTTATCAGGATCATTGTTGTTTCCATGCCTTGCTAGGTTGTCAAACTAATATTTTCTCACATTGTCCCTATCTCTGTTCCCGTCAGTCTTGCCTGTTGTGACTATGTTCTTAAAACCTGCCTGTCTGATAAAGTGACAAAAGGGGTCTTTTTCTTATCTTTTTCTTGTATTATTTTTGCATTCATTATAAACCACATCTATATTGCCTCTAATTTCCCACTTTCCAGTTTGTTTATAATGAATGCACGCATTTTCTCTTTTACTAGATGCGTTTCGATTCCTGCATCATGGAATTGTGGATTGATGAAATCTAAGTGATCTATTTTGTTTATTATTGTGGTGTTTACTGTTGTTTGTCTCTTGAAAAAAGTTCCATTTGAGCCGATACATGGAGAATTGTCCTGTTTAGTTTTATTGTATTTTTTTTTATATATACTTTTATATATATTTTTATTCATAGGCAAGGTAAGTGTTTTTAGTAACCTGTTTAATTCATTTTGCTTTACTATTTGTTCATTCGGTTACTGCGGCACCATCCACTTTGTAGGATACCCTCCGACCATTTGGTTATTTATATTAATCTACATGAGTTTGAAAATGAATTCAGAAATAGAATGATCTTGATCTATATGAATTCCAACTAGTTATCACACTAAATTCCATCTGTGTGATACAAGGGCCTGAAAGGAGAGCAAAGAACACTGTTTACCTTCTAATGCATGTCATAAGAGGTGGCTAAGGAGGTTATGGGGTGGAGAATGCTATCCCATCCTATATAGGGTCTATGTGATCCAGAAGCCATGCTGAAATCCAGTGTGTCAGGCTGAAAGGTGCAGATATTGCAGCAAAGTTTGTAAATCATGATACAGCTCATTCTGTTATTTGAATTACATCCTGCTAATCTGCAGGAGTTTGAGACACATGCAGAAAAAGAGGAAGACACTAAAGTCATTCACCAAGTGTATTATATTTCTGCGATCAATTACTATAATGTATTCAATAGAAGGTAGTACTGCTAGTAGAACATAATTGAAATATAATGTATTCTGACTTTTGGTTCATAATCTTTCTTCTGCTTGTTGATGATGATGTTCCTCCTTTACAAGCGAAGATGGGCATGGTATGAAAAACAAATGTGATGAATATGTAAAAAAAAATAAAAATTTGTTATTGTCTAATTTTGTTTGTGAGTTAGTAGATGCCCGATGAGTCCGATTTGTGCTAGGAAAGTTCTATTGCAGTGCATGCAGGAGAGCAGAGGGTTCGGAGTAAGAGTTTTTGGATTTGTCCTTCCGCTTCCATTGCTTGTAGGTCACAAGCAGTGCATCCACATTGTTCTTTCTTTTTCAAATTTAGTGATCGCAGCAGTGATCTGGGTGCACCAAGCTTGGCGATCAAGGGCTGTAGTCTTCCAGGAGCTAGGATTGATGCTGCAGTGCTTGAGAGAGTTTTTAGGTGATCCTTGAGGCGCTTTTTCTGCCCTCTACTTGAACGTTTACCATCGCACAGCTCCCCATAGAATAATCTCTTTGGAAGGCGCTTGTATGGCATACATATGGACGATGTGGCCAGTCCAGCGGAGGTGGAACCTAGTCAGCAGGGCATAGATGCTTTGCATATGGGACTTTTGAAGGATTTTCGTGTCTGGTACTTGATCCTGCCAACGTACTCCCATGAGGTTTCTTAGGCACTAAAGGTGGTTACGGCTCCCTAATGCTGCACTGGCGCGGGCAATATGCAGGGCAACATCCTCTTCAATTGTCGCAGTTTGCGATAGGGTGCTGCCAGAATATACAAACTTATTGGCAGTATTTAGTTTTTGTTCCTTTACTGTGATTACTGGTTTTGTGTAGAGGACACCTGACACTGGTTGGTACATTACTAATGTCTTCACGGTGCTGATGGTGATACCGAACACTTCACAGGCCAAAGAAGAGAGGTCCATGCTGTCCTGCATGTCTTTCAGACTGGTAGCATTTAATGCGCAATCGTTGGTGAACAAGAGGTCGTGAATGTAATTCCTAACAATTCGTTATCATCAGAAATCATAATGATTTTACAGACATAGACTTCAATTACAACTGAACTCATGACGATTGTGATGGTCAGGACAGATGACTCAATTTAAAATTACTTGTCTGACATTCTTCTTTCATCTAAATCAAATCCAGAAAAAGAAAGTCAAATGTTATTGCTAGCTGTGGATTCACTGTTGCGGGTCATGTGAGCCTAAAATTTTGTGGTTCCGTATCGATGAATCAACGTATATGGAAATTGTATGGAAAGATATACGCCAGCAACTAATAGTCACAAGCAGGGTGCTAAAGGTTAAGCACTCGTCCCCTCAGCAATAGAACATATACACAGCAATTGTGGTAGCAATCCTGAACTAACTGTCAAAAGTCTTGGTACTAAGTTTCAGTTGGGTAGACTGTACTTGGAATTAAATACAATGTTGTATATCTGCTCTTGGTAGATTACTGTACACCTTTTACAGATGATATATATGTCAGATACACACTTACCGGTATATAAATACATTGTGTCCACAGAATGACCTAGTCAGTGTTATCCCAATGACGATCATTATTGAACACTACAATGCTCAATTGCTCAGCCTTAACCTGAGTGGTAACTTGATGCATGGATTTCACCGTGTCATGGATGCTATATGTGTAAGTTATTCTTGAGACTAAATTGTTTTTTCACTCATAATTATTTTATATAATGTAGACTGTTTTTCCTTCAGCAATTATGAACAATATAGCTCCTGTATATTTTGTGCAATTGGGGATTTCTTCAGAGCTTCATTTTATTTTAACAAAAAGGAATTAAACTCACTACACCCACCGAAGATGGATGTGTCGGGCCATTGTCGCAAATAAAACGGCAACACAGCTCATTTCTATTCTCTGGACTACATCCTGCTGGAAATCTAGTAGGATCATGGTCCTGCTGCAATTTTTAAGCGGAGTTTGAGAATGAATGCCGAAGAAGAAAAAGAAACTCACTACCACAAAACTTAAACTGTTTAATGATAACTCTAAAATTTAGACTGTTGAATGTGTAACATGTATATAACATATATAACATAAAAATGCAAAAGCTGGATATCCTTGTAGCAATAGACACTAAATTAATAACCTTTGAAAACACGTGCAGTCAAAGAATAATGAACATAGAATGGAGAGATTTTAAAAGTAATTCCCTGAGGGAAGTAACAAACGAAGAATTTGTATTACATTTTATAAAATGGGGCACTGGAATTACTTTTGTCATGTACTTAGAATGAATGAAAACATATTTCCTAAACAAACCATATTGTCTTCTTCTCGTTCGCAGTTTGACATGACTACACAGCAAGTGTGGTTTTCTTAATAAATGCTACTATATTTGAAAGCTCCTCAGTGCTCCCATACAGTTTTCTGTGGATATCCATCTCTGTAGGCCAGTGTTCTTCCCTTAACTGGTTTATAATTCTTACAGCTGATGGGAATTGAACCAGGTCTGTTCTAGCAGCACCGAATCGCTTTGCAACACAAGTAAACAGGTTTTCCGTACTTGACCAACCACATCCCCAAAAAAAGATGTGGCGCAGTCAAGACTTTCAGCCTGTGTACTCAAGTCACTGAGAACAGACCAATCAAGACAAGGACTATTATATCAACGAACCTCCCGTACAAGTATTAAAGTATCCTCAGGAACACAAACAGAACATGCATATTCGTACACAAGGACCTAAAGGCCTTCTTGTAAACATAAATAACATAGAGACGGAACAATGTTGCTTCAAATAATATTCAAAGCAACTGAGAGCAGACCAATCGAGACAAGGACTATTCCCATCAGCTGTAAGAATTATTTTCATTTATCCTCATGCTTCCTGCTTGAATTAACTGGTTTAGTGTATTTCAGTCTTGCAGTAATGTTCAGCTGTCTGTGCTGCCTTCCCTATGAATACAGAGGTGATGGAACCAGTTATAGTCTGTTTAAGTGGCTGTTTAATCTGTTGTGTCCTGTTCTGAGGTGGAAGATAATAACCTGCTTAGCTCTGTCAAGATAGTAATAGTTGTCTTTTGGGTGGTCAACTTTCCTGATAGCTTTGATGAGGGTCCTCTTTTCTTGGTAGGTGATTTCTTGGTCTTTTTGTTTCTGTGTTGCTCCATCCTTTGCTAGCTTATCTGCCTCTTCATTTCCTGGTATGCCACAGTGGGATGGTATTCACTGTAGTACTACCATTCTTTGGATGCTCACTTCTCATGTGGCTTCCTTCAGGTCTAGCAGTTTATCACTGTCAAGGGCTTGTAGGACAGACACAGCATCAGTAAGCAAACCCACCTGTTGACATTGGCTTGTTGTGTTTAATTATTTATGCAGCAATGTTTAGAGCCTCTACTTCTGCAGAGTAGTTAGAGTAGAATATTCCAGTTGGTGAACATGTGAATTTACTCTCTATTTCTGGATATTTTATGTACACTCCAGCACCTTCATTCTTCACTGCTCTGGTTGGTGATCTGTCAAAACTATATTGTGAAAGCAAAGTGCAAAAATAGTCGTGCACCCCAAAAAAAACAACCTTTGCACAGAACAATCAGTAGGGAAAGCTCAATATTGGACATAAACAATACAAAAGAACTACAGCAACCTGCAATGAGGTGCTCAACATGAAAATAAATGACTGCTACCATATGTGCAATCTTTGGCCCGGAAGGAAATATCTGACTTTATTTCATATCCAGAAGTTTCAAAGTCAGTGCTGTACAATGCTTTGGGCAGAAGTTTCCTACTGAGGGATGTTCAAATGTTATTGTGAAGATGAAGTGCTTTAGAACTACCAAAAGAGAATAGTCTCACTATATAGGAATGTCATCTACTAGTGTTTGATTTTGCATGGTAGCTGGTTACTTTACACATACTAATCATTGTTTGCTATTGCATGATAGCTGGTTACTTTGCATATACTGATAATTTTTTGGGACAAAAAATGTTTAATTTTGGAATTTTTGTGGTTCAGTGGGTAATTCATTTTGGTTTGAAATTGGTTTAATAGTTATTTAGATTATCAAAATAGATTTTAAGTTTATGATTTCAAAAAGATTAGGTACTTGAAGCAGAAATTTGATGTGAAATACTTTATGTATCTCATGAAGGTACAGAAAGCAGTTGTGATGGAAGATATATTGTCTGGTAATTGGAATGTAATTTGTCATGGCTTACAGCTGGTTTGAGTTTAAGGAGCGCGGTAGCCTAGTTGATAGCGAGCTTGCTTTCTATCACTGGGTTACAGCGCGTCAGGTTCGAAACCTCGTCTGGACAAAAAAATCCGGGTTGTGATTTCTCGCTTGACATGACCACTCCTACAGTCGACTCAGCTGTAAATGAGTACCTGGTGCATGAGTTAGGGGAGATAAAGACAGCAAGGAAGGGAACTGGCTACTCCACCTAATAGTTGCTGTGGTTTAGTACATGAAGAATTATCTTCATTCCCAACGGCAGGTTGCTGCCATGGGACATACCTTTACCGCTGGTATATATCTATGCCTTTTGGCTTGACACATCCTACTTCAGCATAGTTTTTGGGTAATTTTAACCCTATATGTAACATCACCACCAAAATCTTCAAAAATGTCTTGCATGGTAGGTGACATTTTTATTATTCTTTGCTTACCTGCTACACATGCCCATGCTAGACATGGGCAATATAAGACATACTGAAATGTTGATACTTAAAATTGAGATTTCTCTTCTGAAACCTATTGCAGCATTATGTGCTGGAAGATAACTTATTGTTTCTTAGTTATCATTCAGGTTTGACAAACTGGTAGGGGATTTGAGTGTTTGCAATATCCTATTCTATATATTCTTCAAGAACTTGAGAAATAGAGACTGAAATGGTTTGGTCACTTAATGAGAATGAACCTTATTGGCCAGCAGAAAGAGCATACAACATGAGAACTGAAGTACTAAGAGGAAGACCAAGAAGAAGGAGGTACCAACATCCTGAGACGACACAGTATTACTGCATATCTAGCGACTTATTGTGCCATAGCCTGAAAACTGATTGTCATTCAGTCGTACGAGGTCTAACAGCAAAAGCAGTGAAAAGATTATAGATAGATGGTTATCATTGCTGTGTGTTTTTGGGGTCTGCAAAGGGAAAAGAATAGCTATGCTGTGACCTGCCATTCATGTAATAAAATGCAACTGAGAAGGATTTTAGGTATGGGTTTAGTAAGTGAGCCAGACACAATCTGAAGTTTTATGTTGCAGGCAGAAAGACACAGATATCACTGCCGAGCTGTAAAATATGATACCCCACATTTTGTTGTCTAGATTGCATTCTGCTTATCTTCAGGATTTTGAGAATGAATACAGAAGAATTATTATTTTGGGTTAAAAGTTGCAATTGCATGCTGTGAAAATATTTATACCATTATTTTCTGTGTACATTCATATTTAACAGAATTATCATCTTGAGTTTTCACTGTATAGAGAGAACAGGTCTGGTGAAAGCACGCATCCCTGTCTGACTCCTTGTTTTATTTGTTGAAAAGGGCCAAATTGATTTCCTACTCTTATTGCTGCTGTTTGTTGCCAGTACATGTTCTTGATTATTCTTAAATCCTTGCTGTCAATGTTCAGATTCTCTAGCATGTGTATAATTTCGCTATGTTTAACTTTGTCAAAAGCTTTAGTGTAGTCTATAAAACAGAGGTACAGATCTGTTTTACCTCTATAGACCTCTCTATTAGTGTTCTCAATATATAAATAGCATTGTTGGTGCCTTTGCCGTCTACAAAACCACATTGTTCTGGACTTATTTCTGATTTTATTTTGTTTCTCACTCTCTTCATGATGATTCTGAGAAGTATTTTGGTTATTTGGCTCATGAGGCTGATTGTACGGTGTTCTTCACATTCGGTGGTCCCTGGTTTCTTAGGCAATGCTATGAATATGGATCTCATTAAGTCATCGGGTATGTTTCCGCTGTTATATATGTCATTCAGCAATTTTGTGATTATTTCAACTCCAAAGTCATCTAAAGCTGCTAATTCTTCTAATGTGATATTGTCTGGACCTGGGGCTTTGCCATATTTCATGTGTCTTAGTGCCTCCCTTACTTCTGCTGTGAGTATTGATGGGCTCTCGCCGTTATCTTGTATGTTTATTTCTGGTCTATTGTCATCATAAAGTTCTTTGATATATTCTGACCATCTCTGTACTATGTGATCTATTCCCATTAATACCTGCCCTGTCTTAGATTTTAGACACCCTGTAACTGTTTGCGTTCTCTTTCCTGTTATCATCTCAATTTTCTTATATAGTAATGTTGGTTGTAATGCAATTCTATTTCTGTGCATTTCTTGTTCAGCCAGCTTTCTTTTGCTATTTTGCATTTCTCTCGTATCTCCTCTTGTATTTTCTGATATTCCACTATCTTGTGTTTATTTTTCCTTCTGGTGCTCATCAATTCTAATATTTCTTCTGTCATCCATTTTTGTTTTGATGTATGTTTTACTTTTGGTATTATCTCTTTAGATGTTTGGTTTATCGACTGTTTTAGCATGTTCCATTGATCTTCAATACTCTGAATCTTTGCAATGGCATTGTATCTATTTTGTACAATTATGTTGTATCTTTCTTTAATGTCAGCATCTGATTTCAATAAAGCTAAATCTAATTTCATATTCCTTGGTGCTCTCTTGATCTTCTTTAATCTTATACACAATTTCGCTACCAGTAGTATATGATCACTGTTGCAGTCAGCACCTGGCCTTGTTTTAATAGATCTAATGCTGTTTCTATGTCTTTTAGAGACTAAAATGTTATCAATTTGGTTCTGAGTATTATCACCTGGGCTAATCCATGTACACAGCCTTCTTGGATGTTGCTTGACCATGTATTTCCTATTATTAAATTATGTGCCTGTGCCCACTCTATAAATAAATCTCCTCTTTCATTCTTAGTTCCTAAACCAAATCTTCCTGTCACATCTTTTATTTCTGTTTCACCTACTTTTGCGTTAAAGTCCCCCATTACTATAGTTACTTCCTGATTTTTACACTGTTTCATTGCGATTTCTAGATCTTCATAAAAAATTTTGATGTCCTCCTCTGAACTGCTTGATGTAGGTGCATATACCTGCACAATGTTGATATCCAACGGTTTTCCTGTTAGTTTAACTAATATTACCCGATCTGATATTGCCATAAAACCCTTCACCGTTTTTCCTGTTTCTGTGTCTAATAATACTCCTACCCCCCTCTCGTGTTTTTGTCCTCCTGAGTACCCTATATGACTTTAAATATATCTGACTGTATCTCTCCTACCCCAGTCCACTTCATTTCGCTCATTCCTAGGATATTTATGTTCATTCTTTCCATTTCTTGCTTGATGTTGTCTAATTTACCACACTGCGCTAATGTTCTGACGTTCCATGTTGCTATATTAACACTAACTGTAGGCCTACTTCTGTGTGTCGCCATGACTTTCATCTTGGGAGAATAATGTGGTAGTTTCCCATTGCTTTCCACATCCATATGGGGGATATCCATTTGTATCTGCTCCCCCCATCGAGACCAGCACCGTGCAGAGGTGATGGGGCTTAGTCCAGCCATCAGGGGCTGGAAACTAAGACTGGTTGGGCAGTCCCACTCGAGCAGGACCATAGTCCTGCCCAAGTAAGCAGAGTGCTGAAGACGGAGGCATCCAGCCATAAGGCGCACAGATAATCAGGATGCCATGCACAAAACACAATGGAAACATGTCTACATCTATAAATAGTTATGGTGCCTGCCCTGTGGCGGACGTTCAGGCAGGGACGGTGCCGGGCCCTATACCTCGAAAGTGCCCAACCTCAGTTACTGGAAGTCCTTCTCAATTGCCCCGAGGAGCCAGGAGGCAAGGGAATAGAGCTACTGGCCAAACAAACAAACAAACAACCAATAAAAATAATGCACTGGAATGCTGAGGATGTCAACAGTAAAAGAGATGGATACAGCAAAAAATTGGAACTTGAAAATGTCCTCAGTGAAGAACAAGTTAGTATATGCTGTATCCAAGAAACACACCTCAGCAGCGACATAGCCTTAAAAATCAGAGGCTACCAGTGCTACCGGTCTGACAGAAAGGACAGGCGAAAGGGTGGAATTCTGACACTTGTTAAAAACATTATCAGCGCATGTCAGCTGGAAGTATATATGGAAGGGGCAGAATACCAGATGCTCCACCTAAAAACAGACAGTGCAGAATTCCATCTCCTGAACTACTACTGCCCAAATGATAAACCATTGGCACTAGACACAATTCCAGACAAAGAGAGACTTATGGTGTGTGGTGATTTCAACAGCCACTCTCAGAGCTGGGGCTATGATCATATCGACAAGAGAGGTGAGGAACTTGAGAGCTGGCAGGATGAAAATAATCTCATCCTCCATAACCAGCCAGCTGACTCACCAACCTTCTACTCGAGAGCATGGCACACCAGATCTGGCATTCCACTCACCAGGCCTGGAATGGAACATCACACGTGTCGTTGGAAAGCAGCTTGGGGGTAGTGACCACAAACCAATATTTCTGGCAATCCACAATGAATTTACCAAGGACAGCAGCACGCTCACTAGGTGGAACTATAAAAGGGCAGACTGGAAAATGTACCAGCATTTAACCAGTGTTCTAGCTAAGGACATGAACTTGGACAAAGACATCAATAGAACAGAAAGTGAATTTAATAGATGTATACTACATGCTGCTAGTAAAACTATACCCAGGGTGGCACGCAAAAACTACAAACCCTACTGGAATGATGAACTGGAAAAGCTGCAAAATGAGATGGAAACATCTAGACAGCAGGCTGAGAACAGACCTAGCCAAGAACATCACAACAAATATCAGCAAACAAAGGCTAAATTTCAAAGAGCCAAGTTACAAGCCAGACGGAGCAGCTGGAAAGAAAAAAAGAGTCGCTGAACCTAGAAAGAGATACTAGGAAATTATGGAAACTTGTAAAACAACTAAATGATGAAGGTACAGGGAAAAATACCAGGATCACACTTTATAAAGATAGAAACATTTTAACAGGTAAACATGCAGCTGATTACTTTGCAGATTCCTTTGCAGAAGACAATAACGTCAAAGTCAGCCCAGACAAACAACAGGAGGTTCGAGAGAACCAGCAAAACATTGGACAAGGCGAACCTATACCTGAAGTCATGGAGGCACCAATCACAATGAGAGAACTGGAGCATGCAATATCCTAATTAAAAATGAAAAAGTCCCCTGGAGCTGATGGAGTGTCCAATGAAATGATTAGAAACCTGGGAATTGCAGCAAGAGCAAAGCTACTGCAGATCTTTAACACAAGCTGGTCCACAGGTAATGTACCACAGGCGTGGAGAGAAGCAATAATGATACCACTCCTCAAATCAGGAAAAGATGGCAACACAGTCTCCAACTACAGGCCCATCAGCCTCACAAGCTGTCTATGTAAAACAATGGAGAGCATTATCAATCTTAGGATGCAGTGGTACCTTGAAAGTGAAAACCTTCTGGTATCACAGCAAGCAGGTTTCAGACAGTGCTACTCTACTGAAGATCAGGCAACCTACCTCTCCCAAGAGATTGAGGATGCCTTCCAAGAAAAGAAACTGGTACTAGCAGCATGGATAGACCTCAGGAAAGCATTTGATAAGGTCTGGAAAGAAGGGCTCCTAAAGAAATTGCAAAATTGCAGGGTTAGCTCAAGAATATACAAATGGGTAAAAGCATACCTGCATAATAGAAGAGCCAGGGTACAATTAGATGGTCGCAAGAGCAAGAACGTTCTACTGCATCATGGAGTCCCCCAAGGAGGAGTCCTGTCACCCACACTTTTCTTGGTTTACATCAATGACCTAGTTGCTGAACTACCACACGGGATCAAAGTGGCAATGTATGCTGACAACCTGGTGATCTGGTGCACGGAAGATAATGCAACAGTGGCCACTAAACAAATACAAAGAGCTATCGATGCCCTAACCTTATGGGCAAATAGATGGTGCGTCAGCATTAACACAGATAAGTGCAGCACTACACTCTTTAATCTCTCACCAAAACAAAAAGCTGGTCATATCAAGATAGATGGAGAGCTCTTGAAAGAAGACAAACAACCCACATACCTCGGAGTTACTTTTGATGATAAGCTGACATGGAAGCAGCACATAAACAAAGCAACAACAAAAGCCAGGAGGAAGTTAGCTATCCTGAGAAAACTAAGTGGAACCACATGGGGAGCCAGTGGGAATATACTAAGTAAAGTTTACCAGCAAGGCATAAGACCACACCTGGAATATGGTTCAGCTGCGTGGTGTCCTGCATCAAACACCACATTACAAGATCTAGATAAAGTGCAAAACCAGGCACTTAGAATAATGTTGGGAGCAATGAAATCAACACCCATAGCAGAGATGCAGAAAATGGGAAGAATGCACTTGGCGAACACAGACACAAAAGTACTAATTCAAGCAGAAAAGTTCCAGTGTATGCCAAGTCATCCAATGAAGGAAAGATTCAAAAATCTAGCAATGGGGCGACTGAAAAGAAGCAGCTTTATCCATCAAACTAAACGACTCCGTAGACAACTTACAGACCTACCTGAAGTTGATAGCCCCTTAAGGTCTGTATCAGAACAAACCCCGTGGAGTGAAAGGCATGGAATGTCAATATACATTCAGACCCATGTGAAAGGAATACTAAGCGAGGACGAACAGAACAGTGTGCAGCGAATGACAGTCACCCTCAGTTTCCTGGATGAGGAATATCCACAAGATATATGGGTCACAGTGTATACAGATGGGTCAGCACAGAATGCTGTGAGGAATGGAGGTGCAGGTGTATATATAGAATATCCACACAAGCCTAGAGATACAATCAGAACACCGACAGGAAAATTCTGCAATAATTATGATGAAGAAATCCAGGCAATTAGTGTGGCAGCTAAAAAGCTGCTGAACTCCAACTCTGGCCTACAGCCTGTGGTATTCCTGACATATGCAAGGTCAGTGCTTCAAGCTCTCCAGTCTGGAAAACTAACAGATTTGAAAAAACTACTTAGCGAATTGTCTTACCAGTATAGGGTAACCATGCAGTGGATACCCTCTCACTGTGGAATACCAGGAAATGAAAAAGCAGACCAACTGGCTAAGGAAGGTGCTACCGAAGACCAACCAGATATACCAATCACCTACCATCAGAAAAAACAGATGATCAAGTCAATAAGAAAGCCACAAACACCAACACAAGATGACTATCACATTATGAACAGATCAGAGCAAGTTATAATTCTACGTCTCAGAACAGGACACAACCGACTCCGCAGTCACATGTATACAAAGTTCACGATTGGCAACACAGCCATGTGTACATGTGGACAGGCAGCACAGAGTGCCAAACATATACTTCAAGAGTGTTCTGAGCATGAAACGCTGAGGCATACATATTGGCCAGAGGAAACAACACTGGAATCAAAGCTCTATGGAAACTGTATGAACTACAAAAGACAGTGAGTTTAATTAAGGAGACAGAATTACAGATATAGACATGTTTCAAGTGAACGAAAGAAGAGAAGAAGAAGTATCCGCTCCCTTTGACAATATTTTATATCGGGACAAATGGGTGCCCCGCACTGCTCAGTTGCAGAGCTACCACTTATACCAGTGGCTATCGGTCGCTTCCTTGTTCGTGCCTAGCGAACATCATGACGGCACGATCAACGACTAAACTCCAGACATCCCTCCAGGAATATTCAATTTTCCACACTAGAAAACCCACAAGGAATTTTCTGCACATTACAGTTATTAGTCAATCACTTAAAATAACACATAATACAATCAAAATAATCCCCAAGTGACGACTGAGCGAATAACGTTCAAACTTGCGCCATGTTGACACCGGAAGCCATCTTCACAGTGAAAACATAATGCGTGCAATAGTAGATATCCTAGGAATATCAGTGGGAGGACATAACATAAATAATTTGAGATATGCGGATGACACTGTTCTGATTGCAAAAAGTGAGGAAGACCTTCAAAACTTAATTAAAGTAGTAGTCACAGAAAGCAAAGAGAAAGGCCTCTTCCTAAATATCAAGAAAACAGAAGTAATGGTTATTTCAAAGAAAGAAAATAACACACCTTGCAAGATCATAGTGAATGATATAGTATTAAAACAGATCCACCGATTAAAATATCTAGGTACAATTATTACAGCAGATGGAAGAAGTTCAACAGAAATAAGATGCAGAATAGGACAGGCAAAAACAACATTCAGAAAAATGAAAAATATACTGTGTAATATGACCTTGTCATTAGAGGTGAGAAAGAGAGTTCTGCAGTGCTATATAACCCCTATACTAACATATGGGTGTGAGTCTTGGACAATAAACAAACTGGAAAGTGGGAGATTGGAGGCAACAGAGATGTGGTTCTACAGAAGAATGCTGAGAATACCATGGACTGCCAGAAAAACTAATTTAGAGGTGTTAAAAGAGTTAAATGCGAAACAGACCTTAATCAAGAATATAAGAAAAAGGCAATCTTCTTTTTTTGGCCACTTCATGAGACAGGCAGGTTTAGAGAACATAATCACAACAGGCAAGATTGAAGGCACCAGAGACAGAGGGCGACAACGTGAGAAAATATTAGACAGTTTGACAACCTGGCACGGCAAATAAAAAAAAAAGGACTTTGATACATAATACTGTGGACAGAGAGCTGTGGAGAGCCATGACCGCCTACGCCACCCGGCATGGCACCTGATGATGATCATCTTGAGTAATTTATTTTACTAACACTATTTTCTCTGTATATTCATCTTTAACATAATTATGGTCTTGTGTTATATATTTTTTTTCTGTTTCGTCATTTCCAAAACAGGAAAACTGCCCTAACTTAGAACTGTTATCCATGAACTACTGCAGAGTGGATATTTTGACAATGGATATAGAGAGACTACAACATAGCTTGCCACATCTCAGGACACTCAATATGGGTTATATCCTGGCCAGTAGTGTCAATATTGAGGAAAGACCATCTGTATGTTTGCTTTGATTTTAACAATTGTGAACTAAACATTATTTGTGGTTGCATATTAACACAAAGTCTGGCTCTGTGGCGGTCAGGTATAGAGCATGTCTGTGCCAATCAAAGTATCGGGTTCAAATCTAGCCATAAGCAATTATACATCTTGATCATTCAGAGGTAGATTACTAAATGTATTTATATTGCCTATAAAATCAATACAGTCCAAAACATATGGGTTGATTTCTACATCCTGAATAGGATATTCTACCAATTATGTTTAGGCAATTTGGATGCTTATAATACCCCTGCTTATTCAGTGTCCCAGAATCATTTGGGTAATTCCTATTCAGTCCAATATAATAGATTTGTGGCAGTGTTGATAGTCAACAGTTTCATTTTCAAGAGGAATGTGTTTTTCTGCCACAATGAAGTGGGGCCAGATAAATGGAACACATTATATGGAACAAAACAACAGCTCACAAACACATGCATATATCACACAATGGCATTGGGTCAAAGGGCATGAGCCCATGGGCTGCTGGATCAGGAACCGACACAATGAAGTGTGTTGTGGTTTGATTCTATTCGTGTGATTGTTTGTGTGTTGCGGTTTGATTCTATTCATGTGATTGTGTGTTAAAATATTTGTGTAAGCAACTTTCATATCAGGAATTGGGAGCTGTTTTCTATCTTTCCTATTACTATATGAAACACAGGAATGTTTCATCAGACAAATGCAGTTGCATCTGTGGGTCTCAACAATGGCCCACTAGACACACCACCCATACAACAGAAAGACTTAGTAGATGACATGCTGTTATATTGAGGCTCTCTTATAGAAGATTTGTCATCTATACAATTATATACACGATCTGAGTAGAAGGCTCCTTCAATAGATTTTGCAATAAGCCAAAAGCTAAAGCCTCCTGGATATGAAAGAAAGCTCAGAAAAACCATCCCATGGCACACAGGAAGTAAGAGTTAATCGCTCGTAATTCCTGGAGTTCTCAAACAAACAACAAGGTTTCAGAGTTTTCTTTTATACCAAGAAGACTCCACCTCCAATAGATTTACATGTCTTGAAAAGAAGTAAAGTGCAATTTCTTAGATTGTGGTTCTGGGGGATAATTGACAGAATTGAATGGTATTTCTTAGATTGGGATTCCAGGGGATATTTGACAGAATTTAATGGTATTTCTTAGATTGGGGTTCCAGGGGATATTTGACAGAATGGAATGGTATTTCTTAGATTGGATTCCAGGGGATATTTAACAGAATGGAATGGCATTTCGTAGATTGGAGTTCCGGGGGATAATTGACAGAATTGAATGGTATTTCCTAGATTGGGGTTCCGGGGGATATTTAGTAGCCTAGGCTATCTATCTGTTCTAGTGCAGGTGATCATTGCACACCAAATAAGTCTATAGTTGCTTTGATCCATTGTGGACGTCTGTGGCTTTGTCAATAGCTATGCAAAACAGCAAAAAAAAAGGTCACGCATGAGTGACCATGGTTAGCTTTGAGCTTAGTAACCTGCATGGAATTTCGAGAACCAATTGTCTTGTACGTCTGAATTTTTTGCGATATCGTTGCATACATTCAGCATTCAGGGGAAGTGGTAAAGACACTGAATGTATTAGTTAACAACGGCGATGTCGGATGTGTTGGGCCATTGCCGCAAATAAAACAGCAACACAACACATTTCGATTCTCTGCACTACTTCCTGCTGGAAATCTAGTGGGACTTTTCCTACTATAAGAGAGATCCTGTGGGAGTTTAAGAATGAATGAATAAAAATCCATCAGAATGTGATGGATCAAAGTTCCAGTTTGATGTTGATTTATAAGTTTCTTCGAGTATCTATTATATTTATTCTTTTCTCAGTCTATTCTCTACTTCTAAATTAGAGCTGAGAAATCAAGAAATTTAAATTTGTATGTTTATGGAATGCATCATGTGGGGAAACTTTAGTCTTGGTAGGCGTCCTAACTGTGAGATTCACATGCTCATCTCTTCATATCCCTGTATGTGTGGTTCAGATTTGGTGGTTACTAACAAAACAAAGATCCATTTCTTCTTGTTTGCAGTTGTTTATATCTAAACAGCATATTCAGTTTTCTTAATAAATACTGAAGTATTTGAAACTTTTTCAAGACTCATATAATTTTGTGAACAAGTGTCTGTGCTAAATTTGCAACTGGTTAGTAAAGACCCGTCACCTTTACAAGGCATAAAGCTATACAAGGCATAAAGGCTTAAACATAAAGCTATTGTTTAAGCTTTGGTGCTCCCAATTTATGTACTCTGGTATTGAAAGCCCACAGAACATTGTTAGTACCTTCATCATCATTACGTGCCATGCAGACTGGCTTAACCTGTAGAATGCTGTGTTTACATTTACGTAATTTCTGCCCTGCCGCTGAATTAATTTTTAGAATTGTTACACACTCGTCGGTGGCTGTTTTGAAATTGTGATAACTTTTTTGTTGTTAGAGATGTTTAAATAATTTTTTGCACATATAAATAAAGAATTGAATTCTGCATATATTGTTGTAGGTTTTGTTTGTGCGTGTATGTGTGATACAAGACATGTAAGACAGTCTCAAAGACAATTTTCTACAAAAACCCAGCGATTTTTTACCTTTAGAACGAAAATACAATTGCACGAAGTTTATTAAATATTCCAGAGTGGAAACAGTATAAGATAGACCGAGTTAGCGCGCTATTCACGGATTAATCGTTATAATTTCATGGATTACAAGGATTACACCTTCAGGTATATCTTAAAATCCTCTATAAACCTAGATCTAGTCTAGAAATGTATCATTTGAACTTGGTTAATGTTTTAATATCAAATTAGATAAAACAGCATGGTTTAACTGATCTTCGAGTGTGGAAATGACTTATCTCTCCATAAATAATAATTTGAATCACAATCCATAATAATTTTAATGAAAATTCAATAAAATATATGTCTATAAAACAATTTACCATCATGGCGATGCTTTTGTTTGAAATTATCAATATGTTGCGAAAATATCAATATTTACATGACATTAGGCATATGGTTGCCACTAAAACTGCTGGAAAAGGTAGTCAATTGAATAAATTGCCAGATTTAATAAAACTGGTGAAAAAAATATTAAATATTGATTTTTAATTGATTGAAGTGCACCTAGAAACGGCGGTAAATATACTCGCCGCTCGCTAACCAGAGAAGGGGAAATCTCAGTGAATAAAGCTGTCGCACGCGTCCTAAAGGTTAAGCGATCATGTATCTCAACAATGTTCTTCTTCTTCTTCTTCTGCGTTCGTTCTCAAACTCCTGCACATTAGCAGAATGTAGTCCGGAGAACGGAATGCGCTGTGTCATGGTTTACAGCATTGCTGCCATATCTGCGCCTTTCGGCCTGACACATCCGACTTCAGCATGGCTTTGGGTCACTGACCCTATATGGGATGAGACAGCCAACGCCATCCCATAACCTCCTTAGTCGTCTTTTACGACATGCATGGAAGGTAAACAGAGTTGCTATTATTTGCTCCCCTTTCGGGCCAGGCAACACACAGGCAAACAATGTTCTATTTCCAGTATCTTTTATCAGGATGTTTTTTACTCTTTACCATGTAAAATACCATTTACAATACCATAATATATGCCAAATACCATTTACAATGCCACAATACCATGTAAAATACCATTTACCATACCATGGTTCTGGTTCTTTCAGTGTATTTCATTAGAACCACATCTCTGGTGCCTCTTCCACTACACTTCCTTATAGCTGTCCATGGTACTCTCAGTGTTCTTCTATAGAATCACATCTTTGTTGCCTCTACTTTCCACTATACATCATAATAAAGTTACTTAAATGTATAAAATAATTGTTTAGGGTTCATAAATATTCTTGGGTGTTCCAGATTCTGTTGGTCTTGTTAGGTCAGTCATCAGGGCAAAGCTCCCAGTCTTCTCCAGGACAGAGTGGCTGCATTGAAGGTTTTGCCTCAATATAGCCAAGTCTTGCCTAATACATTTAATGAAATCTGGGTCGTCATGAAGTGTGTGTTCAGGAGTCTGTATTTCTGTTCTACACTGACATTATTTATGTGGGCTACCTTAGTTTGTATAGGTGGCTTTGTAGTCAGTAGTGGTCACTGAAAGTTGATGGTCTGTTGTTGCCTATGCATTTGATGTATATGGTCTGGTTTGTGATGGATGATGAAATAATCCCTTTAGATGTGAGCAGGTAGCTCTTGACAGCCTGTAGTCTTTCTGACAAAAGCACAGGTTCTCCTCAGTTTTGTAACTGAGGCGGCACCCAGATTCACATAAGGTTGTCTCAAAGGCATTATGTAAGGAGAGTTTATGGATGCATGTTTAGTTCTTTTTCAGTGCGCCAGTATTCCAAGATTACGACGTCCTGGTAGAAGTACAGCAGACATTTCTGGGCCATCTGATATGTTGATCCAGCTGCAGTGATAGCACATATAGCATTCCTCTTTACCTAGGAGTCTGTCACAAATAGTCAAAGGTGCAGTGTTCTCTCTCCTGCATCTCTTTGACATCCATGGACATTATTTGAATGCCCACCAATCTGTTTGCGTTTGAGTCCCATCACAATCTGTCAGGCTGAAAAGTGAAGATGTTTCAAGCTGAAAGGTTAAGATGTATCAGGTTGAAAGGTGAAGATGTATCAGGCTGAAAGGTGAAAATGTATCCGGCTGAAAGGTGAAGATGTCACAGCCAAACTGTAAACCATGACACAACACATACATTTTCCAGACTGCATCCTGATCACCAGTAGGAATTTAAGAATGAATGCATAAGAAGAGCATATTCCAACATGATTATAATTTCTGATTCAACATTTCAACATATATGTTTGCTTTCAGTATCTGTCACCAGGATTTCAGTCTCTGGAAGATCTGTCCATTGCAGTTGGCAGTCCATGTGACAACCGACACCCTCTTCCTGTCAATGATAACTTTATAGAGAGGTAAGATTATATAATATGGACAGACAACTGTTGTGTGAATAATACCAATCATTGAAGCATATCCAGTCTGATACATGACAGAGTGCCAATGTACAAATAAAGTCCTCAGTGTAAACAAGAAAATGAAGGAATGGCTGTCTCCAAAAAATATACAGATGTATACCATTAAGATGTTGGGTGCAAATGGTCTCAAATTGCTCTCATGTGGACCCAGGGTTAGCAGATAGCCAAAATTCTAAAAGTACCTTCTCGTGGTGCACGCTGGAAACAGAAATACAGCTGCTCTTGCTTTTTCCCTGGCTAACACTTTTAGGCTTGTGTCTGTGAATGTGGATGCTGTAGATGGAATGAGAATTGCCTGCAGAGAGACAGGAAATATCTCTGAAACCTCTATGCCATTACATCCACTGTCAGCACACAGTGATGTAAGGCATCTGTTTATTCTGACCCGACCGGCTTAAAAAACAGAAACATTGGAGGGGCGACCAATGTTAATGTCACTAACATACAGTGATCTTATGAGTATACACTGGAAAAGGTAACACTAGAGAGCATCGTAGTGTGTGAATTAATTCAGTGGCAATAATGCTACAATAGTCCAGCATGAGATCAACTGACCGAAGTGCTGTTCATGCCTGAGAACACACAGAAACTAACATGTCTCATCACAATTGACCCCATTCAAAGTAGGAGTCATGACTCAAGTATTGGATACGCCAACTTGAACATGCACACAGGACAAGCATTGTTCAAATGTCTTCTTCTTCTTTCGTTCACTTGAAACATGTCTATATCTGTAATTCTGTCTCCTGAATAAAACTCACTATCTTTTGTAGTTCATACAGTGTCCCATAGAGCTTTGATTCCAGTGTTTTTTCCTCTGGCCAATATGTCTGCCTCAGCGTTTCATGCACAGAACACTCTTGAAGTATATGTTTGGCACTCTGTGTTGCCTGTACACATGGCCGTGTTGCCAATCTTGAACTTTGTATACACGTTCAAATGTCTGACCGAAGCATTGTTGAGACTCAAACTCTGGATACAGCGGACAATGTAGAGGGCAGCACAAGTTTCTATAATGACACTGCAAACCACGCCCAACTTGACTGTCGGTCATTGTCCAACATGGTTTATACAGAGAGAATTGGGTGCAGTACCCAAGGACCCACTGCAAAGCTTCTCATCTGAGATTTGTATTTTACCTATGTCTTTGGGTAATATTCGCTATGGCGAAGAGTCAAAATACACAGACCATGCCTGGCGATAGATTGGAGGGCCATCTCAAGCGGACGAGGTGAGTGCGTGAGAAATGCACATGTCAAATCCCAGACCCCTGACATGTTTGGCAAAGCAGCACCTTGTCTAGGAAGGTATATCAACAGGTAAATATGAAGTTAAGTATACAGATTACTGAAGATAACTATCAATATAAAATAATCAGAAATAACAAAATATAGAACAAAG
Organism: Meghimatium bilineatum; assembly: GCA_034231615.1. Lineage (NCBI taxonomy): Eukaryota > Metazoa > Mollusca > Gastropoda > Stylommatophora > Philomycidae > Meghimatium > Meghimatium bilineatum. The sequence goes on from CM067307.1 coordinate 31,330,642, forward strand.
ACAATTATCGTCGTGTCTGTCCTATTGGGACCTTTATCAAGAAACAAAAACCAACTGAGACAACACAACTATAAAAAAACTGTAAAAAAAACAGCCAAGACTTAGTCAATGGCTCTCAAGAGAAGAATAGTACAAGCCAAATAAATATTTCCAACAATGAGAAACATTTTGTCCAATGGAGTACCAATGCAAGTTTGAGTGCTATGGTGTTATATTAAACTCCTGCCAAACTCAGATGTGTCAGACCATTGGCACAAATAAAACAGCGACACAATACATTTTCTGGACATCCTGCTGGAAATCTTTTAGAACCATTGTTCTGCTACAAGAGAGATGATGTGGAAGTTCAAGAACGAACTGCAAGGAAAAAAATATTGAACCAATTCTTTTTAACGATTGTGTAAACAAAAAAACTCAAAGTGATCTGGAAGCTTCTGAGATGTGATTTTTTTAGAATAATGATGGAAATATTGTGGATAGCTAAGAAAGTTAAAGTAGAGGTCCTCTGCGATCTAGATAAATTAGAATTTACAAAAACATTGGAGGCAAACGGCCAAGATTCACAGGACATATGGTGAGAAGAGCAGAGTGTGAACATTTAATTGCCAGTTTGTTGTGGGACCCTAAAGGGGAGCTAAGAATAGCAATATTGTTACCTGCCATGCATGCATGTTGTAAGAGGCAGCTAAGGAGGTTTTGGGGGTTGAGTTGGATGGCCCACCCAATAAAGATTAAAGTGACCTAGGAGCCATGTTGAAGGCAGAAAACTGCAAATATTGTAGCAAAGCTGTAAACTATGACACAATGCATTCTGTTCTTCGGACAACATGCTGCTAATCTACAGGAGTTTGAGAATAAATGGAAAAGAAGAAGAACATTTAGTAACCAGTGACTCAAGATAGAGGAGAGAAGAGGCAAGAAGGCAAAGAAAATTTGCTGGATAGAATGCCATCATGTCATTGAAAGAATGTTATTAGCTCAACTTATTTACAATACAAGACACATAGATTTGTGGAGAAACATAGCCTACCCCAGTCGACAGTTGATTGATAACTTATTTACAATACAAGACACATAGATTTGTGGAGAAACATAGCCTACCCCAGTCGACAGTTGATTTATAACTTAGACACAGAGATTTGTGGAGAAACATAGCCTACCCCAGTTGACAGTTGATTGATAACTTAGACACAGAGATTTGTGGAGAAACATAGCCTACCCCAGTCGACAGTTGATTGATAACTTAGACACAGAGATTTGTGGAGAAACATAGCCTACCCCAGTCGACAGTTGATTGATAACTTAGACACAGAGATTTGTGGAGAAACATAGCCTACCCTAGTCGACAGTTGATTGATAACTTAGACACAGAGATTTGTGGAGAAACATAGCCTACCCCAGTCGACAGTTGATTGATAACTTATTTACAATACAAGACACATAGATTTGTGGAGAAACATAGCCTACCCCAGTCGACAGTTGATTGATAACTTAGACACATAGATTTGTGGAGAAACATAGCCTACCTCAGTCGACAGTTGATTGATAACTTAGACACAGAGATTTGTGGAGAAACATAGCCTACCCCAGTTGACAGTTGATTGACTGATAACTTGTATTACCAATGGTTCTCAATGTGAACCATGGATTTTTGAAGGGCGACAGAAACAAATTTCGAAATTGGAGAAGGGGATCACAGACCCACCCAGAAGCGCCACAGGAAACAAATTATTTGAAATATAACAAAGATTTATCATGATAAATCTTAAAAGAGTTGACTTGCAACAAAAGTTAAAACCTTTTTCTTTTAGGTACTTCAAAGACCATTCAAAGGCATCAGCAGACCACACTATTTTGATTTAGATAAGACCATTGAACAGTTCTTTACTACTTTTACCATTTAAGAACCTCATAAATAAACAATGGATAGATACAAAGCTAAGGGCAGACCTTGCAAACGATGGATTACAGAAATAAAAGAGTCAACAAAAACAAACATATATGTAGCGCACAAAAAAGCCATCTCTAGAGAACTCTTCTACCCCTGAAGCTGCAAAACATAAAGGAGTATAAAGGGAAAAGAAGAAGATAAATAAATTAATGGTCATGTGGATCCAAACTTCTGAACACATACTTCACAACATGAGCATCTGTGTTAATGTTGTTAGCAATATGGATAGCGGCAGCAAGGTCCAGCAGGAATTTGAGACTGTCATTAGCAATGTGGACAGTGGCAGCAAGGTCCAGCAGGAATTTGAGAAATAATTCTTCAAAACAGTCCAACATACAATAAACAAAGATGGTGAATCTGGCCAGAGGATACAGAAATGAGAAAAGAGCTATGGGAAACAACTCTGACCTGGAGCAGATAGTGGTTTAGCTCTGGCAACAGGATTAACAATCAAACAACTCTGACCTGGAGCAGATAGTGGTTTAGCTCTGGCAGCAGGATTACCAATCAAACAACTCTGACCTGGAACAGATAGTCAATTTAGCTCTGGCAGCAGGATTAACATTCAAACAACTCTGTCCTGGAGCAGATAGTGGTTTAGCTCTGGCAGCAGGATTAACAATCAAACAAATCTGACCTTGAGCAGATAGTGGTTTAGCTCTGGCGGCAGGATTAACAATCAAACAACTCTGACCTGGAGCAGATAGTGGTTTAGCTCTGGCAGCAGGATTACCAATCAAACAACTCTGACCTGGAGCAGATAATGGTTTAGCTCTGGCGGCAGGATTAACAATCTAGCGTGACCACAGACCTGAACACAGAAGATGTCATTGGGAGTATGAAGTACATTATGTTTCACAATTATAAAGCTCACCTTTATTTTAAGATGAAGGATCCAGCACTCCTCTTTTGTAATATGTTTACCTTCTCCAACTGTTGAGTTAAGGATCCAGCACTCTTCCTCTGTAGTGTGTTTACCTTCTCTGTTGAGTAAGGATCCAGCACTCTTCCTCTATGGTGTGTTTACCTTCTCCAACTGTTGAGGAAGGATCCAGCATTCTTCCTCTATGATTCTTGATTAGAAACTGGCTTCACAGCACATGGGACTTTCCCATAATTGCTCCGTCCTCCGCTCCAGCAGCCATCCCAGTGTATGTAGACTTAGAGTTCCGGTCTGGTGTTGATTGTGTGATCTTCAGGACTTTCCAAAAAATTTACTTTGCCTCCCCTCACCTCTGAATACTCCCATTTCTAACATTCTCTGTATGTGTACGTTCTCAACCTCATTGACATCTGCATCTTGAAATGAATTTATTACTGCCTTCATTAAGTCTGCTTTATCTCTTCTCAGCAATGTGCTGTCTATCGCCGCATTGCCTGCAAATAAGTCGGCTCTCTCGTTTCCTCTGACCCCAGCATGACCAGGGCAGTATATCCATGTAACACTCTGGACAACTGAGTTGTTCAATAAGTCCCACCATTCTTTTCTTAGCATGAACTTTTCTATCTTGCACAACATGCTTTGAGAGTCTGTGAGTATTACCGCATGTGTTGATGTATCAGTTATCAACCAATTAAGAGCTGCTGTAACTCCCTCTATCTCCATCCTCATGCTCGATGTGACAGTAGAATATGCTGAAGATTTCTCAACCAACTTCACACCGTTTCTGTAGGCAACAAAACCCCAACCGCTTTTATTTGTGTTTCTGCTAACGGAGCCATCTGTGTATATAATTATGTCTTGTGGTTTCGAGTGTAGTTAGATGAGTTCGTGCACTGTATCCTGAGCCCTGACTGCCGTCCATTTTCGACACGCTTTATCTAATTGTATTACTTTAGTCAGTGATTTCTTCTCAGTGTCTACCTCCACCCATTCAATGCCCTTTCCTATTTCTTCCAATTCACATACTCTTTGCAGTGTGTCTTTAGCCTCTGCCATCCATGATCTGCCACGCTTGATTTGCTTTCCCTTTGACTCATCTAGACGATGGTGTAATGGGTGGTGGTTGTATTCTGTCACTTTAAGGTACGACTTAACTTGTGCTACCTGATGTCGCACTCTAATGCTGGGGAGATCAAGCAGAAATCTCATAGCAGAGATGGGTGTATCTCTAGTCCACCCCAGTACCGCTCTCATTGCCTCATTTTTAACTTTTTCCAATCTATCGATTTGTGTCTGTGACAAAGTTAGTAGGTCGAGGCCATAATCTATTACAGATAGCACCACCACTTGCAGAAGCAGAAAAAGTACCCATTTCTGCATGTCGAAGGTCGCCATAACCTTGATAACACTGATCCCTCTTTTAGCCTTCTGAATCATATTTGTGATGTGCTTGTTGAATGAGAGACTTATATCAAAGATTATCCCAAGATATTTAAGGTCCTGTTCTTTTTCAATGAATGAGCCCATACAACTAACAGCTGGCAGTGTGTCATTGACCAGATTATTATTTAAGGAGTACCAGACGACCTTTGCTTTCGAGGTATTGATCACAGCGTTGTATGTTCTGCTCCATATCGACAATTGATCGAGTCCATTCTGTACACTGTCAGCGATACCTGTTCTGTTCCTGCCCATGTTGTATAGTAGAATATCGTCAGCATATGTTAGAACTCTACAATTTCTTGGAGTTTGCAATTGAGCAATTCTTAATGTATACACATTAAACAGTACTGGGGATAGAGGAGATCCTTGTGACAGACCAGGTGATATTGTTCTGATCTCAAACATCCAGGATCCACACCTCAGAGCGACTTATCTACAGATTAGCACATTTATGATGTATTTACCTTCTTCTACTGTAGAGTAAGGATCCAGCACCCTCTAATGAAGTGTGTTTACCTTCTCAACAATGAGTAAAAAACTATCTTGATGTTTGCTATTTCATCTATATATTCCTTGTTCACAGAATGGTGATGTCATCTAGGCAGTTGAAGAGCCTTGACCTAAGAGGGTCAGAACACTTTTCTGTACAGACATTGCTAAAGTTACCATGCCCTGACCTTGAGAAACTCATGATGGGAATTCGAGTAATTGATGATCCAAGGGGACTAGTGGAGTTACTGAAACAGGTATACAAAACAAAATTCTTCTTCTTCTTCTTCGTTCGATCTCAAACTCCTGCAGATTAGCAGGATGTAGTCAGGAGAACGGAATGCGTTGTGTCATGGTTTACAGCATTGCTGTGATATCTGCGCCTTTTGGCCTGACACATCCATCTTCAGCATGGCTTTAGGTCACTGACCCTATATGGGATGGGGCAGCCAACTCCATCCCATAACCTCCTTAGTCGCCTTTTACGATATGCATGGAAGGTAAACAGTGTTGCTATTCTTTGCTCCCCTTTCGGGCCATGGCAACACACAGGCGACAAAATTATAAAGGCATGTTTAAGCCAACAACGATAAAATTTCATTTCTTCTGCTTTTATTCTCAAACTTCTGCAGATTTGCAGAATGTAGTCCAGAGAATGGTTTATGGCATGGTTTACAGCTTATCTGTGATATCTGCACCTTTCAGCCCGACACTGAATTTAACCCTACGTCCAAATTAAGCATTGACAACGGGTCACTTGACATTATATGGAATGGGACAGCTAACTCCATCCCCAAACCTTATTATTCATATCTTATCTTATGACATACATGGCAGATAATTCACTATTCTTTCAGTTCTGTAGCCGAACTGAAAGGTAGAACTAAATGACGCTTAAAGTAATGGTCAGTAGATGAAGATCGTGAGCAATGTTCACAATAGCAGATGGTATTGCAGGAATGGGGAGGAAAATCTTCCCATGTCTTATGATTTATTCCAAATGCTTTCAATGGAGTCTTTAACGAGTCCTTGTAGTGCTTCAAATTAATGTAGAAGTTCTCAGAGATGCTGGGGTACATTGACAAATTATAGTGAAAATTAGATACAATCAAGATTTTTGGACATGTTATGAGAAAAGTAGAACTTGGACTTTTAGTAATCACCGGAAAGATCAAGGGGGAGAAGAGACAGAGAAAGACAAAGTGAGAAATTTCTGGATGTGTTGTCCCTAAAAGAATTCACCAAATCAATTTATTAACAACAGAAGAGATAGAGTTGTGGAGAAGCATGATCGCCTACGCCACTCTGCATGTCACTTGATTGATAGTAGTGCTTTATTTAGCCACCTTGAGATTTGATTAACAAAGCAGATATTGCCTGTGAAGAATATCTTTCAGAGAACATAACTACCAAGCTGAAATCCCTATGGATCCCTAGAAATAAAATGTGCTAGAAAATATGTCACAACACAATTTTGAATTTGCAGCCTCAGGTATGCCGCCTGTAAAAAGCAAATGGCTTACTGTTCACAGTCTGTCTTTGTTATAAGTGAATTTTGATTAATGCTGATACAGCATGCATTTTAATGCAATGCTTCTGGTGTGAACAGATTGCTCTGGTCATTGGGAATTTGACTGTATATAATATTCCTATCTAGATCGCATGCCACTGTCGCAACTAAGGCCTGGAAATCTAGTTGAGGATGCAGAGACTAGGGCCACTGTATTCTTACTAGGCATGTAACCAGGATGTGACTAATGAAAGTCGGAGGATAGGCTTACATGTCGTCTGTGAAATAAATCAAACCCTTCTAAAGACAAGTAGTACATTCACACTAAATATCATCTTGTGTTGCCAGGGCCTGAAATGGGGATTACAGAATAGCAAACCTCTGACTTGCCACTCATGTCTTAAGATACGACTAAGGAATTTCGGTATGGGAGGGGGTGTGGTTGCCTTTTCTATCCCACAGAGGAATGAGGACATTAAAATAAAACACGACAAAAAACTGGCACCACCTTAATCTTAGAATACATCAAGAAACAACAGGTCAAATGGTTTGCACACATCAGCAGACTACCATTAGACAGCATACCACAGCAAGTTGTGCTACACAGTTACAGCAAAGTCAAACCTACAGGCCAACCACGAAAATGATGGACCACTGAAATAAAAGAGGCGATAAATTCTACAATATACTCAGCATATAAGAGGGCCATCTCCAGAAAACTCTTCTATCTCTAATGCTGAAAGGCAACAAAGGACTTCAGAGAATAGATAGATAGATAGATGGACCCTAAGGCAGTTGACAGCATATTAAACCATCTCATTCAGTTGTGTTGTGCTTGTTTCCAAGCATATTGGCATTGCATTTTCCTTGGAACTATAATCAACAGAGCCGAGAGGGAGTTAGTGCAAATGGACAAGACTCTTTCTACATAAAACCTGCTCAGGCAAGCAATCATGTGTAAAATTGAGGGCAGCATAGTCCATTAGAAATATTTTGGACATGTTAAAAGAAATGACACTTTGTTGAATACTTTACTTGAAAATAAAATCGAGGGGAGACAAGCACGAGGTAGGTGGAGATACAAGTGGGTAACATCACAAGATGGACAGGTAACAGTCTAGCAGAGTGAACCATCAAAACAAGAGACAGGGAATATGGAGGTCTGTTGCAGCCAACCTTCACATAAAGTGGCACTTAATGATGATGAATCCATTTGAAATTTTATACTAGGCTGCCTCCTGATCGTCTGTAAAGACACAAGAGATGTATCAATAAATGTATCATGAAAAATGAATCACTTTACTTCAAGCGAATCACTTTACTTCAAGCTTAGTCAGAAATATTTCCTGTGTTACCACAGCCCCATCTATATATTTCCAGCTTGTTTAAGTATTTATCCCTGACATACTAGGGAGATCTCGAAATTGTTTGATCTTAAATAACCTGCACATATTTTCATCTTATTTGAGCATGAAGTATGATGTGTTACCATTTAAGTTGTGCAATATAGGCCTAACACATCCGTTTTCAGTATGATCTCTAAATAGGGAACAGGAAATTTGTATGTTAGAGCCCAGAAGAAAGTTCTCAAACAATGTGAATCATTTATCCTGCAATTTGCTGTTACTAATATTTTAATCTCTTCTACTGTTTTAGTGGCGACATAGTCTGGTAGAAATTATCCTGTCCTACAGCAGTTTTACACTGTGGGATATTACTCAAGCCATGTTCTGTTTAGTGGAGGAGAAGAACTTAGTGCTAGAGAGGATTGAGCTGGAGAGTTTGGGAATTCAGATGCCTTTGGTCAAGTAAGTTCCGGATGATTTTATCATTGTTTACATTTTTTGGAGTTTAGATTTAGTTGATTTTTTTTGTAGTGTAAAATTAATTTCTTCCACGTTCATTAAAAAACTTCTGAAGAACAAGAGGATGTAGTATGTAGAATGGAATGCGCTGTGTCATGGTTTACAGCTTAGCTACAATATCTGCATCTTTCGTCCTGATGCATCCAACTTCAGCATGGCCTCTAGATCACTTTGACCCTCAATGCGATAACAAGATGTTCAAATGTTTCCATAGAAAAATGTAGTTCGCTTATATGCTGTAAAAATGTATACATCACTGCCTGTTTAATTTTGCACTGGTACATAAGTCCCTGTCCAACTGACAAATGTCATAATGACTTTGTAAAAGTTATCAATGCGTTAACATGAGCACATGCTGGAATGAAGAGTTTGAATTAGGATTAGCAGTAGCAAGCAAGTTGTAAGAAAATAGACATTGCTATTAATTACCATGATTCACTGTTTAAAATGATACATTTTATAATGAACAAGAGAAATTGAACAGCAGGGGCACATACAAATAAAAGTTTCAGGTTAGCATTAGCAGGTCATAAGAAACTATATATGATCGGCATCAAACTGATTTCACTGCTAATTAATTACTGCAATTCACTGTGTTTGTGTGTGTTTGCTGCATATTTTAGTGATCAGGCCATGTACATTCTCTACAGAAAGCACAATGAACACTTTTTTCAGTTTCATGATTTTTTCCTGCACTAGTTCCGGTATCATTACTGTGAAGTTTTAACTCTTGTACATATTAGTGTACATAATCGTTGTACATATCTGTTTAATTCTGTTATTCATTTAATTATCTGGAAGTTATTTATTGTTTTTTTGTTTAACGTTATGTCATTACAATTTGTTGTTGACATCATTTTTTACTGTTTTCTGCTTCTTATTGTTATGTTTGTTAGCATCATTGTCTAGTAATGTCTTCATTTACTTCATTGCTATTTGTTGATTTTATGTCCAGATATTCTTTTGTTATATGCTCTTATTGGTATTTGGTTTGGGTTCATTCTTACAAGGTGACTGAACCATTTGACTTGCTATCTTTCAATATTTTCAATACATGATATTATACCAACTCTTTTCCTAATTTGTTTATTTCTTATTTTATCTAGTTTAGTAACCATTGCAGCTTTTCTCAGACATTTCATTTCACATGTAACAATTTTCCTTTGCTGTGAGACGTTTGACATTTTAGCAGAATGTTGGTATAAAAATTGTAGATATTATCTGTCTTTTTATTTCCATCCTAATCGTTGGGTGGAGAAGTAATAGTGAAAGTTGGTAAGCCACTGTGTTCGATTTCAGACACATTATTTTATTTCTCTGTCTAGTCTTCCATTTTCGGAAAAAATGCTGCCTAGATATTTAACCTGTAGCAACCCAGAGAAAAATAATGCATTCTTTCTCTGGCACCCGGCAATTTTTTATGACTTCTGATTTTTCTGCATGAGGTTGCTTTTTTGGCATAACTTTTTTATTTATAAAGTTATTTATTTCAAATTTGGAGACAATAGGGATAAGTGGATGCTGGAAATGGTTTGGAGGTATTTTTTACTTGTGTACGTCAGTGTTATGTTGTGGACAACCAACATAGACAGTGTGGACAAATGCACACAACGGACTTACAGTTTCAAGGTCATCCATAGATCTATCTGTAGAAAACCCGGCTCCACAAATTCCTCGTCATAAATGACAGAATTTACATCACTATTAAATATGACCAACATATCGCTCAATCCATAAAAAACGTTGATCTACAGTACCTGCAACAATAAAGCGTTAAAAATCATCCTCATCTGAATCATCATCCATGAAAAATTCCTGAACAATGGTGTTACTGAAGTTAGGTTCATACAGTATGGTTTGAAAATGTGAAGAGATCGAATAAATTATGACTGAATATTTATATCGTGCAAAAAATTCAGGGACAATCACTCTAGCACAGTTATTATAAGAGCATTATCGGAAATTAACATGGAGGATTGTTGTTCATGACTACAAATGGCTACCTCAATGTGACATATATAAGTTGACATCGGGTGTCTATGGAAAGAGTAAATTTGCCGAAAAATGTAGACATCGGATTGCTACAGGTTAAATTATTTGGCTTATTTCAATTTGGTGTTATCTATTGTTATATCAGTTGGTGTTACAGACTTTTCATAACTTCTATTTTTTTTTTACTTTAATTTTAAGTTGTACTTCTGACATGCTAATAGCAATGCATTAATGTGGTTTTGCAAATTTTTCTCATTTTCATATATTAGACTTTGATCATCGGCTAATAGTAGTTTGTTGATTTCATTATTAAATTCCTCATAAGATTTATTTGCAATGTTTTTTTTCTTTTTTTGAAGTGAGCATCTTTTATTATTCCATCCATGTATAAGTAGAGGTGAATGCATGCCTTGTCTTACTCCAGATCTTGTTTCAAAAGTTCTGACATTCCATCTGTTGGTCTTACTGAGCTTTGGCCTTTGTGGTATAATGTTTTTATATTATCCAACAGCTTGTCCTCTGATATTGTAATTTTCTAAGGTTTCCCAGAGAATGTCTCTATCTAATCTGTCTAATACCTTTTCCTTGTCTACAAATACTGTATTTTGATTGTATCTAAATTGTGATTGAATTCAATTACTTTTTTCACTTAGTTGTATCTTTCAGTGTGAATAGTGCATCTGTACAGCTTGCTCTTCCTCTGAAAATAAATTGGGTGGGACGCAGCTGTAGAAGATCCATAAAGACAACTATATTTTAGAAAGAATATATCACTGATATATATAGGAATAATTACTATTAACCCCTTAGCTGTGGAGGTATTCTTAAAGATATCATGAAAAGGCACCGCCATTTTGTGGAGATCATCCTCTTCTTTTCTTCCCAGGGATAAAATCTGTCTGGGAGTTTATAATAAAGTGCATTTTCTTTCAAACTATTCATCATATCACAATCAGACATGGCAGATAAAAAGAAAAATGAACAGTCTTGCATAAACCTATATCAAAGACAATTTAATACATATATGTTTTAAATAATTAAACTGTCAAACTCAACATAATGTTGAGAAATTTTTTTTTACCTTGAGTGTACTTAGTAGAGGAGTCATATTGAGATGAAAATGTTGAGATTTATTCTCAAATCTCGTTTTTCCCAAACAGGGTGATATGCCCAAAAAGATGAACCTGTCATCTGTACTCCAGTACATGCCATACTCCAGCAAAATACACAGGTCCATCATAATATAAAAATGATGTTTTATTTCAATGGCAGTTACAGATGTCCAGCACATGTCTTTTTTCCTTGTTTGTTCTTTGCGTTATGTTACATACAAATTTGTCCGATCGGCTGCAAATTAATAAACTCATCATTGACAGTGATGCTAGAGTATTTTTATGCATAACGTGTGGCAATCTCATCAAGATTATGTACAGATCCAACGTTTTGTACAAAATTCTCAACTTCTTCTAGAAAAACTAAATCACTCCGGTGAAATTCATGATGTCACAATTAGTACCACGAATTTCCATCTCTTTGTCAGAAACATTAGGTCTATCTAACAAGTAACGTCACTGTCACTTTCCACGTTATATTTGATACGCAAATTACTTACATAGTTCATATTTCCATCATAACTACGGCTGTCATCATCAGTATACATACGAATAATATCTTCAATTACCAAAACTAGGTCTAAAACTTTGCTAATTAAAAATATTCATAATAAATCGGTTTTACTTCCGATCGTTACGATTTAAACAGAAAACAGGAAGCTAAACCATGCATCTGTGCAATGGTCACAGTTTTTAATAAACCCGGTGCAAACTGTAGGAGTCAGCCAGTTGAATTGGCGACTAATTGGAATCTGGTTAAGGATACCCACACAACTAAGGGGTTAAGTTCATTTAATTTTTTTCCTCATTTAATTTCCTTCAAGCTATTCATTGTTTGCATGGATGTTGATTATTTACCAATTGAGCTCATGTGAATGTGTTTATTCTATTCTTAATTTATTTCCTCAGAGCTATTTGTTTCAATTGCCCTAATCTGAGAACGGTCAATCTACAAAAATGCCTTTCATTACCGAAGAAGCTCAGGAGATTTTTCGACAGGCAGAAAATAACAACCTTTAGGAATATTGTCAGTCAAGTGTGTAAACATTTGCCTGCTGAATAGTGTGAGGATACAGGTGGGAGAAGAGTGAGAAAGAATGAATGCAATAGAGAAGAGATAAAATGCATGCTTATTAGATGCAAGCACTTTACAAGTTAACCCTTTCCCAACTACGTGATTTCCTTATTGTCACTCCTGTATCACTAAGATAAGGGCAACAACTCCACCTAATTGTCGATATGATGATTTTAAAAATGCATTTTCTTTAAAACTGTTCATCATGTCACACTTAGATTTGGCAGATCAATAGAAAAATTAAGTTTCACATGAAACTATAGCAACTTTCGTTACTGTTATGTTTTCCTGTGAAGGAGTGTAGGGAGGCTTTCTATGGGCTGTGGAAATAAAGGCCGCTTTGCCATAGCAGATGCCACGACATGTACAGGAAGGATTTTGATTGTACCTCCGAAAGAAAAATCCTGTCCCAACCGTGGCATCATGAACCCAGGAATTCAAGGTCTGAGAATGGCATTCTAACCACACGACCATGCGCTCCACAACTATAGCAACATAATGTGTGTGGGGGGGGGGGGGGTAACAATGATCATTTTATAGTGCTGCTTATGAGGTTATTGAGATATTTTCTCAAATATGCTTTTTCCCAAACAGGTTGATATCCCTGAAACATTGAACTCCATATCATACTCAGACAGAATATCTCAGGCCCATCACAATATAGATACAAAAAACCATTTTATTTTGCTGACAGTTACAGATGTCCAGCATGTATCCTTCTTTCCTCGCTTGTTCTTTGCGTTATGTTGCATAAAAATTTGTTTTGATCAGCTGTAAATTGATAAAACTCCTTGTTGACAATAAGGCTAAAGTATTCATAAGGTGTGGCGATCTCATCAAGATTATGTACAGGTCCAACGTTTTCTACAAAATTCTCAACTTCTACTGGAAAAAATACATCTATCTAAGGTCTATCTCCAGGTGGAAGCTGGTTGATAGCATCCACACTTGCCGTTAAGAATAGCGGTGGAAGCTGTAAATTGCTGTTCAATGCCAGATATGATGCCTGAGTTGTACTTTGTTCGTGTTTGTGCAGGGTGGTCATGATGTTATTGATCTGATCACTCCAGTGAAATTCATGATTCCACAATTAGTACCACTGATTTCCTCCTCGTTATTTGAAATACCAGGCCTATCTAACAAAGGAACTTCAATGTCATTTTTCACGTTATAATTGGTACGCAACTCACCTACATCGTGCATATTTCCATCGTAACTATGGCTGTGTCATCAGTGTACATATGAATAATATCATTCATTGTGAACAAGTTGTTTCAAAACTACAAATTTGAAAAATTGCATAACAAATCAGTCTGATGTAATATTCTCGCAATGTAAACACGAAGAGGAATCTCGAACTCTGAACTATGCAAAAGTCGCGGTTTTAAATTAACCCTTGTCAGACTCAAAATAAAATATAAATCCTAGTGAAACAAGTAAAAAAAGGGACTCCTGTAACTCTAGTGTTCTACCAATACAGGTGAGAACCGGTAACTCTAGTGATCAAATGGTTAATTAGAATAGGACTTGACCTCAAAGCAGGCATTTTTATTTCATTATCTTCCTTTATCTCTTTACAGTTTGACATTGGATGTCAATTTAATATTATAGATATTTCCAGATCAAAAGAAATATGGATGTATATTTATTATTAACAGTAGAAGTATGCTAAGATGCATATTATAGACAAGGAAGTCAGTTCCTTACAATTATTTTCTATACACATAAATGTAGACATAAAAGGGACATTATCCTCTAATAAGTTTCCACATTGAGGACAAGTGCTGGATAATGTGATAATTGACCCCTTAAGTCTCGGTCAATCAGGAAAACCCCTGGGTTTGATTCCTTGGCTAAGGAGAATAACTGCAAAAATTAGAAGTGACTGCAAGAAAATCAATAGAAAATACAATTTTCAATACATTTTTATGATTCAAAGTTCAATTTACAGATAAATGGAAGATATGTTGTTCTGTGAACAAATCTTTGTGAATGTCATGTAAGATAACTTTTATTTATATGTAACAAGCAAGAGGAAACAAAAAAGGAGCACCAGTTTCCTGTCAACTTCATTTACTTGTGTCAAATTCTTGAGACTAACGGGAATTTAACCAGGTCCATTCTAACGCCACTGAATTGACTTGCAACTCGAGTAAATGGGATTTTTCCTTACTTGACTAACTGCATCTCCAGAATCACATCTTTCGGAGGAAGAGCTTGCTGGCTGCGAAGCGCCTCGTTGGAGGAAAGATGCATGTTGGGTGACCCAGACAAACTATCAGCTTATCTCATGACATATACCCCTCTGAGTAGAAGGTTCCTTCAATAAGTATTGTAATAAGCCGAAAGATGAAGTCTCCTGGGTATGAAAGAAAGCTCAGAAAAACCACCCCACTGCACATAGGAAGTAAGAGCTAATTGCTTGCAGTTCCTGGTATATTGACAAACAACAAACAAACAAATGGAATGTTAGAGAACGTGAATGAATCAGACATTGATGGGGAAGTGGTTCAGTATTATTTAGTAGTTGAAATTAGCGAAAATATGTAGTGTAGGCCTAATTGAAGTCACACACCCACACACATCCTCCCTCTTTTACCCATAAGATCTAGTAATGATTGAGAATAGCCGAAGACCAACCACATATACCAATCACCTACCATCAGAAAAAACAGATGATCAAGTCAATAAGAAAGCCACAAATGCCAACACAAGATGACTATCACATTATGAACAGATCAGAGCAAGTTATAATTCTACGTCTCAGAACAGGACACAACCGACTCCGCAGTCACATGTATACAAAGTTCAAGATTGGCAACATGGCCATGTGTACATGTGGACAGGCAGCACAGAGTGCCAAACATATACTTCAAGAGTGTTCTGAGCATGAAACGCTGAGGCATACATATTGGCCAGAGGAAACAACACTGGAATCAAACTCTATGGGACACTGTATGAACTACAAAAGACAGTGAGTTTTATTAAGGAGACAAAATTACAGATATAGACATGTTTCAAGTGACGAAAGAAGAAGAAGAAGATTAGTTAACAGCTGATCTATATCAATTTTATGATAAATCAGGTCCTGCAAATGAAATTCAGATTATTCTGCTTTTAAATATGACTAGGCCTATCTTTCACTATTTCTATGTGAGTCAATCTTTGAAGTAGACACAGAACAAATTTGTATGCTGGTATCAAATTTAAAAAAAAAAAACCAAGATCCTTTTTGGAAATCTGTTTTACCAGATATTAAGGTCTTTCTTTATATGAACTAGGCCTCTATGTTTGGAGTAGTTAACAATTACAGAATGATGTTGTCATGCTGTGTAAGGAAGACTGCTTTGCAGCTTTCATTTGAATAGTTATCAGCAAACATTTTTACACAAGTAAATGAAGCTGAATAACCGAACTACTCTGTGCTGACGATTAGTGTCTACTCCACATTTCAAGTGAAGAGCTGCAAGATCACATAACCCTATTCAATGAAAGCTGCCTCAATCACAACATGAAGATCAACACAGAAAAAATAGAAGTCATTTCTATAGACAGCAAACTCAATCATCATCATCAAGTGCCGTCTCTGCAATGAAGGTTGTCTGCAACAGGCCTCCAAAATCCCCTATCACTTGTCTTGGTGGTGCACTCTGCTAGACTATAACCTGTCCAACTTGTGATGTTACTCTCCCACTTGTATCTCTGCCTACCTCTTGCTCGGTTCCCTTTGACTTTACCTAAAAACCCAATACAATTAACTTAAAAATAAATCATGAACTACTAAAACAAGTGCATGAATTTAAATATCTAGGGAGCATTTTACTGCTGATGAAAGAATAGACAGAGAGCTCGAGACATGAATTCCAACTACGTAAATTATGAATGTATACCAATTTTAAAACACACATCTATCCCGATGGAAACTAAAAACAAATAATAAATTCAATCTTTATTCCAACATTGTGTTTTCAATGTCAGGCATGGACACTAATAAAAGAACACTTGAAAGCTTACTACATGTGAAATGAGATGTCTAAGAAAAGCGGCAGACAGAAGAGATCATGTGAGAAATGAGGGGATTACAAGAACTGTTGGAACATCAGTGGTCAAATATATTGAAAAACATAAATTGAAATGGTTCAGCTACTTATTGAGAATGAACCTTTATTGGATAGCAGCAAGAGCATACAACATGAAAATGGAAACAGCAAGATACAAAGGAAGACCAAGAAGAAGGTGGATTGATGGAGTTACTAACATTCTGGCACTGCACACACAGTTTGTTTGTTTGTTTTGCGTTCGCTCCATTGTAACCAGCACGGATATCCGTGCGATTTCCGCCGGGAGCGTGATTACGCTGTGCCACCGTTATGCGCCTTGTGGCCTAGCACATCCGATTTCGGCATGCCTTGACAATTTGGGTGGGCTACCCTAGCCTGTGACAGCCTTCCTATCTGTCGCCAGACGGTGAATGTGTACTGACTCTATGCCGAGACGGTTTGTCTTTCACGTCTGTCCTGCACGAGGCGTTCCGCAGTCAGTGAACATGCCTCGTGTAATTAGACGTATTGTGCCCGTGCTCATCGGGTACTAAACCTTTTCTCGTCCTCAAGCCTGGTTCCGGTTTAGGAAGAACTTGACAGAAGAGATGGGCTCGGGCTCATTCATCTTCTTAGCCGAAGCGTTATTCACAAACTTTGTGAGCCCCTCGTCCAGGTCTGAATCTGTACACATATTTAGGAACGTTAGGAACTTGTGCTTTGTTCTAGAGCTGAACAGTGCTTGTCACCTCGGACTGCTATGCCTGTGCCCATCGGGTACTGAACCTTTTCTCTCCGCGAGCACGTTTCCGGTATAGGAAAGACTCGACAGTAGAGTTGGGCCCAGGCTGGGATCACTGGTAACTAGAAGCTTGTCTCGAGCAAACAATGCTTTAGTTCCAATTTCATCTAACTGTCTTCCATGCTTTTTACACATGACGCTGCCCTCTAGCGCTGTGCATCTTTCTCAGTGTACTCATTGTGCTTTTATTTTTATTGGAACATCTGCCTGCTTCGTACCGACTACATTGGCCGCCCTCCAATGCTTCTACCAGACTTTCTAGCTTCACTGTGTGTCGACAGTCTTGCTGCATGTGTTGGCACAGTGGTGTCGGAGTTATTAACTGTCTTTTTGCAGTCAAATCTCATTCCATCTGTTACCTCCACATTCACGGACACGATCCCCAAAAGGTTTAGCCAGAATCAGCATTAGCCGCTGTATTTCTGTTACCAGGGTGCGCCACGAGGAGGCACTTTTCAGATCTTGGTTATCTGCTAACCCTGGGTCTGCCAAGAGCAATGCGTTCCCTTTGCACCCCGCACACACAGTATTACTGCATATGAAGCGACCAAAGATGCAATAGCCAGAAAACCGATTGTCATTCAATCCTACGACGCCTCACAGCATATGCAGAGAAAGGGCAATAGATAGATAGAAATGAAGCCAACATAAAACTGGTGCTCATTGTTTTCCTCCGCTTGTTACATGGCAAGTAAACTTGTCTTATATGACATTCACAAAGATATGTTCACAGATCAGTACCTCTTCCATTTATCTCTTAGCTGGACTTTGAATCATAAAAATTCATTGCAAATTGTATTTGTTATTAATTTTCTTGCACAATCACTTCTTATTTTTGTGGAGTTATTCCCCTTGCCCTGGGAATTAAGTCTGGAGTTTTTCCTGATCGACTGGGTCTGAAAGGGTTAAGAGAAAGACAGTTGTACATTTAAAATTGCTCTCAGAAAATTGAGTAAAACTGTAAAAGAGTGTATGTGTGAATGAAGAAATGAATGTGACTGTTTATTGCCACGTATGAAAATACAATGCTCACATATTTGTGCTTTCATATTTTACTTCAAGTAAATTTGTAAAGAGATTGTATGTTGCCCTCAAGATTGAAGCTGTAATATTTTGCATGACCAAGATGTCTGTCAGTGCACCCAAAAACCTGTCAGTGCATACTTGTTAATATTAAATCATGTATTTTATAATACAACATAACTCACATTATTTGTTATTATTAATGTTATTATATTAATTTGTAATTATGTTTTGTTATTTCAAGGTTATTTCATTTCGCCTTTTTGAACATGCTTATTTGCGTTGTTATTAGTTAGATTTGTGCAATCCAAATGTAGGGTCTGTATATGTTTCAACAGCTAAATTAGATTTAATTTATATTGCTAAACAATTTACTGCATTGTGTGATTCTGTATTTTTATTTAGACCTTTGTCCACTGTGACATAAACTCAGTGTTAGTTTAAAGTTTCTTTTAGCATTTGTTATCAAACTTCCGCTGGATCTGTACTGTTCAGGACAATGGTCATACTAGAATTTAAGCAGGATGCAGTCCTGAGCACAGAAATGTTTTGTGTCACCGTTTTATAAGAGCCTTCTGCCCAACATATCTGACTTTGACAGTGTTATCGAATATGTTCAGTGTTTTTACCAATTTTACTGAACAATAACCATTCATAGCTATATACTAGTAGGCCAGCCATGAGACGCAACATGTTGATTAGCTTTGCTCCCACTGTACATTGGTCCCTTTCTCCAATCTAACTATGCTCACACAGTCAACGTTGCTTGACACCTTGCCACAGATAGCAACTTTTCAATCGATAAAACTATATAAATTTAGTTTGGAGTCTCAACCATGATTTTGTAATTCTCAGATTATTTAGTCTTACGGTGTCCTTTATCCTCATGAAATGTATGAGGAGCCTTATCGGCAGACTGGTTGCACAAGAAGCCATCCCAATTTGCGATGGAATGTTCTACTGTCTTTGACTGGAGAGGGAACATGTTTGACTACAGACACACTGAGATATAACTCAGTGTGCACTGGCAATATAACTGACAATCTAGCATGACCACAGATACTGAATGCAGAAGATATTTTACCAATTGTTCAGATGCACATTTTGTCAAACTATTCTAAAGTAGTAGATCTATCAGTTATAGCTCGGAAAGAAGACTATTAATACTTGAGTTATCCTTAATTCAAAAAATCCTCCCACTCATTCATAGTTCATAAAATTCCTTCTCAACTCTTTCCTGTATGTTTTCCAGTTAAGGAGTGAAGTTTTCCTTAATTTAGAAAATGCTCTCTTGTTCATATTTAATTCATAAAATGTTTCATTGTGTGTGACCCTTAAACCATATGATGTCCCATCTTGTACCCTTAAACCATATGATGTCCCATCTTGTACCATTAAATCATAAAATCTACCATACCATACCTTAAATAATAAAATATCCGGAGTGCTAAGGGTCTCTTGTGCGGACCCAGGGTTAGATGATAACCAAGATCCTAAAAGTACCTCCTCGTGGTACACCCTGGAAACAGAAATACAGCTGCTCTAACTGTATTCCTGGCCAACACTTTTAGGCTCGTGTCCGTGAGTGTGCAGACGGAATGAGATTTCACTGCATAGACAAGCAATATTTCAGACCACCTATGCCAACAACGAATACAGCAATGCAAGACAGTCCGGTCTGAGCATTGGAGGGGTGGCCAATGCAATCGACATGAAATAGGCAGATGCATAGTGAGAGTCAAAAGATAACGTACTGAGTAAAATGAGAGGGCAGTGCCATGTGCAAATAGAAAGGGTCAACGTTTCAAAGAAACTGAAACTAAATGTTCTGTTAGCTCGAGACAAGCTTCTAGTTACGGGGGGTCCTTATGAGTAGAGATCCAATTGTGGGCACCCTGCCAAGAAGGCAGACCTGGCCCAACTCTACTGTCGAGTTTTTCCTATACCGTAAACATGCTCGTGGAAAGAAAGGGTTCAGTACCTGATGGACTCGGGCACAAATGGGACAAGGTTGCCCACCTTGAGAATATGCTTTGCTCCTAAACGAGTGATGAGACTCAGACTTGGACGAGGCTTCATGATGTCAGTGAATGACACCTTGGCTAAGAAGGCGAAAGAGCCCAGGTCCAACTCTTCTGTTGAGTTCTTTCTAAACTGGAACCAGGCTTGTGGATGAGAAAAGGTTCAATACTCGATGGGCACAGCCACAAAATATATAATTACACGAGACAAGTGTACTGGTTGCGGAACACCTCGTGCAAGATAGATGTGAACAATAATCGTTTCGCCGAAGAATCAATACACACCCGCCACATGTCGACTGATAAGGCAGTCTGTCACAGGCTAGGGAAACCCACTACCCGAATGAAAGCCATGATGAAAACAGATATGCTGGGCCTCAGATGTCCAGGCCACAGAGTGAGTCAACCGAGGTGCAAATAACAGTTCCACTGTGGAATGAGCAATACAGCGAACTTCTCCCCAGCGAAAATCACATGATTTTTCGTGGTGGTTATAAGAGAATGAACACAGAAGAAAATAAATATCCCATCATGTAACCTTCATTCATAAAATGCTTCTAAATTTATAAAATGCTCCACTATGTACCTTTAATTTATAACATCTCTTAAATATATGTCCAAAATTTTCTTTCATGTACCCTTAATTCCTAAAATATCATATCATGTACCCTAAATTCATAAAACGCTCCTAAATTTAAAAACAAGCCCTATATTGTACTCTTAATTCATACAATGTGTCTAAATTCACAAAATGCCTCATAATGTATCCTTAATTAACAAAATGCTCCATCAAGTACCAGTATTTCATAATGTTTAATAGTAATTCATCCAAAATTTATAAAATATCTAATTCATTTTTAATGAATAAAATTACCTCGCACTTATCATCATTTCATAAAATACTATGTTTAATCTTAATCCATAAAATTTCCCCTCTTTCATATTGTGTTAATAAAATTCTTCCTCAAGCATTCAAAATTGTCTTCTCATTCATCTTTAATTCATGAATTGCTTCTCATTTGATCCTTAACACATAAAACGGCCCCTCTCCCCCCCCCCCCCCCCAAGTTAACATTAAGCCATAAATTTATTTAATAAAAACAATAGCATTTATGCTGGCTACAATATAGTGTGTACATTTATAACATGAATGGTCTCTACTAATGCTCCTCATGAAATTTAGTTTATTCATGTTCTCTCAACATGTAGCTTGTTAATATCCTTGCTACCATATTACACTATATATAACTTATTAATTGCCGCTTTAACCAATTTAATTGTAGAACATTATCCTTAAAACAGACAGGATCTGACCATTACTATCATAGTTTTCAGTGAATTAGTTGTATAGGTACATTTATTTTTTGTTCATCCTTTGTCAGTTCTGAAATGTATGAAAGCTAATGTCGATAACACTATGGACAGATAAAAAAAGCTAATGTCGATAACACCTCGGACAGATTAAAAAAAGCTAATGTTGATAACACTATGGACAGATAAAATGTGTAAAGATATCTTGAAAGAATTCATTAAAAAAAAGTATGATCTTACAACACAACAGAAGATGACACTCCATATTCTTTTGATACACGAGAAAAGGAAAGATGGAACACATTGTAGTAAGAGGCAAGTTGAAGATCAAGAGGAATAAGGGAAGACCAAGAGAGAAGATGCTGGAGGTTTGGCATTGTAGCATCAGGGGATGTCGATATTAGAAATGATTGGCGGTACATGAGATAGACAGTTGTGGACATACATAATAACCAATGTCATTTAGCAGAAGAAAAGTACACAATTAATATTGAAGCAGTCTGTTTAAAAAAATGTTGATTATTATTGCACCTTGTTTTCATTATATTTTTTATTCTGACTTGTTTTGCTTTGACTGTTGTATGATTAATTTTGAGAATACTAGTGGACAGTGAACAAAATAATCAAGCGATTAAAAACGTAAAACATTGAAGGGAGTTAGCTCTTAAACATTATACAGTGGAGTCCTATTATAACAACTTGGTCCAGACTGACAAAATATGTATGTTCATTCATCATGTGACATATTCTTTCCAGAACATGGTCTTCCTTATGGATTCTCTGAACACTGTGATTCTGGATGAGTTGACCTGCTAAAGCTAAAGATATGTTTAAGCAATCTGATATATCACTGCACCATCGCCGTCTTCTTCCCCTGTTGTCGTTACCTCTGCCTTCAGTTATTAATCTTTCAATGGTGTAATGTCACTTTATGTGACAAAAAAAAACACATCTTTCTTTATAAGATTTTGTTAACCATCTTCAACATTTAGCTGTCCATGGTGAACGTACAATTATTGTGTAGCATCTTATTTTGAAAGCAGCGATTCTCTTTACTAGTTTTTATTTAATGTCCACGCATCACAACCGTATATTACCACTGGAAATACACGTTCTGACCACACAGTTTGGCTATGCTGCTGCTAACTTGCCAAAGATTTTTCAATGTTCGCAATTGCAATTCTTCTCTTACTTTCGACAGTGCAGTCACCTGAGCTATTTATGTTTGTGCCCAGATACTGGAAATTTGTTACGTCTTCTAATTCGAGTTCCAATTCAGGTCAACTAGCTCAGAATCATGAGGATCAGATGATGCATAAAGACTACGTTCTGGAAAGCATATTTCATTTAATATCCATATAATATATATGATTTGATATGGTGTCGTTTCATTTTGCTTGGTTTATAAGACTAATTTTCAAATTGTGTATTTCAGTTGTATAAAACCTTTCTTCAGTTCTAATTTATATGTTATTTACTGTTTTTAGTAAATGTGATTTTATGTTTATTGTCCTTATCATTGATAAATGATGTCATTTTTAGGTAAAATAAATGATGCTTTGTTTTTTAGTTTTGACACTGGCATTGCGAGCCAGATTTATTTTGCATATATGCCAAATGTACTTTGGTAGGGTTACGTAGAACACAGGTTTTTGATGTTTCACTTGAACACAACAGACAATCACCAAGACTAAGGAGTTATGAGGTGTAAACACGAAAACATACAAATCACAATACACAAGACATTTTCAACGTTTCGAACCGTTATTCTTTCTCAAGAATATATAAAACAGTGAAAAACAAAACAGTAAAAAAAATGTTACCAACACAGAGGCACTAGATAACATTTTTACATGTTCAAGGTGACAATGATTTGGTAGGGTTAGGACATGCCATGCTATTACCTTATATATTTTACAACTTGTGCTAGTATTCAATGTGTCTTTAGTGGGGGAAAATTTTTATTTCCATATTATTTGTGAATAAAGTTGCAATCCCATTTACCAACCATTTTCAATAGACTGATTAGATTATATGTTGCTATTGTTATTAGTTTCTTCTTCGTGTAGGTCAGGAATCATAAACTTAATTTTATCATGTCTCTGTGCCATTTTGTTTTGTTTCTTTCTAGGTTATACATGTCTCATAGTATTTCTTCTTGTTTGTACTTTCTGTGAGGATCTCTGTGGCTAATTGGTGAATTTATTTTCCCTGTGTTCAAGTGGTCACTGATTTAATCTCAGCTTGTGACTCATGTTTACAAGGACATTTCTTTAGAGATCCTTTAAGATTATTGCTTGAGGCTATGAGCAACCTGGGCAAGCAGCATGCTGCTTTGCTGGGAGGGCAGATTCTATCTACATACCATTTAGCTCCATGTGGAGCATAGGTTTTTAACCAACCTCTATCTTGTCCTATCTATCTATCTATCTATCTATCTATCTATCTATCTATCTATATATATATATATATATATATAGACAGAACTATGGTACTTTTAAAAATCATATAAACAAGCTGTATGTGCAGATATCAACATTGGACAATTATTTTAAAATATTCAACAGGAACATTTAACATATTTTCTTCTTCTGTTTGCCTGAAATCTGCAGATTTATCACTTCTTGGCTGTATTTTGTAGCTTATGCAGAGATCTGCAGTTTTTCTTCTAGTGTCTGTCTCTGAGCCAGTGTATCTATTCAGCATTTTATATTCAGGACATTCTCGAAGTATGTGCTCAGCAGTCTGATGGCTTTATTGCCATGTGCTCTGCAATCTGAGGTACCTGTCTACATGGCTTTGTTGCCACATGCTCTGTGGTGCCTGTCTACATGACTGTGTTGACATGGCTGTATTGCCAATATTGAAATGTGACTGGGTCCTGTTCCGAGGAGCAGAATGACAACTTGCTCTAGTATGTTCATAATTCGGTAATCATCGTGGGTTGGTAGCTTTCAAGTTGCTTTGATCATCTATTTCTTCGGAAGGTAAGATATTGTAGCTTAGTGATGGTCATCTGCTGTATTCTCCTTAGCTAGTTGATTTGCTTTCTCATTTCCAGGCATTCAACAGTGAGATGATATCCACTGAATGTCTACCTTTCGCTGACTACTTAGTTTGATCAGAAATACTACAGAATGTGGGAAAAGATCAGGGCTAAGAGTTCCTTGGTTACCACCTTGATTATTTGGATTTCTGCACTGGGTGATAGATTTTTCCCCCTGTTGGTACTTTGATCTTGTGCACCATTTAGGTACCTTATAATGCCATTTGACTTTGCAAATCTGCAGAAGACTTGCAAATATTGCACTGTAAACTTTTCAGTCCCAGATATACAGCACACAATGAATCATCCTTAAACGTGTCTAGTACACTTCATTATGCTGTCCTTGAATACTATAAGCTAGTAGTCGTAACCTTCGATAACAGTTACCATGTTGTTTCGACAGGCCGACATTGTGCTTGAACTAGTTACGGGCACGGCGTGGGTGGACGGAACAACAAACAAACCTGTCGCAAGGGCCAGAGTTGTTCTGTAATGTCGACGTCTGTTTCGGCAGTATCGAAATACCATCGAGTCGAATGGCTGCTGGAACAGAGGTCGGAGCTCTCATGGGAATGCCCCACATGCTGTGAGGCCAGTTTTTCTAATAAAAACTATATGCTTGAAGAGAAAATAGCATTTGTAGCGAAAGAAACGGGTTTAAAGGGGAAATAGTTCCCAAAGGTTATCGTGCCTGATAATTTTTGTGCCATAGCGGTTTTTGTGCCTCTTCAGTATTTTTTCACCTTATAGTTGTTTCTAAAAATCAAGGTTTGACTCAATGTACATATCATATCTTATCAATATATAACCCTTTCAAAATTGTATGCCGCACATAAAAAAAACCTTCTGAATATTATTTCTTGCGGGAATACATTATCTGCTTTTATTTCTTCTTGATGGATGACAATTTTTCTGTGGTAATTTTTGTTAATAATTGAAAACATAATCACATTACTTGTAATTATTAAAATTGTTATTGTGATGATGATGATTGAGAACTCCAGGAATTGCGAGTGATTAATTCTTACTTCCTATGTGCAATGGGGTGGTTTTTCTGAGCCTTCTTTCTTACCCAGGAGACTTCAGCTTTTGACTTAGTGCAATGCCTATTGAAGGAGCCTTCTACTCAGAGGGGGTCTATAATTGTATAGTTAATATACTACAAAACTTCCATAAGAGAGCTTCAATATAACGGCATGTCACCTACTAAGGTTTTCTGTTGCATGAGTGGTTTATCTAGTGGGCCATTGAGACCCACAGATCCATAGCATGCATTGTTATTGCGATATGAGAAGTATAATTCTCCCAAATTGACAGAATAATGGAACACCCACCCTATATGGAACAAAACAACATCTCACAAACATGTATGTACTGCACGATGGCATTGGGCCAAGGCCATTAACTCAGATGTCTGCTGAATCATCAACCAAAAAACTAAATATTTGTTGTAAAATTAGCTTAAATATTTATGCTTTTCATAAACTACATTTGAAAAATGTAATTCCTTTTTCCGTATTCGCAGCTTGTTGGCTCAGAGGTAGAGTAGTTTGTTTGACAAACTAAACTCACCTGAACTTACTATAAGTTTGAAATCAAATCTATCCACATTGTAATAGTGATATTATTGAATGTCTTAGTTTATGTTCTACACATTCAGCCATAATTGAAAATCAGTGTTGTATACTTCAGCTCCATGGAAGAGTGGCTGGTGGACCAGACTCGGTCAAATGTGCTCATTGTTCAAAAGCTGATTGTCCACATTGTACTGGCAAAAAGCTGCCCATAAATTACATGAACACTTTTTACCCTTCCTCCCATTCATGTCAACAACTGTTAAGATTTCAGAGATTTCCCCCGCCCTGCTTAATTATGTCAAATTGAACACACACACACCCTCCCCCCAGTATTTAAAACAAACTACATGATTTGTTTGATATTTACAAAAAAATATTTCAATTTATAACAATTTAATTGGTGTATTAAAGAAACAGTATTGTGAACAACTTTTATCAGACCAAAAACCCCCCTCCCCAAATGAATATGTTGATGTAATTTATGGACTCCCTTCCCAAATGTGATTGAATATATTAGTGAATTCTAAAAATTAAAAAAAATCAGTGTCATATATTTTTGATAATATGAGTAATAAGTACAAATCTTGCTGGCACATACAAGTTTCATCTATTTTGTATTTTTACAACTCAAACTAAACATATTTACTTTGCTAGGAATTACAATTATATCCTCATAGTTGAGAGTTCACTCAATTTTATATGTTCACAGTAATATATTTGTAGATTATGAATCACTAAGATTCAAGAACATGCACATTTTTAGCCGTAATATTAATATTCAGTTTTAGTTAA
Organism: Meghimatium bilineatum; assembly: GCA_034231615.1. Lineage (NCBI taxonomy): Eukaryota > Metazoa > Mollusca > Gastropoda > Stylommatophora > Philomycidae > Meghimatium > Meghimatium bilineatum. The sequence continues at coordinate 31,357,574 of CM067307.1, forward strand.
ATTTGTATATACAATCAATATATGTGTTAAATATTTATATTTGATTTTTCTTGATAACAAATTTATTAGTTATATAATGTTTGCTAAGGGCTAGAGTGGTTAGTGTGCAGAGCTCACAAACTAAACACGCTCGAACTTGCTCGTGGTTTGAGACCTGATCATCCATAGTGTACTGGTGACAGGTTTCAGACTTGATCATCCATAATGTACTGCAATAGGCTTGCAATGTATCAGGACTAAATTTTCAACAATAGTTGACTTAGTGTCCCCCCATACAGGATATTCTTTTATTATTTATTTTTCAATCATGTGTCCGATTGTCTGTGGAGGTATTGAACCTGGTAGCTTGGCAGTCTGAGATGCTCTCTGTACCTCTTTGTCACACAGCCAGACACTTTTACTTTATACTTTAAGATAATTGTCTTGTTTCTCTTTGATAGTAATTATATTTTTTTTAATTATTAAATTTATGGGACATGATTTACAAATGTGCATAATTAATATATTATTAATACTTGACAAATAGCTAACAATAGGTTTATTATTTCATAAATATTGATAAAATGCAGCAAACTACCGCTTTCAGAAGAGCAAAGATATGACAAGTAAACTTTGTTTCTATAGTGACCCCCCAAAAAATAGGAATAACTGCTATTAGTCAGATAATCTGCCAATGTGGTTGTGTGTTTTAAATCAATGATGGTATTTAGAATGCAAATTACCACCGAAGATGGGTGTGTTGGGCCATTGGCGCAAATAAAACAGCAACACAACGCATTTCCATTCTCTGGACTACATTCAACTGGAAATCTTGTAGGACCATTGTCCTGTTACAAGAGAAATCCAGCAGGAGTTTGAGAATGAACGCTGAAGAAGAATGCAAATTTAACTTAACAATAGCTTTGTTTTATGACTTTACTGTATAACTCTTTTTTTGTATTAACAGATATTGTTTAAAATGTATTTCTTATGTAGAATTAGTATGTTTCAGTAGCACACTCTTCACAAATTGGAAGTTTTCTGCATATTACATACACTGTATTGACCATGTGACTATGTATACCAAATCTGAGATAGTGGCATGTGTGCTAGAAATAATTTCTCCTGATGGGCTGTAACATTATGAATATGTCCCTAGAGGACAGAGTCTCGATAAAGAATTCTACAAAATATTCCTGCAGTGAAGTATACAGACATCACCTCGAAAAGCTGCGGTTAGGCAATTGGATTGTGTATCATGACAATGCCAAAGTTCACAGATCTATCACTGTGAACACATTTTTGCTAAATCATTGCTCATTGCTAGCTAGCACATCTATCACAACACTCATTGCTAGCTAGCACAACCTCTATATTCACCCACTCTTGCTCAGTGTGAGTTTTTTTTGTTTCTGCAACTTGAGAATAATGAAAGGTCACTGATTCAATGACATTGAGGAGAATCAAGACAAATTGCAAGGAAGGGAGCAAGTAAAGAGAAGCTATACATACTAACAACTATACATACAGTTTAAAACGTGTTGAAATTTGTGAATAGAGACTTGGCAGAACAGATGTCAATGTGAAACACTGGGAGAGAAAACTACAAATATATGGCAAGCCAAAATTCGAAAGACAGCATCAACATCCTGAGAAGGAAAGATCAGTGTACCAACTTCTGATTTTTGTCCAAACACATTTTTTTAGTGCTTGACATTAGCAAAAATTCTTCTGTGTGGGTCAGATAAAGAATACGGGTACACTATACGGAATAAAACACATGTATACAATGACATTGGACCGCAGGTTATGAGCTCATATACAGCTGGATCAGTAACCAATCAATCAACAATTTCTGAGATAAGGATATAATTAGGTTTTGAGAGATTATATTATAATAAGAAAATTGTCCAAAGAGTTCTGGATTTTTTTCCAAATACAGTAGAACCCCGCTATATCGAACTCGCATATTTCGAACATTCGGTTATTGCGAATATTTTAAATAGTCCGCGCAATAGGTAACATTAATCCCTCTAATAAATTACGGATATAGCGAAGTCGGGTTTGCACCATTTCGCTTATAGCGAAGTTCCACGGTGGCCTTTTGGTAATGAATCGACGTGTATATCGAAGTCCGAAACAGACAAAGATTTGCTGACCTATCATGTCAAAGAATATCAGGTCCGCGGCCCACATGTTGGACATTGCCAAACTGTATTTACAAGCCGTACAACAAACCAAAATCTCGTCATTTGGCCAAATGATAATCTTTATGGGACTGCTACTATGACGCTGCTGTAAGGTCATGTAATTCAGTTCGGTAATGTGTTTGGCCACCTCGGCAAAGAAATCAGGCAGGAGTGTCAACCCAGTACGATAACGACTTGGCAAGTAACGAAACCATGACTGACGAAGCCATAATTGAGTCGGTAACTTCACAACATGATGATGATGATGATGACAATGATATTGGTGACAGCATGGAACGTCCCCCACCCACAACAGCCGACGCCATGGAAGCTCTTGCTGTTTTGCGTAACTGGATGGAATGTAGCAACGCGGATACGAAAAATGGATTTAAAATGGTAGCAGACCTGGAGAACATTGTTATTAGCTCACGTCCGATGCAGCAGAAATCAATTACGGACTTCTTCAAAAAAGATACATACATGTATACTGGACTTAATTGAGACTGCTGCCAAAGTTGAATGTATCACCATATGACTACAGCTGTATATACATGTACTTACAGGTATGTAAATGTACTGCCAATTTTTATTATTTAACTTTAAAAACAACTTTTTATCTCGTGTTTAAAAAGAAATGTATAGTAGGCCTAGCTCACAGCTTCGTGAAGCGCGCTTCATAACTCGTGAAGTCGGCTTGACATTGCAAGTTCTTAGAGCATTGCATTTAATAAAAAACGGTTATATCGAACCTCGGATATATCGAATTAATTCAATTTCCCCGAGAACTTCGATATAGCGGGGTTCTACTGCATAATAATTAAATTTATAACCCATTTGGGTCATAGAGGTGCCACATTTGGGTAATTAGCACAAAAAGCCATCCTAACATTTCTAGCTATACTGACGAGTATTAATAGTCATGCCCTGATTAATACCTTTATGTTGTTGATCCACAAGAACATGCTGTGAAAGAAATGGGTTACATTATTGAACAACTCAATTGTACAGAGCATTACATGGATATACTGCCCATGTCATGCTGGAATCAGATGAAATAGCTGACTCATTGGCAGGCAATGCTGCGATTGATGGTACAGTACTGAGAAGAGATAAAGCTGTCATAAATTCATTGCAAAATGAAGATGTTGACAATTAGACTGAAAACGTACACATACAAAGAATGACAGAAATGGAAGTGATTAGAGGAGAGGGAAGAAAATGTACTCTTTTTTGGAAAGAACCGAAGATCACGTAATCAACATCTGACTGGGTCTTTGAGTCTACATACACTTGAATGTCTGCCGGAATGGAGAGCGAAACACTTATGGGAGTGCTAAGTGTGATTTGATACTAGTTTCTAATCACGAATCAAGACCCAATATTTTCTTTGGCATTCACCACTTCTTTCACCCTCACTGTTCCCTGCAGAGTAATCTCTGAAAGTGATTTACCAAATAAACACAGATGAATCCCTTTATAGCGCATTCCTTTATGACAAATTTCCCTATATAACAATACTTTTCAAAATCCCCAGTTATATTTATTCTATTATTTTTTTGTACAGTATATAGCAAATTTGTTATTACATACATATTTTGTCAGCCCAGACCAAGTTGTTATAACAAGATTCCATTGTACAATACATTTAATAAATTATCTGTGAATACAAGTTTTTTGAGAGCTCCACTTCACATGGGAAGAATATTGAACAAATGTCGAGGAGCACATATTGTTAAAACTTTCTGACAGAAGCTGTGTTGAGACTTGAACTCTTGTCATTGTGGGCAATATATATGGGTCAAGTCCTTGTCTATGAAGATGAAGCAACCCAAACTAATTCTGAGACCCAGGGACATAATGGTCAATGAAGTTATCTTTCTATACAGGGAATTTTTCGCTGATTGCGAAGCATATCATATGAAGAAAGATGCACAGTGGGTGATCCAGGCAAAATAACAGCTCATCTTGTAACATAGTAAAAGGCCCTGACTAGAAGGCTTCTTCAATAGGCATTGTACTAAGTCGAAAGCTGAAATCTCATGGATATTAAAGAAAGCTCTGAGAAACCCCACTGTACATAGGAAGTAAGAACAACTTCTGGGGAAGTAATTTCTGGAGATCAAAGCAAAAAAGAAACAAGTTTGTTGAAGATCTTATTTAAAGGTAAAGTTGACTGGTGGCAACCAAGAGGTAGGCAGAGATACAAGTAAGAGGGCAACATCATGACATGGACAAGATACGATCTGTCAGAGTGCACTACCAAAGCAAGAAACAGGATTTTGGAGGTCCATTGCAGGGCTACATTCAGTGTGAAAACTGCACTTGATGATGTTAATACATGGATTCTATGACAACAACTTCATAATATTAATATACAGAAATTTGAATACTAAATAATATGAAATAATATACAGTATAAACAAATATAATTGGGAATTTTGTAAAGCGTTGATATTGTGCCATAGAGGGATTTACACTGTAAAGTCACATTTTCATTCAATACCATGTCAAATATTCTAAAGATACAATTGCACTGGTAGCTTATCTGAGCAATAGCAGTTATTCTTAATATTAGCGTTACTATAGCAATACAGTTCATTATGTCTTTTTCTGTTGTGAAAATCTGAATAAATTTACATGATCAGCTACATTACTAAAAGAATAAGCTACCTAGAGAGTGTAAATACTAAAACCTTTAAGATCTCAATGGTTCACATCAATGCGACACATTTTATACTGTAAAATTACCATAATAATCAGTTCTGTTTGTTTAAACTCATTTACTACGCAGTATTTGTAGCGTTTGGATGGAATTAATTTTTTTGGAAAATAGATCTAATACTTCGATCGATATATTTGTCAGATTTTTCTTACAAAATGGCATAAATCTGTCTTTAATGTTGCCAGTAATTGGCAGGTTGGATTTAAATAATTAATGTGAATTATTTATAAAGTAAATTAGTTATACTTTCACAAAATATAAGTGCGCTCGAACATATATATATATATAATGATATATAATAAAATATAAAGGAAATATATGTCACATACCGGGTGTGTCAAAATTTATCAATAACTTACAAAATTAATATCATAACACATCAAAGCATGTCAGAAGCAATGTGGACATATTACGCTTTCAATCAAAACCATCACTATGTTGATATAAATACCGAAAATGATTAAATTAGCAAAAAAGTGAAGATCTTTAAAAGACTCCACATAATCCCAGATTAACCTGTAGATTGATTAAAAGATGCTATGTAATCCCAGATGTAACCTGTAAATTGATTAAAAGACACCACATAATCCCAAATGTAGCCTGTGGATTGATTAATCGATGCCATGTAATCCCAGATGTAACCAATGGATTGATTAAAATATACCACATAATCCCAGATGTAACCTGTGGATTGATTAAAAGATGCCACATAGCGAAAGAAAACAAATAATATATGCAACTGCATGCTTTGTGAAAGAGTTCTAAATTTTGCAGACTACAGGAACTATCAGCTCACGCATTCTTCACCTTCTGCTGGAAGAGACAGAGCTTCTATGGGGATACCAATAGGTATTAAAATACAAATTAATCAGTTTTACAGTTCACAAACTTGCAGGAACAGATATAGTTAAAAATATACCATACAAAACAACATTTCAACTTTGAGATCTTTATCAAGAACAGAAATACAGGGAAAACAGAGAACCAACAATACAAATAATTATATTGTGAATGGACTAGACTAAACAGTTTTCATAACAGAAAAAAACCCACAATGAAGTACACCACACCTTTAATGTAATGTGATAGAACACATTCTTAAAAACTAGAGGACTGAAAATGAAATTTAAAAAAAAAATAGGATTGGAAATAAATGGAGTGACAAAACAACAAATCAACCCTTATCTAAATGAATGGTGCTCAAAGTGTAGCGCAGTCGATTCAGAAAATTACTAAATCATGTTTTTTCTCTTGCCTGAAACTACATTGTACATGTGTTGTTCAAATATTTCTGTTTGTGCTCAATAGATATTACTTTTTTAAATTTTATTTCAGTTAAAATCTGTTTGGCACTTTATTCATGTTATTTTCTGCAATTTACTGAAGACTTGTCTCATGTGACACTGTTGTAACCCATTGTTGATGCTTTGTTGATAATAAATATGCTTTCAAAAATACATTTCTTGTATTGTGTGTGAAATTGCAATTAAAGAGATGGTCCTTTTGTAGTAGTTCTACATTTGCAACATTAGATTATAATCTCAACATTAGATTATCGTATCAGCATTATATTCCTATCTGAACAGTCAATTCTTATATCAACATTAGGTTTCTCATCTCAACATTCAATTCTAATCTCAGCATTAGATTATATAACCTTATATTCCTTTCAATTCCAGCCATTCAGGAAAAACCCTGAGCTTAATTTCCAGGGCAAGGGGAATAGCTCCGCAAAAATCAGATGTGATTGTGCATGAAAATTAATATAAAATACAATTTGCAATCAATTTGTATGATGCAAAGTCTGATTAACAGATAAATGTCTTCCATTTATCTGTTATAAATGTCTTCCATTTATCTGTTATAAATGTCTTCCATTTATCTGTTATAAATGTCTTCCATTTATCTGTTAATTCGACTTTGAATCAGTACCTCTTTGGTACTGATATGTGAACATATCTTTGTGAATGTCATGTAACACGAGAGGAAAAAAATTAGCAGCAGTTCCATTTACTTGTGTCAATTTGTTTGCTGATAAATGTTCAAATGAAAGCTGCAAAACAGTCTCCCTTACACAGCATGACAACGATAGTCTGTAACTGTTAACTACTCCAAACATATAGGCATAGTTCACACTTCACACTTAGATATCTGGTGAAAAAGGGTTCCAAAACGGATCACGGTTTTTGAAAATTTTGATGCCGGCATACACGACTTTGTTCTCCATGTACCCCCAAAAGAATGACACGTAGAAATAGTGAAAACTATGCTAAATCTCAAGCGCAGAGCAATCTCGATAAATGTCATTTGCAGGACCTGATTTCTCATGAAATTGATCAATATTGACATAGATCAGCTGTGTTGACTATTCTCAATCATTACTAGGTCTATGGTGTGCGGGGCAGGATGATACATCAGTTAGGCCTACACTACACATCGCTGCTAATTTCAACCTGCCAACTAAATACTAAAGTACTACCTAACAATTTTTAATTTTTCCATTCGCCGTCTTTTGATGTTTTGTTTGTGTCTCGATAAAGACCTTTTGGTTGAAACGTTGAATGTGATTTGTGTATTGTAATTTTTATGATTTCTTGTGTGCTCATCATTGCCCATCATTACCTACTAGTTTTAGCTATAGTCTGTCGTGTCTCATTGAAGCGATATATAAACCTGTGTTTTACGTAAGTCTAATTGTTGTTACGTTTCACGCAGTTACCTTGTATTGATTGTCATACCCAATCAATGTCTGATTCATTCATGTTCTCTAGAATTCCATTTAAAAATTGTATCAACATCATCTGAATCATAAGTGGGTCCATTTTTACCAAGTTTTGACAAAAATTGAAGGTCATAATAAACCTTGTGCAGTTCAGAAACAACAGCCATTAGAAATGATCAGAAAACAACACTGGATGCCGCCATTACCTGTAATCACATCAGTGCTAAATTTAGCATGTCTATTCACATGGAACCAGTAAAACATCAACAGAAATAACCGTGTATCAATCCGACGAAAACGGCCACTACCGTAATGTATATATAGCCAATAATTTCGGCCGCTAAGGGATTGAATGGGATATTCTCATCTCAACATTAAATGCTCAACTATACCAGTGTGTTGTCAGACCTGAAAGAGGAGCAAAGAATAGCAGCACTGTTATCCACCATGAATGTCAGAAGTACCGACTAAGAAGATTTTGGAGGTGAGGTTTACTGTCCCATCCCATAACGTCAAAGTGAGCCAGAAGCCCATGTCAAAGTCAGATGTGTCAGGCCCAAAGCAGGAAAGTCCCAGGTAAAGACGGCATCTCAAATGAAATTATCAAGAACCTCATGTTCACAGCTAGATGTAAACTCCTCCTCGTCTACAACCATCGCTGGATTAAAGGGAAAATTCCGGATAAATGGTGAGTGGTTACAGTGGATCTGCAGTATTTGCCCTTTCCCAGAACATTGAATTTCAACATGTCTGACATCATATTCTCCATTGCAGCACGTCCAATATCGACATGTCTAACACCATATTCTCCATCTCAGTACGTCCAATTTTGACATGTCTGAAACCATATTCTCCATCCCAGCACATCAAATCTCGGCATTTCTAACACTGTGTTCTCCATCTCAGCACGTCCAATTTTGGCTCGTCTAACACTGTATTCTCCATCCCAGAATGTATGGAATTTTAAGACACTAAGCATGTCCTAACCATTTTTTCTACCGTCCAGTTGTCTTCTGACCGTACCTATCGTCTGTTCTTGCTTGATGTCTGTTCTTTGTACACTTCTATACCCCATGCAGATGGTCTCAGGGCTCTACAGTTCTTTCTTGACAAGAGTCCCCACCCCTCTGTATCCACATCTACTCTTATCCGCCTTGCTGAACTGGCGCTTACGTTCAACTCTTTTGAATATGATGGACACTTTTTCGATCAGATCAGTGGCCTTGCCATAGGAACCAAAATGGGACCTAGCTATGCGTGTCTCTTCATGGGACATCTGGAACATTTAGTTTGGTCTACCTATGATGGCCCGTTCCCATCTCTTTTCCATAGATACATTGACGATGGGATAGGTATCACCGACATGTCCGAAGTTGAATTGTCTCGTTTCATCAACTTCATTGGCAGTTTTAACCCTGCTATTCAATTTACATCTAATATCTCCACTACTTCTATCAACTTCCTTGACATCATTGTCACCATTCATCCCCCTTACCTTAGCACATCCGTTTACTACAAACCTACTGATGCACATGGCTTTCTTCTCTACACTTCTTCTCATCCTCCTGCTTGTCGCAACTCTCTACCATACTCCCAGCTTCTTCGCCTGCGTCGCTTATGTAGCGATTACGACGATTTTCTCGACAAGTCCTCTGAGATGATTGAGTTTTTCCGTAGACGATCGTTCCCTGACAGCATTCTTTCTTCCGCTTGGCTCCGTGTGCGCCATTTGTCTCGCCTCGATACCTTGTCTAACTCTCAGGGTTCTTCCTCCTCCTCTGATAGGGTTAAACTTGTTCTTACCTTTCATCCCCATAACTCTTCTGTTCGACGCATCATGCTCAAACATTATTCTCTTCTCCAGTCTGATCCTGACACCCGTGACGCTTTCCATGACTTACCTCTGGTGGCTTATAGGCGTGATAGAAATCTGAGGGACATCTTGGTTCATAGCCACCTTAAGTCTTCTGTTCCTGACCATTTTGGCACTGTTCGTTGCTCACGTGTCCGTTGCTTTACATGTCCTTACGTGGTTCAGATGCTCTCCATTTCATTTCCCAAGGCCACTTTCTCCATCGATGAGGCCTTTACATGTGAATCCCGTAATGTCATTTACGTGATCATATGTAAACACTGTGGCAAACAGTACATCGGGGAAACCGGCCTACGATTGAGCGATCGCATTTGTAACCATCTTCATGCCATCAAGCACAGAACACCCACTCCTGTGGCCACACACTTCAATGGCGATGGTCATCATGGTGCTTTGGATATTCAGGTCACCGCCATCAGATCTTGCACCACCGATGATAGATCTAGGTATGCTCTAGAAAATCGTGTCATTTTCGAATTGGGTACACTCAAGCCTTTTGGACTCAATTCCGACCACTCTTATGTCTAGTACTGGTTTGGTGTGGTCTTTGTCTTTATTCTTTTTGTTCCGTCATTTACTATCTTTTTGTTCGTTTCGTTTCCACATATATTTACGTTTTTATGTACTTTCTGACCTTCCGGCATATCATTTCCATATTTCCGTTGGACGTTGTGATAATTTTTCTATTCGTCGTCTTTTAATGTTTTGTTTGTGTCTTGATAAAGACCTTTTGGTTGAAACGTTGAATATGATTTGTGTATTGTAATTTTTATGATTTCTTGTGTGCTCATCATTGCCTATCATTACCCACTAGTTTTAGATATAGTCTATGGTGTCCCATTGAGACGATATATAAATCTGTGTTTTACGTAAGTCTAATCCCAGAATGTCAAATTTTGACATGTCTAACATCATATTCTCCAATAGTGTGGAAAAGGGACATTACTTTTTAAACCGAGAATGCCAAGAGAAATAATTACAATTTGAATGTATAAATTCAGTGCAGCAATCCTTGAAATTTCCCAGAATGTGATGAAGTCTGATATTGACTACAGATGGCATTTGTGTAGTATTTATGTGTTAATGACTTGGCTACCTCTGTCACTTGATTTAATGAAATTCATATAGTTTACCCCATGTTCATCTGTATTTCTTCTCAAACTTCTACAAATTAACAAGATGTAGTCCAAAGAACAGAATGTTTTTCATCATAGTTACAGCTTGCTTGTGATATCTGCATTTTTCAGGCTGATTTACATCCAACTTCAGCGTGGTTTCTCACCCAACAGTTGCCAGTCTGAGAGGGGAGTAAAGAAGTGACACTGTCACCTGACATGCATATCTAAGAGGTGATTAAGGGATTATGAGTTAAAGGATGGCTGTATCATTCTAGTCAAAAAAGAGGAAATTGAAGTGTGATAAATGTTGCATAACTGTGAAACAACCATGAAAAATAAGTCTTTGATAAATTGCATACAATCTTTGACAAATACGCAAATTGTTAATCAAATTGTTAATACTCAAGTAAATATACACAATATTTCATCACATATACAATCTTTGATCAAATACATACAAACTCTATTTTAGATTCATCTACTTTTCAAAACCGTTCTTACAAAAGTATGTCTATATTTTACAAGCTATCAGTACTTTATATTTCTTCAGCTATGCATCTCCCTCCATTGCCACTTCTGACTGTGCCACAACATAGAATGGTCCTTGGTTAAAGTATTCCATCAACTTGACATGATATGGTCTGCCCAGAATTTCAATGGCCGTAGAAGAATGGGCTAAAATCTTGACCAATTCAAACTTTTCATCCTTCGCCTCTTTTATGGGCTCAGTGGCACGGTTAAGGACATATTCCTTGAAACCTGGGGCAGTGTTCATCAGTTTTTGCCCCCATGGTGTTAATGCTAAGCTCTGTAGAAGGTGCAATGCTGGGAGTCTGAGATCAGAGAATGGCTGCTGAGCAATAGACCACACTGTCTTGAAAGGGTCTGCCATTGATGTACAGAACCAGTGTTCTGTGAGATGAAGCAGTTCGTCTGTTTGATGCTCTGACTGTGGGGAAAAAAGGAAAATTAAAATTAATAAATAAAAATTTCTGAGGATGTCCGACAAATGGAAAGTGCCGCAGTAACCAGACAAATAAGAGGTAAATATGAAGTTAATTATAAAGGTTACTGAATATAACTATCAATATAAATAAATCAGAAATAACAAAAGAACAAAGACAATTATTGACGTGTCGATCATATTGGGACCATTATCAAGAAATAAAACCAATTAAGACAACAGAACTATACAAAAAAACACAAAGCCAAGACCTGGACAATGGTTTCCCTACAAAAACCATTGCCAAAGTGGCCATTGTCCAAGTCTTGGCTTTTTTTTTTTATAGTTTAGTTGTCTTAATTGGTTTTTATTTCTTGATAAATGTCCCAACAGGACCGACACGTCAATAATTGTCTTTGTTCTATTGTTATTTCTGATTTATTTATATTGATAGTTATATTCAGTAACCTGTATAATTAACTTCGTATTTACCTGAAAATTAAAATCAATATATTTTTATACAGAACAAGATATGTGCTGAACCTATTCCAACTTTTGCTACCCACTATCATCAGAAAGAATTGGTTGTGTGCCAATGTTGGTGCTCTGTTTTTCAGTTACCACCTTGATGACTGGATTCCAACTATGACAGAATTTCCCATTGGTACTTTGATGGCATTTGTAATATTAAATTTTGGCCAATTAAATGATTTTCTATTTGCCTCAGTGCAGAATTATCGCAACAAAAAAAAAGTTAAACAATTTGTAAATATTTCATAAAAAATGGCAGCACATAAAATCATTACAAAAACAAAAATGTATTTATTGAATAGATTTCCTGCCAAAGGTGGATGTGTCGGGCCACTGGTACAAATAAAATGGCGACACAACGCATTCCATTCTCTGGGCTAAATCCTGCTGGAAATCTAGTAGTCCTGCTACAAAAGAGATCCAGCGGGAGTTTGAGGATAAACGCTGAGGAAGAAGAAGAACAGATTTACCTTTAAATTTACAATGTGTGTCATTGCTTGGATAGCTCTTGCTTTAAGTTCTACAGGACCAGCCTGAATGATGTTCCCAATGCTATGAATGCACTCAGTCACTGGATTGCCTGAAATATATCACAGAAATGAGATTACTGGGTAAACCATAAAGATTAAATAATTTATAATATTACCTCAAGTGTATCAAAGTTGCATTCAAATGTATAGTGTATTCCTACAGTGTATTCCTTTGACCATATTGAAACTTTGCAGTCATACTATCTGTGTGGTAAAAACTTGCCAATATTGACACCACTAAACGGTTGCAGACTTAAGTGATTTTTTTTCTCTCTCTGTAGCAGCTGACGCCATTACGTAACTAGGGCCAGTAGGCATCTCCAGTCACCTCCGTTAATATGCCCCGATTCATCAGTACGGAATCACATGAAGTTGAGCTCATGACGTAGAATTCCCACGCTAAGCTAGGATTAGTACAGCGTGGAGTGGTAAGTGATCATTGTGGAAAGTAATATCTACATGTTTTAATTGTTTTTGTGTTTTAGTTGTTGTTATATTCTAAGAATGTTCGTTTATTCATTGAATAACACAAAAATAATAAGTATCAGGGGTGTCACGTGTCAGCATGGAAAATAATTATGTTGTATGTTGGTCTAAACCTAGTGTTGGACGGACGGACATTGTATGCGATGTCTTCACATTTTATTAGTTTTTTCAGTCCATATTATATTAGTTTGGATATGAAACAACATATATAAAACAGGAATAGGTATTTAGGAAGATTTTATCAACGTTGCCACACATTTATCAAGTATTAGGGTCGTCAATAAATTTATATTTACGATCTCATGGTACTGGTGAAGCTTCGTAAACTTATGTGGTTTGTCCAGGTGATAGCGCATGATTCTCTTTCTAAAAGTATCTTGTAGGGAAGAATGTATGCACATGTCTCTGGCCAATTCAGGCCTACTTGCCTGGAACAGAGAGGCATTCAGAGAATATATATATATATATATATATATATATATATAATTAAAAAAAACAAAAAACACACACACACACACACACACAGGTAGGGAAGAAATCATCTTCCCTGGAAGAAATGGAAGAAATCATCTTGGGTCTTACCTTTGCTAAAGTTTGTGTTATTTTCCTTTTAGCACTATTTTGTGTGTCCCTTCATTCTTATAATAAAAGGACTCCACAATATTGTTACCAGTATTATTTTTGACAATAAATAAGACATCACAAAAATCATTGGAGGCAGCGGAAATGTGGTTTATTCAAAGAATGTTATGCATTCCTTGGACAGCAAAGATTACTAATGAAGAATGTCTTAGAAGGATGGATGTGCAAAGATACATTATTGATAATATAAGAAAAATACAGTCACCATTTATTGGGCACATGTGAAGAGGAGGCACTGAGAATATAGTGACAACAGGAAAGATAGCAGGGAAAAGATCAAGGGGAAGACCCACAGAAAAGATACTGGACAGTTTGACTAAATGGCTACGATTGACGACACCAACAGAGATGATGACATACATGAGAGATCGATGTACATGGAGAAATATGATCGCCAACGCCATTCGGCATGGCACTTGATGATGATTATTATTTTTGTAGACTTCCATCTATACACAGGTTTCTGATTTGGTCACATTTTGGACATTAAAGTTTGTAAACTTTACACTTTACAATAAATATACGATAATAGTATACCTACAAATATTAAAAAATGGATCTATTGAGACATGAACCCATGTCGTCTACATCGAGAGTTCATTATTATCTTCATTCAACTAATGTATCCTATTTTAAAGGTGACAGCTATTCTTCTTCTTCTTCTTTCTGTCCTCATGTACCTTTCGGTGTTGAGGGGAGAGTGAGTGTACGGTCTTTTGTGCTTCTATTTGCCTCCTCTGCTGTTATATTTCCAAGTGTCTCTAATACACTATCTATCCACCTTTTACGAGGGCGTCCAATAGGTCTCCTGTTTGCGTATCGTTTGTTAAGTGTTTTTTGGATAATACTTTGCTCTTTCTGTCTGGTTATGTGGCCGTACCATTTAACTTGTTGTTTCTGTATGTATTCTATTGTTGGCTTGATCCCTAATTGTTTCCTTAGTGCTTCATTCCTGATTTTGTCTCTCAAGCTAACTCCAATCATACGTCTCACACATTTCATTTCAGTGGTGTTAATCTTATGTATTGTTCTAGAATCTAATGTCCAAGTTTGACACTGATAACACAATGTTGGTAAGAAAATGGTGTTGAAAAGCGCTTTCTTTGTTTCTAGTGTAATATCTTTGTTTCTTAGTAAAGGTGTTAATTGACCAATGATCTGACAGGCCTTGTTACATCTTGCGTTTATTTCTGCTTCTTGTTTGTTGTCATATCTCAATGTGCTGTCCAGATATTTGAATTCATCTACTTGTTTTAGTTGTTTATTATTTATCTGTATGTTGATGTTCTCCTTTTCTCTTGCAATATTCATTACTTCTGTTTTGTCTATGTTGATTTTCATTCCAAATTGCTTGCCTGCTGTGTCTATTATGCTTAGGTGGTCTTGCAGGTTTTTAATGCTGTTGTGGAATAAAACCTGGTAATCTGCAAAAAGCAGTTCATTTGCTTCATTAGAATTTGCTGTTTTGTTTATATGGTCCATGTATGTAATAAAAAGTAGTGGGGATAATACACATCCCTGCTTTACTCCTGTGCTAATCACAAAGTCCTCTGTGTAGCCTGCAGCTGTTCTTATAGTGCAACTGCTATTAAAACAAGAAGTCAGTATTACATGCTGTGGTATGCCAGCCCTATGATTCAGGGCCTAATTTCTAACTGAACTGGATTTTGTTGTTACCACAAACAACTCCCAGATCCACCTACAGATGAGTATCAGAACAAATTTAAGGGGAAAAAAGAGTCATTGTGTTGCTGAAAATAAATGGAGGCCTAACATTGTTTACACTATATGCCCCAATGTGTGAAAAGATGCCCTAGTGCATGAGAGGTTCAAAAGACATAGAAGATTTACTTCATTGTACTCGGTTTCCCATTTCTACTCCATCATTCTCAACGAAGCAGCACGCCACCTGCCAAGAGTATCACTCATAGCACGTAACCCTGTAGCTTTAAGCGATAATTCACAGGGATCTCAGAAAAAATCCGCCTTGTACACACAAGTCTGATTCGAACCCATGACCTCTTGAACACAAGACGAATAGCTTAATCACTACGCTAAGGAGATCCCCGTGCGAGGTGTATCAATATATAAAAAGATACCTCAATATGTGAAAACTTACTTTTCTTACTACATTGGAATTCCATTACAACAACTTGGTCCTGACCGATGAAATATGTATGTAATAGACATTCACTATAGGCCTATACAGTAGAAACATAGAATATATATAATTGTGGATCTATAATTGGGGGTGTTGTTATACTGGGAAATTTGTTATAAAAAATACACTATAAAGGGATTCCACTATACTAAAATAGATGATGAGAATTAACAGCCACTCACCCAACTTTTCCAGAGCTAGCTTCCCATCAGGTGTTGATGCAATAAAACCAACAGTTTCCACAGAGACCCCTCTGATAGTCTGGTCCCCTTCACTAACATTGTTCAATACAAGTCTTATGAAATGATCAAACCTTGATAACACTTCTTTAGGGTGGTTTTTAGCAAGGCCACCAAAAAATTTAATTAGACCTGTGAATAAAATAAATAATTGTGCATTCCACATATTAAAACCTTCACAAGAAATCAGTTGTCATGTCCTGAGGACAAAGAGAGACATAACACTTTCAACATAACAAGATTGTGAACCTCAGTTTAATACAATTTCAGTACACTCTCAAGTGTCATAATTTGCAAGCAATCATGGACCTAGAGAATTCTCTATTTTTACAAATTCTGTATGGTCTATCAACGTACACTTCCAAGGCAAGAGACAGATGATGTTTAAGGTCCATTGCAACCAACCGTCAATACTAAGATGGCACGTGATAATGATGAGCTCTGTGTTACCAAATTGAAGCCATGGATACATTTGTAACATCAAGTGTAATTGGTATAAATTTATAAAGTGCCTAGTTGTCAACTGCCTGTAAATCGCCATATTTTTTTCGGTTTTTTCCCCAAGTTGTATGGGCTTATACCTGCATTTACGGGATTTTACGTGAACTTCTGCAGTTCTGTATGTTTTGGGGGTTTTTACTAAATTTAGTGGCGACAATGATTTTTTTCATATATGTTAGTGGCAACAGTTATTTGTGCTGGTTTTTATTAACATTGTTTGGAAATTGTGGCTTTTGCGGGGTAGTGTTGGCGGCAATACTGCTTTCAACGCATTTTCAGTACTTTAATTATTCTCTGTGCTGAGGAATTGTCTTTATACCGAACTTAGGACATTTTTGTCCACGTGCATTGACAGTGTATCTACAGTACACATGTGATGTATTTTGTATCTAGGCCTATACATCGTTTAATTTATATTGTAAGTTTTTGTTTGCCTCCTAGGTAGTGTAGGTAGGCCTAAAGTTGTAAATCTGCTGCTGGAAAATACAGAACAACAAATACAATGTGAAAGAGTGGTACAGATCGTGTCTGTGACGGCTGAGGTACAGAGTTAGATCCCAGCAAAAGGCAGCTGTAGCAAACTATTGAACGTATTTAGAATTGCCTAGAAAATAATAATAATCATCATCAAGTGCGGCCTCCGTAACGAAGGTTGGCTGCATCATCCTCTGCCTCTTGTTTTGGTGCTGCACTCTGATAGACTGTTGTTACTCTCCCACTTCTGTTACCTTCAAGTAATGTCTTCAATAAGGTATAATGTCTTTTAATGTGTCCAAAATATTTTATTTGCCTGATCTTTATTTCTCTTTGTAATTCTTTCTTCATATTAAGTGCTTTTAGTATCTCTTTATTTGTTCTCTTTCCATGATGTTCTCCCTATTCTTCTATATACCCACATCTCAAAGACATCAATTCTGTCTTCCAATTATTTATTTGGTGTCCATGTTGCTGAGCCACACAATAATATAGAATAGATGTAGCATTATATGCTTCTCATTTTTAACTTGTTTGTAATTTGTTTAGATATTACTATTTTCCTCATGTCATTGAAGGTACTTTTAGCCATTCCTATTCTCCTATTAACTTCTGCAATAATTTGTGGCTATGTGTCCCTTTTTGTAAAAGATATGGGGGGGGGGGGGGATGTAAATCATGAAATTTACACTTAAATAACTTATAATGAAATAACACTTTAACTTACCCTGCACAAACAACTAAACTTCCACAAACAAATGTGAATAATTGTACATTCCACAAAAATGTAATAATAGGGTTTTAACCTTTAGGGCCCTGAATTAAAAATTAAGAAACATCCCCTTGGGCCTGAATTCTTTTTTGGAAAATTTGCGTTATTGATGGTGGGTGTTTTGAAAACATGATAACTTTTTTGTTTAAAAAGATATCAAAATAATTTTTGCATATCTAAATAAAGGAGTGAATAGTGAATATAATCATCTTTTTGTTGTTGTTGTATGTATGATATGACAGTTGTGAAGTTGAAAATTCAGGGGAAAAATCGCATAATGCCATTTTCAAATTGCACATACGAGTATAACTTCTTGACGACCCTAATACTTGAGCAATGCGTGGAATCATTGATAAAATCCTCATAAATACTTATACTTATTGTATATATATTGTTTTATATCAAAACTAGTATAATATGAACTAAAAAACTAATAAAACGTGAAGAAATCGCATATAACGTCAGCCCGGTAAACATTAGGTCTATCTCGACACGCAGCGTAATTATTGTCTATGCACACACGTGGCACCCCTGATACATATTATTTTTGTGTTTTTGAACGACTACACAAACATTCTTATCAAATAACAACATATTAAACATAAAAAACAACAATTAAAACATGTATTCACGATCCCTTAGCCATGCCACGCGGTACTCAATTTGATAGTAAAATATGGCTAAAAAATGGCCAACGTCGTTCCAGAAATTCGTTGACAAAACCAGCCTGTTTTCTCTCTTCTTGCAGTCGTAATGAGTAAAGGAACTTGACCTTTAAACTGCGGCGTATTCCTAGCGTCGTTTGGCGTGTTTTATACGTCACGGGATCATTACTTTGTGAAGTTCCGTACTCGGGAATCGGGCGATATCCTATGTAGCGGGATTGCGCCTGCAGGCACAATGGAGCTGTTCTCATAGGCGCATTATTGCGACCGCAGAGTCGTAAAGGTTAAAAATAATAAAATGCTTATTACGTTGAGCATTGATGGCAACAGAATATAAATTTGAGCAGGTTACTGTTTTTAACACAACCAAAATCTGTGGTACTATATCAAAGTACCTTAATTTTTTAATTTTTTTTGGGTGTGTGTGGAAGCCGCCTCAACATTGTGCATGGTTTTTAATTTTCAATTATGGTTTTTCAGAACTTTTTGTATGGTTTTTAGTCTCAAGTGGTTGACAGCTATGAAAGTGTAATTTGTATAAGTTTGTAGTGAAGTTTGTATAAATTTATAAATTGCGAAATATATTTGATATAAATTTGTGTAGTTGATATAAATTTGATAATGATGATGTTCCTCCTTTGCAAGCGAAGATGAGCATGGCATGAAAAACATTAAATGCGATGAAAAAAATAATAATAATTTTTTTAAAAATTAAAATTATAATTGGTAATTAACTAATTTGGTTAAAGTGTAACTGGTATAAATTTGTCAAAATTTTTAAGCTGGTATAAATTTATAAATGTAAATATTTGTGCACAATTATTACTTCAGACAGTAGATGCGTCACTGAGATAAAAAGTCGAACAGCACAGGCAAAAGCAGCATTCGAACAGCACAAGCAAAAGCAGCATTCCAGAAGATGAGGGACATCTTGTGTAATAATTCATTATCGTTAGAAGTAAGAAAGAACATACTAAAATGTTACATAGAGCCCATTCTGTTATATGGTAGTGAAGCATGGACAATTGACAATATTGCAAGAAAACACCCGGAGGCCACAGAGATGTGGTTTTATAGAAAAATATTGAAAATATCATGGACAGCTAAAAAGAGTAATGCTATAATTCTACAACTGGTCAACTCAAATAGATAACTTATTAACTGTATTAGAAGATGACCATCACAGTTTCTGGGTCATGTCATGAGAAATGTGAGCTGGAGAACATCTAAAAATTTGAAAGATCAAGGGTAAGAGGGACAGAGAGGGGCATGGTACCAATGAATGAATTAATAAACTTATAAAGTGTAATTAGTATACATTTATAGTGTAGTTGGTATAAATTTATAATGCAATTGGTATAAATTTATAGTGCAGTTTTATAAATGTATAAAATATATTTGATATACATTTTTTAAGTGTAGCTGGTACAAACCTGGCAGGAGCAAGCCCGACAAGGGATTCTCATTCAGATGTGTCAGCATATTTTCAAGTCTTCGAACAACTCCTTCTTGATCTAGAAATGCAAGTCCATGAGGCGACCTTGCTAGTTCTGAAACCAACTCTATAGCATTTAACTGGACGAGAATGTCCCTTTGTTGTATTTCATTGAGAAGCTGTCGAAGAAGGCCTGATTGAATTGTTGCCTCAAGTGCTTGTGGAGACACCACACTCAGATCTGTAGCAATCTTGAAAGAAATATTACAATTTAATTGAGTGTTTCAGTTCAGTATTACTTATTTGGGAAGCAATATTCAGGAGATATCTGCTTTGTACAGAGAATACTCAGATTTAATGTAATCTGCCCATATTGACTGGTGGGGGGAGTGTGTAAGCTCAGTTATTAGTGAACTGACTTTCTATTCCTATTTGGGTGATCAAAGATTCAATGTCCAGTTCAACTGAAAATATTTTAAAGTCACAGACTAAGGAGAATGGGTACCAGATCATCTGGAAAGTAAAGGTGGTAGGCTTTATGCTGACCACATCATCTATAGGTATGCAGTTGGACATGAAAACATGAGCCAAACAACATATTCCCCGATATACATTACCGAATAGGGAAAGGGAAAACTACTTTTACAATATTCACTGTTAGTATTTACTTTTAAATGGTTGGGAAAGTCGAAAAATAACACAAGCACTGAATAAGAAATTAAATTCATTTGAAAATTAATGTCTTAGAAAACTCTAAAATATTGACTGGGATGAATTCAAGTCAAAACATAAGAGAAGATGACATACAGCAATGTTTCTAGAACATAAGAAGAAAACAATGGACATATCAACATATATTTAGAATGTATAACAAAAATACTGCTACTTCAAGCATTAAAATAGGTATCAGATGGCAAGATAAAATGAGGAAGATGAAGAGAAACTTCACATAACAACCATCAAAAGGGGTATGAGTATGGGTCTCAACATGCACGAACTACACACAATAGCGTCACATCACTCGGATGTCTTCTTCTTCTTCTCATTTGCAGTTTGACATGTCTACACAGCAAGTTCTGTTTTCTTAATAAATGCTGCTGTATTTGAAAGCTCCTCAGTGCTCCCATACATCTTTCTGTGGATATCCATCTCTGTGGGCCAGTGTTCTTCCCTTAACTGGTTTAGTGTCTTGCAGGATATGTTCAGTTGTCTGTTCTGCCTGCCCACAAGGGCACAGTGGTGATGGGACCAAGCTTAGCCTATTTAAGTGGCTGTTTAATCTGTTATGTCATGTTCTGAGGCGGAAGATAATAACCTGCTCTGCTCTGTCGAGATAGTGGTAATTGTCTTTTGGGTAGACAACTTTCCTGATGGCTTTGATGAGGGTCTTCTTTTCTTGGTAGGTGATTTCTTGGTCTTTTTGTTCCTGTGTTGCTCCATCCTTTGCCAGTCTGTCTGCCTCTTCATTTTCTGGATGCACACTTCTCCCATGGCTTTCTTCAGGTCTGGCAGCGTATCGCTGTCAAGGGCTTGTAGGACAGACATAGCATCAGTATGAAATACCGCCTGCTGGCATTTGCTTGTTGTGTTTTTAATTATTTCTGCAGGCATGTTTAAAGCCTGTACTTCTGCAGAGTAGTTCTATCTATACGCTGTGTCCCTTGTTTGCCTTGCAGCGTCAGGGGTGGAAGAGTTCTCTGGAGATGGCCTTCTTGTGCGCTGTTTGTAAGCTTGTTCCTGTGGCTTCTTTGATTTCTGTGATCCATCTTTTACATGGTCTGCCTCTGGCTTTATAACAGTTATGTCTATGTGTCATGGCCATTTGTGGCATGCTATATGTCGGTAGTCTGGAAGCGTGTGAAAACCACTTGATCTGCTGTCTTTTGATGTGTTTCAATACTGGTATTGTTTTGGTTATCTGTCTGATGTTATCGTTTCTAATTCTATCTCTTAATGATACTGAGTATTTTTCGTAGACATGTCATTTCTGTTGTCACTATTTTTCTTTTGTCTTGTGCTGTCATTGTCCAGGTTTGGCACTGGTAGCATAGTGATGGAATAATAATAGTCTTGTATAATGCAACTTTAGTGTCTATGTTTACATTTTTGTTCTTGAAAATGCGTGTCATCTGTCCTAGGATCTGGTATGTTTTGTTGCATCTATTTTGTATCTCTTTACTGAGTAGTTGGAACAGAATATTCCAGTTGGTGAACATGTGGATTCATTTTCTTTTTCTGGATATTTTATGTACACGCCAACACCTCCATTCTTCACTGTTCTGGTTGCTGATCCATCAGTATATACTTGCATCCATGCTTCTCTGGGGTACATACCTTCAATCATGTTGCATACTATTGTTTTCTTTTGGAGATTATTCAGTTCTATCATAGTGTTGTAATTGTTTATGGTGGTTCTTATAGTGAGATTTGGGTGTTGCTCCCATGGAACTGGAAAAAGTGTTGGTGATATCTCTCTTGTTATGTCTGGTAGTTCTTCCTTATATTTTCTGTTTAGTTTTTTGGATCGGTGTAAAAAACTGCTCCTCTTCAGTCTTCCACTGGCTAGGTAACTGTGTCTGGCCCTCATTAGATGTGCTGGGATGCTCTTGTACTTTTACTCGGATGTCATCCTGGAGAACACTGATTTCTGATCTATGCACATATTCGGCACTGAAGGAACATAAATAGATATATAGATAGATTTACTTTTAATTTAGTACTTAAGTAATCTTTTATACATTATCATCATCATCATCAGGTGCCAGTGTGCAGCGAAGGACAGTCACCCTCAGTTTCCTGGATGAGGAATATCCACAAGATATATGGGTCAGAGTATACACAGATGGGTCAGCACAGAATGCTGTGAGGAATGGAGGTGCAGGTGTATATATAGAATATCCACACAAGCCTAGAGATACAATCAGAACACCAACAGGAAAATTCTGCAATAATTATGATGCAGAAATCCAGGCAATTAGTGTGACAGCTAAAAAACTGCTGAACTCCAACTCTGGCCTACAGCCTGAGGTATTCCTGACAGATTCAAGGTCAGTGCTTCAAGCTCTCCAGTCTGGAAAACTAACAGACTTGAAAAAACTACTTAGCGAATTGTCGTACCAGTATAGGGTAACCATGCAGTGGATACCCTCTCACTGTGGAATACCAGGAAATGAAAAAGAAGACCAACTGGCTAAGGAAGGTGCTGCCGAAGACCAACCAGATATACCAATCACCTACCATTATAAAAAACAGATGATCAAGTCAATAAGAAAGCCACAAACACCAACACAAGATGACTATCACATTATGAACAGATCAGAACAAGTTATAATTCTACGTCTCAGAACAGGACACAACCGACTCCGCAGTCACATGTATACAAAGTTCAAGATTGGCAACACGGCCATGTGTACATGTGGACAGGCAGCACAGAGTGCCAAACATATACTTCAAGAGTGTTCTGAGCATGAAACGCTGAGGCAGACATATTGGCCAGAGGAAACAACACTGGAATCAAACCTCTATGGGACACTGTATGAACTACAAAAGACAGCGAGTTTTATTAAGGAGACAGAATTACAGATATAGACATGTTTCAAGTGAACGAAAGAAGAAGAAGAAAATCATCAAGTGCCATGCCGGCTGGCATAGGCGGTCATGGCTCTCTGTCCACAGTATTATGTATCAAAGTCATTGTTGTTTCCTTGCCGTGCCAGGTTGTCAAACGGTCTAATATTTTCTCACGTTGTAGCCCTCTGTCTCTGTTGCCTTCAATCTTGCCTGTTGTGACTATGTTCTCTAAACCTGCCTGTCTCATGAAGTGGCCAAAAAAAGAAGATTGCCATTTTCTTATATTGTTGATTAAGGTCCGTTTCGCATTTAACTCTTTCAATACATGATATGGACAGAATTTTGAGTAAAAATCCTTCATTTTCATATTTTGGATTGATGGACAAAATATATTAAGGATATTTTGAATTGAAGTACAGAATGATCCTTCTGAAAAGTTGCCTGGATGAGGGGAATCATAGGAAATTATATCTTGAGTATTTTATGTACAATATGCAGAAAATCTGCACCAGTGACAAGTAAACATACAAGCCATCAAGAGGGAATGATAATGCTGATGTCGTGATGTCTGTTTGAAACACCCCCCCCCCTCCCCCAAGTTAAAACATGACATCTAGCACTTGGAAGTACACCAAAATAGCAGACACCCCCCTCCCCAGAAGGTATTTTAACAATCCCACAACAACTTCTTCTTCTTTCCTTCCTCTTTTACCCTTTACGGGTGTCGAGGGATACAATGTTCTTGTTCTCGCTTTTCTGGCAGCTTCAGATAATGTTATTTGGTGTTCGTGTAATGTCTCTTTGATGTTGTCGATCCAGCGTACTCTACCCCTGGCTCTCTTCTCCCACAACAACAAGGAAATTATATATATATATATATATATATATTTGTTTAGGTAAAAACTTCTTAGCAAAGCTGTGTCATCAGCTCTGCTTTATGTTTATTTACCATTCTTATCTTACCTGATAAACTCTGAACCTTGTAATATCATTCTTCTGCATAATCTGGACTATTTTTCTGACAGTTGGTTCCTTAAAAATTGCAACCAGTCCACTTGGATCTTGTCCTAATGAAACAATAAACAGAAAGAATGTGAAATGTCTCTTTTATCAAAATAGACACGAATGGGGTTGCATCTGTGGGTCTCACCAATGGCCCACTAGACATACCATCCATGCAACAGAAAACCTTAGTGGATGACATGCAGCTATATTGAGGTTATCTTCTTAGAGAAGCGTCATGGCATGTCATCTATACAATTGTGCTTTTATTTTGTTGTTGAAATGTGTTTCATGTTTACCTGAATATATATGTTTGCACCCTCTGTGGTTGGGAGGGAGCCAGAGATGTACTGTGCAGCACTGGGGAGGAGGAAACTGACAGCACTATTTTTTCCTATGGTTGAAACCTATCATAGAGGCACAGTGACTCAGGACCTGACAATCCTTTTGACTTGCATGCCTGGAGCAATAGACAAATTTGGCATAACCAGTAGTCAATTGGTGGTGGGGAATGAGCACAGTGAATCCTATCTTGGCTACAGTGGCTAGGAGCAGTGTATAGGTTGAAACCTACCTTCCTGGAGGTGTGATAGTTATTCTCTGGCTCTGTCCCAGGGTGGGCCGAAAATCCACAGACTTCCCAGCAATATAATGCCATTTAATGGCATTAGGTCAAAGGGCATAAGCCCATGGACTGCTGGATCAGCAACCAACCAACCATCAAAATAGAGATATCTCTAAATAAAAGGTAAAGAGTTACTGGAAAGATCAAGGGGAGAAGTGGCAGGGGACGACAAAGGGAGAAGTTGCTAAATGGACTAGTATTATGGCAAGGTACAAGTTCACCAACCGAGCTTATTGACAACACAAGAGACAGAGAGTCATGGAGAAAAATGATCGCTTACTCCATTCGGCATGGCACTTGAGTGAATGAATAAGAGTTATGAACCAGCATCATAGCACACAGTTTCCCATAAGTGCTCACCTGCATATTCAGTGGTTGACCAGAAACCGCACCTGACTAGCATTGCCTACAGCACTTGCTCAGTGCCGTTCCTTGACCTTCCGAGCATGAGTCCTAGTACCCTACTTCCTGGTGGCTTGGTGAACCACAGAAGTAGTTTTTATTTCAAATCATGAATAATGAGTGAATTTAAAATCTTGGCTTTTATTTCAAACCATGAATAATGAGTGGATTTAAAATCTGGGTTTTGCTGGTGAAAGGGAGAATGACTTAACAATAACACTACCTCTGCTCTCTCCTTTATATGGACCCTCAATTTAACTTCATCTTTATTATCTTTTCCACGATGTAGGACGTATTATGTTTGCTTTTTGACATTTAAACATCACATCTGCTCAGTTTGACTCACTCTACAAGGTTTCACTTAATAAATAAATCAATTAAGTGCCATGCCGAGGTGATCATGCTCCTCCACAACTCTCTGTCTCCTGTGTTTTCAATAAGCTCAGTTGGTAACTTCTTTTTGTGCTGCAGTGACAACCCAACCAGAATTTTCTTTCTTTATCTTCCTGTCACTTCTCCCCTTGATCTTTCTGGTTACTAAATGTTCAAGTTTTGCTTTTTCTCATCATGTGTCCTAAAAATCTTGATTGTCTGCTTCCAATTTTCATTATAATTTGTTATTTTACTCCAGTATCTCTGAGGACTTCTACATTAATTTTCCTGACTCTCCATGGAATTTTCATCACTTTCTTAAATATCACATCTCAGTTGCCTCCAGCTTATCTTGGGTACTTTTGTTTACTCTCCATGTTTCGCATCCATAAAGATGCATAGGCTCAATGTAACATCCTAGCACTCAAACTTGTATATGCATTGATATTATTCCATTGCATAGAATTTTCCTTATTTTTTTAAATGTTGATTTGGTTTGTGCTATCCTGCTCTTAACCACAGCATAAAATGTCATGATTATGATTCCTCATTGAATAGTAAATCCATGTTGAGTTAAAAATTTGGCACTGATTAACCTCAAATAAATGTTCATAATTAGAGAAAAAAAACATAACTGGTCTCATCTATATCTTGGCACAGTAATACAATTTTCTACTATGAGAAATTGTTGTAAATCCCCATGTGTGTAAATCCCCATGTGCCAAAAATGAGAGCAAAGAAGTGACACTGTTAAATGCCATGCATGTTATAAGAGACAACTAAGGTTGTTTTTTGGGTGCAGTTGGCTGGGTTCATCCCATTGAGGATTGTGTAACTCAGAAGCCATGCTAAAGTCAGATATCGCAGAGAAGCTGTAAACCATGACACAATATATTCCGTTCTCTGGACTACATCCTGATAATGTGCAGGAGTTTTAGAACAAACACAGAAGAAGAAGAAAGCTATCTTTGTTCATTTTTATATTTTTCACTATGTGGTATGCAATTGCGCTATACAGCCTTGTCTACTATCAACATTCAAACACTACCACTTACCAAGATGTGTAAGAACAGCAGCAGCCGCCAATCCAACACCAAGATTGTCAGAAGCTAACTGATCAACAATCCCTATCACTAGATCTTCATACAAGCCTAGTTCATGTGGTGCCTCTCTACTAATTCTTGATAGCTGAAAGTAATAAGGAGTAAATGTAACACAATTTTAATGACTACTGAAATACGTGTCTATAAATGTCTGGCTCTGTGGCTGAGAAATAGTGTGACAAATGATAGTACAGTCATCCTTCAGTTATCGCGGTTAATAGGGACCAAAACTGACAGCGATAAGTGAAAAATCGTGAAGCAGTGTCATCCTCTCATTTTTAACACACGTACATTTTTTGCTGGTGCAACATTTTTTGCCCTTACTGGCAACAAAATCATGTTTTTCTCATGGGGTAGGATCACTCGAGGCACTGGTACTAAGCTGAAGTTCATTTTCGCCGTCTTCGTTCAACTCTCCTTCAGGAATGAGGCTATCATACAGAGCTTTGGCTTTAGTCCGAATCATATTGGTATCGAGACTAACCTTCTTTTCCCGACAGTCCGATATCCACACTGATAAGGCATTCTCCATTTTCACAATACGATTATTATGAGAAGTCACAACTCACTTAGTGTCCTTGGAGAACAATATCAAGGAAGTTTTATGGATATCCACTTCATCTTTTTTTATGTAGCGAACCATCAATTCGTTCAATCCGTAATGGCGTGCAACAGACACATAGCTATGGCCTGCCTTAAGTATGTCCAATAAATTAACTTTCTCGTTTAATTTCATCTTTCTCTTCTTCTTGGGTTCACTAGAGGATTTAGAGGGTGGAGGCTGTTTAGGAGCCATTTTCACGGACATCACAAGCACTATTTTGCACAAAAAGACACAAGAGAACAGCAAAAATTAGCACACCTCGAGACTAAGCATCACTCAAACATTGATTTCGTCTTCGCTGGGTATGAGAGCAAATGTGGGGGAAACGTCTAGGCCAATCAGCTTGCGAGATTCCTGAGTCGGGAGGGATATCAAATGGCGGGATGCTAGCCAGCCAATCAGAGACGTGAATTGTGTGGGCACACCCTGCGTTCTGCTGGCATGCGGGCAACTTTCACGCCATATTTCCTCAATTTTGATGAATATTTTTGAACAATCCGCGATGTACTGAGGCCGCGATAAATGAACCGTGAAGTAGCAAGGGATGATTGTACACATAACAAAAGTTTTACAGCTGCAGACAATTTTAATCCAGACTTTTCAAAAGGTAACGGCAGCCTACTTATCATAAACATTTTCTAGAAAATCACTATTACTAAGTTAGCCCTTGTGTTGTTGGGGTCAGAATAATAATAATATAATAAATAATAATAAGACCCATAACCCGCCACTGTTGTAGGAGTACCATGATTCCTTGATGCTATCAATCCAGGATTCTCTCTTACTGCGTCTTATTCCACCCTCAACTGTTCAACTTATCATTCAAATGGTGTTTGCTTAAACCAGCTGAATGTCATCAATGTTCCCACATCATCACCTGCTTTAGTATTTGTCATGCTATATTTGCAACCTCTTTTCTCATCCGTGAGCATGATTCCGGTATAGGAAAAACTAGACAATAGAGTTGGGCCCTGGATTGTTCACCCTCTTAGCCAAGGAGTAATTCACTGGCATTGTGAAGCCCTTGTCCAAGTCTGAGTCTCTACACGTATTTAGGAGCACCAGGGACTAGAAGCTTGTTTTATTAGCAGAACAGTACTTTAGTTCCAATGTCCATATAGCGTTATCCCGTTCTATTTGCACATAGCAAACAAAACCCCCTGGGACTGTGTTGCCCTCTAATTCTACTTAATACAATTAATTAAAAAATACTTAATTCCGATGAAGACTGACTCTCAATGTTCGTGATGGCATCTATGCATACTGTGTCATTTGCATTGGCAGCCCCTCCAATCCATCTGCATTTCTGCTGCCTGCCTGAGCCATAATTCTTGCATCACTGTGTGTCGACAGTGTCATCATATGTGTTGCCGCAGGTGTCTGAGATATTGGTTTTTTTGGAGTCAATTCTTTTTTCATCTGCAGCCTCCACATTCATGGACACGATCCCTAAAAGTGTTGGCCAGGAATACAGCACGAGCAGCTATATTTCTGTTTCCAGTGTGCACCATCAGTACATGATGGAAGAGCAAAGAAGAAGGTGCACAACTTTTATCAAGCGCTACTATAGGGTTGCCTTGAACACAATGACAATGATTTTAACAACTTTTCCATTTCAAATTATTATCACTAAAGTAAATTAGTTTCAATGAACTTCATCTAACCTGATGCAAGCACAATGCCTTCAGAGAATCATCATCTACAGTGACCCATGTCAGAAAATGTGAATAAAAATTTTGAAGTGCCGCTGAAGCACTTAGAGTAGAGAGCATACGGTCCAACACTTCGCAGCAAACTTTTTGCTGAGCTCTGAAACAAGAAAATGGTGCCATAAAATTCATATAAAATAATAAAAATAATTCCCATAACCTGTCAGGGTTGAGGGGATGTTACACAGGAGATAGCACAAAAGGCCTTCCAAGAACCACTGTTCTCACCCATTCTGACAAGTGTAAAAAAATCAAGCCCAGACCATTCCTTGATGCTGTCAATCCAGGATTATCTCTTACTGCGTCTTCTTCCACCCTCAACTGTTCATCTTATCATTCAAATGGTGTTTGCTTAAACCAGCTGAATGTCATCAATGTTCCCACATCATCAACTTCTGTTTTAGTATTTGTCATGCTATATTTGCAACCTCTTGTCCGGAAAAAGTCTGTAATCATCTTCAGGCAGAAGCAATTCCTATATTTCCGTTTAACACTATGTGGTCTCTGGTCACAACTAGCATCATAGGTTGAATATTCCTCAAGAATGTGTTCACGGATCTGTTTTGCAGGTTCACATAGACTTTCATCTATGTGGGAGACTCTTCAGGCACTATATGTAGCCATAGACTTCCATCTATGTGGGAGACTCTTCAGGCACTATATGTAGCCATAGACTTCCATCTATGTGGGATAGTACTATCTTCATGCACTATATGTAGTCATAGACTTTCAAATGTCTTCATTTATTTGTTATGCCTATTCTGTTTTCAAAATTAGAATACTTATATGATGAAAGAAACAAAAAAAAGTTTGCAAAACAACAAGGAAAAAAATAACAAGTTATCAAAATCATCAAATTCCCCGCATTTGATACATAAGACACATTTCGGGGGTAAGACAGAAGTGTGTAATGGATAGTACCTCACAGTGAGTGGCAGCCACTGCCCTCGGGAAGTCCAGTATCCTATTTGGCTTCCCACTCCTGTCTAACTCACATATGGCTCCACACGTCTACTTGTGTACAGCAAGGCAACCCCCACCATGCATTAACTTTGGTTAGTCAGCTGAACTACATGAAGCTACTCAGCCAGGGACATCCTCTCCTACTGTACACACAACTCGAAACTGCTGATGTAGAATGCAGAAGATAGTATTATCAATAATTGCTTCAAAGGCGGAAGTTGGAAAGGCCTGTATTGGGCTGAGGGTACATTAAAGATAGATACTGATAAGAGATCATAACCAGCTCAGAAAGCAATGGCAAACTACTCAGATGTATGCAATGCTAAGAAACTCATAATGACAACAAATAAGCCTCAAGGGTCTGGTGGTGGGTACCCCAGTCTGGACAGTCCCAAAATAACTGAGTCTATCTATCTATCTATACGCTGTGTCCCTTGTTTGCCTTGCAGCATCAGGGGTGGAAGAGTTCTCTCGAGATGGCCTTCTTGTGCGCTGTTTGTAAGCTTGTTCCTGTGGCTTCTTTGATTTCTGTGATCCATCTTTTACATGGTCTGCCTCTGACTTTATAACCGTTATGTCTATGTGTCATGGCCATTTGTGGCATGCTATATGTCGGTAGTCTGGAAGCATGTGAAAACCACTTGATCTGTTGTCTTTTGATGTGTTCCAATACTGGTATTGTTTTGGTTATCTGTCTGATGTTATCATTTCTAATTCTATCTCTTAATGACACTCCGAGTATTCTTCATAGACATGTCATTTCTGTTGTCACTATTTTTCTTTTGTCTTGTGCTGTCATTGTCCAGGTTTGGCACTGGTAGCATAGTGATGGAATAATAATAGTCTTGTATAATGCAACTTTAGTGTCTATGTTTATATTTTTGTTCGTGAAAAAGCGTGTCATCTGTCCTAGGATCTGGTATGTTTTGTTGCATCTATTTTGTATCTCTTTACAGGTTTTCCCTTCACTCAATATAATGCTTCCTAAGTGAACTCATTTACTTGTTTAAGGTGTTTATCATCGATGGAGATAGTGATATTTCTTTCTTTCTTTGCTATTGCCATTATTTCAGTCTTTTCAATATTAATCTTCATGTTGAATTTTTGACATGTTATGTGGAGTTTGTTCATATGGTCTTGCAATTGTTCTTCTGATGTCGCTATTAGTACTTGGTCGTCTGCAAAGAGTAGTTCGTTCAATTTGTCTTTTATGTATCTTCTTCGTTGGTACTTGTTAGTTTACAGATGTGGTCGATATATGTTATAAAAAGTAGAGGAGATAGGACACACCCCTGGCGAACTCCTGATTGAATTTGGAACTTTTTGGACACACCTGCATTTGTTCTTACTGTACATTGGCTATTTGCATAAATGCCCTTGCACATGTTGATTAAATGTTCTGGTACTCCGTATATTGATAGTGTTTTCCATAGTTGTTGTCTGTCTACTCTGTCGAATGCCTTTTCTTGGTCTACGAATGCGATATATAATTCTTTGTTGTTTTCTGTGGCTCTCTCTGTTAGTTGTCTAAGTGTAAAGATAGCATCTGTACAGCTTTTGTTCTTATGGAAGCCCATTTGGGTGTTTTGAAGTTGTGGTTCAATATATGTTCGTAGTCGTTGCTCTAATATTTTGTTAAAAATTTTTCATGTGCGGCTTAGTAAAGATATCCCTCTGTATTTTGTGCAGTCTCTCTTACTGCCTTTTTTCTTCCATATGGGAATGATTATCGCGTTCCTCCAGTCTTCTGGTGTCTCTTGTTTTTTCCACATTACATTAAAAAGTCTGTGTAACCATTTTTTCCCGCTCTCTGCTGCTGCTTTGATAAGTTCTGTTTGTATGTTATCAGAGCCTGCTGCCTTGTTCATTGGTGCTTTGTTTATTGCATTTTCTATTTCCGATAGTAGTATATATGGTTCTAGGTTCGCTGCTGTAGTGTTTATTGTTGTGTCTTCCTCTCCTTCTTTTAGATTTAGTAGTTCCTTGAAATATTGTTGCCATCTTTCCATTATTTGCTTCTGTTCTTTTAGTGCATTACCATTTTAATTATTTATTATTTCTGTCGGTTCATATATATCTTCTTTGTTTCTCATGTTCTTGATTTTCTTGTAGAACCTCTTTTGTGCATTTTTATAATCTGCGTTGAGCATGTCTCCATATTCTTTCCATGAGTTGATTTTGGCAGTTTTAATGACTTTC
This sequence comes from Meghimatium bilineatum, assembly GCA_034231615.1. Lineage (NCBI taxonomy): Eukaryota > Metazoa > Mollusca > Gastropoda > Stylommatophora > Philomycidae > Meghimatium > Meghimatium bilineatum. The sequence continues at coordinate 31,390,105 of CM067307.1, forward strand.
TTGGCATTTGTTTTTGCTGTCTTGTATTCCATGTAATCTTCTTGGTTTTTTGCTTTTGACCCATTTCTTATATTGTTGTTTCTTTTCTTTAGTGGCTTTTTTGACTTCATTCCACCATGCTGTTATTTTTGGTTTCTTTACACTATTGTTCTTGTATCCGCATGCTTCCCCTGCTGCTTGTGTTATAGCTTCTTTGAATAGTTTCCATTCTTCTTCTGCTGTTGTAGTATCTACGGGTAATTTTCGAATTTTTCTGTGATTTTGTGTGCGTATTGCTCACGTACCGTGTCGTCCTTTAGCTTGTGGATTTTAATTGTTGTTGGTTTGTTATCTTTGTTGTTGTCTTTCTTCTTTCTCTTTCTGTTTGCTTTTACAGATATTATTACTGCTTTATGGTCGGTGTCTACACACATGTTTGGTATGGCTCGTGCGTCTGTTATTTTCCTTCTATTGGCTCTTCTTGTTAATATAAAGTCTATCTGGCTTTTGCAGTCTAAATTGTTCCACTTGTACCAGGTGTGAACTTGGGATTCTCTGTGCTTGAAAAATGTGTTAGTTATAAATAAGTTATTTTGGATGCACATTTCAATTAATCTGTAGCCGTTGTCATTTATCTTGTTTATTTTATCTCCGAATGGTCCAATGTACTCATCTATACCGTATCTTTCTGGTCCCAAGTGGGAGTTAAAGTCTCCAAGTACAAATACGTTTTCTTCTGTGTTATTCTTGTTTATTATACCATTTACGGTTTCAAAAAATTCTTCCCTTTCAGTTTCGTTGTTGTGTGCATTGCAGGGTGCGTATGCTTGGATGAATGATGTGTTCTCGTTGTCTATTGTTACTCTTATCGCTATCAGCCTTTCACTCACAAAGGTCGCGTTAATGACATGTTTGGATAGCGCGGGGGCAAGGAGGAAAGCTACACCATGTTTAGCTTTCGCATTCTTGTGTACACCACAGTATATTAATGTGTAGTCCTTGTGTAGTTTTTTGTTTCCTTGGACTTTTATTCGTGTGTCTGCTAATCCTAGTAGTATTATCTTTCATTTTTCCATCTCTTCTATTAGATCTACAGCTTTATTTTTTAATCCACAGATATTAATGGTTCCAAATTTGATCGTGTTACGTTTAGTCGTCTCCTGAGCACTCTTCATTTTTCTATGAGCAGTGTGTTTCGTCGCTGTCGATTTGCTAGATCTGTCGCAGCGTTGTTTGAGAGTTTCTAAATGGTTACACTGTGTTCTAATCTATTATAATAAATAACTGAGTAAGAGAACAAAAGCAGTGTTAATACAATCATTAAGAAGCTATATCTTTCCAGTGGCAACATATGGTTGTGAGTGATGGGCAAAGACATCTGCAATGGAAAAGAAAATATTGGAATTCTTCTTCTTCTTTCGTTTACTTGAAATAGACCACGATACATGGGAAGAACTTGCACAAAATAGATCTACATGGCATTCTAAAATAATGCTCAGAACACTCTTGAAGTATATATTTGGCACTCTGTGCTGCCTGTCCACATGTACACATGGCCGTGTTGCCAATCTTGAACTTTGTATACATGTGACTGCGGAGTCGGTTGTGTCCTGTTCTGAGACGTAGAATTATAACTTGTTCTGATCTGTTCATAATGTGATAGTCATCTTGTGTTGGTGTTTGTGGCTTTCTTATTGACTTGATCATCTGTTTTTTCTTATGGTAGGTGATTGGTATATCTGGTTGGTCTTCGGCAGCACCTTCCTTAGCCAGTTGGTCTGCTTTTTCATTTCCTGGTATTCCACAGTGAGAGGGTAACCACTGCATGGTTACCTTATACTGGTAAGACAATTCGCTAAGTAGTTTTTTCAAGTCTGTTAGTTTTTCAGACTGGAGAGCTTGAAGCACTGACCTTGCATCTCTCAGGAATACCACAGGCTGTAGGTCAGAGTTGGAGTTCAACAGTTTTTTAGCTGCCACACTAATTGCCTGGATTTCTGCATCATAATTATTGCAGAATTTTCCTGTCGGTGTTCTGATTGTATCTCTAGGCTTGTGTGGATATTCTATATATACACCTGCACCTCCATTCCTCATGGTATTCTGTGCTGACCCATCTGTGTATACTCTGACCCATATATCTTGTGGATATTCCTCATCCAGGAAACTGAGGGTGACTGTTCTTCGCTGCACACTGTTCTGTTCGTCCTCGCTTAGTATTCCTTTCACATGGGTCTGAATGTATATTGGCATTCCATGTCTTTCACTCCACGGGGTTTGTTCTGGTATGTTGTGTGTTATTCGTCCATCACAAGTGATGATGACCATTTGTTACATCCACTTTTGAAAATTCAATTTTAGTTATGTCCTTGATTATGAGTTCGTAGATGGCTAATGAGCCCTATTCGAGCTGTAAATGTCCTTGGACAGTTTAGACATGGAATAACGACTGTAGACGGATCTTGATCTATCCGTGACTTTCTAGCTGCTCTCCGCTGTTGAGCTGCTGCATTTCTCTTCTTTTCACAAGATGATGCGCTCTTTTTAATTTTAGAACGCCATGTAGATCTATTTTGTGCAAGTTCTTCCCATGTATCATGGTCTATTTCAAAGGCTTTCAGTGAGTCCTTTAACGAGTCCTTGTAGCACTTCCTTTGGCCACCTTGAGATCGTATACCCTTCTCTAGCTCACCATAGAGAAGTATCTTTGGCAGACGATGGTCTGGTATAGGCCTTAAGGGGCTGTCAACTTCAGGTAGGTCTGTAAGTTGTCTGCGGAGTCGTTTAGCTTGATGGATAAAGCTGCTTCTTTTCAATCGTCCCATTGCTAGATTTTGGAATCTTTCCTTCATTGGATGACTTGGCATACACTGAACTTTTCTGCCTGAATTAGTACTTTTGTGTCTCTGCATTTGCCAAGTGTTTGCATTCTTCCCATTTTCTGCATCTCTGCTATGGGTGTTGATTTCATTACTCCCAACATTATTCTAAGTGCCTGGTTTTGCACTTTATCTAGATCTTGTAATGTGGTGTTTGATGCAGGACACCATGCTGCTGAACCATATTCCAGGTGTGGTCTTATGCCTTGCTGGTAAACTTTACTGAGTATATTCCCACTGGCTCCCCATGTGGTTCCACTTAGTTTTCTCAGGATAGCTAACTTCCTCCTGGCTTTTGTTGTTGCTTTGTTTATCTGCTGCTTCCATGTCAGTTTATCATCAAAAGTAACTCCGAGGTATGTGGGTTGTTTGTCTTCTTTCAAGACCTCTCCATCTATTTTGATATGACCGGCTTTTTGTTTTGGTGAGAGGGTAAAAAGTGTAGTGCTGCACTTATCTGTGTTAATGCTGACGCACCATCTATTAGCCCATAAGGATAGGGCATCGATAGCTCTTTGTATTTGTTTAGTGGCCACTGTCGCATGTTCTTCCGTGCACCAGATCATCAGGTCGTCAGCATACATTGCCACTTTGATCCCATGTGGTAGTTCAGAAACTAGGTCATTGATGTAAACCAAGAAAAGTGTGGGTGACAGGACTCCTCCCTGGGGGACTCCATGACGCAGTAGAACTTTCTTGCTCTTGCGACCATCTAATTGTACCCTGGATCTTCTATTATGCAGGTATGCTTTTACCCATTTGTACATTCTTGAGCTAACCCTGCCTTTTCGCAATTTCTTTAGGAGCCCTTCTTTCCAGACCTTATCAAATGCTTTTCTGAGGTCTATCCATGCTGCTAGTACCAGTTTCTTATCTTGGAAGGCATCCTCAATCTCTTGGGAGAGGTAGGTTGCCTGATCTTCAGTAGAGTAGCACTGTCTGAAACTTGCTTGCTGTGATACCAGAAGGTTTTCACTTTCAAGGTACCACTGCATCCTAAGATTGATAATGCGTTCCATTGTTTTGCATAGACAGCTTGTGAGGCTGATGGGCCTGTAGTTGGAGACTGTGTTGCCATATTTTCCTGATTTGAGGAGTGGTATAATTATTGCTTCTCTCCACACCTGTGGTACATTACCCGTGGACCAGCTTGTGTTAAAGATCTGCAGTAGCTTTGCTCTTGCTGCAATTCCCAGGTTTCTAATCATTTCATTGGACACTCCATCAGCGCCAGGGGACTTTTTCATTTTCAATTAGGATATTGCATGCTCCAGTTCTCTCATTGTGATTGGTGCCTCCATGACTTCAGGTATAGGTTCGCCTTGTCCAATGTTTTGCTGGTTCTCTCAAACCTGTTGTTTGTCTGGGCTGAGTTTGATGTTACTGTCTTCTGCAAAGGAATCTGCAAAGTAATCAGCTGCATGTTTACCTGTTAAAATGTTTCTATCTTTATAAAGCGTGATCCTGGTATTTCTCCCTGTACCTTCATCATTTAGTTGTTTTACAAGTTTCCATAATTTCCTAGTATCTCTTTCTAGGTTCAGCGACTCTGTTTTTTCTTTCCAGCTACTCCGTCTGGCTTGTAACTTGGCTCTTTGAAATTTAGCCTTTGTTTGCTGATATTTATTGTGATATTCTTGGCTAGGTATGTTCTCAGCCTGCTGTCTAGATGTTTCCATCTCATTTTGCAGCTTTTCCAGTTCATCATTCCAGTACCAGTAGGGTTTGTAGTTTTTGCGTGCCCCCCTGGGTATGGTTTTACTAGCAGCATGTAGTATACATCTATTAAATTCACTCACTGCTCTATTGATGTCTTTGTCCAAGTTCATGTCCTTAGCTAGAACACTGGTTAAATGCTGGTACATTTTCCAGTCTGCCCTCTTATAGTTCCACCTAGTGAGCGTGCTGCTGTCCTTGGTAAATTCATTGTGAATTTCCAGAAATACTGGTCTGTGGTTACTACCCCCAAGCTGCTTTGCAACGACACGTGTGATGTTCCATTCCAGGCCTGGTGAGTGGAATGCCAGATCTGGTGTGCCATGCTCTCGAGTAGAAGGTTGGTGAGTCAGCTGGCTGGTTATGGAGGATGAGATTATTTTCATCCTGCCAGCTCTCAAGTTCCTCACCTCTCTTGTCGATATGATCGTAGCCCCAGCTCTGAGAGTGGCTGTTGAAGTCACCACACACCATAAGTCTCTCTTTATCTGGAATTGTGTCTAGTGCCAATGGTTTATCATTTGGGCAGTAGTAGTTCAGAAGATGGAATTCTGCACTGTCTGTTTTTAGGTGGAGCATCTGGTATTCTGTCCCTTCCATATATACTTCCAGCTGACATGCGCTGATATTGTTTTTAACAAGTGTCAGAATTCCACCCTTTCGCCTGTCCTTTCTGTCAGATCGGTAGCACTGGTAGCCTCTGATTTTGAAGGCTATGTCGCTGCTGAGGTGCATATATTAACTTGTTCTTCACTGAGGACATTTTCAAGTTCCAATTTTTTGCTGTATCCATCTCTTTTACTGTTGACACCCTCAGCATTCCAGTGCATTATTTTTATTGGTCGTTGAAAGTTTGGCCAGTAGCTCTATTCCCTTGCCTCCTGGCTCCGTGAGGCAATTGAGAAGGACTTTCAGTAACTGAGGTTGGGCCCTTTCGAGGTATAGGGCCCGGCACTGTCTCTGCCTGAACGTCCGCCACAGGGCAGGCACCATAACTTTTTATAGATACAGACATGTTTCCATTGTGTTTTGTGCGTGGCATCCTGATTATCTGTGCGCCTTTTGGCTGGATGCCTCCGTCTTCAGCACTCTGCTTACTTGGGCAGGACAATGGTCCTGCTCGAATGGGACTGCCCGACCAGTCTTAGTTTCCAGCCCCTGATGGCTGAACTAAGCCCCATCACCACTGCACGGTGCTGGCCTTGATGGGGTATTGGAATTCAAAATGAAATGTCATAGAAAGGTCCTAAGATACAAAGATACTTTCTGTCATGGACAGAAAGATAAACAAACACGGATGTTCATAAAGATCTGAACATAGAAGAATGGCTCCTCAAAACTATCCAAAAAATGTAAACGAATGTATTTCAGACATATAAAGAGACACAATGGTTTAGAAAGATTAATCATGGAAGGAGTAGTTCCAGGAAAGAGAACCAGAGGCAGACCAAGATTATGGTGGACACATAACATCAAAGACCTTCTGAACATGACATTAGAAGATGTTGGGTAGCTTGCCCAGAACCGATAGACTTATAAAGTGTAGCAGTGAAGACGTTCTGTGAAGAACACATCACAGTGAGTGATTACATAGATATTTAGAAGATAAAAACTCCATTTTAATAAACTTTTTAATTAAATATTTTTTGTCAAAGTAGAAATTTTTAAAATTTGTTTCACATTTTTAGAAACATGTTAGGAATCCGCAATTTTTTTAAATTGGTGTAAAAAAACAAAAGGCCTATTTAATATTATTAGTAGGTACTTGGACATCTGGGATTAGCGTGATTGGAAAAATTTGCCTAGGCTATAAATTTCATGTGACCTTTACTACTTTTTAGTGATGTTGTCGCGTGTCATGTTTTAAACTAGATTTATTAAGTTCTTTAACCATTTTTCTTTTTATATATGTAACTTTTAAGGATGCAGGACAATGCAGAAAACGGCAGTTAATTTTTTTAAAAACATCAACAATTATTTTAATTATGCAAATTGGCCACTATTTTGAATATTAATTACTTGTACATGCTTCAGAGAATCACAGCAATGTGATCAACAGATGTGTCTTGTCTTTGTGAATACAAAAATATAGTTTATGTGGTATTTTATTATGTTTAATAAACATTTAATTTATTTTCATTACAATTATGCAAATTAGCAGCCATTTTGAATATCAATTAGTTGTGTCTCCATCTGAACATTCCTGAAATGTGATCAACATAAGCGTCTTGTCTTCCCGAACACAAAAATGTATAATTTGTGTGTTGTATTATTGAAAATAACGAAGATAATTAAGAAATTGTCAGCTCAGTTACATGTTTGTGGTCAAGTTTTATTTATATTTTCCTATATGTTTCATGTAAATTATTTTGATGTCAAATTAATTCGAAAAAAATCATAACTTTTTAAAGGGTTGATGTACAGACTTGGTTGATGTATCGTTGAATTGAAATTTTCAAGGGCTCTTTAACTATAGTATTTTTTAATGATGTAGCATTATTTGTTTACTCCAATTAAATTTATAATTTATGTTGAGTTGTGTCAACTGCCCCCCCCCCCCTTTTTCAATAACTTTCAAAATTTTTCAGACAAGCCCACTCTAATTGTTGATGTACTTTATTTCCAGTCCCCAGGCAAGATTAAGAATGATGAGGGTGAAAAGCATGTTAAATGTATGCCTCTAAGTAAGCATTGGATTAAAATGACTTGCGAATTTTGAAAATCAAAGCGAAAGTAGGAATGGAAACGAAAAGGTACTCACTTGTTATGTGTATTTAAACAATGGAAAACATTTGTAATCGAAACATTGGGCAAAATTGTTCGCAGCTCTGATGGAGATAAAGCTGCTAACGCAGTCTTTAATTCCTCTAAAGCCTCTGTCTTGTCATCAATACTAATATTAGCCAGTCTCTCTATAAGAACGTTTATCACCGTTTCTGCAGCCATATTTATTTACTCACTGTTGCCAATTCATTGTGTAAAAAAAAGAACAAAAAACCAGTAATGGTAGGTAATTAATGAGTTTGCCTCTCTTTTGGAGAGGCGTGCCCCTTTCAACCAGCGGACAAAGTCCAATTAGGTTATATCAGGACACACTACCATAAAATATTAGAGGTAACAAAGACCCCATCGATAAAACCAGTAATTTCGTGAGCAAAACTATAAATAAGGGCAACATTATTTTAATGCACTATAAAAAGTAGTGACCCTTTAAAAATGAAACTGTTACAATATATCACGCTATAATGTATTAATACCAGTTAATATTAGAATTAATATTATTCTTAAAATGCAAAATCGATACTGTACAAGTATGAGAAGAACAAGACAGAAAATTAAAGAGGAAATAGCGGATTAATAATTTGGATTTGTTGAAGGGAAAGGAACACAAAACGGAATAGATGTATATACATTGAACTTTAATTGAAAGATCACTAGAAGTTTAGAAAGATATATACGTTTGCTTTATTGATTACACCAAAGCATTCGACAAAGTAAAACACGACCAGATTACCAAAATGCTAGAAGATATTAATATGGATAGTAAAGATCTTAGAATTGTGCGCAATATATACTGGAAACAAGAAGCAGTCATGAAAGTGGATAATATAACTGGGAAGTATACACAAATAAGATAAGATGTACGCCAGGGATGTGTTTTGTCAAATATAAATAACCAAATGGTCAGAGGGTGTCCGACAAAGTGGATGGTGCCGCAGTAACCTAATGAACAAATAGTAACGCAAAATGAGGTAAACAGGTTACTGCGCTATATAAACAAACAACATGCGCTATGGAGACGGGGCTTGATGAAATATAGACATCTATTTTGTTTTTTATTTTGTCGTTTTCTGTTGTTTGTCTCTTGAAAAAGGTTCAATTTGAGCCGATACGTGGAGAATTGTCCTGTTTAGTTTTATTGTATGTTTTTTTTATATATACTTTTTAAAATATATTTTTATTAATAGGCTAGGTAAGTGTTTTAGTAAATAAGCATTGTCTCAAATTTTCTTTCAAAATGGGATTTTCAGTATCCAAAAACTTTAAAACTGTCTCAAAACGAGAAAATAATCTTTTCAAACAAAGCCACGCACTTCATTGTAAATGGAGTAATTGATGAAAGTCATTTTTCTCACACAACTGCGCAAATAACCTAGAATTCAACTCGCTGCTACGAATCTTGTTTACAATGAATCTTGTTTACTGCGTTTATGACGAAATGCAGAGATTAATTCAATCTGGAGCTCACATTTTTAGCTACTAAATGTTGTCCATGAATGACGCCGTGAACTGCAAACGCCCCAACTACATTTTGTTCAAAATGGCTTAAAGAACCGTGATGGAGATGGGCTCCATGTTTGGGACATGGCTGGTACTCAATCTGCTGATGCCGATATTAATATATGATAAAGGGATCGCTTTTTCATTTAAATAATCTTTCAAAGCATTGAATATTTATTTGTATTTAGTGTATGTTGTCAAAGTTTTCGAAAAAAGCAGCTGTTCATGGATTCTTGGTCCATTCTTCTATGATTAATGAGATATTGTAAGATGTCAGCAAACCGTCATTGTCTCTAATTGAAATTGAAGCAATCATACTGTCCACCGTGGTTCTCTTCTAACTTTTTAAAATGTTGAGTGGTAACTGTTTTGGTACAAGTCTGGACAAGTGTTATGAGCACGATTCATTGCTGCTTGTATGACAACTGGCACATGAACGTAGCACATCACGAAACAGATAGCTATTTGATAAAGATTATATATATATATATACGAGTATATAATGTGGGTATATAGAAGAATAGGGAGAACATCATGGAAAGAGAAGAAAACAAATAAAGAGGTGCTAAAGACACTTCATATGAAGAAAGAACTACTAAGAGAAATAAAGATCAGGCAAATAAAATACTTTGGACACATTAAAAGATATGACACCTTATTGAAGACCTTACTTGAGGATAAAGTCAAAGGGAAGCGAGCAAGAGGTAGGCAGATATACAAGTGGGAGAGTAACATCACACGATGGGCAGGTTACAGTCTAGCAGAGTGCACCACCAAAACAAGAGACAGGAGATGTTGGAGATACGTTGCAGCCAACCTTCGTTGCGGAGACGGCACTTAATCATGATATATATATATAAGTAATTTCTATGTTTATTATAAATTAAATAGTTGGCCTATGTACACACTATCTGTGTTATGCCTAATAAGACATTTACGGAACGGCTATATGTTGATGATTACCTACCTAATTGGGGTCCGCTCAATCGAACGCCCATTCACATCTTGTGCACCCCCAATTTTATTTCTCTCTGACATTGACCCCATTCAAGTTGAAATCGACCTCTAGGGGTCCATATATACCACTTTTGGAAACACTGCTCTAGTTGATCAATGGTTCATATTTCAGTGCTCTTAAAAAGAGTTAAATTTTTTTGTCATGGCAAGCATGAAGCATAATATTTTAAAAAAACGAAGGACTCAGAGAACCATTCGAAACAACAACGGGAGTAGGACAGGGATGTGTATTATAATCAGTGGCGTATGCTAAGCATAAGCAAGGCAAGCATTGCATGCCTTCAAGAGTTGCGAAAATGATAAACCAGTCAGTGATCTATCCCCCATCCAAACTTAGCCCTTGCAGCATTGCTCAAAAATATATTTTAAAATATTTTTCTCACAAATCTGAATTTTTCCGAAAATTAGTGCTGGCAACACATATGTTGAAGTGGCCGCACTGAAGCAATTTTTAAGTTGCTTTCGTTAAAATAGTCCCTTTACATATAAGCGCAGTGATATACTGTGTGTTTTTTTATAACCTTGTCTCCAGAGTAAGCTTGCGATGAAAAAAAAATTAATACATTTTATGATTCAATCACTATTATAACAATTTAGCACTGGCAAATAATAAATTGATTGATGAACATTTATTTACTGGTGTGAAACAGTGCAATTTCTATGTTCTAGTACTTTTATTTGAATGTTAAACTAATGATAACAATGCAAGCAATTATAATCTTGATTGCATACACACACACTTGTTTAGTAAGCCATATCTGGTCACTTTTGGTACACGTCACGTGATCTTACTCAACACACACGCACATTTACACAGCGATGAGGTTAAGAATTCAAAACTTCAAACGTGATTTTAATCAGCTGATTTTTAATATTTTGTGTTTGTACAGAAACATGTGTATTGCTATTGTTAATTACTAAACTTAGTATATTTGTTTACTGTGGTGGTTATTATGGCTGATTCTATTAATGATGTTGTTGTAGATTTATTTGAGCGACCGTTTCAATCGCGAACATTTAATGAAAAATTGGACTTGGTAAAAATGGGCAGACCGATTCCTGCGTTAAGCAGTTTGAAACGAGAAGGAACAAAATGTGTCCGTTCATTTAACAATGATTTATATAAGAAAGTCGTTTGGCTTTGTGGTTCGGAATCATTATGTAAGTTATTTTAATATTGACAATTCCTGCATCGTCGTCTTCAGTGGAACGTTCGTTTTCTGCATTAAAAACGCATTAAAAATGTCATAAGGAACTCGCAGGGGCAATGTCGTCTTTCTGCTCTATCAATGATGTCAATTGAAAAAGACCTTCTTGTAGAGATGAAAGGCAATGATGACTTTTATAACAAAGTAACAGAGGACTTTAGCAGAAAGAGCCGCAGAATAGAACTGAACTTCAAATAACTGGGTGAGTAGAAAATTATCATTTTTTAAAAGTTGCATGCTCTCTTTCAGACCCCAGGATACGCCACTGATTATCATCACTGCTGTTTGTAACACACATTGGCAGGATAGCGAAAGAGGCAGAAGAAAGAAGCGAACATATCTCAGAAACATCAAGAGACCTATGTAACTCTCTGTACGATCTACTCTTCGCAGATGATCAGTCTAGTATTTGAAACTGATAATAAACAACACAGTTTTAAAACTTACCCTTAGTTAGTTAGTCATCGGATCATCATCACTGCAAACTGGACAAGTCCATAGTTTTTCTGATTTCTCCCTGAGTGTATCCGCCATTGCATTTATGCTGACAGTACCGGTCATATGCTTGTTGACCATCATTCTTCTGCGTCCTCCAAAATGTTCACTTCTAGGAACAACACATTTCAAACCCTGATCTTTAATCCTGGTCGTTGAAACGGAGTCATCACCCACACTAGTCTCACCCTCGCGTGCTATATCTCTTACGGAGTTCAAAATTTAACTGAGAGACGCAGAAGAACAGACCAACATCATGATGAATGGATATAAGCTCGAAGATGGGAATACTTTAAAATACCTATGATCCAGCATATGCAGCGATGGAAAATGCAAATTAGAATTTTTAAAATAAGATTGGAGATTGCTTTAGCGTCTTTGTCAAGACTAACGGTGATTTGGAAAAGCAACATCGGTGTTGGAGTGAAAGTCAACTTGTATAAGTCACTGGTGCTTTCTGTTGTGCTGTATGGTTGTGAAAGTTGGACTTTCAGTGAGTCCTGCTACAAGGACTCGTTAAAGGACTCACTGAAAGCCTCACTAAAGTGCAAAACCAGGCACTTAGAATAATGTTGGGAGCAATGAAATCAACACCCATAGCAGAGATGCAGAAAATGGGAAGAATGCAAACACTTGGCGAATGCAGAGACACAAAAGTACTAATTCAGGCAGAAAAGTTCAGTGTATGCCAAGTCATCCAATGAAGGAAAGATTCCAAAATCTAGCAATGGGACGATTGAAAAGAAGCAGCTTTATCCATCAAGCTAAACGACTCCGCAGACAACTTACAGACCTACCTGAAGTTGACAGCCCCTTAAGGCCTATACCAGACCATCGTCTGCCAAATATACTTCTCTATGGTGAGCTAGAGACGGGTATACGATCTCAAGGTGGCCAAAGGAAGTGCTACAAGGACTCGTTAAAGGACTCACTGAAAGCCTTTGAAATAGACCACGATACATGGGAAGAACTTGCACAAAATAGATCTACATTGCGTTCTAAAATAAAAAAGAGCGCATCATCTTGTGAAAAGAAGAGAAATGCAGCAGCTCAACAGCGGAGAGCAGCTAGAAAGTCACGGATAGACCAAGATCCGTCTACAGTCGTTATTCCATGTCCAAACTGTCCAAGGATATTTACAGCTCGAATAGGGCTCATTAGCCATCTACGAACTCATAATCAAGGACATAACTAAATTGAATTTTCAAAAGTGGATGTAACAAATGGTCATCATCACTTGTGATGGACGAACAACATGACTGTGAAAGTTGGACACTCACTGCGGACATGGTGAGACGATTACAGGCTTTCATGTCCAAATTCTAAGGACGAATTTCCTATAGAGAGCATAAGACAAATGTATAAGTAAGAAATAAAATAAGATGTATGCAGGTGTACAAGCCATTTCTTTCAATAGTGAAACGACAAAACCAGCATTGTTTGAAAATGTATGCAGACATGATTCCTTGTCAAAAACAATACTGAAGGGAACCGTCGATTGAGGGAGAAGCAGAGGATGTCAAATAAAGACATGGACAGACAACATCAAGGAATAGACAGGACAAGATTTGTCCTCACTCATTCGCATCGTTGAAGATAGAAAATCGTTGGAGGGCTATGTTCTGAAGCATTCAATGTGTTACCCCTACAAACCTGACGGGTTACGGGTTTTATAGGTATATAGATATGAAACTAAAGATGAACTACAAAAGAGACACATATGCACTACATACAGCGTGGGCAAAAATACACCATCATCATCAAGTGTCGTCTCCGCAACGAAGGTTGGCTGCAACATCCCCTGCCTCTTATTTTGGTGGTGCACTCTGCTAGACTGTAATCTGTCTATCTTGTGATGTTACTCTCCTACTTGTATCTCTGCCTACCTCTTGCTCGCTTCCCTTCGATTTTATCCTCAAGTAAGGTCTTCAACAAGGTGTCATGTCTTTTGATGTCTCAAAAATATTGTATTTACTTGATCTTTATTTCTCTTAATAATTCTTTATTAATTTTAAATGTTAGATACTCTTTGTTTGTTTTCTTCTTTCCATGATGTTCTCCATATTCTTCTATATATCCACATCTCAAAGGCATAAATTCTACCTTCTAATTGTTTGTTTAGTGTTTATGTTTCTAAGCCATACAATAATATAGAACAGATGTAGCATTTTATAAATCCTATTTTAACTTGTTTGTAATTTGTTTAGATGTTAACATTTTCCTAATGTCATTGAAGGTGCTTTTAGCCATTCCTATTCTCCTTTTTCTGAGAGATAAACTACAACAAGTAAAACAGTATCAATATCTTGGACACATAGTCACAAATGATGGCAGATGTGAAACATAAGTTAAAAGGAGAATAGGAATGGCTAAAAGTACCTTCAATGACATGAGGAAATTATTAATATCTAAACAAATTACAAACAAGTTAAAAATGAGAATTATAAAATGCTACATCTATTCCATATTAATGTATGGCTCAGAAACATGGACACTAAATAAACAATTAGAAGACAAAATTGATGCCTTTGAGATGTGGGTATATAGAAGAATAGGGAGAACATCATGGAAAGAGAAGAAAACAAATAAAGAGGTGCTAAAGACACTTCATATGAAGAAAGTACTACTAAGAGAAATAAAGATCAGGCAAATAAAATACTTTGGACACATTAAAAGACATGACACCTTATTGAAGACCTTACTTGAGGGTAAAGTCAAAGGGAAGCGAGCAAGAGGTAGGCAGAGACACACGTGGGAGAGTAACATTACACGATGGACAGGTTACAGTCTAGCAGAGTGCACCACCAAGACAAGAGACAGGAGATGTTGGAGATACGTTGCAGCCAACCTTCGTTGCGGAGACGGCACTTGATGATGATGATTCTCCTTTTAACTTCTGTTTCATGTTTGCCGTCATTTGTGACTATAGGCCTATGTCCAAGATATTGATAGTGTTCTACTTGTTATAAGTATGTTTATAAGTATGTTTATAAGTCTAAGTATGTTTATGTCTAACGCCTGTTCTTCTGTGACTTTGCTGATTATCATGGTTTTTGTCTTTTGGATGTTTATATCCAGTATATATTCTTTACTTGATTTATTGACTTGATTTATTAGTCTTTGTAGTATATATTCGCTTTCTAGAATAGTAACATCTGCATATCTCAAGTTTAATTATTCCAATTTTTATTCCATTGATCTGGAGTCCTTGCGAAGCATACAATATGAGATTAAACACATCAAAAACAGAAACTATGAATATATCCAGAGCAACAGAACAGCTAAACGTGTATGTTAACTGTACAAAACTAAAAAGGATCTTAGTATTTAAATATTTAGGAAGTATATTTACTGAAGACGGCAAAATTGATCGAGAAATTGAGATTGGTGCCAAAAAGCAAACGCTTTAATATACCAACTGCCACTGCTGCTTAAAAACACAACGATTAACATAGTGATCAAAAGACAGATAATAAACACAATCTGTATTCCAATGTTATGTCACCAGTGCCATACACGGCACCTGACAAAATCCCTCTTTGAGAAAGATTACAGCATGCGAGTTGAAATGCCTGATACAGACTATAAATGTCACCAGAAGAGACAGAATGAGAAATGAAGACATGAGAAAGATATCATGCAAACAATATATAGAAAGACAGCAGATCAACTGGCTCGGACACCTTATGCGAATGGAATCATCACAACCAGCCAGCCATGCCTATCAAGTGACGTATTTTCTCCAGAACGTTGTCTTCCCAATGAACTTTCTGAACCCCTCTGTCTTGACCGATGCGACTTGAATTTTCCAACTTCGTATTCATGTTTTTTTTAATGTTGTCAGTCCATCGTCTTCTTGGTCTACCATTTTTCCCGCACCCTCCATTACTTGTCTTTCTAAACAGTTGTGTCTCTTTATATGATCAAACAGCTGTAGTTTTCTTTTTGCTATTGTGTTTAGTAACCAACTTTCTGGCATCCTCAATGTGTTTATAATATCTGAGTTCAGCAATAATAATGATGCAGAAATCCAGGCAATTAGTGTAGCAACTAAAAAACTGCTGAACTCCAACTCTGGCCTACAGCCTGTTTTATTTCTGACAGATGCAAGGTAGGTGCTTCAAGCTCTCCAGCCTGGAAAACTAACAGACTTGCAAAAACTACGTAATGAATTGTCTTACCAGTATAGGGTAACCATGCAGTGTTACCAGTTGTCTTACCGAATTGTCTTACCAGTATAGGGTAACCATACAGTGATACCCTCTCATTGTGGAATACCAGGAAATGAAAAAAGCAGACCAACTGGCTAATGAAGGTGCTGCCGAAGACCAACCAGATATACCAATCACCTACCATCAGACAAAAACAGATGATAAGGCCACAAACACCAACACAAGATGACAATCACATTATGAACAGATCAGAACAAGTTATAATTCTACGCCTCAGAACAGGACACAACCGGATCCGCAGTCACATGTATACAAAGTTGAAGATTAGTAACACGACCAAGTGTACACGAGGACAGGCAGCACAGAGTGCCAAATATATACTTCAAGAGTGTTCTGAGCATTAAACGATGAGGCAGACATATTGGCCAAAGGAAACAACACTGAAATCAAAGCTCGATGGGCCACTCTATCTATCTATCTATCTATCTATCTATCTATCTATCTATCTATCTATCTATCTATCTATCTATCTATCTATCTATCTATCTATCTATCTATCTATCTATCTATCTATCTATCTATCTATCTATCTATCTATCTATCTATCTATCTATCTATCTATCTATCTATCTATCTATCTATCTATCTATCTATCTATCTATCTATCTATCTATCTATCTATCTATCTATCTATCTATCTATCTATCTATCTATCTATCTATCTATCTATCTATCTATCTATCTATCTATCTATCTATCTATCTATCTATCTATCTATCTATCTATCTATCTATCTATCTATCTATCTATCTATCTATCTATCTATCTATCTATCTATCTATCTATCTATCTATCTATCTATCTATCTATCTATCTATCTATCTATCTATCTATCTATCTATCTATCTATCTATCTATCTATCTATCTATCTATCTATCTATCTATCTATCTATCTATCTATCTATCTATCTATCTATCTATCTATCTATCTATCTATCTATCTATCTATCTATCTATCTATCTATCTATCTATCTATCTATCTATCTATCTATCTATCTATCTATCTATCTATCTATCTATCTATCTATCTATCTATCTATCTATCTATCTATCTATCTATCTATCTATCTATCTATCTATCTATCTATCTATCTATCTATCTATCTATCTATCTATCTATCTATCTATCTATCTATCTATCTATCTATCTATCTATCTATCTATCTATCTATCTATCTATCTATCTATCTATCTATCTATCTATCTATCTATCTATCTATCTATCTATCTATCTATCTATCTATCTATCTATCTATCTATCTATCTATCTATCTATCTATCTATCTATCTATCTATCTATCTATCTATCTATCTATCTATCTATCTATCTATCTATCTATCTATCTATCTATCTATCTATCTATCTATCTATCTATCTATCTATCTATCTATCTATCTATCTATCTATCTATCTATCTATCTATCTATCTATCTATCTATCTATCTATCTATCTATCTATCTATCTATCTATCTATCTATCTATCTATCTATCTATCTATCTATCTATCTATCTATCTATCTATCTATCTATCTATCTATCTATCTATCTATCTATCTATCTATCTATCTATCTATCTATCTATCTATCTATCTATCTATCTATCTATCTATCTATCTATCTATCTATCTATCTATCTATCTATCTATCTATCTATCTATCTATCTATCTATCTATCTATCTATCTATCTATCTATCTATCTATCTATCTATCTATCTATCTATCTATCTATCTATCTATCTATCTATCTATCTATCTATCTATCTATCTATCTATCTATCTATCTATCTATCTATCTATCTATCTATCTATCTATCTATCTATCTATCTATCTATCTATCTATCTATCTATCTATCTATCTATCTATCTATCTATCTATCTATCTATCTATCTATCTATCTATCTATCTATCTATCTATCTATCTATCTATCTATCTATCTATCTATCTATCTATCTATCTATCTATCTATCTATCTATCTATCTATCTATCTATCTATCTATCTATCTATCTATCTATCTATCTATCTATCTATCTATCTATCTATCTATCTATCTATCTATCTATCTATCTATCTATCTATCTATCTATCTATCTATCTATCTATCTATCTATCTATCTATCTATCTATCTATCTATCTATCTATCTATCTATCTATCTATCTATCTATCTATCTATCTATCTATCTATCTATCTATCTATCTATCTATCTATCTATCTATCTATCTATCTATCTATCTATCTATCTATCTATCTATCTATCTATCTATCTATCTATCTATCTATCTATCTATCTATCTATCTATCTATCTATCTATCTATCTATCTATCTATCTATCTATCTATCTATCTATCTATCTATCTATCTATCTATCTATCTATCTATCTATCTATCTATCTATCTATCTATCTATCTATCTATCTATCTATCTATCTATCTATCTATCTATCTATCTATCTATCTATCTATCTATCTATCTATCTATCTATCTATCTATCTATCTATCTATCTATCTATCTATCTATCTATCTATCTATCTATCTATCTATCTATCTATCTATCTATCTATCTATCTATCTATCTATCTATCTATCTATCTATCTATCTATCTATCTATCTATCTATCTATCTATCTATCTATCTATCTATCTATCTATCTATCTATCTATCTATCTATCTATCTATCTATCTATCTATCTATCTATCTATCTATCTATCTATCTATCTATCTATCTATCTATCTATCTATCTATCTATCTATCTATCTATCTATCTATCTATCTATCTATCTATCTATCTATCTATCTATCTATCTATCTATCTATCTATCTATCTATCTATCTATCTATCTATCTATCTATCTATCTATCTATCTATCTATCTATCTATCTATCTATCTATCTATCTATCTATCTATCTATCTATCTATCTATCTATCTATCTATCTATCTATCTATCTATCTATCTATCTATCTATCTATCTATCTATCTATCTATCTATCTATCTATCTATCTATCTATCTATCTATCTATCTATCTATCTATCTATCTATCTATCTATCTATCTATCTATCTATCTATCTATCTATCTATCTATCTATCTATCTATCTATCTATCTATCTATCTATCTATCTATCTATCTATCTATCTATCTATCTATCTATCTATCTATCTATCTATCTATCTATCTATCTATCTATCTATCTATCTATCTATCTATCTATCTATCTATCTATCTATCTATCTATCTATCTATCTATCTATCTATCTATCTATCTATCTATCTATCTATCTATCTATCTATCTATCTATCTATCTATCTATCTATCTATCTATCTATCTATCTATCTATCTATCTATCTATCTATCTATCTATCTATCTATCTATCTATCTATCTATCTATCTATCTATCTATCTATCTATCTATCTATCTATCTATCTATCTATCTATCTATCTATCTATCTATACGCTGTGTCCCTTGTTTGCCTTGCAGCGTCAGGGGTGGAAGAGTTCTCTGGAGATGGCCTTCTTGTGCGCTGTTTGTAAGCTTGTTCCTGTGGCTTCTTTGATTTCTGTTATGCATCTTTTACATGGTCTGCCTCTGGCTTTATAACCGTTATGTCTATGTGTCATGGCCATTTGTGGCATGCTATATGTCGGTAGTCTGGAAGCGTGTGAAAACCACTTGATCTGCTGTCTTTTGATGTGTTCCAATACTGGTATTGTTTTGGTTATCTGTCTGATGTTATCGTTTCTAATTCTATCTCTTAATGACACTCCGAGTATTCTTCGTAGACATGTCATTTCTGTTGTCACTATTTTTCTTTTGTCTTGTGCTGTCATTGTCCAGGTTTGGCACTGGCAGCATAGTGATGGAATAATAATAGTCTTGTATAATGCAACTTTAGTGTCTATGTTTACATTTTTGTTCTTGAAAGTGCGTGTCATCTGTATTAGGATCTGGTATGTTTTGTTGCATCTATTGTGTATCTCTTTACTGGTTTTCCCTTCACTCGATATAATGCTTCCTAAGTAAGTGAACTCATTTACTTGTTTAAGGTGTTTATCATCGATGGTGATATTTCTTTTTATTTGCTATTGCCATTATTTCAGTCTTTTCAATATTAATCTTCATGTTGAATTTTTGACATGTTATGTGGAGTTTGTTCATATGGTCTTGTAATTGTTCTTCTGATGTCGCTATTAGTACTTGGTCGTCTGCAAAGAGTAGTTCGTTCAATTTGTCTTTTATGTTATCGTCTTCGTTAGTTTACAGATGTGGTCGATATATGTTATAAAAAGTAGAAGGGATAGGACACACCCCTGGCGAACTCCTGATTGAATTTGTAACTTTTTGGACACACCTGCATTTGTTCTTACTGCACATTGGCTATTTGCATAAATGCCCTTGCACATGTTGATTAAATGTTCTGGTACTCCGTATATTGATAGTGTTTTCCATAGTTGTTGTCTGTTTACTCTGTCGAATGCCTTTTCTTGGTCTACGAATGCGATATATAATTCTTTGTTGTTTTCTGTGGCTCTCTCTGTTAGTTGTCTAAGTGTAAAGATAGCATCTGTACAGCTTTTGTTCTTACGGAAGCCCATTTGGGTGTTTTGAAGTTGTGGTTCAATATATGTTCGTAGTCGTTGCTCTAATATTTTGTTTAAAATTTTTCCTGTGTGGCTTAGTAAAGATATCCCTCTGTATTTTGTGCAGTCTCTCTTACTGCCTTTTTTCTTCCATATGGGAATGATTATCGCGTTCCTCCAGTCTTCTGGTGTCTCTTGTTTTTTCCACATTACATTAAAAAGTCTGTGTAACCATTTTTTCCCGCTCTCTGCTGCTGCTTTGATAAGTTCTGTTTGTATGTTATCAGAGCCTGCTGCCTTGTTCATTGGTGCTTTGTTTATTGCATTTTCTATTTCCGATAGTAGTATAGGCCTATATGGTTCTAGGTTCGCTGCTGTAGTGTTTATTGTTGTGTCTTCCTCTCCTTCTTTTAGATTTAGTAGTTCCTTGAAATATTGTTGCCATCTTTCCATTATTTGCTTCTGTTCTTTTAGTGCATTACCGTTTTCATCATTTATTATTTCTGTCGGTTCATATATATCTTCTTTGTTTCTCATGTTCTTGATTTTCTTGTAGAACCTCTTTTGTGCATTTTTATAATCTGCGTTGAGCATGTCTCCATATTCTTTCCATGAGTTGATTTTGGCAGTTTTAATGACTTTCTTGGCATTTGTTTTTGCTGTCTTGTATTCTATGTAATCTACTTGGTTTTTGCTTTTGACCCATGTCTTATATTGTTGTTTCTTTTCTTTAGTGTCTTTTTAGACTTCTTCATTCCACCATGCTGTTATTTTTGGTATCTTTACACTATTGTTCTTGTATCCGCATGCTTCCCCTGCTGCTTGTGTTATAGCTTCTTTGAATAGTTTCCTTTCTTCTTCTGCTGTTGTAGTATCTACGGGTAATTTTTCGAATTTTTCTGTGATTTTTTGTGCGTATTGCTCACGTACCGTGTCGTCCTTTAGCTTGTGGATTTTAATTGTTGTTTGGGCCACTATATGAACTATAAAAGACAGTGAGTTTTATTCATGAGACAGAATTACAGATATAGACATGTTTCAAGTGAACGAAAGAAGAAGAAGAATATCTGAGTTTTTTCCCCTACTTTCTGTAGCATTTCATCTCAAAAGCGTTCATCTTCTTTGTTGCCATTTTACATATTATTGTGTAGAACATAAGAAAGAACGGCTACAAAGCAAGAGGAAGACCAAAAACAAGATGGGAAGATTCAATCAGAGAGAGTGTTAAAAAAAAGCCACGGCCTAATGCAGAACCACATGCAGAACACAGATGACCAAAGACAGCAAACTTCAACTCCCACGACACCTGGCAGCATTTGTGGAAAAGACAAAAGACAGAAAAAGAACAAAAATGGCACCTATTATTTTGGCTTTTTAACATCGTTATTAACGAGAGTCGCATATTTGTTTGACAAAGACATCGAGTTTTCCTTGATACGTATTTCCGCGTTCATAGTAACAAAATGGAGATACTACATAGTTTTCGTTTACTATCCGCTTTTAGAACGATTTGATGTTTCATTACTGTTTGCAAGCTTTTCTAGTTAGCATTAAAAATTTTTTGCCGCTGAAAGGCAACAGAAGGTCTAGCAGATAGATTTAAAATACGCAAAAATCGTAAATACTACCGAACTTATTAGTTTTACGAATGAATTCTACGTAACTTGTTTTTGTTATAAAATGTCAAAAAAATTTATTCTTGCTGAGACTCAAACTCAAATAGTAGTTTTATAATAATTATATTATTATTATATATAATAAAAATATTAATATAATAATTATTATTATAATTTATAAATATAAAATAATAATTAATTAGGCATAATGATAATAACCTTCAAACAAATTTGAGATAATATAATATACATTGTATATACAATAAATTTATCCGCATCATGTTTTCAACGCCTAAAGATCTCTGCAAGCAAAAGTTAAAAGAATTTGGTGGACATAAAGATGAGGTAAGTTATTATTTCCTGTCATTGTTTAATTACATTATTAAAGATTAACCTTTAGCAAGCCAAATTGTAAAAAAAAAAACCGTCTCCCATCATATGATACACCATATTATTTTTTGAGAATTTGCGTCTTTTCTGGTTGGTGTTGAGGAAACGCAATAACTCTTTTGTTATTCAAGATTTAAAATATATTTTGCACATGTAAATGTAATTTAATACTGCAAATGTGTGTGTAATTTTTTTTTTTAATGTATCCTACCCTAGGTTTGCACAAGAGGTGAAGACCCTATTTATGCAAAAAACCAACAAAAGCAAGACATGGGTTTTTGGAAAGCACAACTATTTTATTATTAGAGCTTTTAAAATAATTTCAACACATTTAAATGTAGAATTTCAAACCACAAATGGGTGTGTAATTGTTTTTTTTATGTGTCCTACCGATGTTAGGAAGAGGTGAAGACAATTTTTATTATAAATATTACATAAAAACAATCAAACACAAATGACTTACCATGCAGCTCTGGAGTACACCTTCTGGCTGTTCAGTTCTTCTATTTGTTGTGCAGCTGTCAGACGTACAATCAGTTTTGAAATGTAGTAATGTGTGGTATATATGGGCACAGAGTGACCTGACATGCTGCACACACGTACTGAGTCTGGTGGCGCTTCTTTGACCGATCTGAACAGACCACACAGTCAGGATTTGTGTTGTCTACAAGGTGTAGGAATAAAATGTCATCATCCATGCTGCCAACATAATCAGTGTCATTAATATTATCTCTATCCAGCATCATATCATCTAATGGAGCGATATCTGCATCTGTGAGTGGCACAGTTTTCACCTCATCTGAATCAGCATCCATTATAAACTCGAATTGCTTCCAAGATTGAAGGCTTTGGTGTCTGTAGGAAAATACTATTTGCAACGTCTTGCTGCTACACTAAAATTTTGTCAGATAGACAGGTTGGACATGGAGATGTGCCGGCTTCGATTGCGCATGTCCCCAACTATGTGCATTAACCAATCAGGCTGTGGTACCTCTATTTAACATGACATTTCATTGGATGAATACACGCAACAATGGATAACAAGCACCATTAAAATTTTTGTCGAACAGATTTAACTAAAGCGTGTTAAAGAAACATAGGCTAGTACGTGGACAAAATTTTCAAAATAGTACCATATTATTAAAAATACCACAGCTACATAAACATAGAAAATTGCAATTCAACGATAGGCTTACATCACAACCAAGTCTGTATGTCCAGGTTGAAAAAAAGCTGTGAATTTATTTCCAATTTATCAGACATCAAAATAATTTACATAAACATATATATAAATAACTAAAAGTAAAGATTTGTTCTTCACTGTGCTATAAATAACACTTGAGCACACTGTTTACATTTTTAATTAACTAGCTGATTTCATGGATTTTCCAGGAATATCAACCACATCGATAGATGCTGCGAATAATTTATAATTATAACTTTTATTTTTTAATTTATAACTAATTCTAATCCTAACCCTAATCTAAATAATAATTCCAAATTAATGTGCCTTTTCAATTAATATGCCTTAATTTTAAGTACAAATTCTATTAATCACAGTGCAACGGTTAGGTAATACCTCAAAACTAGAACAAAGGTCACAGTGAAGAACTATACTTCACTTGCACCAGCTTAACTTGTGAACAAGATACTTAGTTGGAATTCTCAGATGCACACAAAACTAATTAATATTCAAAGCAATGGTTAATAGGATAGGCCTAATTATAATGAGAATAAATTATAAAACTATTAAATATAATAAAATACCACAGAAACTATATATTTTTGTGTTCATGAAGACAATACGCATCTGTTGGTTTTATTACTGTATTTTCAGATGTGCACAGACTAATTAATATTCAAAATTATGGCTAATTAGCCAAATTAAAAAAGAATGTCAGTCCATCCTAAAACGCGGGTCCCAAAAGTCACATTTTCAATATACCGAAGGGATTAAAATAGTGTTCTTGCTAAGTTCCAAAAAGGCTTAGATGGAAGAGTATTTAGAATTAGATGACAAAGAATACTTCACTAAGTATAGAGGCATATCACTCCTAAGCCACATAGGAAACAACTTTAGCAAGATACTAGAGAGAAGGATGCGCGCATATATAGAACCACAGCTCAACAACACACAAATGGGCTTTCAACAAAATTAAAGCTGTACAGATGCAATCTTCACCCCCAAGCAACTTGCAAAAAGAATGATATAACATAACCAGGACTTATATTTGGCTTTCATGGACCAAGAGAAAGCTTTTGACAGTGGATAGAGCACAATTATGGATACCATTCAATCAATCAATCAATAAACCCATAACCCTTCAGGGTCGTAGGGGTACCACATTGGATGCTTCAGCACACAGAGTCCTCCAGCGAATTCTATCGTCAGCGATGCGGATGAGTGTGGAAATATCTAGCCCTGTCCATTCCTTGATGTTGTCTGTCCATGTCTTTATTTGTCCTCCTCTGCTTCTTCCACCCTCGACAGTTCCCTGCAGTATTGTTTTTGACAAGGAATCGTGCCTGCATACATGTCCGAACCATGCTAGTTTTCGTCGTTTCACTATTGAAAGCAATGGCTCCTGGACACCTGCACACATCTCTACTTTATTTCTTACGTACACATTGGTCTTATGTTCCCTATAGGAAATTCGTAGAATTCTTCTGTAGCATTTATACTCGAAAGCCTGTAATCTTCTCTCCATGTCCGCAGTGAGTGTCCAACTCTCACAACCATACAACACAACAGAAAGCACCAGCGACCTATACAGTTTGATTTTCACTCCAACACTGATGTTGCTTTTCCAAATCACAGTTAGCCTTGACAATGACGCTAAAGCCATCTCCAGCCTTATTTTTAGTTCTGCTTTGCATTTACCATCGCTGCATATACTGGATCCGAGGTATTTGAAGGTATTCACCTCTTCAAGCTTATGTCCATTCATCATGATATTAGTCTGGTTTTCTGTGTCTCTGCTGTTTACCAAAATCTTGCTCTTATCTGAATTGATTTCCATTCCGTACTTGCTGGTAACTTTTTCTAACTTTGATGTTAATTCTTGCAATGATTGTTCTGACCCAGCTATAAGATCAATATCATCAGCGAAACGCAAGTTGCAAATAGGGCGACCTCCGATTGATATAGACGTGTTGTAGTCATGCAATGTTACTTGTATGATGTGCTCTAAGTATATGTTAAAAAGTACTGGGGACATTACGCATCCCTGTTGAACTCCCACAGTTGTTTTGAAGAACTCTCCAATTGTATTGTGTGACAAGACAGCACTATTTGCATTTTCGTACAGAGCTTCAATAATGTCTATAATTGTGGTGTCAAAATTAAATTTCCTTAGTATGTGCCACAGACCATCATGCCAAACACGATCAAAGGCCTTTGTAAAGTCAATGAAGTTGTGGTATAAATCACGTTGGTGTTGAATATGTTTTTCGATTAGTGTTCGGATGTTAAATATTTGTTCAACAGTGCTTCTGTTTGCTCTGAAGCCAGCTTGTTCTTCTGCAATTATTTCTTCCGACTTGTGTTTTATTCTGTTAAGTAGTATTTTGAGCATCACTTTACTGGGGTGTGTTATAAGGCTAATTGTTCTGTAATTTGTACACACTTTCAAATTTCCTTTCTTGGGAATTGGTATTATTAGTGATTGTGTCCACTCAGTGGGCCATTGTTTTGTGTTCCATATATTTTGGCATATTTTGGTCATAATATTTACCACATTAATGCCCCCGTATTTCAACAATTCTGCTGGAATGTTGTCTATACCAGGTGACTTCCCTCCTTTCAATGTTCGTATGGCCTCTTTTATTTCATCTACTAGAATTTCTGCATTTCCTATTTCTCTGTTGTTTAGTTCAGAATTCTGTAATATCGTGTAGTCAGGATTACACTTGCAGTTATACAGCTCCTTGCAATACTCTGTCCATCTTTTCACTATATCTGTTGTTTCATTGAGTATCTTTCCGTGTTTGTCTTGTATTGTAGATATCATTGGTC
The DNA here is from genome assembly GCA_034231615.1 of Meghimatium bilineatum. Lineage (NCBI taxonomy): Eukaryota > Metazoa > Mollusca > Gastropoda > Stylommatophora > Philomycidae > Meghimatium > Meghimatium bilineatum. The sequence goes on from CM067307.1 coordinate 31,416,534, forward strand.
TATTTGGCTGTGTTATCTTTCTTAGAGTGTCGTATGCTACCTTACTGTTTCCGCGCTTAATACCTTCATTGATGGTTTCGCATTTTTCCTCTAGCCACACTTCTTGTGCTTGTTTCATTTTCCTTCTGATGTTTTTGTTTATTTTGCTATATTGCCCTGACATTTCAGGGGCCTCTTTCTTAATCTTTTTCATTTCTCTCCGTTCGTCACACAATTTTAGGATGTCATCTGTTACCCAAGGTTTGTGTGTTATTCTTCTTGTCCCTAGTATTTCTGTTGCTGATTCTAATAAAGTTCCTTTCATGGTTTCTGTGAGAGAGTTAACATCTTCATTTACAAGGTTTAAAGCTGCAAATTTTCCTCCCACTGTTGCCTCAAATATCTCTGCTATTTCTGGATCTTTCAATTTTTCTAAATTAAATCTTAATCGTGTGCATTTGTTTTGCGTATGATTCTTTTTCAGCTTAATTTTGATCGTCAATAGAACCATATCATGGTCACTACCGATGTCTGCTCCAGGAAAAGTTCTTGTTTGTGCTTTGTTTATGCTGGACTTGAATTTTCTCGGTGTAAGAATGAAATCAATTTGATTATGTATGTCTGCTTTTGGAGCATGCCACGTTGTTCTTCTGGAAAGCTTGTGTGGGAATAATGTATTTGCAAGAGTAAATTTAAATTTATTGGCAAAATCCAATAGTCTTATTCCTCGTTCATTCGTTTCTCCTGTTCCAAATTTCCCTACTGTACCGGCCCATTGATCATAAGCATCAGGTCCTACTTTTGCGTTCCAATCGCCTAGTACTATTAATAGATCTTTTTTGGGGATCTCCTTTATTGTGTCTTCTAGTGTTTCGTAAAATGCGTCTATTTCCTCTTCGTCATAATCGGCAGTTGGGGCATAAACTTGAATTATCGTGATATTTTTGGGTTTAGCTGCTACACGTATTGTTATAAGTCTGCTGTTTATAGGGGTGCAACTAATGATAGATTTAACTTTCTCTTTGTTTACAATAAACCCCACTCCATGTTGGTGTTTTGTTTCATCTCCGCTATACCATATTTTGTGACCGTCATCCGTTGTTGTTTCACCAAATCCCGTCCACCTTACCTCTGCCATGCCCATTATGTCCCATGTATACTTGTTTAATTCGTGTGTAAGTTCGCTGACCTTTCCGCATGCGTATAGCGTGCGCACATTCCATGTGCCGATAACACAGTTTTCGGTGAGTTTAAGAGCTTTGTTCTGTATTCTCTGTGTGTGATTATCCATTGTAGTATTTCAGTGGGCAAAAGGTTTAGCTAGTGGTGCCCATCTCCTCTCCAGCTGTCCTTCTAATGTGGTTATATGGATGTGTTTTCTCTCTCCATCTCCATTGCACTTTTCTGATGTTGACGCTACATCACATTTGAACTTCGCGCTGAGCGCATCGCTACCATTTCACTAGGTCACAACCTTACTTCGTACGCATCCACATTAATACTTCTAAACTTGATAATACCTTCACTATGTTGTTATCTTTTAATCCATTAACAAGTAACCTTCAAGATATTATCCCGAACTGACATATTTTCCACTGGATACCATTACAGACATATGAAGTTCCACAACATCTGATAAGCCTATATCAGAGCAAATACACCAATAGTCAATGCACAGTAAGAACAAGTGCAGGCACATCCGATAATTTTCAAATCCACTCGGGATTGAGGCAGGGATGTGTACTATCCCCTCCTATTGTTTATAACATACATAGATCACATCTGCAAAGTAGCAAAGACAATGTAAGAAAACAATCTGAAGGATAACTTAAACAAATTGCTATTTGCAGACGACCAAGCACTAGTAGCATCATCAGAAGAGCAACTACAAAGACAAATATACAGATTACATCAAACAAGCCAAACCTTTAACATGAAGATAAACATAGAAAAAACCAAAGTAATGAAGATAGGAAGAATAGAAAGAAACACCAATATATATATTGGAAACAACAGACTTAACAAGTGACAGAATTCACACATCTAAGAAGCAATATTAGCAACAGACGGCAAGAGCAGTAAAGAAATACATAATAGATGTAGTAAAGCATACCAAGCCCTAGGGCAAATTACACCAATCTTCAGAAACAAAAATGTAGATTTAAACACCAAAATTACACTATCAAAACGATTATTATGGCAAAACTGTGCTACCAATGCCAAACGTAGACACCGACAGCACAAGACAAACATAAACTTGTGACAGCTGAAATGGCATGCTTATGTAGAATCCTAGAAATATTGCTAAGAGACAGAGTGAGACATGAAGACATTAGAACTGGCACCGTCTCAATATTCGAATATATTAAGAGCCAACAGATCAAATGGTTTGCACACACCAGCAGACCACCACCAGACAGCACACCACAGCAAGCTATGCTACACAGATACAGTGAAGGCAGACCTAGAGGCTGACCTCGAAAACAATGGACCACCGAAATGAAAGAGGCGACAAATTCCACAATATACTCAGCACACACGAGGGCGATCTCCAGAGAACTCTTCTATCCCTGATGCTGAAAGGCAATAAAGGGTTTAGCGAATACATAGATAGATAGACACAGCGATTAAAATAGTAAAATTGGGTTCATGCTAAGTTCTAAAAAGGCTTTGATGGGAGAGTAATTAGAATTAGATATATTTTACATAGGCTATAACAGGTAATACTTCTCAGACAGCTGTTGATGCCTTACGAACAGATGTCTAGACATTAGTGTCCACAGCTGTAAGTGTATAATACATCATTGGTTAAGTCTGATTGAATTATATTTAAATTAGAACTTCTGTAAATAACTGTCATATTTATATTCTCATTGTTTATTTCATAGGTAAACTGTGTAAGTTTCTCATCTGACTTCAGTTTCATGGTAACAGGAAGTGATGATCACCATGTCCGTGTCTTCAATGTCAAAACTAAACAGTGCACTGTAAGACTTAAAGGACATGAGGGTAAATTAGCTTAATTATGTAGATAAATCTTTATTAAGCATGCTATTGTTTGTATTATTGTGTATACTATTATCATCATCATCATCATCAAGTGCCGTCTCCGCAACGAAGGTTGGCTGCAACGTATCTCCAACATCTCCTGTCTCTTGTTTTGGTGGTGCACTCTGCTAGACTGTAACCTGCCCATCGTGTGATGTTACTCTCCCACTTGTATATCTGCCTACCTCTTGCTCGCTTCCCTTTGACTTTACCCTCAAGTAAGGTCTTCAATAAGGTGTCATGTCTTTTAATGTGTCCAAAGTATTTTATTTGCCTGATCTTTATTTCTCTTAGTAGTTCTTTCTTCATATGAAGTGTCTTTAGCACCTCTTTATTTGTTTTCTTCTCTTTCCATGATGTTCTCCCTATTCTTCTATATACCCACATCTCAAAGGCATCAATTTTGTCTTCTAATTGTTTATTTAGTGTCCATGTTTCTGAGCCATACATTAATATGGAATAGATGTAGCATTTTATAATTCTCATTTTTAACTTGTTTGTAATTTGTTTAGATATTAATAATTTCCTCATGTCATTGAAGGTACTTTTAGCCATTCCTATTCTCCTTTTAACTTATGTTTCACATCTGCCATCATTTGTGACTATGTGTCCAAGATATTGATACTGTTTTACTTGTTGTAGTTTCTCTCCCTGTATGTTTATATTTACCTCCTGTTCTTCTGTGTCTTTGCTGATTATCATGGTTTTTGTTTTTTGAATGTTTATATCCAGTCCATATTCATTACTTGATTTATTGACTTGATCTATTAGTCTTTGTAGTTCATGTTCACTTTCTGCTAAAAGAACAGTGTCATCTGCATATCTAATGTTGTTTATTATTTTCCCATTGATCTTGAGTCCTGGTATTTCTTCTATATTTTTAAAGATATTCTCTGTGTAGATATTAAATAGGCTTGGTGATAAAATGCATCCTTGTCTTACCCCTCTTCTTATTTCTATGTATGAAGAGTAGCTGTTTTCACACCTTATTGATGCAGTTTGTTCCCAATATATATTTCTAATCAGCCTGATGTCTTTTCCATCTATGCCTATTTCTTGAAGACATTTGATTAATTTTTCGTGTTGGACTCTGTCAAAGGCCTTGCTGTAGTCTATGAAGCAAATATAGATACTTTTTTGGACTTCTATATATTTATCTATCACTAGCCGGATACTCAGTATAGCTTCTCTGGTTCCTTTGTTTTTCCTAAAACCGAATTGTTCTTCACCGACCTCCATGTCTATCTTGTTCTTAATTCTTTCATGTATTATCTTGAGAAGTATTTTAGTTATATGGCTCATTAGACTTATTGTTCTATATTCTGTACAGTCCACAGCCCTGGGCTTCTTAGGTAGTGGTATGAATATTGATGATGTTAGGTCTTTAGGTATATGACCTGTTTCGTATATGTCATTGCAAATTTCTGTGATAGTATCTACACCAAATTCATTTAGAGTTTTTATTATGTCTGCTGTTATGTTGTCAGAGCCTGCAGCTTTTCCACATTTTATTGAATTTATTGCATGTTCTACTTCTGATTTCAGTATTGCTGGTCCATCATTGTTGTGTATTGTTGGTTTTTTGTTCCGTTGGTCGTCAAACAGTTCTGTTACATAATCTGCCCATCTTGTGAGTGCTTCTGTTTTATCAAATATTATTTTACCATTTTTATCTTTAATGCATCCACCCCCATTTATAGGATTTTTCTTATTTGTGATCAGCCTTATCTCCTTATGCATTAATTTTGTCTTCTGTTGTATGGACATCTCCTCTATTTCACTGCATTTTGTTTCTAGCCATTGTTTTTTCGCTGTTCTGCACATGTTACGTATCTCCTTGTCTATACTGAAGTATTTTGGTGTATTTTTAGCTTTCTTTCTTTCTGTCATTTTCTCTAATATTTCATCTGTCATCCATGTTTGTTTGTTCTTGGTATTTCTTGTTGGTAAATTTTTACTTGATGTTTGAATACTTTTCTTTAGGCTTTCCCATTTATTGTCTATTTTCTCTTCTGGATTTTCCCTTCTGTATTGTTCCATGCACTCTATCATTAGATGTTCATATCTATTCCTTACATCTACAAGGTATTTTTGTTGTATGTCTTGTTGTTTTAGTGCTGATGCGTCTATCTGTGGTTCGTGGACTCCTCTATTTACTATATTTTTAAGTTTGACATTTATTTTGCACAGCACTGGATTATGGTCAGAGTTGATATCTGCACCTGGGTATGTTTTGATGTTTTTGACACTATTTCTAAATCTATAGTTAATCATAATGTAATCTATTTGGTTCCTCTTTCTGTCTCCAGGGCTTTTCCATATATATAATCTTCTATTTTCATGTTTAAAGAATGTATTACATATGATCATATTGTTCTCCTCACAGAACTGTATAAGTCTTTCTCCTCTGTCATTTCTTGTCCCTAGTCCGAATTGCCCTACAATGTTCTTATGTCTTCCTTTCCCTATTTTTGCATTCATGTCTCCCATGACTATTATTAAAATGTCTGTTGATTTTACTGGTTTGAGTAGTTGTTGCAGATCTTCGTAGTACTATTCTATTTCTTCTTCAGTGTAATCTGTAGTTGGTGCATAAGTTTGTATAATGGCCAGATCAAACGGTTTTGCTTTGATCTTTAGCAACATCATTCTGTCATTATATGTCCAGTACCCGCTGATATATTTTTCTATTTCTTTCCTGATCAGTATTCCTACCCCTCGTTCATGGTAATCTCCTCCTGAATGTATAAAACTAAAATTTTCTTTTCTTGTGTACCCAGCATCTTTCCATCCTGTCTCTGCTATTCCTAGAATATCTACATCTAATGCTTCTGCCTCTAATATTAAATTGTCTAGCTTTCCTGATTGGTGTAGTGTTCTGACATTCCATGTTCCTATTCTAATATGTTGTTTCCTAAACTTTAGATGTTGTTCATCCGTTGCTTGACTTTGGGGTGTACGTGGTAAGGTCCCAGTCTTTTCCACGGTGGCCAGCCAATATTCATTACTATGCCCAGAACTTGCCTCTTGTGCGCCACACACTTTGCTGTTTCGCCGTTTGAGCCGTTGATCCATTTGGATTCCTCCGCCTCGCGTGCCGTCACAGACTTTTTGTCTAGGGATGGACATTCCCTATTGTTGACTTACGGTTGTCTCTTTGCGAAGAAATTCTACGCTGTGAACGTAGCCATTACTGGAGTAGTCGAGACGCCATTTTTTGTCTGTATCGAAGATAGGGAGTTCGCGAGTCGGAACAACTTGAATGAAATACACTCCACCTATAATCGTCTAAGAACAAAAAACACAGATCCTACAGGTTGGAACTAAATTTGGCATCACACTGTCACCAGTAATACGCTAACCACACCATCGAAATTCGCGTAATCCAGAAAACACAAATGTAAACATGGAAACACGTCGTCACATTACGGCAACCGGAAGTGCAACATTTATACTATTATATAATAGTATACTATTATAAAGAGTAACTAAACATTACATTTAAACTTTGTTTCATTTTACACCATGCAGACCATGAGTGTCAGATATAAAGTCACACGATGATACTCTCAGACTCCCAAAGCTTGCTGTGTAAGATAGAAAGGTGCATATTAAGAAAAGAATGGGTTATGTTACTGAACAGTTACCTAGGTTGTCCAAATATTACTTGGATATAGATATACTGCTCTTGTCATGCGGGGATCAGAGGCAATGAAAGAGCAAACTCAATAACAGGCAAAGCTGTGATTGATGGCAACATAGTACTGATAGGGCCGACCTAATAAGGGCAGTCATTGATTTACTACAGAGTGAAGAAGATGATGCTAAAGGTGATAACATTCACATATAAATAATAACAGAAAAGGGGATGGTCAGGGATGAGGGTAAAAAGTATGTCCTCTTTGGAAAGATTTGAAGATCGCATAATCAACATTCAACTGGTACTTTGAATCTGCATACACTTGTATGGTTGCTGGAACGAAGAGCAGATCACTTATGGCATCTTGTGTCCTATGATGCTCATTTCTAGTCAAGAATCAATAGTCAGATATTTTGTTGTTGTTAGGGCCTCCCTGTTCAAATCTTTAAGCCGTCAATATTTGTAATTTTTTAATGTGTTACTATCATTACTCATACTAAATCATTAGAATATTTGCTATTACTTTTCTAAAGTTACAGGTTTCAGCAAAAATCTAGAGTGAATATTAACCTCAGCTGTCAAATTAGTTTGTAGTTTGAAAGCCAATCATCCATATTGTACTGACAATCATCCACATTGTATTGTCAATATGATTGGCCGTATTAGTTATGCCTAAAATTCAACAATAGTGAAATAGCAATGTTCTAGACAGGATATACTTGTATTATTTATATTAACAGTTAACACCCGGTAAATATAACATGTTAATGTATCTATATTAGCAGTTCGCATCCCGGTAAACACAACATGTTAATGTATCTATATTAGCAGTTCACAACCCAGTAAACACAACATGTTAATGTATCTATATTAGCAGTTCGCATCCCGGTAAACACAACATGTTAATGTATCTATATTAGCAGTTCACAACCCAGTAAACACAACATGTTAATGTATCTATATTAGCAGTTCACATCCCAGTAAACACAACATGTTAATGTATCTATATTAGCAGTTCACAACCCAGTAAACACAACATGTTAATGTATCTATATTAGCAGTTCACAACCCAGTAAACACAACATGTTAATGTATCTATATTAGCAGTTCGCATCCCGGTAAACACAACATGTTAATGTATCTATATTAGCAGTTCACAACCCAGTAAAAACAACATGTTAATGTATCTATATTAGCAGTTCACAACCCAGTAAACACAACATGTTAATGTATCTATATTAGCAGTTCACATCCCAGTAAACACAACATGTTAATGTATCTATATTAGCAGTTCACAACCCAGTAAACACAACATGTTAATGTATCTATATTAGCAGTTCACAACCCAGTAAAGACCTGAATATTTGGGCTGAAATACAGAATGTACCTTTCTAGAAGTTGACAGGTATGGTGTACATTTACCACTTCTTTCCGGTTACTTTACCAAATTACTGGTATAGTGCCTATGGATAATTCCGTTCTTTTATTGAATTGTTTTTTTGTACTTAGGAGCAGTGAAAAGTGTTTCTGTGTCTCCATGTGACAAATACTTTGCTAGTGCATCCTTTGACAAAACTGCTAGAATATGGAAAACAGCAGATGGAAGCTGTCAACATGTACTTAAAGGTGAGACAATATTACAAAATACAAAGATAAATACCGGTAGTTAAGATATTGTTTATTATAATGTTCTCTCCACCGAAGATGGATATGTTGGGCTATTGGTGTAAATAAAATGGCGACACAACGCATTCCTATTCTCTGGACAACATCCTGCTGGGAATCTAGTAGGACAATGGTCCTGCTTCAAGGGAGATCCAGCGAGAGTTTGAGAATGAACGCTGAAGAAGAAAAATAATGTTGTTATGACTGAAAGGGGAGTGCAGAAGTTACCTGCCATTCATGCCCTATAAGGTGACTAAGGAGGTTTTCAGGGCAGGGTTAGCTGATAGGTGCAGATATTTCAGCCAGGATGTAAACCATAACACAATGTAATCCGTTCTCTGGTCTGCATCCTGCAGGAGTTTTTTAATGAATGAAGGAGAAGAAGTTTATTATAAATTTTCTTTATTACGCCAAATATGTGAAATGAATTTTATGTGTCTACATTACTTTCCATTTGCTAGTAAAATGTTTGTTACTACTTTTATTTTTACAATTTATATAACATATATACCAAGTGACATATTCTTTCCAGAATGTTGTCTTCATCGTGGATACTCTGAATGCCTCTCTGTTCCGGGCACAGGCCTGCATTGGCCAGAAACATGTGCATACATTCTTCAATGTCGCTGGTTCATCGTCTTCCTATTCTTCTCCTTTCTGGCATGTTGCCCCCTAGAATCAGCGTTTCGGTACCATCATGTCACTTTAAGTATAGAAAATACTGTAGCTTCCTTCTCATGATGGTATTTAGAAGCCACCCTTCATTTAGTTTCAGTAATAAAAAATTCAATGTTCTTATTCTCTCTCCATGATATTCTTAGAATCTTCTTCTTCTTCAGCATTCATTCCCAAACTCTTGCTGGATCTCCTTTGTAGTAGGACCATGGTCCTACTAGATTTCCAGCAGGATGTAGTCCAGAGAATGGAAATGCGTTGTGTCGCCATTTTATTTGCGCCAGTGTCCTGACACTCCATCTTCAGCGGGGTATGAAATTTATTTTTAGATTTTAACTATTGGAGGGGACATCATTTTGCCATAGCAGTTGCAATGATATATACATGGTGGATTTTAAATTTTACATAGAAAATAAAGAAATCCAGTCCCTACCACAATGTAAACCTGAACCATCCCAATTGTGAGACTGGTGTTCTAACAAATCAGTACAGTACCGTAATACTCTCCACATTTTCTAGGTATAATTATTTTTAGACCACTAATTCTCATATCATATCAAAGAAAAAACTAGTTTTTTTTCCAGTCACATTAAGAGACATGACAGCATAGAGAGAGTGTTACTGGAGAGGATGATAGAAGGCAACAGGGGCAAAGGCCACACAAGACGCCTTGGAAAAAAACATTCAAGAATGCCTGCGCATGTCACTAAAAGAGGCAGGACAACTTGTTCAAGACCACGGAGAATTCAAGAGATCCATAGGGAAGACTACATTCTGGAAAGAATATGTCACTTGATGATGAATTCTCATATTTCATTTTGCAAGTGTTCAATGCATATTATAACTTCTCTCAATTAATACAGGACACTTAAAGTGTGTAGAAGTGGTAGCATTTTCTATTTGTTCTGTTTACTTGTGCACAGGATCTTGGGATAGAACAGCCATTTTGTGGTGTGTTCAGGTATGCATATTTTTACAAAGAGTATTTAAGTTATCAGTATTATTATAAGAAGCAGAATAGGACAGGCAAAAACAACATTCAGAAAATAAGACATTACATATTACATATTGTGTAATATGACCTTGTCATTAAAGATGAGAGAGTTCTGCAGTGCTATATAGTCCCTATACTAACATATGGGTGTGAGTCTTGGACAATAAACAAACTGGAAAATTAGAGGCAACAGAGATGTGGTTTTTTACAGAAGAATGCTGAGACTGCCAGAAAAACTAATGTAGAGGTGTTGAATTGCGAAACGGATCTTTATGAACAATATAAGAAAAAGGCAATCTTCTTAGGAATGGTCTCTTTAGAATAAGAAACTAAGGGAGTAGACACTTTGCTATGACATGATATAGATAGTTTTGACATATGGATGCGAGTCTTGGACAATAAACAAACTGGAAAGTGGGAAATTAGAAGCAACATAGATTTGGTTCTATAGAAGAATGCTGAGAATACCATGGACTGCCAGAAAAACTAATGTGGAAGTGTTGAAAGAGTCAAATGCGAAACAGACTTTAATCAATAATAAAAGAAAAAGGCAATCTTCATTTTTTGGCCACTTCATGAGACAGGCAGGTTTGGAGAACATAGTGACAAAAGGCAAAATTGAAGGCAACAGAGACAGAGGGCGACAATGTGAGAAAACATTAGACAGTTTGACAACCAGGCACGGCAAGGAAACAACAACGACCTTGATACATAATACTGTGGACAGAGAGCTGTGGAGAGCCATTACCGCCTACGCCAGCCAGCATGGCACCTGATGATGATTATTATTATGCTTGGACTCATTTAATTTGGTAAGTGGCTCAGTGCTCAATTCTTGATGCTGAATCAAATTTCCACAGAAGACGAATGTGTCGGGCCATTGGCACAAATAAAACAGTGACACAATGCATTTCCATTCTCTGGACTACATCCTGCTGGAAATCTAGTAAGACAATGGTCCTGCTACAAGAGAATTCAGCAGGAGTTTGAGAATGAACGCTGAAGAAGAATCCAATTGGGAGACAATTGTGGTCAAAAGAAATTCCTTCAAACTTTTTTTAGAGTCCTAAACAAAGTCTAATTAAATTAATTTTGTTAAATTAATGTTAAATATAGGTAGACTTGTTGCAGTCAGTATCAATAGAATGCAGATTTACAGTTAAATTATGTTGATACATTACTTAGTTTCATTTTATGTACACGTGAACAAAACAGTTTTTCCCAATAATAAAATCAAGTTTAAAAAAGATATCATGTTACTTTCAGACTGGCTGCCATATAAAAACTTTCAATGGCCATGGAAGCCTTGTTCAATCCATTGCATTCTCCAAAACACATCGGCTGTTGGTAAGAATTTAGTATTTTTCATGAAATGTATATTTTATTTACATATAATAACTTTGTTGTAGTTTTTTTGTTCATATAACTAAATGTAGTTAAAATGTCTTGAGCATTCTTTTTGTGTGCGTTTGGAAACTCCCACTGAATCTCTATTGCAGCAGGGTGGTCCCATGAAATTTCCAACAGGATGTAATTTAGAGAGAGATAATGCGCTGTGTTACTGTCTTGTTTGTGCCAATGTCCTGACAAATCTAATATCATATTGAACTATACTACATTCAGTGATTTTACCACTTTAACTGAATGGTTCATTACGTCTATAGCCATATCTCTAGTAGGTCAGCTGTATATTGCAACCTGATGATCATACTGCACACTGAACAGTAACCTCAAACACTGTAACAGTAAAACTTTCTTGATATTTTTGCTGCTGTCTATATATCTATCAATATAGTCACAGATTCTGACTAACATTCTTTAAATTACTCTACTCTCGAAGTGCAGCCTTCAACAAGGTGGTGTGTCTTTTAATATGTCCAAAATACTTTATTTGCTTGATCTTGATTTCCTTTAACAGTTCTTTTTTTCATACAAAGTGTTGTTAGATTTGTGTTTGTTTACATACAAAGTGTTGTTAGATTTGTGTTTGTTTACATACAAAGTGTTGTTAGAACCTCTGTGTTTGTTTTCATACAGATTAAAGTGACCCAAAAGGGATACTGAAGTTTAATTTCAGGACAAAAGGTATCACAGCCCAACATCACGCTAAGCAACAAGAGTTTGAGTATGAATACAAAAGAAAAAAAAATCGGACACCTTATTCCTCACAAGAAAGGCCTAACACCTTATTTTGCATAAGAAAGACCTAACCTTATTCTCATAAGAAAGACCTCACACCTTATTGCTCATAATCTTCAATGGTGTCTTCTTCTGAGTTTGTTCTCAAACTCCTGCAGGTTAGCAGGATGTAAGGAGAACAGTGCATTGTATCGTGGTTTACAGCTTGATTGAAATATCTACACCTTTTGGCCAGACACATCCAATTTCAGTATTTCTGGGTCACTTTGATCCTCTATGGCAGTAGTTCTTAACCGGGGTAGTGTAAGAGAATGGGACTACATATTTTTAAGACCCAAACATTTGAAATACTGAAAAAAAGATTCCCAACTATCCAGAGAGAGCAAAAAAGATTAAAGAAAAGTCAGAAACTGCTATCAAATTCTCAACTTATGTTTACGATCGATTAACGTACTATTGTCTATCTCCAAGTGGATGATGGTCAGAATATCCACACTTGCCATTAAACGTAGCGGTGGTGACTGGAAGCTTTAGTTGTCTATCCAAGGTCAGAGGTGTCATCTTGGCTATGTTGAATCCATATTTGTTCAGTGTTATATATCCATCTTGTTCTAGATCTTCTTCTGGCCTTGTATCCGGATCTTCTTATGTTATATGTTCTTGTTGGTAGTTGGTTATGGTTCATTTTCATAAGGTGTCCAAACCATTTTATTTGTTGTTTCTTGATGTATTCTGTGCATGATCTTGTACTGATTCTTCTCCTGATTTCATCATTTTGTCTAATTTAGTCACTCTTTCAGCTTTTCTCAGGCATTTCATCTCACATGTTGTAAGTTTTCTCTGCTCGGCTGCTGTCAACCCCCATGTCTAGCATTGATAACAGCACTAGAAATTGCCTTGTACCACCTGAAGACCATATTTGATGCCTTCCCATCAAAAGTCCAAAACATTGTTATTTTTACAGAAATGATATTACAAGTCTGCTCTCCAAGCACTGAAATGTGATGGACATTGTACACCTGAGCTAGCTGAAATATACCACCATGCCAACCAGCTGCTCACATCTTATGATGTCAACATTGTTATGCAATGGATTCCTGGCCACTCAAACACACCTAAAATGATAAAGCAGACAGACTAGCAAAGAGGGGAGAACAACAAGAACAGCCTTATACAGAAACAACAATGCACACAGTTAAAATGATTCTGAAATCTGTGAACAAAGAAAATTGGATGAACAGATGGGCCATGGGAAACACTGGGAGGGAAATCTATAAATATATGACCAGCCCAAATCCTAAAGACCTCCTGGAAAGAAAAGACCAGAGTATCATATTCCGACTGCACGCACAACATGTACAGCTTAACAATCACCTGAACAGAATACAACCACAACACACTCCAGGGTGCCGGCTGTGCACTCATCCATATGAAACTGTTGACCACCACCTTTTTGAATGTCCAAAGCTGGATGACATCAGGAAAATGCTTCTCCCTCCAGGGCCAGATAAATGGAACACATTATATGGAACAAAACAACAGCTCACAAACACATGCATATATCACACAATGGCATTGGGTCAAAGGGCATGAGCCCATGGACCGCTGGATCAGCAACCAACCAACCACCTCACATGTAAGTTTTCTCTGCTCGGCTGCTGTCAGCCCCCATGTCTGACATTGATAGTAGAGTGTTAGCATAAAAATACTGTTTCTCATCTGTCTCTTGACTTTCATCTTCATCTTTGTATTGAACAGTAATGGTAATAGCTGGTATGTGAATATACTTCCCAGGTATTTAAATGCAGAAGTTTGTCTCACTTTAGTTTTATTTTTTGTTATGTCTTCTGGATTTGGTAACTTGCTGATTTTCATTACTTCTGTTTTCTGCATATTTATTTTCATCTTATATGTCGCGCATGCTGTCATGAGAGCAATAATATGATTTTGTAACTGCTGTTCCTCATCATAGATCAGCAAATAGTAATTTGTTGATTGCGCTATTTAACTCCTCATCTCTTATTATTGTATTGTTTACTTTCTTGTTAAAAAATATAGGTGAGAACACACATCCTTGTCTTACCTTTGATTTTGTTTCTAAAGATGAAGTTGTTTCATCGGTAGTTCTTACTGAGCTTTGGCAGTTCTGGTAAAGGGCTTTTATATTTGCTAATAACTGAGTATGTGACTGATTCCCCATCAGTCACTATATTGGGTGCCACCCAGAGTAAGAAGAGAGAGACCTAAAGAAACTCTTCGAATAACCATTAATAGAGAAGGTATGTTGTAGTTTAAGGAGGAGTCCATCTTTCCATACACAATCAAAGGCTTTTTCCATAGGCACTATACCATTAATTTGGTAAAGTAACCAGAAAGAAGTAGTAAATGTACATCATACCTGTCAACTCTAAGAAGAGAGGGAGAAAATATGGCCTACTGAGACGGCACTGCTTCCAGACTTGAGGGGTTCCATGGATGACCTGAAGCGAATCATACAATTCATTGAAGCTATTGGTGCTGTAACCTGATATCTGACTGAAGAACGATGAAGAAGAAGAAGAAGAGAAGGCATGTCAATGAACCTAAACAACACGCAAGAATTGAAAGACCTGGCAACACAAAGACAGAAATGGAAAGCTATGGTTTCTGCCCTATGCACCGCCTATGACCCTGGAGGAACATAACATAACATAACAATAACTGATTCCATAGTTTTTTAGTGTTTCCCATAAAACATTTTGATTGACTCTATCGATTGCTTTTATTCTGGTCAATGAATATTGTGTTTAGTTCTTGATCATATTCTAGTGGGCCCAGAGATGACATGCACACCAGAGTGCACAGGCAGCACTCCATAGCTGGTCAAGCATCAGGGTCAGCGAAACACAGCTGGCCAAGACCTTCAGTACACTTCCACGCAGTGGGCCTGGAAACAGGAGTGCAGCAACCCTGCTGTAGTCTGGCCAAGTACTAGGGATCGAAGATATGGGAATGCCAACCCAGCCCAAAAAATGCTGGCTGAAGACGGATGTGTCAGGTCAAAATGCACAGATAACGCAGCTTGTTGTAAAACATGAGACAACGCAGATCACCCTCATACATCCTTCTCAGGACGGTCCGCCGCAAGGCGTACTACGAAGAAGAAGAAGAAAGAATATTTTAGTGATTTTTCACCTACGTGTATCAAGGAAAAAAGAGCATCTGTACAACTTACTCCTGAATCAAAACTGGGAGGAGCTCAATTGGAGGTCTGTGATGTATCTTCAACATATTTCTAATATTTTGGTATATATTTTTCCTGTGACTTAATAGGGAGATAACTCTGTATGATTCACATTCTCTGTTGTTTCCTTTGTTGTTTTTCCATATTGGTACTATTATTGAGTTTTGCAAGTCTTCTGGTACTCTTCTTTCTTCCCATGCTATTTTCAATAAACTATTTAACATACATTATGAATAAACCACACAATTGTTTGATGGCTGTCAAGAGGAAATGTAGTTGTGCATATTTGAGTTAAGAGGTGAGCTCACAAATTTCTCCAAGTTCAAGGTAGGATGTATTTTTTGCATTGTTTGATGATAAGGAATGGATCATAAGCCCTCCTATAAGCCCATCCGTCAGATGCAGAGTACCTGACAGGAAAACATACACATCATTAATTCTTTGCGAGCTTTCATGAGCAAGATGAAAATTGAAAGAGAAAGGTCAAGATAAAAAATGTGAAATATTAGAGAAATTATCATCCATTCTTTTTGCTGGTGGAAAAAGCTCCATTAATATGGAATGGAACTCACCCATGCAGCCAAAAAGACAGTGCTGTCTGCAGATTTGAAAGAAGTAACAAACAATAATTTTTAGATTGAGAACAGGTCACAACAGACTCAAACAACACATGTATGGAACACAGAAAATATTTTACAGAACTCCCAATATTTTACAGAACTGTACGACATCATAAGAAGAACACTATGGCCATCTGAAAAAGCTCTAGCAAACAAACTCTCCTGTACGGTCTGTGACCACAGTCCAGTACATTGATGAAATCCATACAAGCATCTGAATTCAATTGGAGAGCAAGGAAAAAGACGATGGTGGCAATGTGCTTCCAGAATTTGTAAAATAAATTTTTTTTTGCACCATTAGATAGCACTGGAAATACTTCCAGAAAAAAGAGGAATGTGGGGCCTATATATATATATATAGCCCTTGTTTTAAATGTATTAATATTTGGCTTCCATGTGTTGCCAGTTCAATGAATATGTCTTTATAATATACTGCATCTGAGTATTTTCTATACAAAAACATAATCTGTACTAGTTGACAACTAAGGTAACTGTCCCATTCTAGAAGACAAAGCCAAAACCATGCTTATGTTGTATGTGTCAGGCTGAAAGGTGCAGATATCACAGCTAAGCTGTAAACTTTGGTATGATGCATGTCATTCTCTGAACTAGAACTAGATCCTGCTAACCAGTAGGAGTTTGAGAACATATACAGCAAAAGAAGAAGATGAGTGTTTGAATGTAAGTTCTTAGATCAATTCCAACCGAAGACAGATATGTCGGGTCATTGGGGCAAATAAAATGATGACAACACATTTTAATTCTCTGGGCTACATCCTGCTGGAAATCAGGTAAGACCATTTTCCTACTACAAGAGCGATCCAGTGGGAGTTTGAGAATGAACACTGAAGAAGAGGTCAATTAACTGTTATTTTGAATATTTCAGGCTTCAGGATCATGGGACTATACTGTCAGGGTTTGGAACTTGGACCACATCGAGAACATGAGAATTGTAGATAAATATTTAAAACTCAAGAAAGCAAGTAACAATAATGAAGTAACAGAGGACATCAACCTGGAGAAAGATATTACAGGAAATGATGACCAAAATAATTACAATGATCTCAATAATAAAAACAATGATGACAAGAAAGGTGAAGAAACTGATGTCAAGAATAAAAGCAATAGTGTCAAGATTGAAGACAATGAGGACAGCAAAAATAGTGATGAAAATTGTGACAAGAATGAAGGAAGTAATTTAAAAAATAATGAAGTAAATTCTGGGAAGAAAGAATTTGGAGATAAAAATAAGGAAGAAAAAGAAAGTGATATTGAGAACAATTTAAAAAATGAAAATCAAGCAGAAAGAAAGAAAAGTAGGCGAATTGATGACAATGATATAAATAAGTACAACAATGTAGGGGATAGTAACGCAAATGATTGCAAGAGAAATAAAAAATATGATTGTCAGGATCCCTTCAAGAAAGAAGAAGAAACAAGCATTTCATTCTCTAATAAAGCTGCTAATTTCAAAATCCTAATCGGCCATACAGGAAACATTCATGCTGTTTCATTTTCAAACGTTGGAATGCTGGTTAGTAATTTCATTAGTATCTGTTTTTGTTACATTAAATATCACAATAATTGTTAACAAAATTAGAATTACAAGATTTACAGGATAGTGCTATCGACCTGACATTGGTGTTATTGGCTTCTGTGGCTATCTGCAATGGGATGTGCTGGGGCAACATGGCAGTGGCCACCCTCCCATGTGTTGTGATTGTGAATAGATGACACAAGTAAGCATATCAGGCCAAGAGTCAGGTCTTTTAAATATAATCGCAGAGCCAGAGGAACATATGTTATGAGCAGAATTCGACAAGACAAATGTAGGACTCAAGAAGTGAGAAATCAGGTTTGGAATAGTGGACCTTGTTCATGAACAGCGATTGAAGCCTTGAGAAAGGTGAGGTTGAAAGTAGTTACATTTATTTTCATTCTGGGACATGTGGGTGTTCAAGGTAATGAAAGAGCAGATCAACTGGCATCATGTGCGATTGTGGTACAGGGCGATGGGACAATGGAACCAACTGACATTTTGAACTTCAATAAGAAATATAGCACACAAGAGTGAGACTAGTATGGATGATGATTCCTTTTCGATGGCCAGGATTAATGAACACGGTTTGAAATGCAGTGTTGCTAGAAGCAAACCTTTTGGGGGGTGTAGAAGAATGATGGTCAACCAGCGGAGGACCAGTACTGTCAGCAGAAGTGTAATGACGGATACACTCAGGGAGATATCGGAGCAACTATGGACGTGCCAAGTTTTCAGTGGTGATGATCCAACGAGTAACTAACAAAATATTATTTTTGCTATATGGTTATAGTTACTGCTTTCAATATAAGTTAATATAACAAATGTTATAGACGAATTATGTGCATGTGCAAAAATTACCACTTTCAATAGTAAAATGATGAAAATGTGCATGGTGGACATGTGTGCAGGCATGATACCCACCTAACAAAGTTGGCAAACACTTATCTCTCTCAAGATGACTCGATACCTTCAAGGTCACAACTTTTTCAAAAGTTTGCCCATTGTATTCTGCATTGTTATTATTCTCCCTGTCAAAAACAATATTCTTCGTCTGAGTTTGAATGTTGATTAGAAACTAGTTTCACAGCACGTGGGGCAATGCCTTCTGTTCCAGCAGTCATCCCAGTGTATGTAGACTCAGAGTCCCAGTTAGGAGTAGATTGCGTGCTCTTCAGGACTTTATAAAAAATTTGGAACATGGTTTGGGGGGGGGGGGAGGGAGGAGAAATTGGCTTGCTCACTCACTTTCTTCTGAGTGTTTTTTCTCAAGCTAATTTAGTATATCAGAGTGCAGTCTGGAGAATGAGTTGTGTCATGGTTTACAGTTTTGCTGTGATATCTGCACCTTTAGCTTGACACATCCAACTTCAGCATGGCTTCTGGATTAGTTGACCCAGTATGGGGTAGAACAGCCAACCCTACCCGATAACCTCCTTAGTTGCAGACATGCATGGAAGGTAACCAGTATTGCTATTCTTTGCTCCCCTTCAGGTCCGCAGTACATGCACGCAAAAACAATATTGCAGGATACTGTTGAAGGTCGAGAAAGCAGAGGAGGGAAAGAAAATCATGTTCAGACAATATCGAAGACTGGACAAAGATTTTTCAACATAAATCTGCATTGCTGAAGATAGAAACAATCCATGGAAGATGCATCAAATGTAATTATCTCTACAACCCTGATGGGTTATGGTAATGGGTTATGGTTGGTCAGAATATAACAAGTTGGTGGTATATCTAATCCAGACATTATGATCAAACAAGTATGTTTTGTCTGTAGTAATTTTCTAGGCAATATGTACTGCTAACCAGTAAAATTCAGTGGGTTGTCATTGCTTTTTGAAAGGTCTAAATGCAAACCTGCTTGAAGCTGAAATTTAACCATGTACTTCTGCAGCTCTAATGATACATTTTATACATAGCTATTGGAGGGAAGAGAAGAACAGCCTAGAGGCAACAACTATCTTTTCTGCCAAGCATGTAATTGTACAACATTCCCAAGTTCAGACTGTGATGGCTCAGCTATATATGTTGTATGGAAAATGGTTGCATTCCCAATTATACCCTTAAGGACAGAATGATGGAGAGGATAAGAATAACCTGGAGATGACAAATAAGTCCAATAATATTTTAAAAAATTATATGATGGCATTAAACTGTCCAAAGTCTTGAAAGAATGTAGCTTACAGCTGTATTAAGTAGAAATTCACTCATATCTTATACCTTAAGTTGTGCAAAGGAAAGCTTGGGGAGAATAGTGTAGTCGCTGAATAATTCACTGACTGACCAGATAATCATAGTTCGAGTTCATTTTTAACTCGTTAGCACAACGTAAACTCCTATGGTCAAACACTCAATCAGGTAATGGGTATCATGGCTGTATCTGGGAAAGTCAAAGAATGTCTCCATCTGCATGGTTGACTTTGTATACAATCTTTGAACACAAATAAAATCTTTAATTATAGCCTGAGTAGTTGTTTAAGGGACTGTGTGTGTTGTGCCCAGTTTCCATAGTCAGTATCTCTTTCTTCTTCAGCATTCATTCTCAAACTCCTGCTGGATCTCTTCTGTAGCAGTACTACTAGATCTCCAGCAGGATGCAGTCCAGATAATGGAAATGCGTTGTGTCGCCGTTTTATTTGCACCAATGACCCGACACATCCGTCCTCGGCATAGTATCTCTTTCAATCCTACTGTTATATTCAAAAAGCAGTAACTGATCTCAGCATTTGAAAACTGGGTATGGTCTGAAACTATTGGATTATATAATTGGTATTGCATGCAAGAAATGCATATTTTGGTTCATGTTAAGCAGATGTGGTATATTTTTTACAGAACTAATCTCATATATCAGTTAATGAAATTAACTTTCACTAAAGGCACATACAACGCAGCATCCATCAATCTTCACATAATGCACTGAGAGGGCTTCCATTCCCCTGGAACACCCTTTGGGGGAAGGGGAGATCTCAGTGCATACGAAAAGATCAAATAAGCGCTAACAAGCGCTTCACATTTTTTTATCTCTGCATCACGGAAGCTCAATGAAATCAAACCATTAAAAAGATGGACTGTTATCACATGATGCCACATTTATGTAAGATGTGCCCACATTTCTTGAGGAACTCAACGCTATGAGTATCCACTTGCCTCCTACTGATGAAGACTGTATTACTAGCCCTAGAATGAATCTATTAGCTGGAGAGCAATCTAATCTGCCAAGAATTTTGTCTTGAATAACTTATATTACGATATTTGCAGTGTTATCACCTTTATAAACTTGCACTTAATCTAATACATTATACTCTGTTCAGGCATCAGGGTCATGGGACAGATCTGTTCGTGTGTGGAATCCCATGAACGGTAATTGCCTACGCATACTTCTAGGTCACACTGGATGGGTTCAGGCAATCAGTTTTTCTCCTGATGCTACTTATTGTGCTAGTGTAGCTGATGATGACTCTGTCAAAGTGTGGGACATATTAACAGGAGAGTGCATTAACACCCTTGAGGTAAATCACTATATAAAGAATTAAGGTATATAGACAATTTACTAAGAGGGAGAGAAGTGAAGGAGAAAATTTAAAACATGACCTCCACTATGTATCTCTCACACAACTAATAACAAATCAAGTAAATTTAAGTAGGAAGCCAGAGGACAATTTTAAAAATTCTTGAGACTAAAGGGAATTGAACCAGTCCATTTAACGGCACCAAATCGCCTAGCAACTATTGCACACGTGTTCTTCCGTACTTGACAAAACGCATCTCCAAAAAATATGCGATTTTGAGTGACTTTAAGTGCACGCTTTGAATGTCTTGACAAAATCACATCTTTTTTGGAGTCAAGTACGGAAGAATGCGTATGCAATAGTTGCTAGGCATTTGGTGCCATTGAACGGACTGGTTCAATTCCCGTTAGTCTCAAAATTTTTAAAAAATTGTCCTCTGGCTTCCTACTTAAAATTTACTTGTATAAACAATTATTTGAAGCAAAATTGTACTTTCTATATATGTTATCCATGTTTACAAGAAGACCTATCGGCCCTTGTATAACTAGTACGGATATTATATGTTTGTTGTTACTGAGGATATTTCAATACCTGTACGGGATGTTTGTTGTTGTTGTAATAGTCCTTGTCTCGATTGGTCCGTTCTGGTGACTTTGAGTGCACACTTTGAATGGCTTGACGAAATCACATCTTTTTTTTTTAGAGATGCGTTTAGTCAAGTAC
This sequence comes from Meghimatium bilineatum, assembly GCA_034231615.1. Taxonomy (NCBI): domain Eukaryota; kingdom Metazoa; phylum Mollusca; class Gastropoda; order Stylommatophora; family Philomycidae; genus Meghimatium; species Meghimatium bilineatum. The sequence continues at coordinate 31,438,292 of CM067307.1, forward strand.
GGAAGAACGCGTATGCAATAGTTGCTAGGCGATTTGGTGCCGTTGAATGGACTGGTTCAATTCCCGTTAGTCTCAAGAATTTTTAATAACAAATCATAAGTTTTCCCTCTTATTACTCTGTGTTGCACTAGCCCTCACATTTTCAGCATGTTAGGTTGTTTCCTAACACTGATAATTTATTGTTCTAGGAAATGGAGGTGGATTTGACATACTCTGAGGAAGTCATAAAACTCTAAAACAAGATAAGAATTGACATAGGAAAACGTAGGAAAAGAGAATGCAGAATAGACTTAGAATAACTTATGATGTCAGAGAATGTCAGACAAAGTGGAGAGTGCCATAGTAACCAAATGAATAAGTGATAGATACTACATAAAGTACTAAGGTTACTATTAAAGCCTAACTATCAATGTAAACTATAAATAATTAGCAATAAACAAAAGAACAAGGACTTCTTTCCATGTTCCAGTCCAACTGGGAACTTTCTCAAGAAACACATAAATATAAACATTGAATAACAATCATTGAAATGTAAGTGATTATTTGGAGATATCCTTCTTAAAGCAAGATGCTCCAAGTAGTCAAAGTACAGCGTCATTCTGCGGAGAGCAGCTAGAAAGTCACGGATAGACCAAGATCCGTCTACAGTCGTCATTCCATGTGCGAACTGTCCAAGGACATTTACAGCTCTAATAGGGCTCATTAGCCATCTACGAACTCATAATCAAGGGACATAACTCTAATTGGATTTTCAAAAGTGGATGTAACAAATGGTCATCATCACTTGTGATAGACGAACAACAACATATAGAATATACTTAAATTATTATTATAACTACACTACATAATTTAAAAATCTACATTTGTTATATTTGTTTCACATTTCTGATTTTAAAATTGCTTATTTTGACTCTCACAGGGCTCAACTTATCTGGCACATCACTGTGCGTTCACATCAAGTGGGCATCTTATTGCGTCTGGTGCAGCAGTACCTCCACTTAATAAACAACGCAAGAAAACAGAAACTGAGAGGACACAGTCAGTAGAAGATCAGCTAAGGGCCATGCTTCACCAATAATATCTTAATATTACAGATATTTCCAAACTGCTCTAGTTATTGCTTTCTCATTCTATTAAATATATTTTATATTTCATGATTAGTAAGAATAGAATAGTGAGAATTTTTTAATGACCTTTTGGTGTTAAATATCCATTAATTAAGTCAATATTTTGAAGATTATGATCATAAATATTATCAACTTAAATTTCAGTATCACTCTCAGTGAAATCATTCAGAAAATAGATAACTTTTCCCACTTAGGCAGATAAATAACACTATGGACATCTTAGTGATGTTTTTTTTTACTAAGAATAGCTCTTCTGGAATGGTACATTATACCAAAATGGAAGCACACATGAAATAAGTCTTTATCTATCTATCTATCTATACGCTGTGGCCCCTGTTTGCCTTACGGCGTCAGGGGTGGAAGAGTTCTCTGGAGATGGCCTTCTTGTGCGCTGTTTGTAAGCTTGTTCCTGTAGTTTCTTTGATTTCTGTGATCCATCTTTTACATGGTCTGTCTATGACTTTATAACTGTTATGTCTATGTGTCATGGCCATTTGTGGCATGCTATATGTCGGTAGTCTAGAAGCATGTGAAAACCACTTGATCTGTTGTCTTTTGATGTGTTCCAATACTGGTATTGTTTTGGTTATCTGTCTGCTGTTATCATTTCTAATTCTATTTCTTAATGACACTCAGAGTTTTCTTCGTACACATGCCATTTCTGTTGTCACTATTTTTCTTTTGTCTTGTGCTGTCATTGTCCAGGTTTGGCACTGGTAGCATAGTGATGGAATAATAATAGTCTTGTATAATGCAACTTTAGTGTCTATGTTTACATTTTTGTTCTTGGAAATATGTGTCATCTGTCCTAGGATCTGGTATGTTTTGTTGCATCTATTTTGTATCTTTTTACTGGTTTTCCCTTCACTCGATATAATGCTTCTTAACTCTTTATATCCACCGAGCCGCTAATATCTACATTTTGGAGACCCACTATGCCGAAAAGCCGCTCAAATCTACATTTTAATATGAATTTACTATCGTGTTCGGCATAGCAGGAAAACCGCACGGAGATAAAGAGTTAAGTAAGTGAACTCATTTACCTGTTTAAGGTGTTTATCATCGGAGATAGTGATATTTCTTTCTTTGCTATTGCCATTATTTCGATATTTTCAATATTGATCTTCATGTTGAATTTTTGAAATTTTTTGTAAAATAAGTCTCTGGATGTTGTTTATGAGTATTATTCTTGAAAAATCCTTATGTAAAACACAGGTTTATATAATTGCTTCACTCAGACACGATGGACTATAACTAAAACCATTGGGTAATGATGTGCACACAAGAAAACATACAATTTACAATACACAAATCATATTCAACCTAAAGGTCTTTTTCAAGATACACACAAAACATCAAAAGACGACGTAAGTACAATTTTGTGCTTTACGTAAGTACAATTGTTGTTACGTTTCACGCAGTTACCTTGTATTTATTATCATATTGAAAAATCCTGGAAGGTGAGATTTTGTTATTAAATAGAAAGAAATGTAAACACACACCCATCATTATAATAAGTAGGATTTCCCTTTTTTGCTTCCAAATTCATTCATAAAATGCAAACATTCTTTATGACACATAGTAAATTTTAAAACTCTATTTCATATGTATGATATTTTAGGATTTTAAAATCCAGTTCTGTCGATGTCTGAAACATTTTCAAACACCCTTGGTAATGGGAGATAAGAGAGCTCTAGATTGCTGGTCAGTAACGTGTTAACATATAGTTGCAAAAGCTGGAATGTAACAATAGCACATGAGAATAAAGTACATTCATTTTGTTGTTTGTTTGCGTTCATTCTCAAACTTCCACTGGATCTCTCTTGTTGCAGAACAATAGTCCTGCTAGATTTCTACAGGACTTAGTCCAGAGAATGGGAGTGCGTTGTGCCGCTGTTTGAATTGCACCAGCACAGCCATCTTCCACAAGTAAATTCATTTGATAATAGGCTAAATGTCTCAGAAAACTATTAAACAAATATTGGAAAGAATTCAAATCAAATTAGTTAATAAGAGAAGACATAAAACAGCAATATGTTTCTACAACAATAAAAATAAAACTGTGGTCTTATATTGGACATGTACTTCGAATGAATGAAAATAGACTGCCACTATCTATCTATCTATTGTCTTTTCCACATATGCTGTCAGGTGTCGTGCGGTGTTGACGTTTTCAGTCTTTGGCCATCTTTGTTGCACTTGCCATGGTCAGGCTGTGGTTAACAGTGTGTAACTGTGTGCCATAAATAGATATGTATAGTTTTGTAACTTTAACTCATTTGCTATGGAGTATTTTTAGCATATGGAAGGTATTAATTTTTTGGAGATTTTTGTATGTGCACATCTATCACAGGAACAAGAAATAGTAGTTCTAAATATATTTAAATTATAATGTAATATATATTTTTTGAAACATAAATGAACAGAGAATGTCATTGGCACAAATTTTTTTTGGGGGGTGGAATAAAATTGCTTTCATTACTTAAAAATTAATTTTAATAATAAAATATAATTTATAAATTAAAATTTAAAAAAATGTTAGACATGGATTGTTAACATACCAAACTTCCGAATGAATGACTTTCACTCAAACTGTATCAGTTTTGTAGATAATCATATTACAAATAAAAAAATGTATAGTATATAGGCATAGTATTTCAATTAGGCCCTATGTTTGTTATTGCCAAATAACGGACTGGTCTCTGAGATTTGAAAGTAGATCTATAGCTTTGATCAACAATTTTGTCAGATATGTCTTACAATTTGTGTAAATCTGCTTAATGTTGCCAGGCTGGACTTAACCTTTAGCAAGCCAGATTAAAAAATACGAACCGTCTCCCTGCCACCAGATTCTTTTTTGAAAATTTGCATTATTGATGGTGACTGTTTTGAAAATGTGATAATTTTTTGGTTGTTAGAGATATTTAAATACTATTTGCACATATAAATAAAGAATTGAATTATGCATATATTGGTGTAATTTATGTACATGTGTGTGTGATACCAGACGTATGAGAAAGTGGTAAAGACGTTTTTCACAAAAAACATATATTTTATAACAAATAAAGAGGAAAAAAAATAAGAAAAAAAAATAACTTACCTTACATATCGAATTCCTTGGCAACACTGTAAACTAAATCACGCAAATCTGTTGTATTTATGTTCTTTCACTGCGAAATTATCAAAATATAGCCGGGGAAACTGTATAAAACATGTAGATTTGCAGTAAAATCGTTCTTTGAGCTTAGGCCTAGAGTTATTTTTTCTGCCACTTCAAAATATTCGATATCAAACGTACAAGTCCCCAAACCAACACTGCATTCTGTATATTCACTGCTGTGAAACTAAATAACCTAATAATCCATGATTCAAGCCACGATTCAATGTTATTTTATTCGAAATACGATGAAATAAAGGTCTATAAAACCGATCCATCATCATGGCATCGTACCGGTGTACAGATGTGGTCAGATTAATTGCTCTTAAACTTTTACGAATAGCTAGCATTCTCAAAAACGATCATTTCAGAAGTGGGGGATGTACTGGCTTCGATTGCGCATGTCCCCAGCTATGTGCACGGACTGTGGTACGTGTAAATCAAACGATATTATCGCTGGGTGGGCCGGGCCGCCAAAAGCGCGCATGGCCATTTTGTTTCTCGGCGGCCGGGATTGATATAGGCTTGGTGAAGGTTAAATAAATAATACGACCAAAGTAAATAAAATAGTTATACTTTCATGTAACATAAGTTAACTCGAAAATATATATAGAAAATATAAGGAAAAATGGTGTCACATAAAATACATGTTCAAGATTTATCAATAACTTACAAAATTGATATCATAACACATCAAAATCATGTCAGAAGTATAATATGGACATCACTGTTGATCGGAACCATCTGTCTGTTGATATAAATAGAGAAAATGATTACATTTTAAAAATATGTCTGCACTAGTTTATCGGCGGTCCATAATTTATAATGGTATCATAGGATCGATTAAAAGACGGAATGTAGGGAATGAGTTAATCTGGATAAAAATCCTTAAAATAACAAATAGTTGGTGAGTTCCGCTTTAAAACTTATGTCTTTGTAAAGGTGGATGATCGTTATAACCATATATATCAGTCTCTCCCAGCATTAGATCGGCATCTGCAACTTCCTCATGACATTGGCATTTTCTTCATACATTTTGTCTGTTGCCCCCGTGTGGTTTTTTACTCCCTCAAATCATATTGTTAGCAACTATCATAAATTCCAATGAAAAGTAGCCTGACAAAATAATGTGCGTAAGAATTTAACAATATTTCATATATTTCAGCTTAAAATTTTAAAAATCATGATATTAATGATAACAGAAGGCAATGTGCGAGAAATTGAAAAACAAATAGATAAAACGTATTGAAAAAATATTTGTCTGCATTGTTGAAAATTGACTCGTCGACCTATCTGATGTAGTGACATGTGGTATTGGGAAACCCATAGGTTAGAAATAAACTCGCTGCGGCTCTTTGCCCTTCACAGATTTTTTCCCTCACCTAACCTATCCTTTATTCGTCCCGTATAGCTTCTTTAAATAGCCTATATATCGTTAAAAGTTATGCCTATATATGAAAAGTTAAAGCAATATTGAGATAAAATTATTAGAAAAAAAAGAAAGGAAGAAGTGGATTTATCTATATAATATGAATTTCACCAGTTTACAGTGTAAAACATACACAAAAATACAAAATTTGAACAGTATTATTATTAGAAATTATAGACCTATTGGCCTATTAAATATGACCTATAAATATAAATATTATAAATATTGTTTTGACCATAATGGTTGTAACTTCAAGTGATAATTACGGAAAAAAATTATTAACACACTGAGGTCAATTATCAGTGCTAGTGTATTTTGTTTCAGATATTCAATTTACAAATTTGACAACTGTAAATAAGCCCATTGCTTTATCAACATTATTAAAATAAGTTATATATTAATAAATGAATTAAAATAAGTCATATAAAAATTGAGCTGCCTGCACATTCACCAGTTTGTATTAAAGTTAATCTATAGGCCTATTTATTATTTCATAGTTGATCCATATTTACCAGTTAGTATTTTATCTTTATGTAGGCCTATATTTAAGTATTTAACATAAATTTACCATAAGTATTTTGCCTATATTTACCACTTGCTATTTGTCTAATATTTACCATGAAGTATTTCACATATTTTTTACAATTCTTAAATAATAATGTAATATTTATAGGCCTATAATAACAGCATTATTGTCAATGTTTTATAAACTTTATGCATGTTTTCTATGAACCTGCTGAAAGTATCATTTTGTTTCTTTCGCCATTCAGGGGAGTTTTTTTTTTAACTTCAAGGTTGGCTTTCTAATAACTCTCTGAGACTGAACTTTTTTTAAGGAGGTGGACTTCAGGTTGAAACCAAGACGATAGCAGAGATAGACAATTTTCACATTATAATATGTTCTTCCTATTTTACAAAACAAAGCTAATTTATGAGAGACCAGCTTTCATGCCGGTATCACAAGATACTAATTTGCCATAGAAATTGGAAAATTCCAGCCCACACGGCACAGAAGTTGAAACATGGCTTTTAAGCTACACAATTAAACCCATGCACCATACAGTAAGTGGTCTAAATTTTCTTTAAGATCACAGCTACAACAAAACAGTATCAGCTTCACTGTTTGCAGAAGGACAGTCTGGCCCACAGGAACACTCTGCAAAAAAAATTGTGGGAAACCACAAAGACCTAAGACAAACTGCTCTATACATTACAAATATTGGACTGCAGGTATAATAATTGATTGCATAGAAGAAGAATTACAGTAGTTTTTGTGTTGGACTCCCAGTCCAAGCTTCAGAAGATCCATGGATCTACCAGGACATGCTGGAGTTCACAGTAATAAGAGAGTAGACAGGCTTACATCTAAGACATCAATAGATGTTGATAGTGGCTAAGGAACATGCCAAAATTGCTGCATGAAGGCCTACTTAATGTAGACACCTCTACTGATGATACATATAGGCTGAGATTTTTCCAATGTGAAACTGGCAGCACACATACTTCACACTCCCTGGTAGAATTCACATGAACTCACTTGTTGGTTATCAGAGAATGAACGCATAAGAAGAAGAGGAAGAGGTAGGCTGAGATTTGGGGAATTCTGTATGACATGTGGGAGTAGTAGTTCTAAACATCTGTAGGCCACAATGAATATAATGTTCAACCTGCAAGCTATAGGAATCATCTGCTAGGAGACACTTTATGAGTTTGTCTGTAGTGCAGTGATGTCAGTTCATAACTATGTCACTCTTTCTTCCATGAAGACTATTTAAGGCTTTCAGTAAAATACTAAAGTAAAAAAGTAAATGGTATAGGCCTACTTGATAATGCGGTTCAATGGAGTAGTACCAGGAGTTGGAGGGAAGGGGAAAGTCTTCCACTTCAGAGGGGGCTTTGCTGTGACCTTACATATTATAAATGATATCCATTACCATTTATCTATTTGTAACATTATATTAAGGCATGAAAATATGCCATTGAGATGTGGATATACAGAAGATAGGGAGAACATTATGGAAAGTGAAGAAAGCAAACAAAGAAGTTCTAACAACACTTAACCTTTAGGGCCCTGAATTAAAAATTAAGAAACATCCCCTTGGGCCTGAATTTTTGTGTGGAAAATTTTCGTTATTGATGGTGGGTGTTTTGAAAACGTGATAACTTTTTTGTTTTAAAAGATATCAAGATAATTTTTTCATATCTAAATAAAGGAGTTAATAGTGAATATAGTCATGTTATTTTGGTTGTTGTATGTATGATATGACAGTTGTGAGAAAGTTGTGAAGTTGAAAATTTGGTAAAAAAATCGCAAAACGTCATTTTCAAATCGCACATATAACTTCTTGACGACCCTAATACTTGAGCAATGCGTGGAATCATTGATAAAATCCTGATAAATACCTATACTTATTGTATATATATTGTTTTATATCAAAACTAATATAATATGAACTAAAAAAAATAATAAAATGTGAAGAAATCGCATATAACGTCCATCCGGTAAACACTAGGTCTAGCCAGACACGCAGCGTAATAACGGTGGCACAATGTAATTACGCTCCCGGTGGAAATCTCACAGATATCCGTGCTGGTTACAATGGAGCGAACGCAAAACAAACAAACAAACATATTATTTTTGTGTTTTTGAACAACTACACAAACATTCTTATCAAATAACAACATAAAAAACAACAATTAAAACATGTATTCCGATCACTTAGCCGTGCCAAGCGGTACTCAATTTGATAGTAAAATATGGCTAAAAAATGGCCAACGTCGTTCCAGAAATTCGTTGACAAAACCAGCCGGCTTTCTCTCTTCTTGCAGTCGTAATGAGTAAAGGAAATTGACCTTTAAACTGCGACGTATTCCTAGCTTCGTTTGGCGTGTTTTATACGTCACGAGATCATTACTTCGTGAAGTTCCGTACTCGGGAATCGGGGGATGTCCCATGTAGCGGGATTGCGCCTGCAGGCACAATGGAGCTGAGCTCATAGGTGCAATATTGCGACCGCAGAGTCGTTTAATATGAAGAAAGAATTTAATGTGTCAAAAATATTTTATTTGCCTGATCTTTATTTATCTTAATAAAGACATGACACATTGTTGAAGACCTTACTTGAGGATAAAGTCGAAGGGAAGCGAGCAAGAGGTAGGCAGAAATACAAGTGGAAGAATAACATCACAAGATGGACAGGTTACAGTCTAGCAGAGTTCACCACCAAAACAAGAGACAGTGGATGTTGGAGGTCTGTTGCAGCAAACCTTCATTGCGTAGATGGCACTTTATGATGATGAACATTATATTTAAAAAAAATTATGCTTAAGAATAATACAAATAGAAGACATTGAGGAGTTAAAAGAAGAAAATCAGAACCTCAACGTAAATCAGATGGAAGATGTAATAAAGAAGTATGGATGTCCAATGTACAACATTTTAACAAACATTTTGCCAACAAAGGCAACATTTTACAAGATGAAGACCATCCTAAGTAAAATATCTTTGTCAGTTGAGGTGAGAAAGAGAATTCTTAAAAGTTATATAGAACCAATTATGATGTATGGAAGTGAATCTTGGACACTCAACAGAAGAGTGAAAAATTATATTGAGGCAGCAGAGATGTAGTTTTATAGAATATCAAGAATACATAGCTGTCAACTGGCAAGGATTTACCACATTGATACTGGTTTACAGAGATGTGTATCTCACACGCACATATTGAGGGGCAAAAAAACACCAAGTTATTGGAGGATGTTGTTTATTTGCACGTGAATAATGAAAAATGTGTATTGTATGGTTGTGAGAGTTGGACACTCACTGCGGACATGGAGAGAAGATTACAGGCTTTCGAGTATAAATGCTACAGACGAATTCTACGAATTTCCTATAGGGAACATAAGACCAATGTGTACGTAAGAAATAAAGAGATGTGTGCAGGTGTCCAGGAGCCATTGCTTTCAATAGTGAAACGACGAAAACTAGCATGGTTCGGACATGTATGCAGGCACGATTCCTTGTCAAAAACAATACTGCATGGAACTGTCGAGGGTTGAAGAAGCAGAGGAGGACAAATAAAGACATGGACAGACAACATCACGGAATGGACAGGGCTAGATATTTCCACACTCATCCGCATCGCTGAGGATAGAATTCGCTGGAGGACTCTGTGTGCTGAAGCTTCCAATGTGGTACCCCTACGACCCTGAAGGGTTATGGGTTTTATTGATTGATTGATTGAATGAAAAATGTTAAAGAATCACCATATCAACGCAACAATGGGGCTGCTCAAACTTCATTACTTGTATACAGTGTGCAGCGAAGAGCAGTCACCCTCACAGTTTCCTGGATGAGGGATATCCACAAGATATATGGGTCAGAGTATACACAGATGGGTCAGCACAGAATGCAGTGAGGAATGGAGGTGCAGGTGTATATATAGAATATCCACACACGCCTAGAGATACAATCAGAACACAGACAGGGAAATTCTGCAATTATTATGATGCAGAAATCCAGGCAATTAGTGTGGCAGCTAAAAAACTGCTGAACTCCAACTCTGACCTACAGTCTGTGGTATTCCTGACAGATGCAAGGTCAGTGCTTCAAGCTCTCCAGTCTGGAAAACTAACAGACTTGAAAAAACTACTTAGTGAATTGTCTTACCAGTATAGGGTAACCATGCAGTGGATACTCTCACTGTGGAATACCAGGAAATGAAAAAACAGACCAACTGGCTAAGGAAGGTGCTGCTGAAGACCAACCAGATATACCAATCACCTACCATCAGAAAAAACAGATGATCAAGTCAATAAGAAAGCCACAAACACCAACACAAGATGACTATCACATTATGAACAGATCAGAACAAGTTATAATTCTACGTCTCAGAACAGGACACAACCGACTCAGCAGTCACATGTATACAAAGTTCAAGATTGGCAACACTGCCATGTGTACAGGCAGCACAGAGTGCCAAACATATACTTCAAGAGTGTTCTGAGCATGAAACGCTGAGGCAGACATATTGGCCAGAGGAAACAACACTGGAATTAAAGCTCTATGGGACACTGTATGAACTACAAAAGACAGTGAGTTTTATTCAGGAGACAGAATTACAGATATAAACATGTTTCAAGTGAATGAAAAAAGAAGAATCACTTGTATGCATTCTGGGTTGAAAAATCATCCACATACATAAACATTTTAAGCTTAATAAAAAAATCACGAATCATGTTTTCAATGCATTTTTAATGTTTGCTTGTATACATATATTTTATGTTATTTCCATTGGTCTTGTTATCTGATATGAGTTCACTATCTATCACCTGATTAATATGTGAATTAATGTAAATTGTCATTTACCATGATGTAGTATTTTTTAAAAATATATAATCTTTACTACCCATAATACAATACATATATGAAATACAGTCATGATTCGATTTCAAAATTATTTGTGAGCCCATGGTCTTTTTAAAATTTTTACTTGCTTTCTTTTGATATGTTCAATACATATTATACCTACCCTTTTCCTAATTTCTTCATTTCTTGTTTTATCTAGTTTAGTAACCATTGCAGCTTTTTGCAGAAATACAAGTGGGAAAGAAACATAACAAGATGTACATGTTGCAATCTATTAGAGTGCTTCACCAAAGCAAGAGTTGATGGGCTGTTTCACCCAATCTCCGTTGCGGAGATGTCACTTGATGATAATTCATGTTCTTCTGCAATCAATAGGTTTTGATAGTGTAGTTGGCTATCCCATATAACCCAGAAGCGACAATTTCATGACGGTATGATGGCTAGTGTTATCTGCGACGGAGGAGTATCTCCTGCATTCCCTGTCACAAATGGTGTAAAGCAGGGATGTGTGCTGGCCCCTACTCTTTTCAGCCTGTTATTTACAGCCATGTTAACGGAAACACACCATAGTAATGAAACAGCAGGCATAATGATCAATTACAGAACGGATGGTGGTCTTTTCAATTTACGTCGTCTAAAAGCAAACACGAAAACTAAATCTAGTACTGTTAGAGAATTACTTTATGCTGACGACTGTGCATTGTATGCTGACTCTGTCGTAAACATGCAGAGCACCATAGACCGCTTCTCAAAGGCCTGCAACAACTTTGGTCTCACTATTAACACCAAAAAAACAGAAGTCATGCACCAAGCAACATCAAATAGCCAACATACTGCTACTTCCATCATCGTCAATAAGGAAAAACTGCAGGTAGTCGACAATTTTACTTACCTTGGAAGCACTCTCTCTCGCGATGTCAACATTGATGTGGAAATTAACAAGAGACTGGCAAAAGCTAGTGCTGTATTTGGCGGATTACGCAAAAATGTATGGGACAGAAGAGGTATAAGAACAACCACCAAACTACAAGTATATCATGCTGCTGTTATACCAACCTTACTATACGCCTGCGAAACGTGGACAGTGTATGCTAGACATGCAAGAAAGTTAAATCATTTCCATCTTACATGTCTACGTAAATTACTAAACATCCATTGGTGGGACAAAGTACCAGACTACGAGGTCTTGGAAAAATCAACCTCAATAAGCATCCACACAATACTTATGAAGGCGCAGGCACGCTGGGCAGGCCATCTTGTGCGTATGGAGAACTCGCGATTGCCAAAACAAATATATTATGGAGAACTCAAGGCAGGATTTCGAAAAGCTGGTGGACAGAAAAAGCGTTTCAAAGACACGCTCAAGTCATCCTTGAAACATCTTAACATTGACGTAGGCGCTTGGGAGAGCCTCGCTCAGGATAGAACGGCTTGGCGTTACAGCATTAGAACGGGAGCACTAGCGGCAGAAGAATTCAGACAAGAAACTGCAAGACAGAAGCGGACACGTAGAAAAGAAAAAACATCTCAACCTCACACAGATACCTTCTATTGTTGTCAATTCTGTAAAAGAACATTTTGTGCGCGCATTGGACTTGCTAGTCATTTAAAAACGCACTATTAACTTTATTATTATTATGGTTGAGTTTTTGGTCATCGTCGATCACGACGGACGAACATCATCATCATCATAACCCAGAAGCAATGCTGAAGTCAGATGTGTCAGGTCAAAAGGTGCAAATATCACAGCCAAGCTGTAAACCATGAGACAAAGCATTTCATTCTTTTGACTACATACTGCTGATCTACCAGAGTTTGAGAATGAACACAGAAGAAGTGTGAAAAAAAGCTGCATGTCCCTAAAATAAGATCAGACTGAAAATATGATTAGAAAGTTTGCGTAGAATACATTGTGGCTCATGTGACTACTCATAATATGTCGGCTCCTATTTTCTGTGTCAGTTCTGCTACAAATTGCAAACAATTATGTTGATTCTAATCATAACTCTTTAACATGAATTATGAGAAGCTATTGAAAACTGTTCACATTAAAGAAGTGTTATGATGAGGAAAATTTGCAAAATCACATCAATGCATTGCATATCAGAAGTCCAAAATGAAAATTAACGTACAAAAAACAGAAGTTATGAAAATTAGCATATCTGCAACACTAATGGACATAACAATAGATAACACCAAAGTGAAACAAGCCAAAGAATTTAAATATCTAAGCAGCATTTTTTCTGAAAATGGCAGACTCGGCAAAGAAATAGAATCAAGGTGCAAGAAAGAAAACACAGTGACCTACCAATTTTCACCATTACTTCTTCATTCAAAGATCAAGATGGAAATAAAAAAACAGATAATATCCACAATATTTATACAAACGCTCTGCTATCAATGTCAAACATGGTCTTTAACAGCCTCGTAGCAGAGTAAAATCATTACATGTGAAATGAAGTGTCTGAGAAAAGCTTCAATGTTTACCAAACTAGATAAAATAAGAAATTAAGAAGTTAGGAAAATAGTTGGTATAATATCATGTATTGAACAAATTGAGAGACAGCAAGTAAAATGGTTTGGTCACCTTATAAGTATGAACCCAAACTAAATACCAATAGGAGCATATAATAAGAGAATATCTGGGCTTAAAGCAAAAGGGAGACCAAGCAAATGGTAGATAGAGAACATCAAGATAGCCTTAACAAACATGAATAAATGCAACCACGGTGGCACATCTGACCTTGGAACAACAGCTTAAGCTCCCACCCCTACGCTTAACAGTTAAGTGTGAATAAGATCAACCATCATTCACCTGGAGACAGACTAATAGAGTAGACAATAGGCTAGTGTTACACTCATTGCTATTTTTGAAATGCATTTCTTCATATTAGTAAATCCTGTGTTCCTTTAATAAATAGTATAATGTGCTATGCACAAAAGAAAACAACATTATGGAAGAATATTATAAAACTATAAATATCGGATGCCACTGGTGAAAGTCATTCAAAAACTTATTTTACGGAAACCTAGTGTTATTTTAGGAAACATAGAGTGTTACTTTAGAAACACACACCGTCAAATAAAAACTCATATTTATTCAATTTGCCAGAAATTGAATTGGTGGGATTTGAACCGGGTAGCTCGTTATCACAGTTAATAATGATAACAATAAAACCCATAATATGTCACGGTCGTAGTGTCAGGGTCACATTGAGACATTTGATTTCCACAAAAATCTCCATACATCTCTATCCTCTACCATACTGATGAATTTGAAAACTTCATGCCCTTTCCAGTCATTGATATTATCCAGCCATGTCTTCTTCTGTCCACTCTGTCTTCTCCCACCATACCTTCAAGAACATCTCTTATCTTCGAGGAATATCTCATCATGTGCCCACACAACTGGAGTCTGCGAAGTTTCACGGTCTACCTTTGGCTTTATGTCTGAATATTTGTTGTTATATGCTCTTATTGGTATTTGATTTTGGTTCATTCTCATAATATGGCAAAACAATTTTATTTGCTGTACTTCAATATGCTCAATACATATACCTACTATTATATATCTTATCTAGTAAGGTAACTATTGCAGCTTTTCTCAGACACTTCAGTTCACATGTAAATATGAAATTATATACTTACATACAAATTTAAAGACAATTGATGATGTATAAAATACAACATTGTTGATGTGAACTTCTTGTAAATTTGAGAGTAATTTATGGACAGCCTAATCAGAGGAGGTTGGAATACAATATAACTAGGGACAATTTTAAGAATACGAAACTAAGGGAGTAGACACTTTGCTATGACATGATATAGATAGTTTTAACATATGGATGCGAGTCTTAGACAATAAACAAACTGGAAAGTGGGAAATTAGAAGCAACATAGATGTGGTTCTATAGAAGAATGCTGAGAATACCATGGACTGCCAGAAAAACTAATGTTACACTAAAAACTAATGAAACACTAGTGGAAGTGTTGAAAGAGTCAAATTTGAAACAGACTTTAATCAATAAAATAAGAAAAAGATAATCTTCATTTTTTGGCCACTTCATGAGACAGGCAGGTTTGGAGAACATGGTCACAATAGGCAAGCTTGAGGGCAACAGAGACAGAGGGCAACAACGTGAGAAAATATTAGACAGTTTGACAACCTGGCAAGGCACGAAAACAACGATCTTGATACATAATACTGTAGACAGAGAGCTGTGGAAAGCCATGATCGCCTACGTCAGCCAGCATGGCACCTGATGATGATAGATAGTTAGTCATCAGATCATCATCATTGCACTCAGGATCAGTCCATATAAGCTCCGATCCCTTTTGTGTGTATCCACCACTGCATGATGACTGGCAGTTTCAGTTCTTTGATGGTTGACAAACATCCTTCTAAACCCAGAAATCCAAGAAATTATGGTGACAGGTGGAAAACTGCTGAACTTCAACCCTGGCCCACAGCTCGTGGTATTCCTGACAAATGCAAGATTAGTGCTTCAAGCTCTCCAGTCTGGAAAACTAACAGATTTGCAAAAACTTCTTAATGAACTGTCTTACCAGTATAGAGTAACCATGCAGTGGATACCCTTTCACTGTGGAATACCAGGAAATGAAAAAGCAGACCAACTGGCTGAGGAAGGTGCTGTCAAAGACCAACCAGATGTACCAATCACCTACCATCAGAAAAAAACAGATGATCAAGTCATAAAGAAAGCCACAAACACCAACACAAGATGACTATCATATATGAACAGAACAAAACAAATTATAATTCTATGCCTCAGAACGGGACACAACACAAACATAGTCACATGTACACAAAAGTCAAGATTGGCAAAAAGGCCATGTGTACATACCGCACAGAATGCCAAAAATATACTCACAAATTCAGTGCACTGAAGCTTACTACACCAGAATTGAGTTTATTCTCGCCTATTAAATATGGTTTCGTTGTATTGCAGCTTACTACATCACACCACTGACGTATTACAAGCACATTAGTTCTATTGCTGTTTAGTATGTCAAAACTCGGTGTATTCTGGCATATTATTCACAAATTCATTGTACTGAAGCTTGCTACACTAGAATTGAGTGTATTCTGGCCTATTACACATGATTTCGTTGTATTGCAGCTTAATAAGTCAGAACACTGGCGTATTACACACAAATTAGGTCTATTGCTGTTTAGCACGTCAAAACTCGGTGTATTCCCGGCATATTACTAAAAAATTCATTACAGCTTATTACACACGAATTCACTGTATTGCAGCTTAATGCGTCAGAGCTCTGGTTAATTCACACAAACTGGATGCATTGCAGTTCAGTACGCTAAAATTCAGTGTATTCTGGTATATTACTCACAAATCGAGTGTACTGCAGCTTACTACAACAGAACTCAGTATATTCTGGCATTTTACACACTAATATGGTGTATTGCGGCTTACGTCAGAACTCTGGCATTTTACACACGATTGGGTCTAATTGCAATTTAGAACGACACAACTCGGTGTATTCTGGCATATTACAATTTCAGTGTACTGCAGCTTACTACACCAGAACTCAAGGGATAAATGTTCCAGTGTTGGGTAACAACCCTAAACAGGAAGCAGGTGGCTGGAGTAACACCGGGCAAATGTCAAGATAAACAAAAATAGGTAGATGTGTTAACAAAATAAAGTCTATCCCTGTATCTCGTTGTTAGGTTGTGTTACACCAGAACTCAGTGCATTCTGTCATATTGCACACGAATTCGGTGTATTGTATCTTACTACGCTAGAACTATGGCGTAGTACACACGAATTGAATACTGCAGTTTAGTACTCCTAAACGATGTTATCTGTGATACTACTCACAAGAAATTTACTACACCAGAACACAGGTTGTTCTGGCTTATTACATATGGTTTTGGTGTATTGCAGCTTAGTACATCAAACCACTAGCGTATTACACACAAATTATGTATATTGCTGTCTAGTACGTCAAAACTCGGTGTATTCTGGTATATTATTCACAAATTCATTGTACTGGCGCTTGCTATACTAGAATTGAGTGTATTCTGGCCTATTACAATTGATTTCGTTGCATTGCATCTTAATAAGTCAGAACACTGGCTTATTACACACAAATTAGGTCTATTGCTGTTTAGAACGTCAAAACTGTGTGTATTCTGGTATATTACTCACAAATTGGGTGTACTGAAGCTTTCTACACCAGAAATTGTAGACTGGACACACGAATTTGGGGTATTGTAGCTTACTACGTCTGAACTATGCTGTATTACACACGCATTGGGTGTACTGCAGTTTAGTATGCCAAATCTCGTTGTATTCTGGCATATTACTCACAAATTCATTGTACTGAAGCTCACTACACACTAATTCAGAGTATTGCAGCTTATTGCGTCATAAATCTGTATATCCTGGAATTTTACACACGAATTTGTTGTATTGCAGCTTTCTACGTCTAAACTCTGGCGTATTACACACAAATTAGGTATATTGCAGTTTAGTATGCCTAAATTCGTTATATTCTGGCATATATTACTCACACAGAAATTGTATTCTGGACACACGTATTTGGTGTATTGTAGCTTACTTCGTTAGAACTGGCGTATTACACTCGAATTGAGTGTATTGCAGTTTAGTACGCCAAAACTAGGTGTATTCTGGTATATTACTCACAACTTCATTGTACCGAAGCTTTCTTCACTAGAATTGAGTGTATTCTGGCCTATTACACATTATTTCGTTGTATTACAGTTTAATAAGTTAGAACACTGGCGTATTACTCACAAATTAGGTCTACTGCTGTTTAGTACGTCAAAACTCTGTGTATTCTGTCATATTACTCACAAATTCAGTGCACTGAAGCTTACTACACCAGAATTAAGTGTATTCTGGCCAATTACATAAGATTTCGTTGTATTGCAGCTTACCATATCACAACACTGACGTATTACAAACAAATTAGGTCTATTGCATTTTAGTACGTAAAACGCAGTGTATTCTGGCATATTACTCACAAATTGGGTGTACTGAAGCTTACTACACCAGAAATTGTATTCTGGACACACGAATACGGTGTATTGTAGCTTACTACTTCAGAACTCTGGCGTATTACACACCAATTGTGTGTATTGCAGTTTAGTACGCCAAAACTCGGTGTATTCTGGCATATTACTCGCAAATTCAATGCACTGTAGCTTACTACACACTAATTCAGTGTATTGCAGCTTACTGCGTCAGAACTCTGGTTAATTCATACGAATTGGGTGCATTGCAGTTCAGCATGCTAACTCGGTGTATTATGGTATATTACTGACAAATTGGGTGTACTGAAGCTTACTACACCATAACTCAGTGTATTCTGGACACACAAATTTGGTGTATTGTAGCTTACTACTTCAGAACTCTGGCGTATTACACACGAATTGGGTGTACTGCAATTTAGTACGCCAAAACTCTGAGTTTTCCTTGCATTTTACTCTCAAATTCAGTGCACTGAAGCTTACTAAACCAGAATTGAGTGTATTCTGGCCTATTACATATGACATCATTGTATTGCAGCTTACTACATCACAATACTGGCATATTACACACAAATTAGGTCTACTGTTGTTTAGTACGTTAAAACTCGAAGTATTCTGGCATAGTACTCACAAATTCAGTGCTTCTTACTACACACGAATTCAGTGTATTGCAATGTAATGCATCAGAACTCTGGTTAATTCAAACCAACTTAATGGATTGCTGTTTAGAATGCTAAAATTCGGTGTATTCTGGTATATTACTCACAAATTGAGTGTACTGCAGCTTACTACAACAGAACTCAGTATATTCTGGCAATTTACAAACTAATGTGGTGTATTGCGGCTTACGTCAGAACTCTGGAATTTTACACACGAGTGGGTCTAATTGCAGTTTAGAACGACACAACTCGGTGTATTCTGGCGTACTACAATGTCAGTGTACTGCAGCTTACTACATCAGAACCCAGTGCATTCTGTCCTATTGCACACGAATTCGGTGTATTGTAGCTTACTACGTTAAAACTATAGCGTAGTACACACGAATTGAGTACTGCAGTTTAGTACTCCTAAACGGTGTTATCCGGGATATTACTCACAAATTCAGTGTACTGAATTTTACTACACCAGAACACATGATATTCTGGCTTATTACACATGGTTTTGGTGTATTGCAGATTACTACATCAGAACACTGGCCTATTACACAAATTAGATCTATTGCTGTTTAGTATGTCAAAACTCTGTGTATTATGTCATATTATTCACAAATTCATTGTACTGGATCTTGCTTTACTAGAATTGAGTGTATTCTGGCGTATTACACATGATTTCGTTGTATTGCAGCTTAACACGTTATAACACTGGCGTATTACACACAAATTGGGGCTATTGCATTTTAGTACGTAAAACTTAGTGTATTTTGGCATATTACTCACAATGTGGGTGTACTGAAGCTTACTACACCAGAACTAATTGTATTCTGGACACACGTATTTGGTATATTGTAGCTTACTACGTCAGAACTCTACGTATTACACAGGAATTGGGTGTATTGCAGCTTAATAAGTCGGATCACTGGCGTATTACACACAAATTAGGTCTACTGTTGTTTAGTACGTCAAAACTCGAAGTATTCTGGCATATTACTCACAAATTCAGTGCTTCTTACTACACACGAATTCAGTGTATTGCAATGTAATGCATCAGAACTCTGGTTCATTCACACCAACTGGATGGATTGCTGTTCAGAACGCTAAAATTCGGTGTATTCTGGTATATTACTCACAAATTGAGTGTACTGCAGCTTACTACAACAGAACTCAGTATATTCTGGCAAATTACACACTAATATGGTGTATTACGGCTTACGTCATAACTCTGGCATCTTACACACAATTGGGTCTAATTGCAGTTTAGAACGCAAAAACTTGGTGTATTCTGGCATATTACAATTTCAGTGTACTGCAGCTTACTACACCAGAACTCAGTGCATTCTGTCCTATTGCACACGAATTCGGTGTATTTTAGCTTACTACGTTAGAATTATGGCGTAGTACACACAAATTGAATACTGCAGTTTAGTACTCCTAAACGATGTTATCTGTGATATTACTCACAAGAAATTTACTACACCAGAACACAGGTTGTTCTGGCTTATTACATATGGTTTTGGTGTATTGCAGCTTAGTACATCAAACCACTAGCGTATTACACACAAATTATGTATATTGCTGTCTAGTACGTCAAAACTCGGTGTATTCTGGTATATTATTCACAAATTCATTGTATATACTAGAATTGCTATACTAGAATTGAGTGTATTCTGGCCTATTACAATTGATTTCGTTGCATTGCAGCTTAATAAGTCAGAACACTGGCGTATTACACACAAATTAGGTCTATTGCTGTTTAGAACGTCAAAACTGTGTGTATTCTGGTATATTACTCACAAATTCATTGTACTGAAGCTTTCTACACCATCAATTGTATTCTGGACACACGAATTTCGTGTATTGTAGCTTACTACGTCTTAACTATGCCGTATTACACATAAATTAGGTATATTGCAGTTTAGTATGCCAAAAACTGTGTGTATTCTGACATATTACTCACAAATTACGTGTACTGAAGCTTTCTACACCATAAATTGTATCCTGGACACATGAATTTGGTGTATTGTAGCTTGCTACGTCTGAACTCTGTCGTATTACACACGAATTGGGTGTATTGCAGTTTAGTGTGCCAAAACACGTTATATTCTGGCATATTACTCACAAATTCATTGTACTGAAGCTTACTACAGCAGAGTTGAGTGTATTCTGGCCTATTACACATTCTTTCGTTGTATTGCAGCGTAATACGTCAGAACACTGGCGTTTTACACACAAATTAGGTCTATTGCTGTTTAGTACGTCAAAACTGTGTGTATTCTGGCATATTACTCACAAATTAAGTGTACTGAAGCTTTCTACACCATAAATTGTATTCTGGACACGCATTTGGTGTATTGTAGCTTATTTCGTTAGAACAGGCGTATACACACGAATTGGGTGTATTGCAGTTTTGTAATCCAAAACTCGGTATATTCTGGTATATTACTCAAAATGTCATTGTACTGAAGCTTACTACTGCAGAGTTTGAGTGTATTCTGGCCTATTACACATGATTTCGTTGTATTGCAGCGTAATACGTCAGAACACTGGCTTATTACACACAAATTAGATATATTGCTGTTTAGTACGTCAAAACTGTGTGTATTCTGGCATATTACTCACAAATGAAGTGTACTGAAGCTTTCTACACCAGAAATTGTATTCTGGACACACGCATTTGGTGTATTGTAGCTTATTTCCTTAGAACTGGCGTATTAAACTCGAATTGGGTGTATTGTAGTTTAGTATGCCAAATATCGGTGTATTCTGGTATATTTCTCACAAATTTGGGGTACTGAAGCTTTCTACACCATAAATTGTATTCTGGACACACGAATTTGATGTATTGCAGCTTACTACGTCCGAACACTGCCGTATTACACTCGAATTGGGTGTATTGTAGTTTAGTATGCCAAATATCGGTGTATTCTGGCATATTACTCACATATTCATTGTACTGAAGCTTTCTACACCAGAAATTGTTTTCTGGACACACGCATTTGGTGTATTGTAGCTTACTACGTCTTAACTCTACCGTATTACACACGAATTGGGTTTATTGCAGTGTATTATGCAAAATCTCATTGTATTCTGGCATATTACTCACAAATTCTTTGTACTGAAGCTTACTACACTAGAACTCAGTGCATTCTGTCCTATTGCACACGAATTCGGTGTATTTTAGCTTACTACATTAGAATTATGGCGTAGTACACACAAATTGAATACTGCAGTTTAGTACTCCTAAACGGTGTTATCTGTGATATTACTCACAATAATTTTACTACACCATAACACAGGTTGTTCTGGCTTATTACATATGGTTTTGGTGTATTGCAGCTTAGTACATCAAACCACTAGCGTATTACACACAAATTATGTATATTGCTGTCTAGTACGTCAAAACTCGGTGTATTCTGGTATATTATTCACAAATTCATTGTACTGGCGATTGCTATACTAGAATTGAGTGTATTCTTGCCTATTACACTTGATTTCGTTGCATTGCAGCTTAATAAGTAGAACACTGGCGTATTACACACAAATTAGGTCTATTGCTGTTTAGTACGTCAAAACTGTGTGTATTCTGGTATATTACTCACAAATTGGGTGTACTGAAGCTTTCTACACCAGAAATTGTATTCTGGACACACGTATTTGGTGTATTGTAGCTTCATTGGCGTATGACGTAGAACTGGCGTATTACACTCGAATTGAGTGTATTGCAGTTTAGTACGCCAAAACTAGGTGTATTCTGGTATATTACTCTCAAATTCATTGTACCGAAGCTTACTTCACTAAAATTGAATGTATTCTGGCCTATTACATAAGATTTCGTTGTAATGCAGCTTAATACGTCAGAACACTGGTGTATGTCTCACAAATTAGGTCTCTTGCTGTTTAGTACGTCAAAACTCTATGTATTCTGGCATATTACTCACAAATTCATTGTACTGAAGCTTACTACACTAGAATTGAGTGTATTCTGGCCTATTACACATGATTTCGTTGTATTGCAGCTTAATACGTCAGAACACTGGTATATTACTCACACATTAGGTCTCTTGCTGTGTAGTACGTCAAAACTCCATGTATTCTGGCATATTACTCACAAATTCATTGTACTGAAGCTTAATACACTAGAATTAAGTGTGTTCTGGCCTATTACACATGATGTCGTTGTATTGCAGCTGAATACGTCAAAACACTGGCGTATTACTCACAAATTAGGTCTCTTGCTGTTTAGAACGTCAAAGCTGCATGTATTCTGGCATATTACTCACATATTCATTGTACTGAAGCTTACTACAGCAGATTTGAGTGTATTCTGGCCAATTACCCATAGTATCGTTGTATTGCAGCTTAATACGTCAGAACACTGGCGTATTACACAGAAATTAGGTATAGTGCTGTTTAGTACGTCACAACTCGGTGTATTCTGGTATATTACTCTCAAATTGGGTGTACTGAAGCTATCTACACCAGAAATTGTATTCTGGACACACGAATTTGGTGTATTGTTGCTTACTACGTCTTAACTCTGCCGTATTACACATAAATTAGGTATATTGCAGTTTAGTATGCCAAAACTGTGTGTATTCTGACATATTACTCACAAATTACGTGTACTGGAGCTTTCTACACCATAAATTGTATTCTGAACACACGAATTTGGTGTATTGTAGATTGCTACGTCTGAACTCTGGCGTATTACACACGAATTGGGTGTATTGTAGTTTAGTGTGCCAAAACACGTTATATTCTGGCATATTACTCACAAATTCATTGTACTGAAGCTTACTACAGCAGAGTTGAGTGTATTCTGGCCTATTACACATTATTTCGTTGTATTGCAGCGTAATACGTCAGAACACTGGCGTATTACACACAAATTAGATCTAGTGCTGTTTAGTACGACAAAACTGTGTGTATTCTGGCATATTACTCACAAATGAAGTGTACTGAAGCTTTCTACACCAGAAATTGTATTCTGGACACACGCATTTGGTGTATTGTAGCTTATTTCCTTAGAACTGGCGTATTAAACTCGAATTGGGTGTATTGTAGTTTAGTATGCCAAATTTCGGTGTATTCTGGTATATTTCTCACAAATTTGGGGTACTGAAGCTTTCTACACCATAAATTGTATTCTGGACACACGCATTTGGTGTATTGTAGCTTACTACGTCTTAACTCTGCTGTATTACACACGAATTGGGTGTATTGCAGTGTAGTATGCAAAATCTCATTGTATTTTGGCATATTACTCACAAATTCATTGTACTGAAGCTTACTACACTAGAACTCAGTGCATTCTGTCCTATTGCACACGAATTCGGTGTATTTTAGCTTACTACATTAGAATTATGGCGTAGTACACACAAATTGAATACTGCAGTCTAGTACTCCTAAACGGTGTTATCTGTGATATTACTCACAATAATTTTACTACACCATAACACAGGTTGTTCTGGCTTATTACATATGGTTTTGGTGTATTGCAGCTTAGTACATCAAACCACTAGCGTATTACACACAAATTATGTATATTGCTGTCTAGTACGTCAAAACTCGGTGTATTCTGGTATATTATTCACAAATTCATTGTACTGGCGCTTGCTATACTAGAATTGAGTGTATTCTTGCCTATTACACTTGATTTCGTTGCATTGCAGCTTAATAAGTCAGAACACTGGCGTATTACACACAAATTAGGTCTATTGCTGTTTAGTACGTAAAACTGTGTGTATTCTGGTATATTACTCACAAATTGGGTGTACTGAAGCTTTCTACACCAGAAATTGTATTCTGGACACACGTATTTGGTGTATTGTAGCTTCATTGGCGTATGACGTAGAACTGGCGTATTACACTCGAATTGAGTGTATTGCAGTTTAGTACGCCAAAACTAGGTGTATTCTGGTATATTACTCACAAATTCATTGTACCGAAGCTTACTTCACTAAAATTGAATGTATTCTGGCCTATTACATAAGATTTCGTTGTAATGCAGCTTAATACGTCAGAACACTGGTGTATGTCTCACAAATTAGGTCTCTTGCTGTTTAGTACGTCAAAACTCTATGTATTCTGGCATATTACTCACAAATTCATTGTACTGAAGCTTACTACACTAGAATTGAGTGTATTCTGGCCTATTACACATGATTTCGTTGTATTGCAGCTTAATACGTCAGAACACTGGTGTATTACTCACACATTAGGTCTCTTGCTGTGTAGTACGTCAAAACTCCATGTATTCTGGCATATTACTCACAAATTCATTGTACTGAAGCTTAATACACTAGAATTAAGTGTGTTCTGGCCTATTACACATGATGTCGTTGTATTGCAGCTGAATACGTCAAAACACTGGCGTATTACTCACAAATTAGGTCTCTTGCTGTTTAGAACGTCAAAGCTGCATGTATTCTGGCATATTACTCACATATTCATTGTACTGAAGCTTACTACAGCAGATTTGAGTGTATCTGGCCAATTACCCATAGTATCGTTGTATTGCAGCTTAATACGTCAGAACACTGGCGTATTACACAGAAATTAGGCATAGTGCTGTTTAGTACGTCACAACTCGGTGTATTCTGGTATATTACTCTCAAATTGGGTGTACTGAAGCTATCTACACCAGAAATTGTATTCTGGACACACGAATTTGGTGTATTGTTGCTTACTACGTCTTAACTCTGCCGTATTACACATAAATTAGGTATATTGCAGTTTAGTATGCCAAAACTGTGTGTATTCTGACATATTACTCACAAATTACGTGTACTGAAGCTTTCTACACCATAAATTGTATTCTGAACACACGAATTTGGTGTATTGTAGCTTGCTACGTCTGAACTCTGGCGTATTACACACGAATTGGGTGTATTGTAGTTTAGTGTGCCAAAACACGTTATATTCTGGCATATTACTCACAAATTCATTGTACTGAAGCTTACTACAGCAGAGTTGAGTGTATTCTGGCCTATTACACATTATTTCGTTGTATTGCAGCGTAATACGTCAGAACACTGGCGTATTACACACAAATTAGATCTAGTGCTGTTTAGTACGTCAAAACTGTGTGTATTCTGGCATATTACTCACAAATGAAGTGTACTGAAGCTTTCTACACCAGAAATTGTATTCTGGACACACGCATTTGGTGTATTGTAGCTTATTTCCTTAGAACTGGCGTATTAAACTCGAATTGGGTGTATTGTAGTTTAGTATGCCAAATTTCGGTGTATTCTGGTATATTTCTCACAAATTTGGGGTACTGAAGCTTTCTACACCATAAATTGTATTCTGGACAAACGAATTTGATGTATTGCAGCTTACTACGTCCGAACACTGCCGTATTACACACGAATTGGGTATATTGCAGTTTATTATGCCAAATCTCGTTGTATTCTGGCATATTACTCACAAATTCATTGTACTGAAGCTTTCTACACCAGAAATTGTATTCTGGACACACGCATTTGGTGTATTGTAGCTTACTACGTCTTAATTCTGCTGTATTACACACGAATTGGGTGTATTGCAGTGTAGTATGCAAAATCTCATTGTATTTTGGCATATTACTCACAAATTCATTGTACTGAAGCTTTCTACACCAGAAATTGTTTTCTGGACACACGCAATTGGTGTATTGTAGCTTACTACGTCTTAACTCTACCGTATTACACACGAATTGGGTTTATTGCAGTGTATTATGCAAAATCTCATTGTATTCTGGCATATTACTCACAAATTCATTGTACTGAAGCTTACTACACTAGAACTCAGTGCATTCTGTCCTATTGCACACGAATTCGGTGTATTTTAGCTTACTACATTAGAATTATGGCGTAGTACACACAAATTGAATACTGCAGTTTAGTACTCCTAAACGGTGTTATCTGTGATATTACTCACAATAATTTTACTACACCATAACACAGGTTGTTCTGGCTTATTACATATGGTTTTGGTGTATTGCAGCTTAGTACATCAAACCACTAGCGTATTACACACAAATTATGTATATTGCTGTCTAGTACGTCAAAACTCGGTGTATTCTGGTATATTATTCACAAATTCATTGTACTGGCGCTTGCTATACTAGAATTGAGTGTATTCTTGCCTATTACACTTGATTTCGTTGCATTGCAGCTTAATAAGTCAGAACACTGGCGTATTACACACAAATTAGGTCTATTGCTGTTTAGTACGTAAAACTGTGTGTATTCTGGTATATTACTCACAAATTGGGTGTACTGAAGCTTTCTACACCAGAAATTGTATTCTGGACACACGTATTTGGTGTATTGTAGCTTCATTGGCGTATGACGTAGAACTGGCGTATTACACTCGAATTGAGTGTATTGCAGTTTAGTACGCCAAAACTAGGTGTATTCTGGTATATTACTCACAAATTCATTGTACCGAAGCTTACTTCACTAAAATTGAATGTATTCTGGCCTATTACATAAGATTTCGTTGTAATGCAGCTTAATACGTCAGAACACTGGTGTATGTCTCACAAATTAGGTCTCTTGCTGTTTAGTACGTCAAAACTCTATGTATTCTGGCATATTACTCACAAATTCATTGTACTGAAGCTTAATACACTAGAATTAAGTGTGTTCTGGCCTATTACACATGATGTCGTTGTATTGCAGCTGAATACGTCAAAACACTGGCGTATTACTCACAAATTAGGTCTCTTGCTGTTTAGAACGTCAAAGCTGCATGTATTCTGGCATATTACTCACATATTCATTGTACTGAAGCTTACTACAGCAGATTTGAGTGTATTCTGGCCAATTACCCATAGTATCGTTGTATTGCAGCTTAATACGTCAGAACACTGGCGTATTACACAGAAATTAGGTATAGTGCTGTTTAGTACGTCACAACTCGGTGTATTCTGGTATATTACTCTCAAATTGGGTGTACTGAAGCTATCTACACCAGAAATTGTATTCTGGACACACGAATTTGGTGTATTGTTGCTTACTACGTCTTAACTCTGCCGTATTACACATAAATTAGGTATATTGCAGTTTAGTATGCCAAAACTGTGTGTATTCTGACATATTACTCACAAATTACGTGTACTGAAGCTTTCTACACCATAAATTGTATTCTGAACACACGAATTTGGTGTATTGTAGCTTGCTACGTCTGAACTCTGGCGTATTACACACGAATTGGGTGTATTGTAGTTTAGTGTGCCAAAACACGTTATATTCTGGCATATTACTCACAAATTCATTGTACTGAAGCTTACTACAGCAGAGTTGAGTGTATTCTGGCCTATTACACATTATTTCGTTGTATTGCAGCGTAATACGTCAGAACACTGGCGTATTACACACAAATTAGATCTAGTGCTGTTTAGTACGTCAAAACTGTGTGTATTCTGGCATATTACTCACAAATGAAGTGTACTGAAGCTTTCTACACCAGAAATTGTATTCTGGACACACGCATTTGGTGTATTGTAGCTTATTTCCTTAGAACTGGCGTATTAAACTCGAATTGGGTGTATTGTAGTTTAGTATGCCAAATTTCGGTGTATTCTGGTATATTTCTCACAAATTCATTGTACTGAAGCTTTCTACACCATAAATTGCATTCTGGACACACGCATTTGGTGTATTGTAGCTTACTACGTCTTAACTCTGCTGTATTACACACGAATTGGGTGTATTGCAGTGTAGTATGCAAAATCTCATTGTATTTTGGCATATTACTCACAAATTCATTGTACTGAAGCTTACTACACTAGAACTCAGTGCATTCTGTCCTATTGCACACGAATTCGGTGTATTTTAGCTTACTACATTAGAATTATGGCGTAGTACACACAAATTGAATACTGCAGTCTAGTACTCCTAAACGGTGTTATCTGTGATATTACTCACAATAATTTTACTACACCATAACACAGGTTGTTCTGGCTTATTACATATGGTTTTGGTGTATTGCAGCTTAGTACATCAAACCACTAGCGTATTACACACAAATTATGTATATTGCTGTCTAGTACGTCAAAACTCGGTGTATTCTGGTATATTATTCACAAATTCATTGTACTGGCGCTTGCTATACTAGAATTGAGTGTATTCTTGCCTATTACACTTGATTTCGTTGCATTGCAGCTTAATAAGTCAGAACACTGGCGTATTACACACAAATTAGGTCTATTGCTGTTTAGTACGTAAAACTGTGTGTATTCTGGTATATTACTCACAAATTGGGTGTACTGAAGCTTTCTACACCAGAAATTGTATTCTGGACACACGTATTTGGTGTATTGTAGCTTCATTGGCGTATGACGTAGAACTGGCGTATTACACTCGAATTGAGTGTATTGCAGTTTAGTACGCCAAAACTAGGTGTATTCTGGTATATTACTCACAAATTCATTGTACCGAAGCTTACTTCACTCAAATTGAATGTATTCTGGCCTATTACATAAGATTTCGTTGTAATGCAGCTTAATACGTCAGAACACTGGTGTATTTCTCACAAATTAGGTCTCTTGCTGTTTAGTACGTCAAAACTCTATGTATTCTGGCATATTACTCACAAATTCATTGTACTGAAGCTTACTACACTAGAATTGAGTGTATTCTGGCCTATTACACATGATTTCGTTGTATTGCAGCTTAATACGTCAGAACACTGGTGTATTTCTCACAAATTAGGTCTCTTGCTGTTTAGTACGTCAAAACTCTATGTATTCTGGCATATTACTCACAAATTCATTGTACTGAAGCTTAATACACTATAATTAAGTGTGTTCTGGCCTATTACACATGATGTCGTTGTATTGCAGCTGAATACGTCAAAACACTGGCGTATTACTCACAAATTAGGTCTCTTGCTGTTTAGAACGTCAAAGCTGCATGTATTCTGGTATATTACTCACAAATTCATTGTACCGAAGCTTACTTCACTAAAATTGAATGTATTCTGGCCTATTACATAAGATTTCGTTGTAATGCAGCTTAATACGTCAGAACACTGGTGTATTTCTCACAAATTAGGTCTCTTGCTGTTTAGTACGTCAAAACTCTATGTATTCTGGCATATTACTCACAAATTCATTGTACTGAAGCTTACTACACTAGAATTGAGTGTATTCTGTCCTATTTCACATGATTTCGTTTTTCTTCAGCTGAATACGTCAGAACACTGGCGTATTACTCACAAATTAGGTCTCTTGCAATTTAGAACATCATAACTCGGTGTATTCTGGCATATTACTCACAAATTCATTGTACTGAAACTTACTACACTAGAATTGAGTGTATTCTGGCCTATTACACATGATTACGTTGTATTGCAGCTTAATACGTCAGAACACTGGTGTATTACTCACACATTAGGTCTCTTGCTGTGTAGTACGTCAAAACTCCATGTATTCTGGCATATTACTCACAAATTCATTGTACTGAAGCTTAATACACTAGAATTAAGTGTGTTCTGGCCTATTACTCATGATGTCGTTGTATTGCAGCTGAATACGTCAAAACACTGGCGTATTACTCACAAATTAGGTCTCTTGCTGTTTAGAACGTCAAAGCTGCATGTATTCTGGCATATTACTCACATATTCATTGTACTGAAGCTTACTACAGCAGATTTGAGTGTATTCTGGCCAATTACCCATAGTATCGTTGTATTGCAGCTTAATACGTCAGAACACTGGCGTATTACACAGAAATTAGGTATAGTGCTGTTTAGTACGTCACAACTCGGTGTATTCTGGTATATTACTCTCAAATTGGGTGTACTGAAGCTATCTACACCAGAAATTGTATTCTGGACACACGAATTTGGTGTATTGTTGCTTACTACGTCTTAACTCTGCCGTATTACACATAAATTAGGTATATTGCAGTTTAGTATGCCAAAACTGTGTGTATTCTGACATATTACTCACAAATTACGTGTACTGAAGCTTTCTACACCATAAATTGTATTCTGAACACACGAATTTGGTGTATTGTAGCTTGCTACGTCTGAACTCTGGCGTATTACACACGAATTGGGTGTATTGTAGTTTAGTGTGCCAAAACACGTTATATTCTGGCATATTACTCACAAATTCATTGTACTGAAGCTTACTACAGCAGAGTTGAGTGTATTCTGGCCTATTACACATTATTTCGTTGTATTGCAGCGTAATACGTCAGAACACTGGCGTATTACACACAAATTAGATCTAGTGCTGTTTAGTACGTCAAAACTGTGTGTATTCTGGCATATTACTCACAAATGAAGTGTACTGAAGCTTTCTACACCAGAAATTGTATTCTGGACACACGCATTTGGTGTATTGTAGCTTATTTCCTTAGAACTGGCGTATTAAACTCGAATTGGGTGTATTGTAGTTTAGTATGCCAAATTTCGGTGTATTCTGGTATATTTCTCACAAATTCATTGTACTGAAGCTTTCTACACCATAAATTGCATTCTGGACACACGCATTTGGTGTATTGTAGCTTACTACGTCTTAACTCTGCTGTATTACACACGAATTGGGTGTATTGCAGTGTAGTATGCAAAATCTCATTGTATTTTGGCATATTACTCACAAATTCATTGTACTGAAGCTTACTACACTAGAACTCAGTGCATTCTGTCCTATTGCACACGAATTCGGTGTATTTTAGCTTACTACATTAGAATTATGGCGTAGTACACACAAATTGAATACTGCAGTCTAGTACTCCTAAACGGTGTTATCTGTGATATTACTCACAATAATTTTACTACACCATAACACAGGTTGTTCTGGCTTATTACATATGGTTTTGGTGTATTGCAGCTTAGTACATCAAACCACTAGCGTATTACACACAAATTATGTATATTGCTGTCTAGTACGTCAAAACTCGGTGTATTCTGGTATATTATTCACAAATTCATTGTACTGGCGCTTGCTATACTAGAATTGAGTGTATTCTTGCCTATTACACTTGATTTCGTTGCATTGCAGCTTAATAAGTCAGAACACTGGCGTATTACACACAAATTAGGTCTATTGCTGTTTAGTACGTAAAACTGTGTGTATTCTGGTATATTACTCACAAATTGGGTGTACTGAAGCTTTCTACACCAGAAATTGTATTCTGGACACACGTATTTGGTGTATTGTAGCTTCATTGGCGTATGACGTAGAACTGGCGTATTACACTCGAATTGAGTGTATTGCAGTTTAGTACGCCAAAACTAGGTGTATTCTGGTATATTACTCACAAATTCATTGTACCGAAGCTTACTTCACTAAAATTGAATGTATTCTGGCCTATTACATAAGATTTCGTTGTAATGCAGCTTAATACGTCAGAACACTGGTGTATGTCTCACAAATTAGGTCTCTTGCTGTTTAGTACGTCAAAACTCTATGTATTCTGGCATATTACTCACAAATTCATTGTACTGAAGCTTAATACACTAGAATTAAGTGTGTTCTGGCCTATTACACATGATGTCGTTGTATTGCAGCTGAATACGTCAAAACACTGGCGTATTACTCACAAATTAGGTCTCTTGCTGTTTAGAACGTCAAAGCTGCATATATTCTGGCATATTACTCACATATTCATTGTACTGAAGCTTACTACAGCAGATTTGAGTGTATTCTGGCCAATTACCCATAGTATCGTTGTATTGCAGCTTAATACGTCAGAACACTGGCGTATTACACAGAAATTAGGTATAGTGCTGTTTAGTACGTCACAACTCGGTGTATTCTGGTATATTACTCTCAAATTGGGTGTACTGAAGCTATCTACACCAGAAATTGTATTCTGGACACACGAATTTGGTGTATTGTTGCTTACTACGTCTTAACTCTGCCGTATTACACATAAATTAGGTATATTGCAGTTTAGTATGCCAAAACTGTGTGTATTCTGACATATTACTCACAAATTACGTGTACTGAAGCTTTCTACACCATAAATTGTATTCTGAACACACGAATTTGGTGTATTGTAGCTTGCTACGTCTGAACTCTGGCGTATTACACACGAATTGGGTGTATTGTAGTTTAGTGTGCCAAAACACGTTATATTCTGGCATATTACTCACAAATTCATTGTACTGAAGCTTACTACAGCAGAGTTGAGTGTATTCTGGCCTATTACACATTATTTCGTTGTATTGCAGCGTAATACGTCAGAACACTGGCGTATTACACACAAATTAGATCTAGTGCTGTTTAGTACGTCAAAACTGTGTGTATTCTGGCATATTACTCACAAATGAAGTGTACTGAAGCTTTCTACACCAGAAATTGTATTCTGGACACACGCATTTGGTGTATTGTAGCTTATTTCCTTAGAACTGGCGTATTAAACTCGAATTGGGTGTATTGTAGTTTAGTATGCCAAATTTCGGTGTATTCTGGTATATTTCTCACAAATTCATTGTACTGAAGCTTTCTACACCATAAATTGCATTCTGGACACACGCATTTGGTGTATTGTAGCTTACTACGTCTTAACTCTGCTGTATTACACACGAATTGGGTGTATTGCAGTGTAGTATGCAAAATCTCATTGTATTTTGGCATATTACTCACAAATTCATTGTACTGAAGCTTACTACACTAGAACTCAGTGCATTCTGTCCTATTGCACACGAATTCGGTGTATTTTAGCTTACTACATTAGAATTATGGCGTAGTACACACAAATTGAATACTGCAGTTTAGTACTCCTAAACGGTGTTATCTGTGATATTACTCACAATAATTTTACTACACCATAACACAGGTTGTTCTGGCTTATTACATATGGTTTTGGTGTATTGCAGCTTAGTACATCAAACCACTAGCGTATTACACACAAATTATGTATATTGCTGTCTAGTACGTCAAAACTCGGTGTATTCTGGTATATTATTCACAAATTCATTGTACTGGCGCTTGCTATACTAGAATTGAGTGTATTCTTGCCTATTACACTTGATTTCGTTGCATTGCAGCTTAATAAGTCAGAACACTGGCGTATTACACACAAATTAGGTCTATTGCTGTTTAGTACGTAAAACTGTGTGTATTCTGGTATATTACTCACAAATTGGGTGTACTGAAGCTTTCTACACCAGAAATTGTATTCTGGACACACGTATTTGGTGTATTGTAGCTTCATTGGCGTATGACGTAGAACTGGCGTATTACACTCGAATTGAGTGTATTGCAGTTTAGTACGCCAAAACTAGGTGTATTCTGGTATATTACTCACAAATTCATTGTACCGAAGCTTACTTCACTCAAATTGAATGTATTCTGGCCTATTACATAAGATTTCGTTGTAATGCAGCTTAATACGTCAGAACACTGGTGTATTTCTCACAAATTAGGTCTCTTGCTGTTTAGTACGTCAAAACTCTATGTATTCTGGCATATTACTCACAAATTCATTGTACTGAAGCTTACTACACTAGAATTGAGTGTATTCTGGCCTATTACACATGATTTCGTTGTATTGCAGCTTAATACGTCAGAACACTGGTGTATTTCTCACAAATTAGGTCTCTTGCTGTTTAGTACGTCAAAACTCTATGTATTCTGGCATATTACTCACAAATTCATTGTACTGAAGCTTAATACACTATAATTAAGTGTGTTCTGGCCTATTACACATGATGTCGTTGTATTGCAGCTGAATACGTCAAAACACTGGCGTATTACTCACAAATTAGGTCTCTTGCTGTTTAGAACGTCAAAGCTGCATGTATTCTGGTATATTACTCACAAATTCATTGTACCGAAGCTTACTTCACTAAAATTGAATGTATTCTGGCCTATTACATAAGATTTCGTTGTAATGCAGCTTAATACGTCAGAACACTGGTGTATTTCTCACAAATTAGGTCTCTTGCTGTTTAGTACGTCAAAACTCTATGTATTCTGGCATATTACTCACAAATTCATTGTACTGAAGCTTACTACACTAGAATTGAGTGTATTCTGTCCTATTTCACATGATTTCGTTTTTCTTCAGCTGAATACGTCAGAACACTGGCGTATTACTCACAAATTAGGTCTCTTGCAATTTAGAACATCATAACTCGGTGTATTCTGGCATATTACTCACAAATTCATTGTACTGAAACTTACTACACTAGAATTGAGTGTATTCTGGCCTATTACACATGATTTCGTTGTATTGCAGCTTAATACGTCAGAACACTGGTGTATTACTCACACATTAGGTCTCTTGCTGTGTAGTACGTCAAAACTCCATGTATTCTGGCATATTACTCACAAATTCATTGTACTGAAGCTTAATACACTAGAATTAAGTGTGTTCTGGCCTATTACTCATGATGTCGTTGTATTGCAGCTGAATACGTCAAAACACTGGCGTATTACTCACAAATTAGGTCTCTTGCTGTTTAGAACGTCAAAGCTGCATGTATTCTGGCATATTACTCACATATTCATTGTACTGAAGCTTACTACAGCAGATTTGAGTGTATTCTGGCCAATTACCCATAGTATCGTTGTATTGCAGCTTAATACGTCAGAACACTGGCGTATTACACAGAAATTAGGTATAGTGCTGTTTAGTACGTCACAACTCGGTGTATTCTGGTATATTACTCTCAAATTGGGTGTACTGAAGCTATCTACACCAGAAATTGTATTCTGGACACACGAATTTGGTGTATTGTTGCTTACTACGTCTTAACTCTGCCGTATTACACATAAATTAGGTATATTGCAGTTTAGTATGCCAAAACTGTGTGTATTCTGACATATTACTCACAAATTACGTGTACTGAAGCTTTCTACACCATAATTTGTATTCTGAACACACGAATTTGGTGTATTGTAGCTTGCTACGTCTGAACTCTGGCGTATTACACACGAATTGGGTGTATTGTAGTTTAGTGTGCCAAAACACGTTATATTCTGGCATATTACTCACAAATTCATTGTACTGAAGCTTACTACAGCAGAGTTGAGTGTATTCTGGCCTATTACACATTATTTCGTTGTATTGCAGCGTAATACGTCAGAACACTGGCGTATTACACACAAATTAGATCTAGTGCTGTTTAGTACGTCAAAACTGTGTGTATTCTGGCATATTACTCACAAATGAAGTGTACTGAAGCTTTCTACACCAGAAATTGTATTCTGGACACACGCATTTGGTGTATTGTAGCTTATTTCCTTAGAACTGGCGTATTAAACTCGAATTGGGTGTATTGTAGTTTAGTATGCCAAATTTCGGTGTATTCTGGTATATTTCTCACAAATTTGGGGTACTGAAGCTTTCTACACCATAAATTGTATTCTGGACAAACGAATTTGATGTATTGCAGCTTACTACGTCCGAACACTGCCGTATTACACACGAATTGGGTATATTGCAGTTTATTATGCCAAATCTCGTTGTATTCTGGCATATTACTCACAAATTCATTGTACTGAAGCTTTCTACACCAGAAATTGTATTCTGGACACACGCATTTGGTGTATTGTAGCTTACTACGTCTTAACTCTGCTGTATTACACACGAATTGGGTGTATTGCAGTGTAGTATGCAAAATCTCATTGTATTTTGGCATATTACTCACAAATTCATTGTACTGAAGCTTACTACACTAGAACTCAGTGCATTCTGTCCTATTGCACACGAATTCGGTGTATTTTAGCTTACTACATTAGAATTATGGCGTAGTACACACAAATTGAATACTGCAGTTTAGTACTCCTAAACGGTGTTATCTGTGATATTACTCACAATAATTTTACTACACCATAACACAGGTTGTTCTGGCTTATTACATATGGTTTTGGTGTATTGCAGCTTAGTACATCAAACCACTAGCGTATTACACACAAATTATGTATATTGCTGTCTAGTACGTCAAAACTCGGTGTATTCTGGTATATTATTCACAAATTCATTGTACTGGCGCTTGCTATACTAGAATTGAGTGTATTCTTGCCTATTACACTTGATTTCGTTGCATTGCAGCTTAATAAGTCAGAACACTGGCGTATTACACACAAATTAGGTCTATTGCTGTTTAGTACGTAAAACTGTGTGTATTCTGGTATATTACTCATAAATTGGGTGTACTGAAGCTTTCTACACCAGAAATTGTATTCTGGACACACGTATTTGGTGTATTGTAGCTTCATTGGCGTATGACGTAGAACTGGCGTATTACACTCGAATTGAGTGTATTGCAGTTTAGTACGCCAAAACTAGGTGTATTCTGGTATATTACTCACAAATTCATTGTACCGAAGCTTACTTCACTAAAATTGAATGTATTCTGGCCTATTACATAAGATTTCGTTGTAATGCAGCTTAATACGTCAGAACACTGGTGTATGTCTCACAAATTAGGTCTCTTGCTGTTTAGTACGTCAAAACTCTATGTATTCTGGCATATTACTCACAAATTCATTGTACTGAAGCTTACTACACTAGAATTGAGTGTATTCTGGCCTATTACACATGATTTCGTTGTATTGCAGCTTAATACGTCAGAACACTGGTGTATTACTCACACATTAGGTCTCTTGCTGTGTAGTACGTCAAAACTCCATGTATTCTGGCATATTACTCACAAATTCATTGTACTGAAGCTTAATACACTAGAATTAA
This sequence comes from Meghimatium bilineatum, assembly GCA_034231615.1. Classification (NCBI taxonomy): domain Eukaryota; kingdom Metazoa; phylum Mollusca; class Gastropoda; order Stylommatophora; family Philomycidae; genus Meghimatium; species Meghimatium bilineatum. The sequence goes on from CM067307.1 coordinate 31,475,709, forward strand.
GTGTGTTCTGGCCTATTACACATGATGTCGTTGTATTGCAGCTGAATACGTCAAAACACTGGCGTATTACTCACAAATTAGGTCTCTTGCTGTTTAGAACGTCAAAGCTGCATGTATTCTGGCATATTACTCACATATTCATTGTACTGAAGCTTACTACAGCAGATTTGAGTGTATTCTGGCCAATTACCCATAGTATCGTTGTATTGCAGCTTAATACGTCAGAACACTGGCGTATTACACAGAAATTAGGTATAGTGCTGTTTAGTACGTCACAACTCGGTGTATTCTGGTATATTACTCTCAAATTGGGTGTACTGAAGCTATCTACACCAGAAATTGTATTCTGGACACACGAATTTGGTGTATTGTTGCTTACTACGTCTTAACTCTGCCGTATTACACATAAATTAGGTATATTGCAGTTTAGTATGCCAATACTGTGTGTATTCTGACATATTACTCACAAATTACGTGTACTGAAGCTTTCTACACCATAAATTGTATTCTGAACACACGAATTTGGTGTATTGTAGCTTGCTACGTCTGAACTCTGGCGTATTACACACGAATTGGGTGTATTGTAGTTTAGTGTGCCAAAACACGTTATATTCTGGCATATTACTCACAAATTCATTGTACTGAAGCTTACTACAGCAGAGTTGAGTGTATTCTGGCCTATTACACATTATTTCGTTGTATTGCAGCGTAATACGTCAGAACACTGGCGTATTACACACAAATTAGATCTAGTGCTGTTTAGTACGTCAAAACTGTGTGTATTCTGGCATATTACTCACAAATGAAGTGTACTGAAGCTTTCTACACCAGAAATTGTATTCTGGACACACGCATTTGGTGTATTGTAGCTTACTACGTCTTAAATCTACCGTATTACACACGAATTGGGTTTATTGCAGTGTAGTATGCTAAATCTCATTGTATTCTGGCATATTACTCACAAATTCATTGTACTGAAGCTTACTACACTAGAACTCAGTGCATTCTGTCCTATTGCACACGAATTTGGTGTATTTTTAGCTTACTACGTTAGAATTATGGCGTAGTACACACAAATTGAATACTGCAGTTTAGTACTCCTAAACGGTGTCATCTGTGATATTACTCACAAGAATTTTACTACACCATAACACAGGTTGTTCTGGCTTATTACATATGGTTTTGGTGTATTGTATTGCAGCTTAGTACTTCAAACCACTAGCGTATTACACACAAATTATGTATATTGCTGTCTAGTACGTCAAAACTCGGTGTATTCTGGTATATTATTCACAAATTCATTGTACTGGCGCTTGCTATACTAGAATTGAGTGTATTCTGGCCTATTACACTTGATTTCGTTGCATTGCAGCTTAATAAGTCAGAACACTGGCGTATTACACACAAATTAGGTCTATTGCTGTTTAGTATGTCAAAACTGTGTGTATTCTGGTATATTACTCACATATTGGGTGTACTGAAGCTTTCTACACCAGAAATTGTATTCTGGACACACGTATTTGGTGTATTGTAGCTTCATTGGCGTATGACGTAGAACTGGCGTATTACACTCGAATTGAGTGTATTGCAGTTTAGTACGCCAAAACTAGGTGTATTCTGGTATATTACTCACAAATTCATTGTACCGAAGCTTACTTCACTAAAATTGAATGTATTCTGGCCTATTACATAAGATTTCGTTGTATTGCAGCTTAATACGTCAGAACACTGGTGTATTTCTCACAAATTAGGTCTCTTGCCGTTTAGTACGTCAAAACTCTATGTATTCTGGAATATTACTCACAAATTCATTGTACTGAAGCTTACTACACTAGAATTGAGTGTATTCTGGCCTATTACACATGATTTCGTTGTATTACAGCTGAATACGTCAAAACACTGGCGTATTACTCACAAATTAGGTCTCTTGCTGTTTAGAACGTCAAAGCTGCATGTATTCTGGCATATTACTCACATATTCATTGTACTGAAGCTTACTACAGCAGATTTGAGTGTATTCTGGCCAATTACCCATAGTATCGTTGTATTGCAGCTTAATACGTCAGAACACTGGCGTATTACACAGAAATTAGGTATAGTGCTGTTTAGTACGTCACAACTCGGTGTATTCTGGTATATTACTCTCAAATTGGGTGTACTGAAGCTATCTACACCAGAAATTGTATTCTGGACACACGCATTTGGTGTATTGTTGCTTACTACGTCTTAACTCTGCCGTATTACACATAAATTAGGTATATTGCAGTTTAGTATGCCAAAACTGTGTGTATTCTGACATATTACTCACAAATTACGTGTACTGAAGCTTTCTACACCATAAATTGTATTCTGAACACAGGAATTTGGTGTATTGTAGCTTACTACGTCTTAACTCTACCGTATTACACACGAATTGGGTTTATTGCAGTGTAGTATGCAAAATCTCATTGTATTCTGGCATATTACTCACAAATTCATTGTACTGAAGCTTACTACACTAGAACTCAGTGCATTCTGTCCTATTGCACACGAATTTGGTGTATTTTTAGCTTACTACGTTAGAATTATGGCGTAGTACACACAAATTGAATACTGCAGTTTAGTACTCCTAAACGGTGTCATCTGTGATATTACTCACAAGAATTTTACTACACCATAACACAGGTGTTCTGGCTTATTACATATGGTTTTGGTGTATTGCAGCTTAGTACTTCAAACCACTAGCGTATTACACACAAATTATGTATATTGCTGTCTAGTACGTCAAAACTCGGTGTATTCTGGTATATTATTTACAAATTCATTGTACTGGCGCTTGCTATACTAGAATTGAGTGTATTCTGGCCTATTACACTTGATTTCGTTGCATTGCAGCTTAATAAGTCAGAACACTGGCGTATTACACACAAATTAGGTCTATTGCTGTTTAGTACGTCAAAACTGTGTGTATTCTGGTATATTACTCACATATTGGGTGTACTGAAGCTTTCTACACCAGAAATTGTATTCTGGACACACGTATTTGGTGTATTGTAGCTTCATTGGCGTATGACGTAGAACTGGCGTATTACACTCGAATTGAGTGTATTGCAGTTTAGTACGCCAAAACTAGGTGTATTCTGGTATATTACTCACAAATTCATTGTACCGAAGCTTACTTCACTAAAATTGAATGTATTCTGGCCTATTACATAAGATTTCGTTGTATTGCAGCTTAATACGTCAGAACACTGGTGTATTTCTCACAAATTAGGTCTCTTGCTGTTTAGTACGTCAAAACTCTATGTATTCTGGCATATTACTCACAAATTCATTGTACTGAAGCTTACTACACTAGAATTGAGTGTATTCTGGCCTATTACACATGATTTCGTTGTATTACAGCTTAATACGTCAGAACACTGGTGTATTACTCACCCATTAGGTCTCTTGCTGTGTAGTACGTCAAAACTCCATGTATTCTGGCATATTACTCACAAATTCATTGTACTGAAGTTTACTACACTAGAATTGAGTGTATTCTGTCCTATTTCACATGATTTCGTTTTATTTCAGCTGAATACGTCAGAACACTGGCGTATTACTCACAAATTAGGTCTCTTGCAATTTAGAACATCATAACTCGGTGTATTCTGGCATATTACTCACAAATTCATTGTACTGAAGCTTACCACACTAGAATTGAGTGTTTTCTGGCCTATTAAACATGATTTCGTTGTATTGCAGCTTAATACATCAGAACACTGGTGTATTACTCCAAAATTAGGTCTCTTGCTGGTTAGTACGTCAAAACGCAATGTATTCTAGTATATTACTCACAAATTCATTGTACTGAAGCTTACTACACTAGAATTGAGTGTAATCTGGCCTATTACACATGATTTCGTTGTATTTCAGCTGAATACGTCAGAACACTGGCATATTACTCACAAATCCATTGTACTGAAACTTACTACACTAGAATTGAGTTTATTCTGGCCTATTACACATGATTTCGTTGTATTGCAGCTTAATACGTCAGAACACTGGCGTATTACTCACAAATTAGGTCTCTTGCTGTTTAGAACATCAACGCTGCATGTATTCTGGCATATTACTCACATATTCATTGTACTGAAGCTTACTACACTAGAATTGATTGTATTCTGGCCTATTACACATTATGTCGTTGTATTGCAGTTTAACACGTCAGAACAATGGTGTATTTCTCACAAATTAGGTCTTTTGCTGTTTAATACGTCAAAACTCTATGTATTCTGGCATATTACTCACAAATTCATTGTACTGAAGCTTACTACACTAGAATTGAGTGTATTCTGTCCTATTTCACATGATTTCGTTTTACTTCAGCTGAATACGTCAGAACACTGGCGTATTACTCACAAATTAGGTCTATTGCAATTTAGAACATCATAACTCGGTGTATTCTGGCATATTACTCACAAATTCATTGTACTGAAACTTACTACACTAGAATTGAGTGTATTCTGGCCTATTACACATGATGTCGTTGTATTGCAGCTTAATACGTCAGAACACTGGCGTATTACTCACAAATTAGGTCTCTTGCAATTTAGAACATCATAACTCGGTGTATTCTGGCATATTACTCACAAATTCATTGTACTGAAGCTTACCACACTAGAATTGAGTGTTTTCTGGCCTATTAAACATGATTTCGTTGTATTGCAGCTTAATACATCAGAACACTGGTGTATTACTCCAAAATTAGGTCTCTTGCTGGTTAGTACGTCAAAACGCAATGTATTCTAGCATATTACTCACAAATTCATTGTACTGAAGCTTACTACACTAGAATTGAGTGTATTCTGGCCTATTACACATGATTTCGTTGTATTTCAGCTGAATACGTCAGAACACTGGCATATTACTCACAAATTCATTGTACTGAAACTTACTACACTAGAATTGAGTGTATTCTGGCCTATTACACATGATGTCGTTGTATTGCAGCTTAATACGTCAGAACACTGGTGTATTACTCACACATTAGGTCTCTTGCTGTGTAGTACGTCAAAACTCCATGTATTCTGGCATATTACTCACAAATTCATTGTACTGAAGCTTAATACACTAGAATTAAGTGTGTTCTGGCCTATTACACATGATGTCGTTGTATTGCAGCTGAATACGTCAAAACACTGGCGTATTACTCACAAATTAGGTCTCTTGCTGTTTAGAACGTCAAAGCTGCATGTATTCTGGCATATTACTCACATATTCATTGTACTGAAGCTTACTACAGCAGATTTGAGTGTATTCTGGCCAATTACCCATAGTATCGTTGTATTGCAGCTTAATACGTCAGAACACTGGCGTATTACACAGAAATTAGGTATAGTGCTGTTTAGTACGTCACAACTCGGTGTATTCTGGTATATTACTCTCAAATTGGGTGTACTGAAGCTATCTACACCAGAAATTGTATTCTGGACACACGGATTTGGTGTATTGTTGCTTACTACGTCTTAACTCTGCCGTATTACACATAAATTAGGTATATTGCAGTTTAGTATGCCAAAACTGTGTGTATTCTGACATATTACTCACAAATTACGTGTAATGAAACTTTCTACACCATAAATTGTATTCTGAACACAGGAATTTGGTGTATTGTAGATTGCTACGTCTGAACTCTGGCGTATTACACACGAATTGGGTGTATTGTAGTTTTATGTGCCAAAACACGTTATATTCTGGCATATTACTCACAAATTCATTGTACTGAAGCTTACTACAGCAGAGTTGAGTGTATTCTGGCCTATTACACATTATTTCGTTGTATTGCAGCGTAATACGTCAGAACACTGGCGTATTACACACAAATTAGATCTAGTGCTGTTTAGTACGTCAAAACTGTGTGTATTCTGGCATATTACTCACAAATGAAGTGTACTGAAGCTTTCTACACCAGAAATTGTATTCTGGACACACGCATTTGGTGTATTGTAGCTTACTACGTCTTAACTCTACCGTATTACACACGAATTGGGTTTATTGCAGTGTAGTATGCAAAATCTCATTGTATTCTGGCATATTACTCACAAATTCATTGTACTGAAGCTTACTACACTAGAACTCAGTGCATTCTGTCCTATTGCACACGAATTTGGTGTATTTTTAGCTTACTACGTTAGAATTATGGCGTAGTACACACAAATTGAATACTGCAGTTTAGTACTCCTAAACGGTGTCATCTGTGATATTACTCACAAGAATTTTACTACACCATAACACAGGTTGTTCTGGCTTATTACATATGGTTTTGGTGTATTGCAGCTTAGTACTTCAAACCACTAGCGTATTACACACAAATTATGTATATTGCTGTCTAGTACGTCAAAACTCGGTGTATTCTGGTATATTATTCACAAATTCATTGTACTGGCGCTTGCTATACTAGAATTGAGTGTATTCTGGCCTGTTACACTTGATTTCGTTGCATTGCAGCTTAATAAGTCAGAACACTGGCGTATTACACACAAATTAGGTCTATTGCTGTTTAGTACGTCAAAACTGTGTGTATTCTGGTATATTACTCACATATTGGGTGTACTGAAGCTTTCTACACCAGAAATTGTATTCTGGACACACGTATTTGGTGTATTGTAGCTTCATTGGCGTATGACGTAGAACTGGCGTATTACACTCGAATTGAGTGTATTGCAGTTTAGTACGCCAAAACTAGGTGTATTCTGGTATATTACTCACATATTCATTGTACCGAAGCTTACTTCACTAAAATTGAATGTATTCTGGCCTATTACATAAGATTTCGTTGTATTGCAGCTTAATACGTAAGAACACTGGTGTATTTCTCACAAATTAGGTCTCTTGCTGTTTAGTACGTCAAAACTCTATGTATTCTGGCATATTACTCACAAATTCATTGTACTGAAGCTTACTACACTAGAATTGAGTGTATTCTGGCCTATTACACATGATTTCGTTGTATTACAGCTTAATACGTCAGAACACTGGTGTATTACTCACACATTAGGTCTCTTGCTGTGTAGTACGTCAAAACTCCATGTATTCTGGCATATTACTCACAAATTCATTGTACTGAAGTTTACTACACTAGAATTAAGTGTGTTCTGGCCTATTACATATGATGTCGTTGTATTGCAGCTGAATACGTCAAAACACTGGCGTATTACTCACAAATTAGGTCTCTTGCTGTTTAGAACGTCAAAGCTGCATGTATTCTGGCATATTACTCACATATTCATTGTACTGAAGCTTACTACAGCAGATTTGAGTGTATTCTGGCCAATTACCCATAGTATCGTTGTATTGCAGCTTAATACGTCAGAACACTGGCGTATTACACAGAAATTAGGTATAGTGCTGTTTAGTACGTCACAACTCGGTGTATTCTGGTATATTACTCTCAAATTGGGTGTACTGAAGCTATCTACACCAGAAATTGTATTCTGGACACACGCATTTGGTGTATTGTTGCTTACTACTTCTTAACTCTGCCGTATTACACACAAATTAGGTCTATTGCTGTTTAGTACGTCAAAACTGTGTGTATTCTGGTATATTACTCACATATTGGGTGTACTGAAGCTTTCTACACCAGAAATTGTATTCTGGACACACGTATTTGGTGTATTGTAGCTTCATTGGCGTATGACGTAGAACTGGCGTATTACACTGGAATTGAGTGTATTGCAGTTTAGTACGCCAAAACTAGGTGTATTCTGGTATATTACTCACAAATTCATTGTACCGAAGCTTACTTCACTAAAATTGAATGTATTCTGGCCTATTACATAAGATTTCGTTGTATTGCAGCTTAATACGTCAGAACACTGGTGTATTTCTCACAAATTAGGTCTCTTGCCGTTTAGTACGTCAAAACTCTATGTATTCTGGCATATTACTCACAAATTCATTGTACTGAAGCTTACTACACTAGAATTGAGTGTATTCTGGCCTATTACACATGATTTCGTTGTATTACAGCTGAATACGTCAAAACACTGGCGTATTACTCACAAATTAGGTCTCTTGCTGTTTAGAACGTCAAAGCTGCATGTATTCTGGCATATTACTCACATATTCATTGTACTGAAGCTTACTACAGCAGATTTGAGTGTATTCTGGCCAATTACCCATAGTATCGTTGTATTGCAGCTTAATACGTCAGAACACTGGCGTATTACACAGAAATTAGGTATAGTGCTGTTTAGTACGTCACAACTCGGTGTATTCTGGTATATTACTCTCAAATTGGGTGTACTGAAGCTATCTACACCAGAAATTGTATTCTGGACACACGCATTTGGTGTATTGTTGCTTACTACGTCTTAACTCTGCCGTATTACACATAAATTAGGTATATTGCAGTTTAGTATGCCAAAACTGTGTGTATTCTGACATATTACTCACAAATTACGTGTACTGAAGCTTTCTACACCATAAATTGTATTCTGAACACAGGAATTTGGTGTATTGTAGCTTACTACGTCTTAACTCTACCGTATTACACACGAATTGGGTTTATTGCAGTGTAGTATGCAAAATCTCATTGTATTCTGGCATATTACTCACAAATTCATTGTACTGAAGCTTACTACACTAGAACTCAGTGCATTCTGTCCTATTGCACACGAATTTGGTGTATTTTTAGCTTACTACGTTAGAATTATGGCGTAGTACACACAAATTGAATACTGCAGTTTAGTACTCCTAAACGGTGTCATCTGTGATATTACTCACAAGAATTTTACTACACCATAACACAGGTTGTTCTGGCTTATTACATATGGTTTTGGTGTATTGCAGCTTAGTACTTCAAACCACTAGCGTATTACACACAAATTATGTATATTGCTGTCTAGTACGTCAAAACTCGGTGTATTCTGGTATATTATTTACAAATTCATTGTACTGGCGCTTGCTATACTAGAATTGAGTGTATTCTGGCCTATTACACTTGATTTCGTTGCATTGCAGCTTAATAAGTCAGAACACTGGCGTATTACACACAAATTAGGTCTATTGCTGTTTAGTACGTCAAAACTGTGTGTATTCTGGTATATTACTCACATATTGGGTGTACTGAAGCTTTCTACACCAGAAATTGTATTCTGGACACACGTATTTGGTGTATTGTAGCTTCATTGGCGTATGACGTAGAACTGGCGTATTACACTCGAATTGAGTGTATTGCAGTTTAGTACGCCAAAACTAGGTGTATTCTGGTATATTACTCACAAATTCATTGTACCGAAGCTTACTTCACTAAAATTGAATGTATTCTGGCCTATTACATAAGATTTCGTTGTATTGCAGCTTAATACGTCAGAACACTGGTGTATTTCTCACAAATTAGGTCTCTTGCTGTTTAGTACGTCAAAACTCTATGTATTCTGGCATATTACTCACAAATTCATTGTACTGAAGCTTACTACACTAGAATTGAGTGTATTCTGGCCTATTACACATGATTTCGTTGTATTACAGCTTAATACGTCAGAACACTGGTGTATTACTCACCCATTAGGTCTCTTGCTGTGTAGTACGTCAAAACTCCATGTATTCTGGCATATTACTCACAAATTCATTGTACTGAAGTTTACTACACTAGAATTGAGTGTATTCTGTCCTATTTCACATGATTTCGTTTTATTTCAGCTGAATACGTCAGAACACTGGCGTATTACTCACAAATTAGGTCTCTTGCAATTTAGAACATCATAACTCGGTGTATTCTGGCATATTACTCACAAATTCATTGTACTGAAGCTTACCACACTAGAATTGAGTGTTTTCTGGCCTATTAAACATGATTTCGTTGTATTGCAGCTTAATACATCAGAACACTGGTGTATTACTCCAAAATTAGGTCTCTTGCTGGTTAGTACGTCAAAACGCAATGTATTCTAGCATATTACTCACAAATTCATTGTACTGAAGCTTACTACACTAGAATTGAGTGTATTCTGGCCTATTACACATGATTTCGTTGTATTTCAGCTGAATACGTCAGAACACTGGCATATTACTCACAAATTCATTGTACTGAAACTTACTACACTAGAATTGAGTTTATTCTGGCCTATTACACATGATTTCGTTGTATTGCAGCTTAATACGTCAGAACACTGGCGTATTACTCACAAATTAGGTCTCTTGCTGTTTAGAACATCAACGCTGCATGTATTCTCGCATATTACTCACATATTCATTGTACTGAAGCTTACTACACTAGAATTGATTGTATTCTGGCCTATTACACATTATGTCGTTGTATTGCAGTTTAACACGTCAGAACAATGGTGTATTTCTCACAAATTAGGTCTTTTGCTGTTTAATACGTCAAAACTCTATGTATTCTGGCATATTACTCACAAATTCATTGTACTGAAGCTTACTACACTAGAATTGAGTGTATTCTGTCCTATTTCACATGATTTCGTTTTACTTCAGCTGAATACGTCAGAACAGTGGCGTATTACTCACAAATTAGGTCTATTGCAATTTAGAACATCATAACTCGGTGTATTCTGGCATATTACTCACAAATTCATTGTACTGAAATTTACTACACTAGAATTGAGTGTATTCTGGCCTATTACACATGATGTCGTTGTATTGCAGCTTAATACGTCAGAACACTGGCGTATTACTCACAAATTAGGTCTCTTGCAATTTAGAACATCATAACTCGGTGTATTCTGGCATATTACTCACAAATTCATTGTACTGAAGCTTACCACACTAGAATTGAGTGTTTTCTGGCCTATTAAACATGATTTCGTTGTATTGCAGCTTAATACATCAGAACACTGGTGTATTACTCCAAAATTAGGTCTCTTGCTGGTTAGTACGTCAAAACGCAATGTATTCTAGCATATTACTCACAAATTCATTGTACTGAAGCTTACTACACTAGAATTGAGTGTATTCTGGCCTATTACACATGATTTCGTTGTATTTCAGCTGAATACGTCAGAACACTGGCATATTACTCACAAATTCATTGTACTGAAACTTACTACACTAGAATTGAGTGTATTCTGGCCTATTACACATGATGTCGTTGTATTGCAGCTTAATACGTCAGAACACTGGTGTATTTCTCACAAATTAGGTCTTTTGCTGTTTAGTACGACAAAACACTTTGTATTCTGGAATATTACTCACAAATTCATTGTACTGAAGCTTACCACACTAGAATTGAGTGTTTTCTGGCCTATTACACATGATTTCGTTGTATTGCAGCTTAATACGCCAGAACACTGGTGTATTACTCAAAAATTAGGTCTCTTGCTGTTTAGTACGTCAAAACTATATGTATTCTGGAATATTACTCACAAATTCATTGTACTGAAGCTTACTACACTAGAATTGAATGTATTCTGGCCTATTACACATTAATTCGTTGTATTGCAGCTTAATACGTCAGAATACTGGTGTATTACTCACAAATGTGATCTCTTGCTGTTTAGTACGTCAAAACTCCATGTATTCTGGCATATTACTCACAAATTCATTGTACTGAAGCTTACTACACTAGAATTGAGTGTTTTCTGGCTTATTAAACATGATTTCGTTCTATTGCAACTTAATACGTCAGAACACTGGTGCATTACTCAAAAATTAGGTCTCTTGCTGGTTAGGACGTCAAAACTCAATGTATTCTGGCATATTACTCACAAATTCATTGTACTGAAGCTTACTACACTAGAATTGAGTGTATTCTGGCCTATTACACATGATTTCGTTGTATTGCAGCTTAATACGTCAGAACACTGGTGTATTACTCACACATTAGGTCTCTTGCTGTGTAGTACGTCAAAACTCCATGTATTCTGGCATATTACTCACAAATTCATTGTACTGAAGTTTACTACACTAGAATTAAGTGTGTTCTGGCCTATTACATATGATGTCGTTGTATTGCAGCTGAATACGTCAAAACACTGGCGTATTACTCACAAATTAGGTCTCTTGCTGTTTAGAACGTCAAAGCTGCATGTATTCTGGCATATTACTCACATATTCATTGTACTGAAGCTTACTACAGCAGATTTAAGTGTATTCTGGCCAATTACCCATAGTATCGTTGTATTGCAGCTTAATACGTCAGAACACTGGCGTATTACACAGAAATTAGGTATAGTGCTGTTTAGTACGTCACAACTCGGTGTATTCTGGTATATTACTCTCAAATTGGGTGTACTGAAGCTATCTACACCAGAAATTGTATTCTGGACACACGCATTTGGTGTATTGTTGCTTACTACGTCTTAACTCTGCCGTATTACACATAAATTAGGTATATTGCAGTTTAGTATGCCAAAACTGTGTGTATTCTGACATATTACTCACAAATTACGTGTACTGAAGCTTTCTACACCATAAATTGTATTCTGAACACAGGAATTTGGTGTATTGTAGTTGCTACGTCTGAACTCTGGCGTATTACACACGAATTGGGTGTATTGTAGTTTAGTGTGCCAAAACACGTTATATTCTGGCATATTACTCACAAATTCATTGTACTGAAGCTTACTACAGCAGAGTTGAGTGTATTCTGGCCTATTACACATTATTTCGTTGTATTGCAGCGTAATACGTCAGAACACTGGCGTATTACACACAAATTAGATCTAGTGCTGTTTAGTACGTCAAAACTGTGTGTATTCTGGCATATTACTCACAAATGAAGTGTACTGAAGCTTTCTACACCAGAAATTGTATTCTGGACACACGTATTTGGTGTATTGTAGCTTCATCGGCGTATGACGTAGAACTGGCGTATTACACTCGAATTGAGTGTATTGCAGTTTAGTACGCCAAAACTAGGTGTATTCTGGTATATTACTCACAAATTCATTGTACCGAAGCTTACTTCACTAAAATTGAATGTATTCTGGCCTATTACATAAGATTTCGTTGTATTGCAGCTTAATACGTCAGAACACTGGTGTATTTCTCACAAATTAGGTCTCTTGCTGTTTAGTACGTCAAAACTCTATGTATTCTGGCATATTACTCACAAATTCATTGTACTGAAGCTTACTACACTAGAATTGAGTGTATTCTGTCCTATTTCACATGATTTCGTTTTATTTCAGCTGAATACGTCAGAACACTGGCGTATTACTCACAAATTAGGTCTCTTGCAATTTAGAACATCATAACTCGGTGTATTCTGGCATATTACTCACAAATTCATTGTACTGAAGCTTACCACACTAGAATTGAGTGTTTTCTGGCCTATTAAACATGATTTCGTTGTATTGCAGCTTAATACATCAGAACACTGGTGTATTACTCCAAAATTAGGTCTCTTGCTGGTTAGTACGTCAAAACGCAATGTATTCTGGCATATTACTCACATATTCATTGTACTGAAGCTTACTACACTAGAATTGATTGTATTCTGGCCTATTACACATTATGTCGTTGTATTGCAGTTTAACACGTCAGAACAATGGTGTATTTCTCACAAATTAGGTCTTTTGCTGTTTAATACGTCAAAATTCTATGTATTCTGGCATATTACTCACAAATTCATTGTACTGAAGCTTACTACACTAGAATTGAGTGTATTCTGGCCTATTACACATGATTTCGTTGTATTACAGCTTAATACGTCAGAACACTGGTGTATTACTCACACATTAGGTCTCTTGCTGTGTAGTACGTCAAAACTCCATGTATTCTGGCATATTACTCACAAATTCATTGTACTGAAGTTTACTACACTAGAATTAAGTGTGTTCTTGCCTATTACATATGATGTCGTTGTATTGCAGCTGAATACGTCAAAACACTTGCGTATTACTCACAAATTAGGTCTCTTGCTGTTTAGAACGTCAAAGCTGCATGTATTCTGGCATATTACTCACATATTCATTGTACTGAAGCTTACTACAGCAGATTTGAGTGTATTCTGGCCAATTACCCATAGTATCGTTGTATTGCAGCTTAATACGTCAGAACACTGGCGTATTACACAGAAATTAGGTATAGTGCTGTTTAGTACGTCACAACTCGGTGTATTCTGGTATATTACTCTCAAATTGGGTGTACTGAAGCTATCTACACCAGAAATTGTATTCTGGACACACGCATTTGGTGTATTGTTGCTTACTACGTCTTAACTCTGCCGTATTACACATAAATTAGGTATATTGCAGTTTAGTAAGCCAAAACTGTGTGTATTCTGACATATTACTCACAAATTACGTGTACTGAAGCTTTCTACACCATAAATTGTATTCTGAACACAGGAATTTGGTGTATTGTAGTTGCTACGTCTGAACTCTGGCGTATTACACACGAATTGGGTGTATTGTAGTTTAGTGTGCCAAAACACGTTATATTCTGGCATATTACTCACAAATTCATTGTACTGAAGCTTACTACAGCAGAGTTGAGTGTATTCTGGCCTATTACACATTATTTCGTTGTATTGCAGTGTAATACGTCAGAACACTGGCGTATTACACACAAATTAGATCTAGTGCTGTTTAGTACGTCAAAACTGTGTGTATTCTGGCATATTACTCACAAATGAAGTGTACTGAAGCTTTCTACACCAGAAATTGTATTCTGGACACACGTATTTGGTGTATTGTAGCTTCATTGGCGTATGACGTAGAACTGGCGTATTACACTCGAATTGAGTGTATTGCAGTTTAGTACGCCAAAACTAGGTGTATTCTGGTATATTACTCACAAATTCATTGTACCGAAGCTTACTTCACTAAAATTGAATGTATTCTGGCCTATTACATAAGATTTCGTTGTATTGCAGCTTAATACGTCAGAACACTGGTGTATTTCTCACAAATTAGGTCTCTTGCTGTTTAGTACGTCAAAACTCTATGTATTCTGGCATATTACTCACAAATTCATTGTACTGAAGCTTACTACACTAGAATTGAGTGTATTCTGGCCTATTACACATGATTTCGTTGTATTACAGCTTAATACGTCAGAACACTGGTGTATTACTCACACATTAGGTCTCTTGCTGTGTAGTACGTCAAAACTCCATGTATTCTGGCATATTACTCACAAATTCATTGTACTGAAGTTTACTACACTAGAATTGAGTGTATTCTGTCCTATTTCACATGATTTCGTTTTATTTCAGCTGAATACGTCAGAACACTGGCGTATTACTCACAAATTAGGTCTCTTGCAATTTAGAACATCATAACTCGGTGTATTCTGGCATATTACTCACAAATTCATTGTACTGAAGCTTACCACACTAGAATTGAGTGTTTTCTGGCCTATTAAACATGATTTCGTTGTATTGCAGCTTAATACATCAGAACACTGGTGTATCTCCAATATTAGGACTCTTGCTGGTTAGTACGTCAAAACGCACTGTATTCTGGCATATTACTCACATATTCATTGTACTGAAGCTTACTACACTAGAATTGAGTGTTTTCTGGCCTATTAAACATGATTTCGTTGTATTGCAGCTTAATACATCAGAGCACTGGTGTATTACTCCAAAATTAGGTCTCTTGCTGGTTAGTACGTCAAAACGCACTGTATTCTAGCATATTACTCACAAATTCATTGTACTGAAGCTTACTACACTAGAATTGAGTGTATTCTGGCCTATTACACATGATTTCGTTGTATTTCAGCTGAATACGTCAGAACACTGGCATATTACTCACAAATTCATTGTACTGAAACTTACTACACTAGAATTGAGTGTATTCTGGCCTATTACACATTATGTCGTTGTATTGCAGTTTAACACGTCAGAACAATGGTGTATTTCTCACAAATTAGGTCTTTTGCTGTTTAATACGTCAAAACTCCATTTATTCTGGCATATTACTCACAAATTCATTGTACTGAAGCTTACTACACTAGAATTGAGTGTATTCTGTCCTATTTCACATGATTTCGTTTTATTTCAGCTGAATACGTCAGAACACTGGCGTATTACTCACAAATTAGGTCTCTTGCAATTTAGAACATCATAACTCGGTGTATTCTGGCATATTACTCACAAATTCATTGTACTGAAGCTTACCACACTAGAATTGAGTGTTTTCTGGCCTATTAAACATGATTTCGTTGTATTGCAGCTTAATACATCAGAACACTGGTGTATTACTCCAAAATTAGGTCTCTTGCTGGTTAGTACGTCAAAACGCAATGTATTCTAGCATATTACTCACAAATTCATTGTACTGAAGCTTACTACACTAGAATTGAGTGTATTCTGGCCTATTACACATGATTTCGTTGTATTTCAGCTGAATACGTCAGAACACTGGCATATTACTCACAAATTCATTGTACTGAAACTTACTACACTAGAATTGAGTGTATTCTGGCCTATTACACATGATGTCGTTGTATTGCAGCTTAATACGTCAGAACACTGGTGTATTTCTCACAAATTAGGTCTTTTGCTGTTTAGTACGACAAAACACTTTGTATTCTGGAATATTACTCACAAATTCATTGTACTGAAGCTTACCACACTAGAATTGAGTGTTTTCTGGCCTATTACACATGATTTCGTTGTATTGCAGCTTAATACGTCAGAACACTGGTGTATTACTCATAAATTAGGTCTCTTGCTGTTTAGTACGTCAAAACTATATGTATTCTGGAATATTACTCACAAATTCATTGTACTGAAGCTTACTACACTAGAATTGAATGTATTCTGGCCTATTACACATTAATTCGTTGTATTGCAGCTTAATACGTCAGAACACTGGTGTATTACTCACAAATGTGATCTCTTGCTGTTTAGTACGTCAAAACTCCATGTATTCTGGCATATTACTCACAAATTCATTGTACTGAAGCTTACTACACTAGAATTGAGTGTATTCTGGCCTATTACACATGATTTCGTTGTATTGCAGCTTAATACCTCAGAACACTGGCGTATTACTCACAAATTAGGTCTCTTGCTGTTTAGAACATCAAAGCTGCATGTATTCTGGCATATTACTCACATATTCATTGTACTGAAGCTTACTACACTAGAATTGCTTGTATTCTGGCATATTACACATTATGTCGTTGTATTGCAGTTTAACACGTCAGAACAATGGTGTATTTCTCACAAATTATGTCTTTTGCTGTTTAATACGTGAAAACTCTATGTATTCTGGCATATTACTCACAAATTCATTGTACTGAAGCTTACTACACTAGAATTGAGTGTATTCTGTCCTATTTCACATGATTTCGTTTTATTTCAGCTGAATACGTCAGAACACTGGCGTATTTCTCACAAATTAGGTCTTTTGCTGTTTAGTACGTCAAAACACTATATATTCTGGCATATTACTCACAAATTCATTGTACTGAAGCTTACCACACTAGAATTGAGTGTTTTCTGGCCTATTAAACATGATTTCGTTCTATTGCAGCTTAATACGTCAGAACACTGGTGCATTACTCAAAAATTAGGTCTCTTGCTGGTTAGGACGTCCAAACTCAATGTATTCTGGCATATTACTCACAAATTCATTGTACTGAAGCTTACTACACTAGAATTGAGTGTATTCTGGCCTATTACACATGATTTCGTTGTATTGCAGCTTAATACGTCAGAACACTGGTGTATTACTCACAAATTTGATCTCTTGCTGTTTAGTACGTCAAAACTCCATTTATTCTGGCATATTACTCACAAATTCATTGTACTGAAGCTTACTACACTAGAATTGAGTGTATTCTGTCCTATTTCACATGATTTCGTTTTATTTCAGCTGAATACGTCAGAACACTGGCGTATTACTCACAAATTAGGTCTCTTGCAATTTAGAACATCATAACTCGGTGTATTCTGGCATATTACTCACAAATTCATTGTACTGAAGCTTACCACACTAGAATTGAGTGTTTTCTGGCCTATTAAACATGATTTCGTTGTATTGCAGCTTAATACATCAGAACACTGGTGTATTACTCCAAAATTAGGTCTCTTGCTGGTTAGTACGTCAAAACGCAATGTATTCTAGAATATTACTCACATATTCATTGTACTGAAGCTTACTACACTAGAATTGAGTGTATTCTGGCCTATTACACATGATTTCGTTGTATTTCAGCTGAATACGTCAGAACACTGGCATATTACTCACAAATTCATTGTACTGAAACTTACTACACTCGAATTGAGTGTATTCTGGCCTATTACACATGATGTCGTTGTATTGCAGCTTAATACGTCAGAACACTGGTGTATTTCTCACAAATTAGGTCTTTTGCTGTTTAGTACGACAAAACACTTTGTATTCTGGAATATTACTCACAAATTCATTGTACTGAAGCTTACCACACTAGAATTGAGTGTTTTCTGGCCTATTACACATAATGTCGTTGTATTGCAGCTTAATACGTCAGAACACTGGTGTATTACTCAAAAATTAGGTCTCTTGCTGTTTAGTACGTCAAAACTATATGTATTCTGGAATATTACTCACAAATTCATTGTACTGAAGCTTACTACACTAGAATTGAATGTATTCTGGCCTATTACACATTAATTCGTTGTATTGCAGCTTAATACGTCAGAACACTGGTGTATTACTCACAAATGTGATCTCTTGCTGTTTAGTACGTCAAAACTCCATGTATTCTGGCATATTACTCACAAATTCATTGTACTGAAGCTTACTACACTAGAATTGAGTGTATTCTGGCCTATTACACATGATTTCGTTGTATTGCAGCTTAATACCTCAGAACACTGGCGTATTACTCACAATTTAGGTCTCTTGCTGTTTAGAACATCAAAGCTGCATGTATTCTGGCATATTACTCACATATTCATTGTACTGAAGCTTACTACACTAGAATTGCTTGTATTCTGGCCTATTACACATTATGTCGTTGTATTGCAGTTTAACACGTCAGAACAATGGTGTATTTCTCACAAATTAGGTCTTTTGCTGTTTAATACGTGAAAACTCTATGTATTCTGGCATATTACTCACAAATTCATTGTACTGAAGCTTACTACACTAGAATTGAGTGTATTCTGTCCTATTTCACATGATTTCGTTTTATTTCAGCTGAATACGTCAGAACACTGGCGTATTTCTCACAAATTAGGTCTTTTGCTGTTTAGTACGTCAAAACACTATATATTCTGGCATATTACTCACAAATTCATTGTACTGAAGCTTACTACACTAGAATTGAGTGTATTCTGGCCTATTACACATGATTTCGTTGTATTGCAGCTTAATACGTCAGAACACTGGCGTATTACTCACAAATTAGGTCTCTTGCAATTTAGAACATCATAACTCGGTGTATTCTGGCATATTACTCACAAATTCATTGTACTGAAGCTTACCACACTAGAATTGAGTGTTTTCTGGCCTATTAAACATTATTTCGTTGTATTGCAGCTTAATACATCAGAACACTGGTGTATTACTCCAAAATTAGGTCTCTTGCTGGTTAGTACGTCAAAACGCAATGTATTCTAGCATATTACTCACAAATTCATTGTACTGAAGCTTACTACACTAGAATTGAATGTATTCTGGCCTATTACACATGATTTCGTTGTATTTCAGCTGAATACGTCAGAACACTGGCATATTACTCACAAATTCATTGTACTGAAACTTACTACACTAGAATTGAGTGTATTCTGGCCTATTACACATGATGTCGTTGTATTGCAGCTTAATACGTCAGAACACTGGTGTATTTCTCACAAATTAGGTCTTTTGCTGTTTAGTACGACAAAACACTTTGTATTCTGGAATATTACTCACAAATTCATTGTACTGAAGCTTACCACACTAGAATTGAGTGTTTTCTGTCCTATTTCACATGATTTCGTTTTATTTCAGCTGAATACGTCAGAACACTGGCGTATTTCTCACAAATTAGGTCTTTTGCTGTTTAGTACGTCAAAACACTATATATTCTGGCATATTACTCACAAATTCATTGTACTGAAGCTTACCACACTAGAATTGAGTGTTTTCTGGCCTATTAAACATGATTTCGTTCTATTGCAGCTTAATACGTCAGAACACTGGTGCATTACTCAAAAATTAGGTCTCTTGCTGGTTAGGACGTCAAAACTCAATGTATTCTGGCATATTACTCACAAATTCATTGTACTGAAGCTTACTACACTAGAATTGAGTGTATTCTGGCCTATTACACATGATTTCGTTGTATTGCAGCTTAATACGTCAGAACACTGGCGAATTACTCACAAATTAGGTCTCTTGCAATTTAGAACATCATAACTCGGTGTATTCTGGCATATTACTCACAAATTCATTGTACTGAAGCTTACCACACTAGAATTGAGTGTTTTCTGGCCTATTAAACATGATTTCGTTGTATTGCAGCTTAATACATCAGAACACTGGTGTATTACTCCAAAATTAGGTCTCTTGCTGGTTAGTACGTCAAAACGCAATGTATTCTAGCATATTACTCACAAATTCATTGTACTGAAGCTTACTACACTAGAATTGAGTGTATTCTGGCCTATTACACATGATTTCGTTGTATTTCAGCTGAATACGTCAGAACACTGGCATATTACTCACAAATTCATTGTACTGAAACTTACTACACTAGAATTGAGTGTATTCTGGCCTGTTACACATGATGTCGTTGTATTGCAGCTTAATACGTCAGAACACTGGTGTATTTCTCACAAATTAGGTATTTTGCTGTTTAGTACGACAAAACACTTTGTATTCTGGAATATTACTCACAAATTCATTGTACTGAAGCTTACCACACTAGAATTGAGTGTTTTCTGGCCTATTACACATAATTTCGTTGTATTGCAGCTTAATACGTCAGAACACTGGTGTATTACTCAAAAATTAGGTCTCTTGCTGTTTAGTACGTCAAAACTATATGTATTCTGGAATTTTACTCACAAATTCATTGTACTGAAGCTTACTACACTAGAATTGAATGTATTCTGGCCTATTACACATTAATTCGTTGTATTGCAGCTTAATACGTCAGAACACTGGTGTATTACTCACAAATGTGATCTCTTGCTGTTTAGTACGTCAAAACTCCATGTATTCTGGCATATTACTCACAAATTCATTGTACTGAAGCTTACTACACTAGAATTGAGTGTATTCTGGCCTATTACACATGATTTCGTTGTATTGCAGCTTAATACCTCAGAACACTGGCGTATTACTCACACATTAGGTCTCTTGCTGTTTAGAACATCAAAGCTGCATGTATTCTGGCATATTACTCACATATTCATTGTACTGAAGCTTACTACACTAGAATTGCTTGTATTCTGGCCTATTACACATTATGTCGTTGTATTGCAGTTTAACACGTCAGAACAATGGTGTATTTCTCACAAATTAGGTCTTTTGCTGTTTAATACGTGAAAACTCTATGTATTCTGGCATATTACTCACAAATTCATTGTACTGAAGCTTACTACACTAGAATTGAGTGTATTCTGTCCTATTTCACATGATTTCGTTTTATTTCAGCTGAATACGTCAGAACACTGGCGTATTTCTCACAAATTATGTCTTTTGCTGTTTAGTACGTCAAAACACTATATATTCTGGCATATTACTCACAAATTCATTGTACTGAAGTTTACGACACTAGAATTGAGTGTATTCTGGCCTATTACACATGATTTCGTTGTATTGCAGCTTAATACGTCAGAAAACTGGTGTATTACTCACAAATTAGGTATCTTGCTGTTTAGTACGTCAAAACTATATGTATTCTGGAATATTACTCACAAATTCATTGTACTGAAGCTTACTACACTAGAATTAAATGTATTCTGGCCTATTACACATGATTTCGTTGTATTGCAGCTTAATACGTCAGAACACTGGTGTATTACTCACAAATTTGATCTCTTGCTGTTTAGTACGTCAAAACTCCATTTATTCTGGCATATTACTCACAAATTCATTGTACTGAAGCTTACTACACTAGAATTGAGTGTATTCTGTCCTATTTCACATGATTTCGTTTTATTTCAGCTGAATACGTCAGAACACTGGCGAATTACTCACAAATTAGGTCTCTTGCAATTTAGAACATCATAACTCGGTGTATTCTGGCATATTACTCACAAATTCATTGTACTGAAGCTTACCACACTAGAATTGAGTGTTTTCTGGCCTATTAAACATGATTTCGTTCTATTGCAGCTTAATACGTCAGAACACTGGTGCATTACTCAAAAATTAGGTCTCTTGCTGGTTAGGACGTCAAAACTCAATGTATTCTGGCATATTACTCACAAATTCATTGTACTGAAGCTTACTACACTAGAATTGAGTGTATTCTGGCCTATTACACATGATGTCGTTGTATTGCAGCTTAATACGTCAGAACACTGGCGTATTACTCACAAATTAGGTCTCTTGCAATTTAGAACATCATAACTCGGTGTATTCTGGCATATTACTCACAAATTCATTGTACTGAAGCTTACCACACTAGAATTGAGTGTTTTCTGGCCTATTAAACATTATTTCGTTGTATTGCAGCTTAATACATCAGAACACTGGTGTATTACTCCAAAATTAGGTCTCTTGCTGGTTAGTACGTCAAAACGCAATGTATTCTAGCATATTACTCACAAATTCATTGTACTGAAGCTTACTACACTAGAATTGAGTGTATTCTGGCCTATTACACATGATTTCGTTGTATTTCAGCTGAATACGTCAGAACACTGGCATATTACTCACAAATTCATTGTACTGAAACTTACTACACTAGAATTGAGTGTATTCTGGCCTATTACACATGATGTCGTTGTATTGCAGCTTAATACGTCAGAACACTGGTGTATTTCTCACAAATTAGGTCTTTTGCTGTTTAGTACGACAAAACACTTTGTATTCTGGAATATTACTCACAAATTCATTGTACTGAAGCTTACCACACTAGAATTGAGTGTTTTCTGTCCTATTTCACATGATTTCGTTTTATTTCAGCTGAATACGTCAGAACACTGGCGTATTTCTCACAAATTAGGTCTTTTGCTGTTTAGTACGTCAAAACACTATATATTCTGGCATATTACTCACAAATTCATTGTACTGAAGCTTACCACACTAGAATTGAGTGTTTTATGGCCTATTAAACATGATTTCGTTCTATTGCAGCTTAATACGTCAGAACACTGGTGCATTACTCAAAAATTAGGTCTCTTGCTGGTTAGGACGTCAAAACTCAATGTATTCTGGCATATTACTCACAAATTCATTGTACTGAAGCTTACCACACTAGAATTGAGTGTTTTCTGGCCTATTAAACATGATTTCGTTCTATTGCAGCTTAATACGTCAGAACACTGGCGTATTACTCACAAATTAGGTCTCTTGCAATTTAGAACATCATAACTCGGTGTATTCTGGCATATTACTCACAAATTCATTGTACTGAAGCTTACCACACTAGAATTGAGTGTTTTCTGGCCTATTAAACATTATTTCGTGTATTGCAGCTTAATACATCAGAACACTGGTGTATTACTCCAAAATTAGGTCTCTTGCTGGTTAGTACGTCAAAACGCAATGTATTCTAGCATATTACTCACAAATTCATTGTACTGAAGCTTACTACACTAGAATTGAGTGTATTCTGGCCTATTACACATGATTTCGTTGTATTTCAGCTGAATACGTCAGAACACTGGCATATTACTCACAAATTCATTGTACTGAAACTTACTACACTAGAATTGAGTGTATTCTGGCCTATTACACATGATGTCGTTGTATTGCAGCTTAATACGTCAGAACACTGGTGTATTTCTCACAAATTAGGTCTTTTGCTCTTTAGTACGACAAAACACTTTGTATTCTGGAATATTACTCACAAATTCATTGTACTGAAGCTTACCACACTAGAATTGAGTGTTTTCTGTCCTATTTCACATGATTTCGTTTTATTTCAGCTGAATACGTCAGAACACTGGCGTATTTCTCACAAATTAGGTCTTTTGCTGTTTAGTACGTCAAAACACTATATATTCTGGCATATTACTCACAAATTCATTGTACTGAAGCTTACCACACTAGAATTGAGTGTTTTCTGGCCTATTAAACATGATTTCGTTCTATGTCAGCTTAATACGTCAGAACACTGGTGCATTACTCAAAAATTAGGTCTCTTGCTGGTTAGGACGTCAAAACTCAATGTATTCTGGCATATTACTCACAAATTCATTGTACTGAAGCTTACTACACTAGAATTGAGTGTATTCTGGCCTATTACACATGATTTCGTTGTATTGCAGCTTAATACGTCAGAACACTGGTGTATTACTCACAAATTTGATCTCTTGCTGTTTAGTACGTCAAAACTCCATTTATTCTGGCATATTACTCACAAATTCATTGTACTGAAGCTTACTACACTAGAATTGAGTGTATTCTGTCCTATTTCACATGATTTCGTTTTATTTCAGCTGAATACGTCAGAACACTGGCGAATTACTCACAAATTAGGTCTCTTGCAATTTAGAACATCATAACTCGGTGTATTCTGGCATATTACTCACAAATTCATTGTACTGAAGCTTACCACACTAGAATTGAGTGTTTTCTGGCCTATTAAACATGATTTCGTTGTATTGCAGCTTAATACATCAGAACACTGGTGTATTACTCCAAAATTAGGTCTCTTGCTGGTTAGTACGTCAAAACGCAATGTATTCTAGCATATTACTCACAAATTCATTGTACTGAAGCTTACTACACTAGAATTGAGTGTATTCTGGCCTATTACACATGATTTCGTTGTATTTCAGCTGAATACGTCAGAACACTGGTGTATTTCTCACAAATTAGGTATTTTGCTGTTTAGTACGACAAAACACTTTGTATTCTGGAATATTACTCACAAATTCATTGTACTGAAGCTTACCACACTAGAATTGAGTGTTTTCTGGCCTATTACACATAATTTCGTTGTATTGCAGCTTAATACGTCAGAACACTGGTGTATTACTCAAAAATTAGGTCTCTTGCTGTTTAGTACGTCAAAACTATATGTATTCTGGAATATTACTCACAAATTCATTGTACTGAAGCTTACTACACTAGAATTGAATGTATTCTGGCCTATTACACATTAATTCGTTGTATTGCAGCTTAATACGTCAGAACACTGGTGTATTACTCACAAATGTGATCTCTTGCTGTTTAGTACGTCAAAACTCCATGTATTCTGGCATATTACTCACAAATTCATTGTACTGAAGCTTACTACACTAGAATTGAGTGTATTCTGGCCTATTACACATGATTTCGTTGTATTGCAGTTTAACACGTCAGAACAATGGTGTATTTCTCACAAATTAGGTCTTTTGCTGTTTAATACGTGAAAACTCTATGTATTCTGGCATATTACTCACAAATTCATTGTACTGAAGCTTACTACACTAGAATTGAGTGTATTCTGTCCTATTTCACATGATTTCGTTTTATTTCAGCTGAATACGTCAGAACACTGGCGTATTTCTCACAAATTATGTCTTTTGCTGTTTAGTACGTCAAAACACTATATATTCTGGCATATTACTCACAAATTCATTGTACTGAAGCTTACGACACTAGAATTGAGTGTATTCTGGCCTATTACACATGATTTCGTTGTATTGCAGCTTAATACGTCAGAAAACTGGTGTATTACTCACAAATTAGGTATCTTGCTGTTTAGTACGTCAAAACTATATGTATTCTGGAATATTACTCACAAATTCATTGTACTGAAGCTTACTACACTAGAATTAAATGTATTCTGGCCTATTACACATGATTTCGTTGTATTGCAGCTTAATACGTCAGAACACTGGTGTATTACTCACAAATTTGATCTCTTGCTGTTTAGTACGTCAAAACTCCATTTATTCTGGCATATTACTCACAAATTCATTGTACTGAAGCTTACTACACTAGAATTGAGTGTATTCTGTCCTATTTCATATGATTTCGTTTTATTTCAGCTGAATACGTCAGAACACTGGCGAATTACTCACAAATTAGGTCTCTTGCAATTTAGAACATCATAACTCGGTGTATTCTGGCATATTACTCACAAATTCATTGTACTGAAGCTTACCACACTAGAATTGAGTGTTTTCTGGCCTATTAAACATGATTTCGTTGTATTGCAGCTTAATACATCAGAACACTGGTGTATTACTCCAAAATTAGGTCTCTTGCTGGTTAGTACGTCAAAACGCAATGTATTCTAGCATATTACTCACAAATTCATTGTACTGAAGCTTACTACACTAGAATTGAGTGTATTCTGGCCTATTACACATGATTTCGTTGTATTTCAGCTGAATACGTCAGAACACTGGCATATTACTCACAAATTCATTGTACTGAAACTTACTACACTAGAATTGAGTGTATTCTGGCCTGTTACACATGATGTCGTTGTATTGCAGCTTAATACGTCAGAACACTGGTGTATTTCTCACAAATTAGGTCTTTTGCTGTTTAGTACGACAAAACACTTTGTATTCTGGAATATTACTCACAAATTCATTGTACTGAAGCTTACCACACTAGAATTGAGTGTTTTCTGGCCTATTACACATAATTTCGTTGTATTGCAGCTTAATACGTCAGAACACTGGTGTATTACTCAAAAATTAGGTCTCTTGCTGTTTAGTACGTCAAAACTATATGTATTCTGGAATATTACTCACAAATTCATTGTACTGAAGCTTACTACACTAGAATTGAATGTATTCTGGCCTATTACACATTAATTCGTTGTATTGCAGCTTAATACGTCAGAACACTGGTGTATTACTCACAAATGTGATCTCTTGCTGTTTAGTACGTCAAAACTCCATGTATTCTGGCATATTACTCACAAATTCATTGTACTGAAGCTTACTACACTAGAATTGAGTGTATTCTGGCCTATTACACATGATTTCGTTGTATTGCAGCTTAATACCTCAGAACACTGGCGTATTACTCACAAATTAGGTCTCTTGCTGTTTAGAACATCAAAGCTGCATGTATTCTGGCATATTACTCACAAATTCATTGTACTGAAGCTTACGACACTAGAATTGAGTGTATTCTGGCCTATTACACATGATTTCGTTGTATTGCAGCTTAATACGTCAGAAAACTGGTGTATTACTCACAAATTAGGTATCTTGCTGTTTAGTACGTCAAAACTATATGTATTCTGGAATATTACTCACAAATTCATTGTACTGAAGCTTACTACACTAGAATTAAATGTATTCTGGCCTATTACACATGATTTCGTTGTATTGCAGCTTAATACGTCAGAACACTGGTGTATTACTCACAAATTTGATCTCTTGCTGTTTAGTACGTCAAAACTCCATTTATTCTGGCATATTACTCACAAATTCATTGTACTGAAGCTTACTACACTAGAATTGAGTGTATTCTGTCCTATTTCATATGATTTCGTTTTATTTCAGCTGAATACGTCAGAACACTGGCGAATTACTCACAAATTAGGTCTCTTGCAATTTAGAACATCATAACTCGGTGTATTCTGGCATATTACTCACAAATTCATTGTACTGAAGCTTACCACACTAGAATTGAGTGTTTTCTGGCCTATTAAACATGATTTCGTTGTATTGCAGCTTAATACATCAGAACACTGGTGTATTACTCCAAAATTAGGTCTCTTGCTGGTTAGTACGTCAAAACGCAATGTATTCTAGCATATTACTCACAAATTCATTGTACTGAAACTTACTACACTAGAATTGAGTGTATTCTGGCCTGTTACACATGATGTCGTTGTATTGCAGCTTAATACGTCAGAACACTGGTGTATTTCTCACAAATTAGGTCTTTTGCTGTTTAGTACGACAAAACACTTTGTATTCTGGAATATTACTCACAAATTCATTGTACTGAAGCTTACCACACTAGAATTGAGTGTTTTCTGGCCTATTACACATAATTTCGTTGTATTGCAGCTTAATACGTCAGAACACTGGTGTATTACTCAAAAATTAGGTCTCTTGCTGTTTAGTACGTCAAAACTATATGTATTCTGGAATATTACTCACAAATTCATTGTACTGAAGCTTACTACACTAGAATTGAATGTATTCTGGCCTATTACACATTAATTCGTTGTATTGCAGCTTAATACGTCAGAACACTGGTGTATTACTCACAAATGTGATCTCTTGCTGTTTAGTACGTCAAAACTCCATGTATTCTGGCATATTACTCACAAATTCATTGTACTGAAGCTTACTACACTAGAATTGAGTGTATTCTGGCCTATTACACATGATTTCGTTGTATTGCAGCTTAATACCTCAGAACACTGGCGTATTACTCACAAATTAGGTCTCTTGCTGTTTAGAACATCAAAGCTGCATGTATTCTGGCATATTACTCACAAATTCATTGTACTGAAGCTTACGACACTAGAATTGAGTGTATTCTGGCCTATTACACATGATTTCGTTGTATTGCAGCTTAATACGTCAGAAAACTGGTGTATTACTCACAAATTAGGTATCTTGCTGTTTAGTACGTCAAAACTATATGTATTCTGGAATATTACTCACAAATTCATTGTACTGAAGCTTACTACACTAGAATTAAATGTATTCTGGCCTATTACACATGATTTCGTTGTATTGCAGCTTAATACGTCAGAACACTGGTGTATTACTCACACATTAGGTCTCTTGCTGTATAGTACGTCAAAACTCCATGTATTCTTTCATATTACTCACAAAATCATTGTACTGAAGCTTAAAACACTAGAATTAAGTGTGTTCTGTCCTATTACACATGATTTCGTTGTATTTCAGCTGAATACGTCAGAACACTGGCGTATTACTCACAAATTAGGTCTCTTGCAATTTAGAACGTCATAACTCGGTGTATTCTGGCATATTACTCACATATTCATTGTACTGAAGCTTACTACACTAGAATTGAGTGTATTCTAGCCTATTACACATGATTTCGTTGTATTGCAGCTTAAAACGTTGGAACACTGGTGTATTACTCACAAATTAGGTCAATTGCTGTGTACTACGTCAAAACTGTGTGTATTCTGGCATATTACTCACAAATGAAGTGTACTGAAGCTTTCTACACCAGAAATTGTATTCTGGACACACGCATTTGGTGTATTGTAGCTTATTTCCTTAGAACTGGCGTATTAAACTCGAATTGGGTGTATTGTAGTTTAGTATGCCAAATATCGGTGTATTCTGGCATATTACTCACAAATTCATTGTACTGAAGCTTTCTACACCAGAAATTGTATTCTGGACACACGCATTTGGTGTATTGTAGCTTACTACGTCTTAACTCTACCGTATTACACACGAATTGGGTTTATTGCAGTGTAGTATGCAAAATCTCATTGTATTCTGGCATATTACTCACAAATTCATTGTACTGAAGCTTACTACACTAGAACTCAGTGCATTCTGTCCTATTGCACACGAATTCGGTGTATTCGAGCCTACTACGTTAGAATTATGGCGTAGTACACACAAATTGAATACTGCAGTTTAGTACTCCTAAACGGTGTTATCTGTGATATTACTCACAAGAATTTTACTACACCATAACACAGGTTGTTCTGGCTTATTACATATGGTTTTGGTGTATTGCAGTTTTGTACATCAAACCACTAGCGTATTACACACAAATTATGTATATTGCAGTCTAGTACGTCAAAACTCGGTGTATTCTGGTATATTATTCACAAATTCATTGTACTGGCGCTTGCTATACTAGAATTGAGTGTATTCTGGCCTATTACACTTGATTTCGTTGCATTGCAGCTTAATAAGTCAGAACACTGGCGTATTACACACAAATTAGGTCTATTGCTGTTTAGTACGTCAAAACTGTGTGTATTCTGGTATATTACTCACATATTGGGTGTACTGAAGCTTTCTACACCAGAAATTGTATTCTGGACACAAGTATTTGGTGTATTGTAGCTTCATTGGCGTATGACGTAGAACTGGCGTATTACACTCGAATTGAGTGTATTGCAGTTTAGTACGCCAAAACTAGGTGTATTCTGGTATATTACTCACAAATTCATTGTACCGAAGCTTACTTCACTCAAATTGAATGTATTCTGGCCTATTACATAAGATTTCGTTGTATTGCAGCTTAATACGTCAGAACACTGGTGTATTTCTCACAAATTAGGTCTCTTGCTGTTTAGTACGTGAAAACTCTATGTATTCTGGCATATTACTCACAAATTCATTGTACTGAAGCTTACTACACTAGAATTGAGTGTATTCTGTCCTATTTCACATGATTTCGTTTTATTTCAGCTGAATACGTCAGAACACTGGCGTATTTCTCACAAATTAGGTCTTTTGCTGTTTAGTACGTCAAAACACTATATATTCTGGCATATTACTCACAAATTCATTGTACTGAAGCTTACCACACTAGAATTGAGTGTTTTCTGGCCTATTAAACATGATTTCGTTCTATTGCAGCTTAATACGTCAGAACACTGGTGCATTACTCAAAAATTAGGTCTCTTGCTGGTTAGGACGTCAAAACTCAATGTATTCTGGCATATTACTCACAAATTCATTGTACTGAAGCTTACTACACTAGAATTGAGTGTATTCTGGCCTATTACACATGATTTCGTTGTATTGCAGCTTAATACGTCAGAACACTGGCGTATTACTCACAAATTAGGTCTCTTGCAATTTAGAACATCATAACTCGGTGTATTCTGGCATATTACTCACAAATTCATTGTACTGAAGCTTACCACACTAGAATTGAGTGTTTTCTGGCCTATTAAACATGATTTCGTTGTATTGCAGCTTAATACATCAGAACACTGGTGTATTACTCCAAAATTAGGTCTCTTGCTGGTTAGTACGTCAAAACGCAATGTATTCTAGCATATTACTCACAAATTCATTGTACTGAAGCTTACTACACTAGAATTGAGTGTATTCTGGCCTATTACACATGATTTCGTTGTATTTCAGCTGAATACGTCAGAACACTGGCATATTACTCACAAATTCATTGTACTGAAACTTACTACACTAGAATTGAGTGTATTCTGGCCTATTACACATGATGTCGTTGTATTGCAGCTTAATACGTCAGAACACTGGTGTATTTCTCACAAATTAGGTCTTTTGCTGTTTAGTACGACAAAACACTTTGTATTCTGGAATATTACTCACAAATTCATTGTACTGAAGCTTACCACACTAGAATTGAGTGTTTTCTGGCCTATTACACATAATTTCGTTGTATTGCAGCTTAATACGTCAGAACACTGGTGTATTACTCAAAAATTAGGTCTCTTGCTGTTTAGTACGTCAAAACTATATGTATTCTGGAATATTACTCACAAATTCATTGTACTGAAGCTTACTACACTAGAATTGAATGTATTCTGGCCTATTACACATTAATTCGTTGTATTGCAGCTTAATACGTCAGAACACTGGTGTATTACTCACAAATGTGATCTCTTGCTGTTTAGTACGTCAAAACTCCATGTATTCTGGCATATTACTCACAAATTCATTGTACTGAAGCTTACTACACTAGAATTGAGTGTAGTCTGGCCTATTACACATGATTTCGTTGTATTGCAGCTTAATACCTCAGAACACTGGCGTATTACTCACAAATTAGGTCTTTTGCTGTTTAGAACATCAAAGCTGCATGTATTCTGGCATATTACTCACATATTCATTGTACTGAAGCTTACTACACTAGAATTGCTTGTATTCTGGCCTATTACACATTATGTCATTGTATTGCAGTTTAACACGTCAGAACAATGGTGTATTTCTCACAAATTAGGTCTTTTGCTGTTTAATACGTCAAAACTCCATGTATTCTGGCATATTACTCACAAATTCATTGTACTGAAGCTTACTACACTAGAATTGAGTGTATTCTGTCCTATTTCACATGATTTCGTTTTATTTCAGCTGAATACGTCAGAACACTGGCGTATTTCTCACAAATTAGGTCTTTTGCTGTTTAGTACGTCAAAACACTATATATTCTGGCATATTACTCACAAATTCATTGTACTGAAGCTTACCACACTAGAATTGAGTGTTTTCTGGCCTATTAAACATGATTTCGTTCTATTGCAGCTTAATACGTCAGAACACTGGTGCATTACTCAAAAATTAGGTCTCTTGCTGGTTAGGACGTCAAAACTCAATGTATTCTGGCATATTACTCACAAATTCATTGTACTGAAGCTTACTACACTAGAATTGAGTGTATTCTGGCCTATTACACATGATTTCGTTGTATTGCAGCTTAATACGTCAGAAAACTGGTGTATTACTCACAAATTAGGTCTCTTGCTGTTTAGTACGTCAAAACTATATGTATTCTGGAATATTACTCACAAATTCATTGTACTGAAGCTTACTACACTAGAATTGAATGTATTCTGGCCTATTACACATGATTTCGTTGTATTGCAGCTTAATACGTCAGAACACTGGTGTATTACTCACACATTAGGTCTCTTGCTGTATAGTACGTCAAAACTCCATGTATTCTTTCATATTACTCACAAAATCATTGTACTGAAGCTTAAAACACTAGAATTAAGTGTGTTCTGTCCTATTACACATGATTTCGTTGTATTTCAGCTGAATACGTCAGAACACTGGCGTATTACTCACAAATTAGGTCTCTTGCAATTTAGAACGTCATAACTCGGTGTATTCTGGCATATTACTCACATATTCATTGTACTGAAGCTTACTACACTAGAATTGAGTGTATTCTAGCCTATTACACATGATTTCGTTGTATTGCAGCTTAAAACGTTGGAACACTGGTGTATTACTCACAAATTAGGTCAATTGCTGTGTACTACGTCAAAACTGTGTGTATTCTGGCATATTACTCACAAATGAAGTGTACTGAAGCTTTCTACACCAGAAATTGTATTCTGGACACACGCATTTGGTGTATTGTAGCTTATTTCCTTAGAACTGCCGTATTAAACTCGAATTGGGTGTATTGTAGTTTAGTATGCCAAATATCGGTGTATTCTGGCATATTACTCACAAATTCATTGTACTGAAGCTTTCTACACCAGAAATTGTATTCTGGACACACGCATTTGGTGTATTGTAGCTTACTACGTCTTAACTCTACCGTATTACACACGAATTGGGTTTATTGCAGTGTAGTATGCAAAATCTCATTGTATTCTGGCATATTACTCACACATTCATTGTACTGAAGCTTACTACACTAGAACTCAGTGCATTCTGTCCTATTGCACACGAATTCGGTGTATTTGAGCTTACTACGTTAGAATTATGGCGTAGTACACACAAATTGAATACTGCAGTTTAGTACTCCTAAACGGTGTTATCTGTGATATTACTCACAAGAATTTTACTACACCATAACACAGGTTGTTCTGGCTTATTACATATGGTTTTGGTGTATTGCAGTTTTGTACATCAAACCACTAGCATATTACACACAAATTATGTATATTGCAGTCTAGTACGTCAAAACTCGGTGTATTCTGGTATATTATTCACAAATTCATTGTACTGGCGCTTGCTATACTAGAATTGAGTGTATTCTGGCCTATTACACTTGATTTCGTTGCATTGCAGCTTAATAAGTCAGAACACTGGCGTATTACACACAAATTAGGTCTATTGCTGTTTAGTACGTGAAAACTCTATGTATTCTGGCATATTACTCACAAATTCATTGTACTGAAGCTTACTACACTAGAATTGAGTGTATTCAGTCCAATTTCACATGATTTCGTTTTATTTCAGCTGAATACGTCAGAACACTGGCGTATTTCTCACAAATTAGGTCTTTTGCTGTTTAGTACGTCAAAACACTATATATTCTGGCATATTACTCACAAATTCATTGTACTGAAGCTTACCACACTAGAATTGAGTGTTTTCTGGCCTATTAAACATGATTTCGTTCTATTGCAGCTTAATACGTCAGAACACTGGTGCATTACTCAAAAATTAGGTCTCTTGCTGGTTAGGACGTCAAAACTCAATGTATTCTGGCATATTACTCACAAATTCATTGTACTGAAGCTTACTACACTAGAATTGAGTGTATTCTGGCCTATTACACATGATTTCGTTGTATTGCAGCTTAATACGTCAGAAAACTGGTGTATTACTCACAAATTAGGTCTCTTGCTGTTTATTACGTCAAAACTATATGTATTCTGGAATATTACTCACAAATTCATTGTACTGAAGCTTACTACACTAGAATTGAATGTATTCTGGCCTATTACACATGATTTCGTTGTATTGCAGCTTAATACGTCAGAACACTGGTGTATTACTCACACATTAGGTCTCTTGCTGTATAGTACGTCAAAACTCCATGTATTTTTCATATTACTCACAAAATCATTGTACTGAAGCTTAAAACACTAGAATTAAGTGTGTTCAGTCCTATTACACATGATTTCGTTGTATTTCAGCTGAATACGTCAGAACACTGGCGTATTACTCACAAATTAGGTCTCTTGCAATTTAGAACGTCATAACTCGGTGTATTCTGGCATATTACTCACATATTCATTGTACTGAAGCTTACTACACTAGAATTGAGTGTATTCTAGCCTATTACACATGATTTCGTTGTATTGCAGCTTAAAACGTTGGAACACTGGTGTATTACTCACAAATTAGGTCAATTGCTGTATACTACGTCAAAACTGTGTGTATTCTGGCATATTACTCACAAATGAAGTGTACTGAAGCTTTCTACACCAGAAATTGTATTCTGGACACACGCATTTGGTGTATTGTAGCTTATTTCCTTAGAACTGGCGTATTAAACTCGAATTGGGTGTATTGTAGTTTAGTATGCCAAATATCGGTGTATTCTGGCATATTACTCACAAATTCATTGTACTGAAGCTTTCTACACCAGAAATTGTATTCTGGACACACGCATTTGGTGTATTGTAGCTTACTACGTCTTAACTCTACCGTATTACACACGAATTGGGTTTATTGCAGTGTAGTATGCAAAATCTCATTGTATTCTGGCATATTACTCACACATTCATTGTACTGAAGCTTACTACACTAGAACTCAGTGCATTCTGTCCTATTGCACACGAATTCGGTGTATTTGAGCTTACTACGTTAGAATTATGGCGTAGTACACACAAATTGAATACTGCAGTTTAGTACTCCTAAACGGTGTTATCTGTGATATTACTCACAAGAATTTTACTACACCATAACATAGGTTGTTCTGGCTTATTACATATGGTTTTGGTGTATTGCAGTTTTGTACATCAAACCACTAGCGTATTACACACAAATTATGTATATTGCAGTCTAGTACGTAAAAACTCGGTGTATTCTGGTATATTATTCACAAATTCATTGTACTGGCGCTTGCTATACTAGAATTGAGTGTATTCTGGCCTATTACACTTGATTTCGTTGCATTGCAGCTTAATAAGTCAGAACACTGGCGTATTACACACAAATTAGGTCTATTGCTGTTTAGTACGTCAAAACTGTGTGTATTCTGGTATATTACTCACAAATTGTGTGTACTGCAGCTTACTACACCAGAAATTGTATTCTGGACACACGAATTTGTTGTATTGTAGCTTACTACGCTAGAACTCGTATTCTGGCATATTACTCACAAATTGAGTGTACTGCAGCTTACTAGAACAGAACTCTGTATATCTTGGCATTTTACACACTAATGTGGTGTATTGCAGCTTAATGCGTTAGAACTCGTTGTATTCTGGCATATTACTCACAAATTGGGTGTACTGCAGCTTATTACACCAGAAATTGTATTCTGGACACACGAATTTGGTGTAGTAGCTTACTATGTCAGAACTGGCTTAATGCACACGAATTGGGTCTATTGCAGTTTAGTACGCCAAAACTCAGTTATTCTGGCATATTACTCACAAATGCATTGTACTGAAGCTTACTACACTAGAATTGAGTGTATACTGGTCTATTACACATGATTTCATTGTAGTGCAGCTTAAAACGTCAGAACACTGGCGTAATACACCCAAATTAAGGTTTCTTGCTGTTTAGTACGTCATATCTCAGTGTATTCTTGCATATTACTCCCAAATTGGGTGTACTGCAGCTTACTACACCAGAAATTGTATTCTGGACACACGAATTTGTTGTATTGTCGTTAGAACTCGTATTCTGGCATATTAATCACAAATTGAGTGTACTGCAGCTTACTAGAACAGAACTCTGTATAACTTGGCATTTTACACACTAATGGGTGTATTGCATCTTAATGCGTTAGAACTCGTTGCATTCTGGCATTTTACTCAGAAATTGAGTGTACTGCAGCTTACTTCAATAGAACACATTGTATTCTTGAATTTTACAGACTAATTTGGTGTAGTTCAGCTTAAGACGTCAGCACTGGCGTTTTACACACAAATTAAGGTCTCTTGCTGTTTAGTACGTCAATCTCCGTGTATTCTTGCATATTACTCACAAATTGTGTGTACTGCAGCTTACTACACCAGAAATTGTATTCTGGACACACGAATTTGTTGTATTGTAGCTTACTACGTTAGAACTCGTATTCTGGCATATTACTCACAAATTGAGTGTACTGCAGCTTACTAGAACAGACCTCTGTATATCTTGGCATTTTACACACTAATGTGGTGTATTGCAGCTTAATGCGTTAGAACTCGTTGTATTCTGGCATATTACTCAGAAATTGAGTGTATTGCAGCTTACTTCAATAGAACACATTGTATCCTTGAAATTTACACACTAATTTATAGTAGTTCAGCTTAAGACTTCAGAACTGGCGTTTTACACCCAAATTAAGGTCTCTTGCTGTTTAGTACGTCATATCTCCGTGTATTCTGGCATATACTCACAGATTGGGTGTACTGCAGCTTATTACACCAGAAATTGTATTCTGGACACACGAATTTGGTGTAGTAGCTTACTATGTCAGAACTGGCTTAATGCACACGAATTGGGTCTATTGCAGTTTAGTACGCCAAAACTCAGTTATTCTGGCATATTACTCACAAATGCATTGTACTGAAGCTTACTACACTAGAATTGAGTGTATTCTGGTCTATTACACATGATTTCATTGTAGTGCAGCTTAAAACGTCAGAACACTGGCGTTTTACACACAAATTAAGGTCTCTTGCTGTTTAGTACGTCATATCTCCGTGTATTCTTGCATATTACTCACAAATTGGATGTATTGCAGCTTACTACACCAGAAATTGTATTCTGGACACACGAATTTGTTGTATTGTAGCTTACTACGTTAGAACTCGTATTCAGGCATATTACTCACAAATTGAGTGTACTGCAGCTTACTTCAATAGAACACATTGTATCCTTGAATTTTACAGACTAATTTGGTGTAGTTCAGCATAAGACGTCAGAACACTGGCGTTTTACACACAAATTAAGGTCTCTTGCTGTTTAGTACGTCAATCTCCGTGTATTCTTGCATATTACTCACAAATTGTGTGTACTGCAGCTTACTACACCAGAAATTGTATTCTGGACACACGAATTTGTTGTATTGTAGCTTACTACGCTAGAACTCGTATTCTGGCATATTACTCACAAATTGAGTGTATTGCAGCTTACTAGAACAGAACTCTGTATATCTTGGCATTTTACACACTAATGGGTGTATTGCAGCTTAATGCGTTAGAACTCGTTGCATTCTGGCATATTACTCAGAAATTGAGTGTACTGCAGCTTACTTCAACAGAACACATTGTATCCTTGAATTTTACAGACTAATTTGGTGTAGTTCAGCATGAGACGTCAGAACACTGCCGTTTTACACACAAATTAAGGTCTCTTGCTATTTAGTAGGTCATATCTCCGTGTATTCTTGCATATTACTCACAAATTGGGTGTACTGCAGCTTACTACACCAGAAATTGTATTCTGGACACACGAATTTGTTGTATTGTAGCTTACTACGTTAGAACTCGTATTCTGGCATATTAACTCACAAATTGAGTGTACTGCAGCTTACTAGAACAGAACTCTGTATATCTTGGCATTTTACACACTAATGTGGTGTATTGCAGCTTAATGCGTTAGAACTCGTTATATTCTGGCATATTACTCAGAAATTGGGTGTACTGCAGCTTATTACACCAGAAATTGTATTCTGGACACGAATTTGGTGTAGTAGCTTACTATGTCAGAACTGGCTTAATGCACACGAATTGGGTCTATTGCAGTTTAGTACGCCAAAACTCAGTTATTCTGGCATATTACTCACAAATGCATTGTACTGAAGCTTACTAAACTAGAATTGAGTGTATACTGGTCTATTACACATGATTTCATTGTAGTGCAGCTTAAAACGTCAGAACACTGGCGTAATACACCCAAATTAAGGTTTCTTGCTGTTTAGTACGTCATATCTCAGTGTATTCTTGCATATTACTCCCAAATTGGGTGTACTGCAGCTTACTACACCAGAAATTGTATTCTGGACACACGAATTTGTTGTATTGTAGCTTACTACGTTAGAACTCGTATTCTGGCATATTACTCACAAATTGAGTGTACTGCAGCTTACTAGAACAGAACTCTGTATAACTTGGCATTTTACACACTAATGGGTGTATTGCATCTTAATGCGTTAGAACTCGTTGCATTCTGGCATTTTACTCAGAAATTGAGTGTACTGCAGCTTACTTCAATAGAACACATTGTATCCTTGAATTTTACAGACTAATTTGGTGTAGTTCAGCTTAAGACGTCAGAACACTGGCGTTTTACACACATATTAAGGTCTCTTGCTGTTTAGTACGTCAATCTCCGTGTATTCTTGCATATTACTCACAAATTGTGTGTACTGCAGCTTACTACACCAGAAATTGTATTCTGGACACACGAATTTGTTGTATTGTAGCTTACTACGCTAGAACTCGTATTCTGGCATATTACTCACAAATTGAGTGTACTGCAGCTTACTAGAACAGAACTCTGTATATCTTGGCATTTTACACACTAATGGGTGTATTGCAGCTTAATGCGTTAGAACTCGTTGTATTCTGGCATATTACTCAGAAATTGGGTGTACTGCAGCTTATTACACCAGAAATTGTATTCTGGACACGAATTTGGTGTAGTAGCTTACTATGTCAGAACTGGCTTAATGCACACGAATTGGGTCTATTGCAGTTTAGTACGCCAAAACTCAGTTATTCTGGCATATTACTCACAAATGCATTGTATTGAAGCTTACTACACTAGAATTGAGTGTATACTGGTCTATTACACATGATTTCATTGTAGTGCAGCTTAAAACGTCAGAACACTGGCTAATACACCCAAATTAAGGTTTCTTGCTGTTTAGTACGTCATATCTCCGTGTATTCTTGCATATTACTCCCAAATTGGGTGTACTGCAGCTTACTACACCAGAAATTGTATTCTGGACACACGAATTTGTTGTATTGTCGTTAGAACTCGTATTCTGGCATATTACTCACAAATTGAGTGTACTGCAGCTTACTAGAACAGAACTCTGTATAACTTGGCATTTTACACACTAATGGGTGTATTGCATCTTAATGCGTTAGAACTCGTTGCATTCTGGCAATTTACTCAGAAATTGAGTGTACTGCAGCTTACTTCAATAGAACACATTGTATCCTTGAATTTTACAGACTAATTTGGTGTAGTTCAGCTTAAGACGTCAGAACACTGGCGTTTTACACACAAATTAAGGTCTCTTTCTGTTTAGTACGTCAATCTCCGTGTATTCTTGCATATTACTCACAAATTGTGTGTACTGCAGCTTACTACACCAGAAATTGTATTCTGGACACACGAATTTGTTGTATTGTAGCTTACTACGTTAGAACTCGTATTCTGGCATATTACTCACAAATTGAGTGTACTGCAGCTTACTAGAACAGACCTCTGTATATCTTGGCATTTTACACACTAATGTGGTGTATTGCTGCTTAATGCGTTAGAACTCGTTGTATTCTGGCATATTACTCAGAAATTGAGTGTATTGCAGCTTACTTCAATAGAACACATTGTATCTTGGCATTTTACACACTAATTTATAGTAGTTCAGCTTAAGACTTCAGAACTGGCGTTTTACACCCAAATTAAGGTCTCTTGCTGTTTAGTACGTCATATCTCCGTGTATTCTGGCATATTACTCACAAATTGGGTGTACTGCAGCTTATTACACCAGAAATTGTATTCTGGACACACGAATTTGGTGTAGTAGCTTACTATGTCAGAACTGGCTTAATGCACACGAATTTGGTCTATTGCAGTTTAGTACGCCAAAACTCAGTTATTCTGGCATATTACTCACAAATGCATTGTACTGAAGCTTACTACACTAGAATTGAGTGTATTCTGGTCTATTACACATGATTTCATTGTAGTGCAGCTTAAAACGTCAGAACACTGGCGTTTTACACACAAATTAAGGTCTCTTGCTGTTTAGTACGTCATATCTCCGTGTATTCTTGCATATTACTCACAAATTGGGTGTACTGCAGCTTACTACACCAGAAATTGTATTCTGGACACACGAATTTGTTGTATTGTAGCTTACTACGTTAGAACTCGTATTCTGGCATATTACTCACAAATTGAGTGTACTGCAGCTTACTAGAACAGAACTCTGTATATCTTGGCATTTTACACACTAATGGGTGTATTGCAGCTTAATGCGTTAGAACTCGTTGCATTCTGGCATATTACTCAGAAATTGAGTGTACTGCAGCTTACTTCAACAGAACACATTGTATCCTTGAATTTTACAGACTAATTTGGTGTAGTTCAGCATGAGACGTCAGAACATTGCCGTTTTACACACAAATTAAGGTCTCTTGCTATTTAGTAGGTCATATCTCCGTGTATTCTTGCATATTACTCACAAATTGGGTGTACTGCAGCTTACTACACCAGAAATTGTATTCTGGACACACGAATTTGTTGTATTGTAGCTTACTACGTTAGAACTCGTATTCTGGCATATTAACTCACAAATTGAGTGTACTGCAGCTTACTAGAACAGAACTCTGTATATCTTGGCATTTTACACACTAATGTGGTGTATTGCAGCTTAATGCGTTAGAACTCGTTGTATTCTGGCATATTACTCAGAAATTGGGTGTACTGCAGCTTATTACACCAGAAATTGTATTCTGGACACGAATTTGGTGTAGTAGCTTACTATGTCAGAACTGGCTTAATGCACACGAATTGGGTCTATTGCAGTTTAGTACGCCAAAACTCAGTTATTCTGGCATATTACTCACAAATGCATTGTACTGAAGCTTACTACACTAGAATTGAGTGTATACTGGTCTATTACACATGATTTCATTGTAGTGCAGCTTAAAACGTCAGAACACTGGCGTAATACACCCAAATTAAGGTTTCTTGCTGTTTAGTACGTCATATCTCAGTGTATTCTTGCATATTACTCCCAAATTGGGTGTACTGCAGCTTACTACACCAGAAATTGTATTCTGGACACACGAATTTGTTGTATTGTAGCTTACTACGTTATAACTCGTATTCTGGCATATTACTCACAAATTGAGTGTACTGCAGCTTACTAGAACAGAACTCTGTATATCTTGGCATTTTACACACTAATGGGTGTATTGCAGCTTAATGCGTTAGAACTCGTTGCATTCTGGCATATTACTCAGAAATTGAGTGTACTGCAGCTTACTTCAACAGAACACATTGTATCCTTGAATTTTACAGACTAATTTGGTGTAGTTCAGCATGAGACGTCAGAACACTGCCGTTTTACACACAAATTAAGGTCTC
The DNA here is from genome assembly GCA_034231615.1 of Meghimatium bilineatum. Classification (NCBI taxonomy): domain Eukaryota; kingdom Metazoa; phylum Mollusca; class Gastropoda; order Stylommatophora; family Philomycidae; genus Meghimatium; species Meghimatium bilineatum. The sequence continues at coordinate 31,517,605 of CM067307.1, forward strand.
TTGCTATTTAGTAGGTCATATCTCCGTGTATTCTTGCATATTACTCACAAATTGGGTGTACTGCAGCTTACTACACCAGAAATTGTATTCTGGACACACGAATTTGTTGTATTGTAGCTTACTACGTTATAACTCGTATTCTGGCATATTAACTCACAAATTGAGTGTACTGCAGCTTACTAGAACAGAACTCTGTATATCTTGGCATTTTACACACTAATGTGGTGTATTGCAGCTTAATGCGTTAGAACTCGTTGTATTCTGGCATATTACTCAGAAATTGGGTGTACTGCAGCTTATTACACCAGAAATTGTATTCTGGACACGAATTTGGTGTAGTAGCTTACTATGTCAGAACTGGCTTAATGCACACGAATTGGGTCTATTGCAGTTTAGTACGCCAAAACTCAGTTATTCTGGCATATTACTCACAAATGCATTGTACTGAAGCTTACTACACTAGAATTGAGTGTATACTGGTCTATTACACATGATTTCATTGTAGTGCAGCTTAAAACGTCAGAACACTGGCGTAACACCCAAATTAAGGTTTCTTGCTGTTTAGTACGTCATATCTCAGTGTATTTTTGCATATTACTCCCAAATTGGGTGTACTGCAGCTTACTACACCAGAAATTGTATTCTGGACACACGAATTTGTTGTATTGTAGCTTACTACGTTAGAACTCGTATTCTGGCATATTACTCACAAATTGAGTGTACTGCAGCTTACTTCAATAGAACACATTGTATCCTTGAATTTTACAGACTAATTTGGTGTAGTTCAGCTTAAGACGTCAGAACACTGGCGTTTTACACACAAATTAAGGTCTCTTGCTGTTTAGTACGTCATATCTCCGTGTATTCTTGCATATTACTCACAAATTGGGTGTACTGCAGCTTACTACACCACAAATTGTATTCTGGACACACGAATTTGTTGTATTGTAGCTTACTACGTTAGAACTCGTATTCTGGCATATTACTCACAAATTGAGTGTACTGCAGCTTACTAGAACAGAACTCTGTATATCTTGGCATTTTACACACTAATGGATGTATTGCAGCTTAATGCGTTAGAACTCGTTGCATTCTGGCATATTACTCAGAAATTGAGTGTACTGCAGCTTACTTCAACAGAACACATTGTATCCTTGAATTTTACAGACTAATTTGGTGTAGTTCAGCATGAGACGTCAGAACACTGCCGTTTTACACACAAATTAAGGTCTCTTGCTATTTAGTAGGTCATATCTCCGTGTATTCTTGCATATTACTCACAAATTGGGTGTACTGCAGCTTACTACACCAGAAATTGTATTCTAGACACACGAATTTGTTGTATTGTAGCTTACTACGTTAGAACTCGTATTCTGGCATATTAACTCACAAATTGAGTGTACTGCAGCTTACTAGAACAGAACTCTGTATATCTTGGCATTTTACACACTAATGTGGTGTATTGCAGCTTAATGCGTTAGAACTCGTTGTATTCTGGCATATTACTCAGAAATTGGGTGTACTGCAGCTTATTACACCAGAAATTGTATTCTGGACACGAATTTGGTGTAGGAGCTTACTATGTCAGAACTGGCTTAATGCACACGAATTGGGTCTATTGCAGTTTAGTACGCCAAAACTCAGTTATTCTGGCATATTACTCACAAATGCATTGTACTGAAGCTTACTACACTAGAATTGAGTGTATTCTGGTCTATTACACATGATTTCATTGTAGTGCAGCTTAAAACGTCAGAACACTGGCGTTTTACACACAAATTAAGGTCTCTTGCTGTTTAGTACGATATATCTCCGTGTATTCTTGCATATTACTCACAAATTGGGTGTACTGCAGCTTACTACACCAGAAATTGTATTCTGGACACACGAATTTGTTGTATTGTAGCTTACTACGCTAGAACTCGTATTCTGGCATATTACTCACAAATTGAGTGTACTGCAGCTTACTAGAACAGAACTCTGTATATCTTGGCATTTTACACACTAATGTGGTGTATTGCAGCTTAATGCGTTAGAACTCGTTGTATTCTGGCATATTACTCAGAAATTGGGTGTACTGCAGCTTATTACACCAGAAATTGTATTCTGGACACGAATTTGGTGTAGTAGCTTACTATGTCAGAACTGGCTTAATGCACACGAATTGGGTCTATTGCAGTTTAGTACGCCAAAACTCAGTTATTCTGGCATATTACTCACAAATGCATTGTACTGAAGCTTACTACACTAGAATTGAGTGTATACTGGTCTATTACACATGATTTCATTGTAGTGCAGCTTAAAACGTCAGAACACTGGCGTAATACACCCAAATTAAGGTTTCTTGCTGTTTAGTACGTCATATCTCAGTGTATTCTTGCATATTACTCCCAAATTGGGTGTACTGCAGCTTACTACACCAGAAATTGTATTCTGGACACACGAATTTGTTGTATTGTAGCTTACTACGTTAGAACTCGTATTATGGCATATTACTCACAAATTGAGTGTACTGCAGCTTACTAGAACAGAACTCTGTATAACTTGGCATTTTACACACTAATGGGTGTATTGCATCTTAATGCGTTAGAACTCGTTGCATTCTGGCATTTTACTCAGAAATTGAGTGTACTGCAGCTTACTTCAATAGAACACATTGTATCCTTGAATTTTACAGACTAATTTGGTGTAGTTCAGCTTAAGACGTCAGAACACTGGCGTTTTATAAACAAATTAAGGTCTCTTGCTGTTTAGTACGTCAATCTCCGTGTATTCTTGCATATTACTCACAAATTGTGTGTACTGCAGCTTACTACACCAGAAATTGTATTCTGGACACACGAATTTGTTGTATTGTAGCTTACTACGCTAGAACTCGTATTCTGGCATATTACTCACAAATTGAGTGTACTGCAGCTTACTAGAACAGAACTCTGTATATCTTGGCATTTTACACACTAATGGGTGTATTGCAGCTTAATGCGTTAGAACTCGTTGCATTCTGGCATATTACTCAGAAATTGAGTGTACTGCAGCTTACTTCAACAGAACACATTGTATCCTTGAATTTTACAGACTAATTTGGTGTAGTTCAGCATGAGACGTCAGAACACTGCCGTTTTACACACAAATTAAGGTCTCTTGCTATTTAGTAGGTCATATCTCCGTGTATTCTTGCATATTACTCACAAATTGGGTGTACTGCAGCTTACTACACCAGAAATTGTATTCTGGACACACGAATTTGTTGTATTGTAGCTTACTACGTTAGAACTCGTATTCTGGCATATTAACTCACAAATTGAGTGTACTGCAGCTTACTAGAACTCTGTATATCTTGGCATTTTACACACTAATGTGGTGTATTGCAGCTTAATGCGTTAGAACTCGTTGTATTCTGGCATATTACTCAGAAATTGGGTGTACTGCAGCTTATTACACCAGAAATTGTATTCTGGACACGAATTTGGTGTAGTAGCTTACTATGTCAGAACTGGCTTAATGCACACGAATTGGGTCTATTGCAGTTTAGTACGCCAAAACTCAGTTATTCTGGCATATTACTCACAAATGCATTGTACTGAAGCTTACTACACTAGAATTGAGTGTATACTGGTCTATTACACATGATTTCATTGTAGTGCAGCTTAAAACGTCAGAACACTGGCGTAATACACCCAAATTAAGGTTTCTTGCTGTTTAGTACGTCATATCTCAGTGTATTCTTGCATATTACTCCCAAATTGGGTGTACTGCAGCTTACTACACCAGAAATTGTATTCTGGACACACGAATTTGTTGTATTGTAGCTTACTACGTTAGAACTCGTATTCTGGCATATTAACTCACAAATTGAGTGTACTGCAGCTTACTAGAACAGAACTCTGTATAACTTGGCATTTTACACACTAATGGGTGTATTGCAGCTTAATGCATTAGAACTCGTTGCATTCTGGCATATTACTCAGAAATTGAGTGTACTGCAGCTTACTTCAACAGAACACATTGTATCCTTGAATTTTACAGACTAATTTGGTGTAGTTCAGCATGAGACGTCAGAACACTGCCGTTTTACACACAAATTAAGGTCTCTTGCTATTTAGTAGGTCATATCTCCGTGTATTCTTGCATATTACTCACAAATTGGGTGTACTGCAGCTTACTACACCAGAAATTGTATTCTGGACACACGAATTTGTTGTATTGTAGCTTACTACGTTAGAACTCGTATTCTGGCATATTAACTCACAAATTGAGTGTACTGCAGCTTACTAGAACAGAACTGTATATCTTGGCATTTTACACACTAATGTGGTGTATTGCAGCTTAATGCGTTAGAACTCGTTGTATTCTGGCATATTACTCAGAAATTGGGTGTACTGCAGCTTATTACACCAGAAATTGTATTCTGGACACGAATTTGGTGTAGTAGCTTACTATGTCAGAACTGGCTTAATGCACACGAATTGGGTCTATTGCAGTTTAGTACGCCAAAACTCAGTTATTCTGGCATATTACTCACAAATGCATTGTACTGAAGCTTACTACACTAGAATTGAGTGTATTCTGGTCTATTACACATGATTTCATTGTAGTGCAGCTTAAGACGTCAGAACACTGGCGTTTTACACACAAATTAAGGTCTCTTGCTGTTTAGTACGTCAATCTCCGTGTATTCTTGCATATTACTCACAAATTGTGTGTACTGCAGCTTACTACACCAGAAATTGTATTCTGGACACACGAATTTGTTGTATTGTAGCTTACTACGTTATAACTCGTATTCTGGCATATTAACTCACAAATTGAGTGTACTGCAGCTTACTAGAAGAGAACTCTGTATATCTTGCATTTTACACACTAATGTGGTGTATTGCAGCTTAATGCGTTAGAACTCGTTGTATTCTGGCATATTACTCAGAAATTGGGTGTACTGCAGCTTATTACACCAGAAATTGTATTCTGGACACGAATTTGGTGTAGTAGCTTACTATGTCAGAACTGGCTTAATGCACACGAATTGGGTCTATTGCAGTTTAGTACGCCAAAACTCAGTTATTCTGGCATATTACTCACAAATGCATTGTACTGAAGCTTACTACACTAGAATTGAGTGTATACTGGTCTATTACACATGATTTCATTGTAGTGCAGCTTAAAACGTCAGAACACTGGCGTAATACTCCCAAATTAAGGTTTCTTGCTGTTTAGTACGTCATATCTCCGTGTATTCTTACATATTACTCCCAAATTGGGTGTACTGCAGCTTACTACACCAGAAATTGTATTCTGGACACACGAATTTGTTGTATTGTAGCTTACTACGTTAGAACTCGTATTCTGGCATATTACTCACAAATTGAGTGTACTGCAGCTTACTAGAACAGAACTCTGTATATCTTGGCATTTTACACACTAATGGGTGTATTGCAGCTTAATGCGTTAGAACTCGTTGCATTCTGGCATATTACTCAGAAATTGAGTGTACTGCAGCTTACTTCAACAGAACACATGGTATCCTTGAATTTTACAGACTAATTTGGTGTAGTTCAGCATGAGACGTCAGAACACTGCCGTTTTACACACAAATTAAGGTCTCTTGCTATTTAGTAGGTCATATCTCCGTGTATTCTTGCATATTACTCACAAATTGGGTGTACTGCAGCTTACTACACCAGAAATTGTATTCTGGACACACGAATTTGTTGTATTGTAGCTTACTACGTTAGAACTCGTATTCTGGCATATTAACTCACAAATTGAGTGTACTGCAGCTTACTAGAACAGAACTGTATATCTTGGCATTTTACACACTAATGTGGTGTATTGCAGCTTAATGCGTTAGAACTCGTTGTATTCTGGCATATTACTCAGAAATTGGGTGTACTGCAGCTTATTACACCAGAAATTGTATTCTGGACACGAATTTGGTGTAGTAGCTTACTATGTCAGAACTGGCTTAATGCACACGAATTGGGTCTATTGCAGTTTAGTACGCCAAAACTCAGTTATTCTGGCATATTACTCACAAATGCATTGTACTGAAGCTTACTACACTAGAATTGAGTGTATACTGGTCTATTACACATGATTTCATTGTAGTGCAGCTTAAAACGTCAGAACACTGGAGTAATACACCCAAATTAAGGTTTCTTGCTGTTTAGTACGTCATATCTCCGTGTATTCTTGCATATTACTCCCAAATTGGGTGTACTGCAGCTTACTACACCAGAAATTGTATTCTGGACACACGAATTTGTTGTATTGTAGCTTACTACGCTAGAACTCGTATTCTGGCATATTACTCACAAATTGAGTGTACTGCAGCTTACTAGAACAGAACTCTGTATATCTTGGCATTTTACACACTAATGGGTGTATTGCAGCTTAATGCGTTAGAACTCGTTGCATTCTGGCATTTTACTCAGAAATTGAGTGTACTGCAGCTTACTTCAATAGAACACATTGTATCCTTGAATTTTACAGACTAATTTGGTGTAGTTCAGCTTAAGACGTCAGAACACTGGCGTTTTACACAAAAATTAAGGTCTCTTGCTGTTTAGTACGTCAATCTCCGTGTATTCTTGCATATTACTCACAAATTGTGTGTACTGCAGCTTACTACATCAGAAATTGTATTCTGGACACACGCATTTGTTGTATTGTAGCTTACTACGTTAGAACTCGTATTCTGGCATATTACTCACAAATTGAGTGTACTGCAGCTTACTAGAACAGAACTCTGTATATCTTGGCATTTTACACACTAATGGGTGTATTGCAGCTTAATGCGTTAGAACTCGTTGCATTCTGGCATATTACTCAGAAATTGAGTGTACTGCAGCTTACTTCAACAGAACACATTGTATCCTTGAATTTTACAGACTAATTTGGTGTAGTTCAGCATGAGACGTCAGAACACTGCCGTTTTACACACAAATTAAGGTCTCTTGCTATTTAGTAGGTCATATCTCCGTGTATTCTTGCATATTACTCACAAATTGGGTGTACTGCAGCTTACTACACCAGAAATTGTATTCTGGACACACGAATTTGTTGTATTGTAGCTTACTACGTTAGAACTCGTATTCTGGCATATTAACTCACAAATTGAGTGTACTGCAGCTTACTAGAACAGAACTGTATATCTTGGCATTTTACACACTAATGTGGTGTATTGCAGCTTAATGCGTTAGAACTCGTTGTATTCTGGCATATTACTCAGAAATTGGGTGTACTGCAGCTTATTACACCAGAAATTGTATTCTGGACACGAATTTGGTGTAGTAGCTTACTGTCAGAACTGGCTTAATGCACACGAATTGGGTCTATTGCAGTTTAGTACGCCAAAACTCAGTTATTCTGGCATATTACTCACAAATGCATTGTACTGAAGCTTACTACACTAGAATTGAGTGTATACTGGTCTATTACACATGATTTCATTGTAGTGCAGCTTAAAACGTCAGAACACTGGCGTAATACACCCAAATTAAGGTTTCTTGCTGTTTAGTACGTCATATCTCAGTGTATTCTTGCATATTACTCCCAAATTGGGTGTACTGCAGCTTACTACACCAGAAATTGTATTCTGGACACACGAATTTGTTGTATTGTAGCTTACTACGTTAGAACTCGTATTCTGGCATATTAACTCACAAATTGAGTGTACTGCAGCTTACTAGAACAGAACTCTGTATAACTTGGCATTTTACACACTAATGGGTGTATTGCAGCTTAATGCATTAGAACTCGTTGCATTCTGGCATTTTACTCAGAAATTGAGTGTACTGCAGCTCACTTCAATAGAACACATTGTATCCTTGAATTTTACAGACTAATTTGGTGTAGTTCAGCTTAAGACGTCAGAACACTGGCGTTTTACACAAAAATTAAGGTCTCTTGCTGTTTAGTACGTTAATCTCCGTGTATTCTTGCATATTACTCACAAATTGTGTGTACTGCAGCTTACTACATCAGAAATTGTATTCTGGACACACGAATTTGTTGTATTGTAGCTTACTACGTTAGAACTCGTATTCTGGCATATTACTCACAAATTGAGTGTACTGCAGCTTACTAGAACAGAACTCTGTATATCTTGGCATTTTACACACTAATGTGGTGTATTGCAGCTTAATGCGTTAGAACTCGTTGTATTCTGGCATATTACTCAGAAATTGGGTGTACTGCAGCTTATTACACCAGAAATTGTATTCTGGACACGAATTTGGTGTAGTAGCTTACTATGTCAGAACTGGCTTAATGCACACGAATTGGGTCTATTGCAGTTTAGTACGCCAAAACTCAGTTATTCTGGCATATTACTCACAAATGCATTGTACTGAAGCTTACTACACTAGAATTGAGTGTATACTGGTCTATTACACATGATTTCATTGTAGTGCAGCTTAAAACGTCAGAACACTGGCGTAATACACCCAAATTAAGGTTTCTTGCTGTTTAGTACTTCATATCTCCGTGTATTCTTACATATTACTCCCAAATTGGGTGTACTGCAGCTTACTACACCAGAAATTGTATTCTGGACACACGAATTTGTTGTATTGTAGCTTACTACGTTAGAACTCGTATTCTGGCATATTACTCACAAATTGAGTGTACTGCAGCTTACTGGAACAGAACTCTGTATATCTTGGCATTTTACACACTAATGTGGTGTATTGCAGCTTAATGCGTTAGAACTCGTTGTATTCTGGCATACTACTCAGAAATTGGGTGTACTGCAGCTTATTACACCAGAATTTGTATTCTGGACACGAATTTGGTGTAGTAGCTTAATATGTCAGAACTGGCTTAATGCACACGAATTGGGTCTATTGCAGTTTAGTACGCCAAAACTCAGTTATTCTGGCATATTACTCACAAATGCATTGTACTGAAGCTTACTACACTAGAATTGAGTGTATACTGGTCTATTACACATGATTTCATTGTAGTGCAGCTTAAAACGTCAGAACACTGGAGTAATACACCCAAATTAAGGTTTCTTGCTGTTTAGTACGTCATATCTCCGTGTATTCTTGCATATTACTCCCAAATTGGGTGTACTGCAGCTTACTACACCAGAATTTGTATTCTGGACACACGAATTTGTTGTATTGTAGCTTACTACGCTAGAACTCGTATTCTGGCATATTACTCACAAATTGAGTGTACTGCAGCTTACTAGAACAGAACTCTGTATATCTTGGCATTTTACACACTAATGGGTGTATTGCAGCTTAATGCGTTAGAACTCGTTGCATTCTGGCATATTACTCAGAAATTGAGTGTACTGCAGCTTACTTCAACAGAACACATGGTATCCTTGAATTTTACAGACTAATTTGGTGTAGTTCAGCATGAGACGTCAGAACACTGCCGTTTTACACACAAATTAAGGTCTCTTGCTATTTAGTAGGTCATATTTCCGTGTATTCTTGCATATTACTCACAAATTGGGTGTACTGCAGCTTACTACACCAGAAATTGTATTCTGGACACACGAATTTGTTGTATTGTAGCTTACTACGTTAGAACTCGTATTCTGGCATATTAACTCACAAATTGAGTGTACTGCAGCTTACTAGAACAGAACTGTATATCTTGGCATTTTACACACTAATGTGGTGTATTGCAGCTTAATGCGTTAGAACTCGTTGTATTCTGGCATATTACTCAGAAATTGGGTGTACTGCAGCTTATTACACCAGAAATTGTATTCTGGACACGAATTTGGTGTAGTAGCTTACTATGTCAGAACTGGCTTAATGCACACGATTTGGGTCTATTGCAGTTTAGTACGCCAAAACTCAGTTATTCTGGCATATTACTCACAAATGCATTGTACTGAAGCTTACTACACTAGAATTGAGTGTATACTGGTCTATTACACATGATTTCATTGTAGTGCAGCTTAAAACGTCAGAACACTGGAGTAATACACCCAAATTAAGGTTTCTTGCTGTTTAGTACGTCATATCTCCGTGTATTCTTGCATATTACTCCCAAATTGGGTGTACTGCAGCTTACTACACCAGAAATTGTATTCTGGACACACGAATTTGTTGTATTGTAGCTTACTACGCTAGAACTCGTATTCTGGCATATTACTCACAAATTGAGTGTACTGCAGCTTACTAGAACAGAACTCTGTATATCTTGGCATTTTACACACTAATGGGTGTATTGCAGCTTAATGCGTTAGAACTCGTTGCATTCTGGCATTTTACTCAGAAATTGAGTGTACTGCAGCTTACTTCAATAGAACACATTGTATCCTTGAATTTTACAGACTAATTTGGTGTAGTTCAGCTTAAGACGTCAGAACACTGGCGTTTTACACAAAAATTAAGGTCTCTTGCTGTTTAGTACGTCAATCTCCGTGTATTCTTGCATATTACTCACAAATTGTGTGTACTGCAGCTTACTACATCAGAAATTGTATTCTGGACACACGCATTTGTTGTATTGTAGCTTACTACGTTAGAACTCGTATTCTGGCATATTACTCACAAATTGAGTGTACTGCAGCTTACTAGAACAGAACTCTGTATATCTTGGCATTTTACACACTAATGGGTGTATTGCAGCTTAATGCGTTAGAACTCGTTGCATTCTGGCATATTACTCAGAAATTGAGTGTACTGCAGCTTACTTCAACAGAACACATTGTATCCTTGAATTTTACAGACTAATTTGGTGTAGTTCAGCATGAGACGTCAGAACACTGCCGTTTTACACACAAATTAAGGTCTCTTGCTATTTAGTAGGTCATATCTCCGTGTATTCTTGCATATTACTCACAAATTGGGTGTACTGCAGCTTACTACACCAGAAATTGTATTCTGGACACACGAATTTGTTGTATTGTAGCTTACTACGTTAGAACTCGTATTCTGGCATATTAACTCACAAATTGAGTGTACTGCAGCTTACTAGAACAGAACTGTATATCTTGGATTTTTACACACTAATGTGGTGTATTGCATCTTAATGCGTTAGAACTCGTTGTATTCTGGCATATTACTCAGAAATTGGGTGTACTGCAGCTTATTACACCAGAAATTGTATTCTGGACACGAATTTGGTGTAGTAGCTTACTGTCAGAACTGGCTTAATGCACACGAATTGGGTCTATTGCAGTTTAGTACGCCAAAACTCAGTTATTCTGGCATATTACTCACAAATGCATTGTACTGAAGCTTACTACACTAGAATTGAGTGTATACTGGTCTATTACACATGATTTCATTGTAGTGCAGCTTAAAACGTCAGAACACTGGCGTAATACACCCAAATTAAGGTTTCTTGCTGTTTAGTACGTCATATCTCAGTGTATTCTTGCATATTACTCCCAAATTGGGTGTACTGCAGCTTACTACACCAGAAATTGTATTCTGGACACACGAATTTGTTGTATTGTAGCTTACTACGTTAGAACTCGTATTCTGGCATATTAACTCACAAATTGAGTGTACTGCAGCTTACTAGAACAGAACTCTGTATAACTTGGCATTTTACACACTAATGGGTGTATTGCAGCTTAATGCATTAGAACTCGTTGCATTCTGGCATTTTACTCAGAAATTGAGTGTACTGCAGCTCACTTCAATAGAACACATTGTATCCTTGAATTTTACAGACTAATTTGGTGTAGTTCAGCTTAAGACGTCAGAACACTGGCGTTTTACACAAAAATTAAGGTCTCTTGCTGTTTAGTACGTTAATCTCCGTGTATTCTTGCATATTACTCACAAATTGTGTGTACTGCAGCTTACTACATCAGAAATTGTATTCTGGACACACGAATTTGTTGTATTGTAGCTTACTACGTTAGAACTCGTATTCTGGCATATTACTCACAAATTGAGTGTACTGCAGCTTACTAGAACAGAACTCTGTATATCTTGGCATTTTACACACTAATGTGGTGTATTGCAGCTTAATGCGTTAGAACTCGTTGTATTCTGGCATATTACTCAGAAATTGGGTGTACTGCAGCTTATTACACCAGAAATTGTATTCTGGACACGAATTTGGTGTAGTAGCTTACTATGTCAGAACTGGCTTAATGCACACGAATTGGGTCTATTGCAGTTTAGTACGCCAAAACTCAGTTATTCTGGCATATTACTCACAAATGCATTGTACTGAAGCTTACTACACTAGAATTGAGTGTATACTGGTCTATTACACATGATTTCATTGTAGTGCAGCTTAAAACGTCAGAACACTGGCGTAATACACCCAAATTAAGGTTTCTTGCTGTTTAGTACTTCATATCTCCGTGTATTCTTACATATTACTCCCAAATTGGGTGTACTGCAGCTTACTACACCAGAAATTGTATTCTGGACACACGAATTTGTTGTATTGTAGCTTACTACGTTAGAACTCGTATTCTGGCATATTACTCACAAATTGAGTGTACTGCAGCTTACTAGAACAGAACTCTGTATATCTTGGCATTTTACACACTAATGTGGTGTATTGCAGCTTAATGCGTTAGAACTCGTTGTATTCTGGCATACTACTCAGAAATTGGGTGTACTGCAGCTTATTACACCAGAATTTGTATTCTGGACACGAATTTGGTGTAGTAGCTTAATATGTCAGAACTGGCTTAATGCACACGAATTGGGTCTATTGCAGTTTAGTACGCCAAAACTCAGTTATTCTGGCATATTACTCACAAATGCATTGTACTGAAGCTTACTACACTAGAATTGAGTGTATACTGGTCTATTACACATGATTTCATTGTAGTGCAGCTTAAAACGTCAGAACACTGGAGTAATACACCCAAATTAAGGTTTCTTGCTGTTTAGTACGTCATATCTCCGTGTATTCTTGCATATTACTCCCAAATTGGGTGTACTGCAGCTTACTACACCAGAATTTGTATTCTGGACACACGAATTTGTTGTATTGTAGCTTACTACGCTAGAACTCGTATTCTGGCATATTACTCACAAATTGAGTGTACTGCAGCTTACTAGAACAGAACTCTGTATATCTTGGCATTTTACACACTAATGGGTGTATTGCAGCTTAATGCGTTAGAACTCGTTGCATTCTGGCATTTTACTCAGAAATTGAGTGTACTGCAGCTTACTTCAATAGAACACATTGTATCCTTGAATTTTACAGACTAATTTGGTGTAGTTCAGCTTAAGACGTCAGAACACTGGCGTTTTACACAAAAATTAAGGTCTCTTGCTGTTTAGTACGTCAATCTCCGTGTATTCTTGCATATTACTCACAAATTGTGTGTACTGCAGCTTACTACATCAGAAATTGTATTCTGGACACACGCATTTGTTGTATTGTAGCTTACTACGTTAGAACTCGTATTCTGGCATATTACTCACAAATTGAGTGTACTGCAGCTTACTAGAACAGAACTCTGTATATCTTGGCATTTTACACACTAATGGGTGTATTGCAGCTTAATGCGTTAGAACTCGTTGCATTCTGGCATATTACTCAGAAATTGAGTGTACTGCAGCTTACTTCAACAGAACACATTGTATCCTTGAATTTTACAGACTAATTTGGTGTAGTTCAGCATGAGACGTCAGAACACTGCCGTTTTACACACAAATTAAGGTCTCTTGCTATTTAGTAGGTCATATCTCCGTGTATTCTTGCATATTACTCACAAATTGGGTGTACTGCAGCTTACTACACCAGAAATTGTATTCTGGACACACGAATTTGTTGTATTGTAGCTTACTACGTTAGAACTCGTATTCTGGCATATTAACTCACAAATTGAGTGTACTGCAGCTTACTAGAACAGAACTCTGTATATCTTGGCATTTTACACACTAATGTGGTGTATTGCAGCTTAATGCGTTAGAACTCGTTGTATTCTGGCATATTACTCAGAAATTTGGTGTACTGCAGCTTATTACACCAGAAATTGTATTCTGGACACGAATTTGGTGTAGTAGCTTACTATGTCAGAACTGGCTTAATGCACACGAATTGGGTCTATTGCAGTTTAGTACGCCAAAACTCAGTTATTCTGGCATATTACTCACAAATGCATTGTACTGAAGCTTACTACACTAGAATTGAGTGTATTCTGGTCTATTACACATGAAATCATTGTAGTGCAGCTTAAGACGTCAGAACACTGGCGTTTTACACACAAATTAAGGTCTCTTGCTGTTTAGTACGTCAATCTCCGTGTATTCTTGCATATTACTCACAAATTGTGTGTACTGCAGCTTACTACACCAGAAATTGTATTCTGGACACACGAATTTGTTGTATTGTAGCTTACTACGTTAGAACTCGTATTCTGGCATATTAACTCACAAATTGAGTGTACTGCAGCTTACTAGAAGAGAACTCTGTATATCTTGCATTTTACACACTAATGTGGTGTATTGCAGCTTAATGCGTTAGAACTCGTTGTATTCTGGCATATTACTCAGAAATTGGGTGTACTGCAGCTTATTACACCAGAAATTGTATTCTGGACACGAATTTGGTGTAGTAGCTTACTGTGTCAGAACTGGCTTAATGCACACGAATTGGGTCTATTGCAGTTTAGTACGCCAAAACTCAGTTATTCTGGCATATTACTCACAAATGCATTGTACTGAAGCTTACTACACTAGAATTGAGTGTATACTGGTCTATTACACATGATTTCATTGTAGTGCAGCTTAAAACGTCAGAACACTGGCGTAATACACCCAAATTAAGGTTTCTTGCTGTTTAGTACGTCATATCTCCGTGTAATCTTACATATTACTCCCAAATTGGGTGTACTGCAGCTTACTACACCAGAAATTGTATTCTGGACACACGAATTTGTTGTATTGTAGCTTACTACGTTAGAACTCGTATTCTGGCATATTACTCACAAATTGAGTGTACTGCAGCTTACTAGAACAGAACTCTGTATATCTTGGCATTTTACACACTAATGGGTGTATTGCAGCTTAATGCGTTTGAACTCGTTGCATTCTAGCATATTACTCAGAAATTGAGTGTACTGCAGCTTACTTCAACAGAACACATGGTATCCTTGAATTTTACAGACTAATTTGGTGTAGTTCAGCATGAGACGTCAGAACACTGCCGTTTTACACACAAATTAAGGTCTCTTGCTTTTTAGTAGGTCATATCTCCGTGTATTCTTGCATATTACTCACAAATTGGGTGTACTGCAGCTTACTACACCAGAAATTGTATTCTGGACACACGAATTTGTTGTATTGTAGCTTACTACGTTAGAACTCGTATTCTGGCATATTAACTCACAAATTGAGTGTACTGCAGCTTACTAGAACAGAACTGTATATCTTGGCATTTTACACACTAATGTGGTGTATTGCAGCTTAATGCGTTAGAACTCGTTGTATTCTGGCATATTACTCAGAAATTGGGTGTACTGCAGCTTATTACACCAGAAATTGTATTCTGGACACGAATTTGGTGTAGTAGCTTACTATGTCAGAACTGGCTTAATGCACACGAATTGGGTCTAATGCAGTTTAGTACGCCAAAACTCAGTTATTCTGGCATATTACTCACAAATGCATTGTACTGAAGCTTACTACACTAGAATTGAGTGTATACTGGTCTATTACACATGATTTCATTGTAGTGCAGCTTAAAACGTCAGAACACTGGCGTAATACACCCAAATTAAGGTTTCTTGCTGTTTAGTACGTCATATCTCAGTGTATTCTTGCATATTACTCCCAAATGTGGTGTACTGCAGCTTACTACACCAGAAATTGTATTCTGGACACACGAATTTGTTGTATTGTAGCTTACTACGTTAGAACTCGTATTCTGGCATATTAACTCACAAATTGAGTGTACTGCAGCTTACTAGAACAGAACTCTGTATAACTTGGCATTTTACACACTAATGGGTGTATTGCAGCTTAATGCATTAGAACTCGTTGCATTTTGGCATTTTACTCAGAAATTGAGTGTACTGCAGCTTACTTCAATAGAACACATTGTATCCTTGAATTTTACAGACTAATTTGGTGTAGTTCAGCTTAAGACGTCAGAACACTGGCGTTTTACACAAAAATTAAGGTCTCTTGCTGTTTAGTACGTCAATCTCCGTGTATTCTTGCATATTACTCACAAATTGTGTGTACTGCAGCTTACTACATCAGAAATTGTATTCTGGACACACGAATTTGTTGTATTGTAGCTTACTACGTTAGAACTCGTATTCTGGCATATTACTCACAAATTGAGTGTACTGCAGCTTACTAGAACAGAACTCTGTATATCTTGGCATTTTACACACTAATGTGGTGTATTGCAGCTTAATGCGTTAGAACTCGTTGTATTCTGGCATATTACTCAGAAATTGGGTGTACTGCAGCTTATTACACCAGAAATTGTATTCTGGACACGAATTTGGTGTAGTAGCTTACTATGTCAGAACTGGCTTAATGCACACGAATTGGGTCTATTGCAGTTTAGTACGCCAAAACTCAGTTATTCTGGCATATTACTCACAAATGCATTGTACTGAAGCTTACTACACTAGAATTGAGTGTATACTGGTCTATTACACATGATTTCATTGTAGTGCAGCTTAAAACGTCAGAACACTGGCGTAATACACCCAAATTAAGGTTTCTTGCTGTTTAGTACTTCATATCTCCGTGTATTCTTACATATTACTCCCAAATTGGGTGTACTGCAGCTTACTACACCAGAAATTGTATTCTGGACACACGAATTTGTTGTATTGTAGCTTACTACGTTAGAACTCGTATTCTGGCATATTAACTCACAAATTGAGTGTACTGCAGCTTACTAGAACAGAACTCTGTATAACTTGGCATTTTACACACTAATGGGTGTATTGCAGCTTAATGCATTAGAACTCGTTGCATTCTGGCATTTTACTCAGAAATTGAGTGTACTGCAGCTTACTTCAATAGAACACATTGTATCCTTGAATTTTACAGACTAATTTGGTGTAGTTCAGCTTAAGACGTCAGAACACTGGCGTTTTACACAAAAATTAAGGTCTCTTGCTGTTTAGTACGTCAATCTCCGTGTATTCTTGCATATTACTCACAAATTGTGTGTACTGCAGCTTACTACATCAGAAATTGTATTCTGGACACACGAATTTGTTGTATTGTAGCTTACTACGTTAGAACTCGTATTCTGGCATATTAACTCACAAATTGAGTGTACTGCAGCTTACTAGAACAGAACTCTGTATATCTTGGCATTTTACACACTAATGTGGTGTATTGCAGCTTAATGCGTTAGAACTCGTTGTATTCTGGCATATTACTCAGAAATTGGGTGTACTGCAGCTTATTACACCAGAAATTGTATTCTGGACACGAATTTGGTGTAGTAGCTTACTATGTCAGAACTGGCTTAATGCACACGAATTGGGTCTATTGCAGTTTAGTACGCCAAAACTCAGTTATTCTGGCATATTACTCACAAATGCATTGTACTGAAGCTTACTACACTAGAATTGAGTGTATACTGGTCTATTACACATGATTTCATTGTAGTGCAGCTTAAAACGTCAGAACACTGGCGTAATACACCCAAATTAAGGTTTCTTGCTGTTTAGTACTTCATATCTCCGTGTATTCTTACATATTACTCCCAAATTGGGTGTACTGCAGCTTACTACACCAGAAATTGTATTCTGGACACACGAATTTGTTGTATTGTAGCTTACTACGTTAGAACTCGTATTCTGGCATATTACTCACAAATTGAGTGTACTGCAGCTTACTAGAACTCTGTATATCTTGGCATTTTACACACTAATGGGTGTATTGCAGCTTAATGCGTTAGAACTCGTTGCATTCTGGCATATTACTCAGAAATTGAGTGTACTGCAGCTTACTTCAACAGAACACATTGTATCCTTGAATTTTACAGACTAATTTGGTGTAGTTCAGCATGAGACGTCAGAACACTGCCGTTTTACACACAAATTAAGGTCTCTTGCTATTTAGTAGGTCATATCTCCGTGTATTCTTGCATATTACTCACAAATTGGGTGTACTGCAGCTTACTACACCAGAAATTGTATTCTGGACACACGAATTTGTTGTATTGTAGCTTACTACGTTAGAACTCGTATTCTGGCATATTAACTCACAAATTGAGTGTACTGCAGCTTACTAGAACAGAACTGTATATCTTGGCATTTTACACACTAATGTGGTGTATTGCAGCTTAATGCGTTAGAACTCGTTGTATTCTGGCATATTACTCAGAAATTGGGTGTACTGCAGCTTATTACACCAGAAATTGTATTCTGGACACGAATTTGGTGTAGTAGCTTACTATGTCAGAACTGGCTTAATGCACACGAATTGGGTCTAATGCAGTTTAGTACGCCAAAACTCAGTTATTCTGGCATATTACTCACAAATGCATTGTACTGAAGCTTACTACACTAGAATTGAGTGTATACTGGTCTATTACACATGATTTCATTGTAGTGCAGCTTAAAACGTCAGAACACTGGCGTAATACACCCAAATTAAGGTTTCTTGCTGTTTAGTACGTCATATCTCAGTGTATTCTTGCATATTACTCCCAAATTGGATGTACTGCAGCTTACTACACCAGAAATTGTATTCTGGACACACGAATTTGTTGTATTGTAGCTTACTACGTTAGAACTCGTATTCTGGCATATTAACTCACAAATTGAGTGTACTGCAGCTTACTAGAACAGAACTCTGTATAACTTGGCATTTTACACACTAATGGGTGTATTGCAGCTTAATGCATTAGAACTCGTTGCATTCTGGCATTTTACTCAGAAATTGAGTGTACTGCAGCTTACTTCAATAGAACACATTGTATCCTTGAATTTTACAGACTAATTTGGTGTAGTTCAGCTTAAGACGTCAGAACACTGGCGTTTTACACAAAAATTAAGGTCTCTTGCTGTTTAGTACGTCAATCTCCGTGTATTCTTGCATATTACTCACAAATTGTGTGTACTGCAGCTTACTACATCAGAAATTGTATTCTGGACACACGAATTTGTTGTATTGTAGCTTACTACGTTAGAACTCGTATTCTGGCATATTACTCACAAATTGAGTGTACTGCAGCTTACTAGAACAGAACTCTGTATATCTTGGCATTTTACACACTAATGTGGTGTATTGCAGCTTAATGCGTTAGAACTCGTTGTATTCTGGCATATTACTCAGAAATTGGGTGTACTGCAGCTTATTACACCAGAAATTGTATTCTGGACACGAATTTGGTGTAGTAGCTTACTATGTCAGAACTGGCTTAATGCACACGAATTGGGTCTATTGCAGTTTAGTACGCCAAAACTCAGTTATTCTGGCATATTACTCACAAATGCATTGTACTGAAGCTTACTACACTAGAATTGAGTGTATACTGGTCTATTACACATGATTTCATTGTAGTGCAGCTTAAAACGTCAGAACACTGGCGTAATACACCCAAATTAAGGTTTCTTGCTGTTTAGTACTTCATATCTCCGTGTATTCTTACATATTACTCCCAAATTGGGTGTACTGCAGCTTACTACACCAGAAATTGTATTCTGGACACACGAATTTGTTGTATTGTAGCTTACTACGTTAGAACTCGTATTCTGGCATATTAACTCACAAATTGAGTGTACTGCAGCTTACTAGAACTGTATAACTTGGCATTTTACACACTAATGGGTGTATTGCAGCTTAATGCATTAGAACTCGTTGCATTCTGGCATTTTACTCAGAAATTGAGTGTACTGCAGCTTACTTCAATAGAACACATTGTATCCTTGAATTTTACAGACTAATTTGGTGTAGTTCAGCTTAAGACGTCAGAACACTGGCGTTTTACACAAAAATTAAGGTCTCTTGCTGTTTAGTACGTCAATCTCCGTGTATTCTTGCATATTACTCACAAATTGTGTGTACTGCAGCTTACTACATCAGAAATTGTATTCTGGACACACGAATTTGTTGTATTGTAGCTTACTACGTTAGAACTCGTATTCTGGCATATTACTCACAAATTGAGTGTACTGCAGCTTACTAGAACAGAACTCTGTATATCTTGGCATTTTACACACTAATGTGGTGTATTGCAGCTTAATGCGTTAGAACTCGTTGTATTCTGGCATATTACTCAGAAATTGGGTGTACTGCAGCTTATTACACCAGAAATTGTATTCTGGACACGAATTTGGTGTAGTAGCTTACTATGTCAGAACTGGCTTAATGCACACGAATTGGGTCTATTGCAGTTTAGTACGCCAAAACTCAGTTATTCTGGCATATTACTCACAAATGCATTGTACTGAAGCTTACTACACTAGAATTGAGTGTATACTGGTCTATTACACATGATTTCATTGTAGTGCAGCTTAAAACGTCAGAACACTGGCGTAATACACCCAAATTAAGGTTTCTTGCTGTTTAGTACTTCATATCTCCGTGTATTCTTACATATTACTCCCAAATTGGGTGTACTGCAGCTTACTACACCAGAAATTGTATTCTGGACACACGAATTTGTTGTATTGTAGCTTACTACGTTAGAACTCGTATTCTGGCATATTAACTCACAAATTGAGTGTACTGCAGCTTACTAGAACAGAACTCTGTATAACTTGGCATTTTACACACTAATGGGTGTATTGCAGCTTAATGCATTAGAACTCGTTGCATTCTGGCATTTTACTCAGAAATTGAGTGTACTGCAGCTTACTTCAATAGAACACATTGTATCCTTGAATTTTACAGACTAATTTGGTGTAGTTCAGCTTAAGACGTCAGAACACTGGCGTTTTACACAAAAATTAAGGTCTCTTGCTGTTTAGTACGTCAATCTCCGTGTATTCTTGCATATTACTCACAAATTGTGTGTACTGCAGCTTACTACATCAGAAATTGTATTCTGGACACACGAATTTGTTGTATTGTAGCTTACTACGTTAGAACTCGTATTCTGGCATATTACTCACAAATTGAGTGTACTGCAGCTTACTAGAACAGAACTCTGTATATCTTGGCATTTTACACACTAATGTGGTGTATTGCAGCTTAATGCGTTAGAACTCGTTGTATTCTGGCATATTACTCAGAAATTGGGTGTACTGCAGCTTATTACACCAGAAATTGTATTCTGGACACGAATTTGGTGTAGTAGCTTACTATGTCAGAACTGGCTTAATGCACACGAATTGGGTCTATTGCAGTTTAGTACGCCAAAACTCAGTTATTCTGGCATATTACTCACAAATGCATTGTACTGAAGCTTACTACACTAGAATTGAGTGTATACTGGTCTATTACACATGATTTCATTGTAGTGCAGCTTAAAACGTCAGAACACTGGCGTAATACACCCAAATTAAGGTTTCTTGCTGTTTAGTACTTCATATCTCCGTGTATTCTTACATATTACTCCCAAATTGGGTGTACTGCAGCTTACTACACCAGAAATTGTATTCTGGACACACGAATTTGTTGTATTGTAGCTTACTACGTTAGAACTCGTATTCTGGCATATTACTCACAAATTGAGTGTACTGCAGCTTACTAGAACAGAACTCTGTATATCTTGGCATTTTACACACTAATGTGGTGTATTGCAGCTTAATGCGTTAGAACTCGTTGTATTCTGGCATACTACTCAGAAATTGGGTGTACTGCAGCTTATTACACCAGAATTTGTATTCTGGACACGAATTTGGTGTAGTAGCTTAATATGTCAGAACTGGCTTAATGCACACGAATTGGGTCTATTGCAGTTTAGTACGCCAAAACTCAGTTATTCTGGCATATTACTCACAAATGCATTGTACTGAAGCTTACTACACTAGAATTGAGTGTATACTGGTCTATTACACATGATTTCATTGTAGTGCAGCTTAAAACGTCAGAACACTGGAGTAATACACCCAAATTAAGGTTTCTTGCTGTTTAGTACGTCATATCTCCGTGTATTCTTGCATATTACTCCCAAATTGGGTGTACTGCAGCTTACTACACCAGAATTTGTATTCTGGACACACGAATTTGTTGTATTGTAGCTTACTACGCTAGAACTCGTATTCTGGCATATTACTCACAAATTGAGTGTACTGCAGCTTACTAGAACAGAACTCTGTATATCTTGGCATTTTACACACTAATGGGTGTATTGCAGCTTAATGCGTTAGAACTCGTTGCATTCTGGCATTTTACTCAGAAATTGAGTGTACTGCAGCTTACTTCAATAGAACACATTGTATCCTTGAATTTTACAGACTAATTTGGTGTAGTTCAGCTTAAGACGTCAGAACACTGGCGTTTTACACAAAAATTAAGGTCTCTTGCTGTTTAGTACGTCAATCTCCGTGTATTCTTGCATATTACTCACAAATTGTGTGTACTGCAGCTTACTACATCAGAAATTGTATTCTGGACACACGCATTTGTTGTATTGTAGCTTACTACGTTAGAACTCGTATTCTGGCATATTACTCACAAATTGAGTGTACTGCAGCTTACTAGAACAGAACTCTGTATATCTTGGCATTTTACACACTAATGGGTGTATTGCAGCTTAATGCGTTAGAACTCGTTGCATTCTGGCATATTACTCAGAAATTGAGTGTACTGCAGCTTACTTCAACAGAACACATTGTATCCTTGAATTTTACAGACTAATTTGGTGTAGTTCAGCATGAGACGTCAGAACACTGCCGTTTTACACACAAATTAAGGTCTCTTGCTATTTAGTAGGTCATATCTCCGTGTATTCTTGCATATTACTCACAAATTGGGTGTACTGCAGCTTACTACACCAGAAATTGTATTCTGGACACACGAATTTGTTGTATTGTAGCTTACTACGTTAGAACTCGTATTCTGGCATATTAACTCACAAATTGAGTGTACTGCAGCTTACTAGAACAGAACTCTGTATATCTTGGCATTTTACACACTAATGTGGTGTATTGCAGCTTAATGCGTTAGAACTCGTTGTATTCTGGCATATTACTCAGAAATTTGGTGTACTGCAGCTTATTACACCAGAAATTGTATTCTGGACACGAATTTGGTGTAGTAGCTTACTATGTCAGAACTGGCTTAATGCACACGAATTGGGTCTATTGCAGTTTAGTACGCCAAAACTCAGTTATTCTGGCATATTACTCACAAATGCATTGTACTGAAGCTTACTACACTAGAATTGAGTGTATTCTGGTCTATTACACATGAAATCATTGTAGTGCAGCTTAAGACGTCAGAACACTGGCGTTTTACACACAAATTAAGGTCTCTTGCTGTTTAGTACGTCAATCTCCGTGTATTCTTGCATATTACTCACAAATTGTGTGTACTGCAGCTTACTACACCAGAAATTGTATTCTGGACACACGAATTTGTTGTATTGTAGCTTACTACGTTAGAACTCGTATTCTGGCATATTAACTCACAAATTGAGTGTACTGCAGCTTACTAGAAGAGAACTCTGTATATCTTGCATTTTACACACTAATGTGGTGTATTGCAGCTTAATGCGTTAGAACTCGTTGTATTCTGGCATATTACTCAGAAATTGGGTGTACTGCAGCTTATTACACCAGAAATTGTATTCTGGACACGAATTTGGTGTAGTAGCTTACTGTGTCAGAACTGGCTTAATGCACACGAATTGGGTCTATTGCAGTTTAGTACGCCAAAACTCAGTTATTCTGGCATATTACTCACAAATGCATTGTACTGAAGCTTACTACACTAGAATTGAGTGTATACTGGTCTATTACACATGATTTCATTGTAGTGCAGCTTAAAACGTCAGAACACTGGCGTAATACACCCAAATTAAGGTTTCTTGCTGTTTAGTACGTCATATCTCCGTGTAATCTTACATATTACTCCCAAATTGGGTGTACTGCAGCTTACTACACCAGAAATTGTATTCTGGACACACGAATTTGTTGTATTGTAGCTTACTACGTTAGAACTCGTATTCTGGCATATTACTCACAAATTGAGTGTACTGCAGCTTACTAGAACAGAACTCTGTATATCTTGGCATTTTACACACTAATGGGTGTATTGCAGCTTAATGCGTTTGAACTCGTTGCATTCTAGCATATTACTCAGAAATTGAGTGTACTGCAGCTTACTTCAACAGAACACATGGTATCCTTGAATTTTACAGACTAATTTGGTGTAGTTCAGCATGAGACGTCAGAACACTGCCGTTTTACACACAAATTAAGGTCTCTTGCTTTTTAGTAGGTCATATCTCCGTGTATTCTTGCATATTACTCACAAATTGGGTGTACTGCAGCTTACTACACCAGAAATTGTATTCTGGACACACGAATTTGTTGTATTGTAGCTTACTACGTTAGAACTCGTATTCTGGCATATTAACTCACAAATTGAGTGTACTGCAGCTTACTAGAACAGAACTGTATATCTTGGCATTTTACACACTAATGTGGTGTATTGCAGCTTAATGCGTTAGAACTCGTTGTATTCTGGCATATTACTCAGAAATTGGGTGTACTGCAGCTTATTACACCAGAAATTGTATTCTGGACACGAATTTGGTGTAGTAGCTTACTATGTCAGAACTGGCTTAATGCACACGAATTGGGTCTAATGCAGTTTAGTACGCCAAAACTCAGTTATTCTGGCATATTACTCACAAATGCATTGTACTGAAGCTTACTACACTAGAATTGAGTGTATACTGGTCTATTACACATGATTTCATTGTAGTGCAGCTTAAAACGTCAGAACACTGGCGTAATACACCCAAATTAAGGTTTCTTGCTGTTTAGTACGTCATATCTCAGTGTATTCTTGCATATTACTCCCAAATGTGGTGTACTGCAGCTTACTACACCAGAAATTGTATTCTGGACACACGAATTTGTTGTATTGTAGCTTACTACGTTAGAACTCGTATTCTGGCATATTAACTCACAAATTGAGTGTACTGCAGCTTACTAGAACAGAACTCTGTATAACTTGGCATTTTACACACTAATGGGTGTATTGCAGCTTAATGCATTAGAACTCGTTGCATTTTGGCATTTTACTCAGAAATTGAGTGTACTGCAGCTTACTTCAATAGAACACATTGTATCCTTGAATTTTACAGACTAATTTGGTGTAGTTCAGCTTAAGACGTCAGAACACTGGCGTTTTACACAAAAATTAAGGTCTCTTGCTGTTTAGTACGTCAATCTCCGTGTATTCTTGCATATTACTCACAAATTGTGTGTACTGCAGCTTACTACATCAGAAATTGTATTCTGGACACACGAATTTGTTGTATTGTAGCTTACTACGTTAGAACTCGTATTCTGGCATATTACTCACAAATTGAGTGTACTGCAGCTTACTAGAACAGAACTCTGTATATCTTGGCATTTTACACACTAATGTGGTGTATTGCAGCTTAATGCGTTAGAACTCGTTGTATTCTGGCATATTACTCAGAAATTGGGTGTACTGCAGCTTATTACACCAGAAATTGTATTCTGGACACGAATTTGGTGTAGTAGCTTACTATGTCAGAACTGGCTTAATGCACACGAATTGGGTCTATTGCAGTTTAGTACGCCAAAACTCAGTTATTCTGGCATATTACTCACAAATGCATTGTACTGAAGCTTACTACACTAGAATTGAGTGTATACTGGTCTATTACACATGATTTCATTGTAGTGCAGCTTAAAACGTCAGAACACTGGCGTAATACACCCAAATTAAGGTTTCTTGCTGTTTAGTACTTCATATCTCCGTGTATTCTTACATATTACTCCCAAATTGGGTGTACTGCAGCTTACTACACCAGAAATTGTATTCTGGACACACGAATTTGTTGTATTGTAGCTTACTACGTTAGAACTCGTATTCTGGCATATTAACTCACAAATTGAGTGTACTGCAGCTTACTAGAACAGAACTCTGTATAACTTGGCATTTTACACACTAATGGGTGTATTGCAGCTTAATGCATTAGAACTCGTTGCATTCTGGCATTTTACTCAGAAATTGAGTGTACTGCAGCTTACTTCAATAGAACACATTGTATCCTTGAATTTTACAGACTAATTTGGTGTAGTTCAGCTTAAGACGTCAGAACACTGGCGTTTTACACAAAAATTAAGGTCTCTTGCTGTTTAGTACGTCAATCTCCGTGTATTCTTGCATATTACTCACAAATTGTGTGTACTGCAGCTTACTACATCAGAAATTGTATTCTGGACACACGAATTTGTTGTATTGTAGCTTACTACGTTAGAACTCGTATTCTGGCATATTACTCACAAATTGAGTGTACTGCAGCTTACTAGAACAGAACTCTGTATATCTTGGCATTTTACACACTAATGTGGTGTATTGCAGCTTAATGCGTTAGAACTCGTTGTATTCTGGCATATTACTCAGAAATTGGGTGTACTGCAGCTTATTACACCAGAAATTGTATTCTGGACACGAATTTGGTGTAGTAGCTTACTATGTCAGAACTGGCTTAATGCACACGAATTGGGTCTATTGCAGTTTAGTACGCCAAAACTCAGTTATTCTGGCATATTACTCACAAATGCATTGTACTGAAGCTTACTACACTAGAATTGAGTGTATACTGGTCTATTACACATGATTTCATTGTAGTGCAGCTTAAAACGTCAGAACACTGGCGTAATACACCCAAATTAAGGTTTCTTGCTGTTTAGTACTTCATATCTCCGTGTATTCTTACATATTACTCCCAAATTGGGTGTACTGCAGCTTACTACACCAGAAATTGTATTCTGGACACACGAATTTGTTGTATTGTAGCTTACTACGTTAGAACTCGTATTCTGGCATATTACTCACAAATTGAGTGTACTGCAGCTTACTAGAACTCTGTATATCTTGGCATTTTACACACTAATGGGTGTATTGCAGCTTAATGCGTTAGAACTCGTTGCATTCTGGCATATTACTCAGAAATTGAGTGTACTGCAGCTTACTTCAACAGAACACATTGTATCCTTGAATTTTACAGACTAATTTGGTGTAGTTCAGCATGAGACGTCAGAACACTGCCGTTTTACACACAAATTAAGGTCTCTTGCTATTTAGTAGGTCATATCTCCGTGTATTCTTGCATATTACTCACAAATTGGGTGTACTGCAGCTTACTACACCAGAAATTGTATTCTGGACACACGAATTTGTTGTATTGTAGCTTACTACGTTAGAACTCGTATTCTGGCATATTAACTCACAAATTGAGTGTACTGCAGCTTACTAGAACAGAACTGTATATCTTGGCATTTTACACACTAATGTGGTGTATTGCAGCTTAATGCGTTAGAACTCGTTGTATTCTGGCATATTACTCAGAAATTGGGTGTACTGCAGCTTATTACACCAGAAATTGTATTCTGGACACGAATTTGGTGTAGTAGCTTACTATGTCAGAACTGGCTTAATGCACACGAATTGGGTCTAATGCAGTTTAGTACGCCAAAACTCAGTTATTCTGGCATATTACTCACAAATGCATTGTACTGAAGCTTACTACACTAGAATTGAGTGTATACTGGTCTATTACACATGATTTCATTGTAGTGCAGCTTAAAACGTCAGAACACTGGCGTAATACACCCAAATTAAGGTTTCTTGCTGTTTAGTACGTCATATCTCAGTGTATTCTTGCATATTACTCCCAAATTGGATGTACTGCAGCTTACTACACCAGAAATTGTATTCTGGACACACGAATTTGTTGTATTGTAGCTTACTACGTTAGAACTCGTATTCTGGCATATTAACTCACAAATTGAGTGTACTGCAGCTTACTAGAACAGAACTCTGTATAACTTGGCATTTTACACACTAATGGGTGTATTGCAGCTTAATGCATTAGAACTCGTTGCATTTTGGCATTTTACTCAGAAATTGAGTGTACTGCAGCTTACTTCAATAGAACACATTGTATCCTTGAATTTTACAGACTAATTTGGTGTAGTTCAGCTTAAGACGTCAGAACACTGGCGTTTTACACAAAAATTAAGGTCTCTTGCTGTTTAGTACGTCAATCTCCGTGTATTCTTGCATATTACTCACAAATTGTGTGTACTGCAGCTTACTACATCAGAAATTGTATTCTGGACACACGAATTTGTTGTATTGTAGCTTACTACGTTAGAACTCGTATTCTGGCATATTACTCACAAATTGAGTGTACTGCAGCTTACTAGAACAGAACTCTGTATATCTTGGCATTTTACACACTAATGTGGTGTATTGCAGCTTAATGCGTTAGAACTCGTTGTATTCTGGCATATTACTCAGAAATTGGGTGTACTGCAGCTTATTACACCAGAAATTGTATTCTGGACACGAATTTGGTGTAGTAGCTTACTATGTCAGAACTGGCTTAATGCACACGAATTGGGTCTATTGCAGTTTAGTACGCCAAAACTCAGTTATTCTGGCATATTACTCACAAATGCATTGTACTGAAGCTTACTACACTAGAATTGAGTGTATACTGGTCTATTACACATGATTTCATTGTAGTGCAGCTTAAAACGTCAGAACACTGGCGTAATACACCCAAATTAAGGTTTCTTGCTGTTTAGTACTTCATATCTCCGTGTATTCTTACATATTACTCCCAAATTGGGTGTACTGCAGCTTACTACACCAGAAATTGTATTCTGGACACACGAATTTGTTGTATTGTAGCTTACTACGTTAGAACTCGTATTCTGGCATATTAACTCACAAATTGAGTGTACTGCAGCTTACTAGAACAGAACTCTGTATAACTTGGCATTTTACACACTAATGGGTGTATTGCAGCTTAATGCATTAGAACTCGTTGCATTCTGGCATTTTACTCAGAAATTGAGTGTACTGCAGCTTACTTCAATAGAACACATTGTATCCTTGAATTTTACAGACTAATTTGGTGTAGTTCAGCTTAAGACGTCAGAACACTGGCGTTTTACACAAAAATTAAGGTCTCTTGCTGTTTAGTACGTCAATCTCCGTGTATTCTTGCATATTACTCACAAATTGTGTGTACTGCAGCTTACTACATCAGAAATTGTATTCTGGACACACGAATTTGTTGTATTGTAGCTTACTACGTTAGAACTCGTATTCTGGCATATTACTCACAAATTGAGTGTACTGCAGCTTACTAGAACAGAACTCTGTATATCTTGGCATTTTACACACTAATGTGGTGTATTGCAGCTTAATGCGTTAGAACTCGTTGTATTCTGGCATATTACTCAGAAATTGGGTGTACTGCAGCTTATTACACCAGAAATTGTATTCTGGACACGAATTTGGTGTAGTAGCTTACTATGTCAGAACTGGCTTAATGCACACGAATTGGGTCTATTGCAGTTTAGTACGCCAAAACTCAGTTATTCTGGCATATTACTCACAAATGCATTGTACTGAAGCTTACTACACTAGAATTGAGTGTATACTGGTCTATTACACATGATTTCATTGTAGTGCAGCTTAAAACGTCAGAACACTGGCGTAATACACCCAAATTAAGGTTTCTTGCTGTTTAGTACTTCATATCTCCGTGTATTCTTACATATTACTCCCAAATTGGGTGTACTGCAGCTTACTACACCAGAAATTGTATTCTGGACACACGAATTTGTTGTATTGTAGCTTACTACGTTAGAACTCGTATTCTGGCATATTACTCACAAATTGAGTGTACTGCAGCTTACTAGAACTCTGTATATCTTGGCATTTTACACACTAATGGGTGTATTGCAGCTTAATGCGTTAGAACTCGTTGCATTCTGGCATATTACTCAGAAATTGAGTGTACTGCAGCTTACTTCAACAGAACACATTGTATCCTTGAATTTTACAGACTAATTTGGTGTAGTTCAGCATGAGACGTCAGAACACTGCCGTTTTACACACAAATTAAGGTCTCTTGCTATTTAGTAGGTCATATCTCCGTGTATTCTTGCATATTACTCACAAATTGGGTGTACTGCAGCTTACTACACCAGAAATTGTATTCTGGACACACGAATTTGTTGTATTGTAGCTTACTACGTTAGAACTCGTATTCTGGCATATTAACTCACAAATTGAGTGTACTGCAGCTTACTAGAACAGAACTGTATATCTTGGCATTTTACACACTAATGTGGTGTATTGCAGCTTAATGCGTTAGAACTCGTTGTATTCTGGCATATTACTCAGAAATTGGGTGTACTGCAGCTTATTACACCAGAAATTGTATTCTGGACACGAATTTGGTGTAGTAGCTTACTATGTCAGAACTGGCTTAATGCACACGAATTGGGTCTAATGCAGTTTAGTACGCCAAAACTCAGTTATTCTGGCATATTACTCACAAATGCATTGTACTGAAGCTTACTACACTAGAATTGAGTGTATACTGGTCTATTACACATGATTTCATTGTAGTGCAGCTTAAAACGTCAGAACACTGGCGTAATACACCCAAATTAAGGTTTCTTGCTGTTTAGTACGTCATATCTCAGTGTATTCTTGCATATTACTCCCAAATTGGATGTACTGCAGCTTACTACACCAGAAATTGTATTCTGGACACACGAATTTGTTGTATTGTAGCTTACTACGTTAGAACTCGTATTCTGGCATATTAACTCACAAATTGAGTGTACTGCAGCTTACTAGAACAGAACTCTGTATAACTTGGCATTTTACACACTAATGGGTGTATTGCAGCTTAATGCATTAGAACTCGTTGCATTCTGGCATATTACTCAGAAATTGGGTGTACTGCAGCTTATTACACCAGAAATTGTATTCTGGACACGAATTTGGTGTAGTAGCTTACTATGTCAGAACTGGCTTAATGCACACGAATTGGGTCTATTGCAGTTTAGTACGCCAAAACTCAGTTATTCTGGCATATTACTCACAAATGCATTGTACTGAAGCTTACTACACTAGAATTGAGTGTATACTGGTCTATTACACATGATTTCATTGTAGTGCAGCTTAAAACGTCAGAACACTGGCGTAATACACCCAAATTAAGGTTTCTTGCTGTTTAGTACTTCATATCTCCGTGTATTCTTACATATTACTCCCAAATTGGGTGTACTGCAGCTTACTACACCAGAAATTGTATTCTGGACACACGAATTTGTTGTATTGTAGCTTACTACGTTAGAACTCGTATTCTGGATTAACTCACAAATTGAGTGTACTGCAGCTTACTAGAACAGAACTCTGTATAACTTGGCATTTTACACACTAATGGGTGTATTGCAGCTTAATGCATTAGAACTCGTTGCATTCTGGCATTTTACTCAGAAATTGAGTGTACTGCAGCTTACTTCAATAGAACACATTGTATCCTTGAATTTTACAGACTAATTTGGTGTAGTTCAGCTTAAGACGTCAGAACACTGGCGTTTTACACAAAAATTAAGGTCTCTTGCTGTTTAGTACGTCAATCTCCGTGTATTCTTGCATATTACTCACAAATTGTGTGTACTGCAGCTTACTACATCAGAAATTGTATTCTGGACACACGAATTTGTTGTATTGTAGCTTACTACGTTAGAACTCGTATTCTGGCATATTACTCACAAATTGAGTGTACTGCAGCTTACTAGAACAGAACTCTGTATATCTTGGCATTTTACACACTAATGTGGTGTATTGCAGCTTAATGCGTTAGAACTCGTTGTATTCTGGCATATTACTCAGAAATTGGGTGTACTGCAGCTTATTACACCAGAAATTGTATTCTGGACACGAATTTGGTGTAGTAGCTTACTATGTCAGAACTGGCTTAATGCACACGAATTGGGTCTATTGCAGTTTAGTACGCCAAAACTCAGTTATTCTGGCATATTACTCACAAATGCATTGTACTGAAGCTTACTACACTAGAATTGAGTGTATACTGGTCTATTACACATGATTTCATTGTAGTGCAGCTTAAAACGTCAGAACACTGGCGTAATACACCCAAATTAAGGTTTCTTGCTGTTTAGTACTTCATATCTCCGTGTATTCTTACATATTACTCCCAAATTGGGTGTACTGCAGCTTACTACACCAGAAATTGTATTCTGGACACACGAATTTGTTGTATTGTAGCTTACTACGTTAGAACTCGTATTCTGGCATATTAACTCACAAATTGAGTGTACTGCAGCTTACTAGAACAGAACTCTGTATAACTTGGCATTTTACACACTAATGGGTGTATTGCAGCTTAATGCATTAGAACTCGTTGCATTCTGGCATTTTACTCAGAAATTGAGTGTACTGCAGCTTACTTCAATAGAACACATTGTATCCTTGAATTTTACAGACTAATTTGGTGTAGTTCAGCTTAAGACGTCAGAACACTGGCGTTTTACACAAAAATTAAGGTCTCTTGCTGTTTAGTACGTCAATCTCCGTGTATTCTTGCATATTACTCACAAATTGTGTGTACTGCAGCTTACTACATCAGAAATTGTATTCTGGACACACGAATTTGTTGTATTGTAGCTTACTACGTTAGAACTCGTATTCTGGCATATTACTCACAAATTGAGTGTACTGCAGCTTACTAGAACAGAACTCTGTATATCTTGGCATTTTACACACTAATGTGGTGTATTGCAGCTTAATGCGTTAGAACTCGTTGTATTCTGGCATATTACTCAGAAATTGGGTGTACTGCAGCTTATTACACCAGAAATTGTATTCTGGACACGAATTTGGTGTAGTAGCTTACTATGTCAGAACTGGCTTAATGCACACGAATTGGGTCTATTGCAGTTTAGTACGCCAAAACTCAGTTATTCTGGCATATTACTCACAAATGCATTGTACTGAAGCTTA
Source organism: Meghimatium bilineatum (assembly GCA_034231615.1). Taxonomy (NCBI): domain Eukaryota; kingdom Metazoa; phylum Mollusca; class Gastropoda; order Stylommatophora; family Philomycidae; genus Meghimatium; species Meghimatium bilineatum. The sequence continues at coordinate 31,550,484 of CM067307.1, forward strand.
CTACACTAGAATTGAGTGTATACTGGTCTATTACACATGATTTCATTGTAGTGCAGCTTAAAACGTCAGAACACTGGCGTAATACACCCAAATTAAGGTTTCTTGCTGTTTAGTACTTCATATCTCCGTGTATTCTTACATATTACTCCCAAATTGGGTGTACTGCAGCTTACTACACCAGAAATTGTATTCTGGACACACGAATTTGTTGTATTGTAGCTTACTACGTTAGAACTCGTATTCTGGCATATTACTCACAAATTGAGTGTACTGCAGCTTACTAGAACAGAACTCTGTATATCTTGGCATTTTACACACTAATGTGGTGTATTGCAGCTTAATGCGTTAGAACTCGTTGTATTCTGGCATACTACTCAGAAATTGGGTGTACTGCAGCTTATTACACCAGAATTTGTATTCTGGACACGAATTTGGTGTAGTAGCTTAATATGTCAGAACTGGCTTAATGCACACGAATTGGGTCTATTGCAGTTTAGTACGCCACAACTCAGTTATTCTGGCATATTACTCACAAATGCATTGTACTGAAGCTTACTACACTAGAATTGAGTGTATACTGGTCTATTACACATGATTTCATTGTAGTGCAGCTTAAAACGTCAGAACACTGGAGTAATACACCCAAATTAAGGTTTCTTGCTGTTTAGTACGTCATATCTCCGTGTATTCTTGCATATTACTCCCAAATTGGGTGTACTGCAGCTTACTACACCAGAAATTGTATTCTGGACACACGAATTTGTTGTATTGTAGCTTACTACGCTAGAACTCGTATTCTGGCATATTACTCACAAATTGAGTGTACTGCAGCTTACTAGAACAGAACTCTGTATATCTTGGCATTTTACACACTAATGGGTGTATTGCAGCTTAATGCGTTAGAACTCGTTGCATTCTGGTATTTTACTCAGAAATTGAGTGTACTGCAGCTTACTTCAATAGAACACATTGTATCCTTGAATTTTACAGACTAATTTGGTGTAGTTCAGCTTAAGACGTCAAAACACTGGCGTTTTACACAAAAATTAAGGTCTCTTGCTGTTTAGTACGTCAATCTCCGTGTATTCTTGCATATTACTCACAAATTGTGTGTACTGCAGCTTACTACATCAGAAATTGTATTCTGGACACACGCATTTGTTGTATTGTAGCTTACTACGTTAGAACTCGTATTCTGGCATATTAACTCACAAATTGAGTGTACTGCAGCTTACTAGAACAGAACTCTGTATAACTTGGCATTTTACACACAAATGGGTGTATTGCAGCTTAATGCATTAGAACTCGTTGCATTCTGGCATTTTACTCAGAAATTGAGTGTACTGCAGCTTACTTCAATAGAACACATTGTATCCTTGAATTTTACAGACTAATTTGGTGTAGTTCAGCTTAAGACGTCAGAACACTGGCGTTTTACACAAAAATTAAGGTCTCTTGCTGTTTAGTACGTCAATCTCCGTGTATTCTTGCATATTACTCACAAATTGTGTGTACTGCAGCTTACTACATCAGAAATTGTATTCTGGACACACGAATTTGTTGTATTGTAGCTTACTACGTTAGAACTCGTATTCTGGCATATTACTCACAAATTGAGTGTACTGCAGCTTACTAGAACAGAACTCTGTATATCTTGGCATTTTACACACTAATGTGGTGTATTGCAGCTTAATGCGTTAGAACTCGTTGTATTCTGGCATATTACTCAGAAATTTGGTGTACTGCAGCTTATTACACCAGAAATTGTATTCTGGACACGAATTTGGTGTAGTAGCTTACTATGTCAGAACTGGCTTAATGCACACGAATTGGGTCTATTGCAGTTTAGTACGCCAAAACTCAGTTATTCTGGCATATTACTCACAAATGCATTGTACTGAAGCTTACTACACTAGAATTGAGTGTATACTGGTCTATTACACATGATTTCATTGTAGTGCAGCTTAAAACGTCAGAACACTGGCGTAATACACCCAAATTAAGGTTTGTTGCTGTTTAGTACTTCATATCTCCGTGTATTCTTACATATTACTCCCAAATTGGGTGTACTGCAGCTTACTACACCAGAAATTGTATTCTGGACACACGAATTTGTTGTATTGTAGCTTACTACGTTAGAACTCGTATTCTGGCATATTACTCACAAATTGAGTGTACTGCAGCTTACTAGAACAGAACTCTGTATATCTTGGCATTTTACACACTAATGTGGTGTATTGCAGCTTAATGCGTTAGAACTCGTTGTATTCTGGCATACTACTCAGAAATTGGGTGTACTGCAGCTTATTACACCAGAATTTGTATTCTGGACACGAATTTGGTGTAGTAGCTTAATATGTCAGAACTGGCTTAATGCACACGAATTGGGTCTATTGCAGTTTAGTACGCCACAACTCAGTTATTCTGGCATATTACTCACAAATGCATTGTACTGAAGCTTACTACACTAGAATTGAGTGTATACTGGTCTATTACACATGATTTCATTGTAGTGCAGCTTAAAACGTCAGAACACTGGAGTAATACACCCAAATTAAGGTTTCTTGCTGTTTAGTACGTCATATCTCCGTGTATTCTTGCATATTACTCCCAAATTGGGTGTACTGCAGCTTACTAGAACAGAACTCTGTATATCTTGGCATTTTACACACTAATGGGTGTATTGCAGCTTAATGCGTTAGAACTCGTTGCATTCTGGTATTTTACTCAGAAATTGAGTGTACTGCAGCTTACTTCAATAGAACACATTGTATCCTTGAATTTTACAGACTAATTTGGTGTAGTTCAGCTTAAGACGTCAAAACACTGGCGTTTTACACAAAAATTAAGGTCTCTTGCTGTTTAGTACGTCAATCTCCGTGTATTCTTGCATATTACTCACAAATTGTGTGTACTGCAGCTTACTGCATCAGAAATTGTATTCTGGACACACGCATTTGTTGTATTGTAGCTTACTACGTTAGAACTCGTATTCTGGCATATTCTCACAAATTGAGTGTACTGCAGCTTACTAGAACAGAACTCTGTATATCTTGGCATTTTACACACTAATGTGGTGTATTGCAGCTTAATGCGTTAGAACTCGTTGTATTCTGGCATATTACTCAGAAATTGGGTGTACTGCAGCTTATTACACCAGAAATTGTATTCTGGACACGAATTTGGTGTAGTAGCTTACTATGTCAGAACTGGCTTAATGCACACGAATTGGGTCTATTGCAGTTTAGTACGCCAAAACTCAGTTATTCTGGCATATTACTCACAAATGCATTGTACTGAAGCTTACTACACTAGAATTGAGTGTATACTGGTCTATTACACATGATTTCATTGTAGTGCAGCTTAAAACGTCAGAACACTGGCGTAATACACCCAAATTAAGGTTTCTTGCTGTTTAGTACTTCATATCTCCGTGTATTCTTACATATTACTCCCAAATTGGGTGTACTGCAGCTTACTACACCAGAAATTGTATTCTGGACACACGAATTTGTTGTATTGTAGCTTACTACGTTAGAACTCGTATTCTGGCATATTACTCACAAATTGAGTGTACTGCAGCTTACTAGAACAGAACTCTGTATATCTTGGCATTTTACACACTAATGTGGTGTATTGCAGCTTAATGCGTTAGAACTCGTTGTATTCTGGCATACTACTCAGAAATTGGGTGTACTGCAGCTTATTACACCAGAATTTGTATTCTGGACACGAATTTGGTGTAGTAGCTTAATATGTCAGAACTGGCTTAATGCACACGAATTGGGTCTATTGCAGTTTAGTACGCCAAAACTCAGTTATTCTGGCATATTACTCACAAATGCATTGTACTGAAGCTTACTACACTAGAATTGAGTGTATACTGGTCTATTACACATGATTTCATTGTAGTGCAGCTTAAAACGTCAGAACACTGGAGTAATACACCCAAATTAAGGTTTCTTGCTGTTTAGTACGTCATATCTCCGTGTATTCTTGCATATTACTCCCAAATTGGGTGTACTGCAGCTTACTACACCAGAAATTGTATTCTGGACACACGAATTTGTTGTATTGTAGCTTACTACGCTAGAACTCGTATTCTGGCATATTACTCACAAATTGAGTGTACTGCAGCTTACTAGAACAGAACTCTGTATATCTTGGCATTTTACACACTAATGGGTGTATTGCAGCTTAATGCGTTAGAACTCGTTGCATTCTGCTATTTTACTCAGAAATTGAGTGTACTGCAGCTTACTTCAATAGAACACATTGTATCCTTGAATTTTACAGACTAATTTGGTGTAGTTCAGCTTAAGACGTCAAAACACTGGCGTTTTACACAAAAATTAAGGTCTCTTGCTGTTTAGTACGTCAATCTCCGTGTATTCTTGCATATTACTCACAAATTGTGTGTACTGCAGCTTACTACATCAGAAATTGTATTCTGGACACACGCATTTGTTGTATTGTAGCTTACTACGTTAGAACTCGTATTCTGGCATATTAACTCACAAATTGAGTGTACTGCAGCTTACTAGAACAGAACTCTGTATATCTTGGCATTTTACACACTAATGTGGTGTATTGCAGCTTAATGCGTTAGAACTCGTTGTATTCTGGCATATTACTCAGAAATTGGGTGTACTGCAGCTTATTACACCAGAAATTGTATTCTGGACACGAATTTGGTGTAGTAGCTTACTATGTCAGAACTGGCTTAATGCACACGAATTGGGTCTATTGCAGTTTAGTACGCCAAAACTCAGTTATTCTGGCATATTACTCACAAATGCATTGTACTGAAGCTTACTACACTAGAATTGAGTGTATACTGGTCTATTACACATGATTTCATTGTAGTGCAGCTTAAAACGTCAGAACACTGGCGTAATACACCCAAATTAAGGTTTCTTGCTGTTTAGTACTTCATATCTCCGTGTATTCTTACATATTACTCCCAAATTGGGTGTACTGCAGCTTACTACACCAGAAATTGTATTCTGGACACACGAATTTGTTGTAGTGTAGCTTACTACGTTAGAACTCGTATTCTGGCATATTACTCACAAATTGAGTGTACTGCAGCTTACTAGAACAGAACTCTGTATATCTTGGCATTTTACACACTAATGTGGTGTATTGCAGCTTAATGCGTTAGAACTCGTTGTATTCTGGCATACTACTCAGAAATTGGGTGTACTGCAGCTTATTACACCAGAATTTGTATTCTGGACACGAATTTGGTGTAGTAGCTTAATATGTCAGAACTGGCTTAATGCACACGAATTGGGTCTATTGCAGTTTAGTACGCCAAAACTCAGTTATTCTGGCATATTACTCACAAATGCATTGTACTGAAGCTTACTACACTAGAATTGAGTGTATACTGGTCTATTACACATGATTTCATTGTAGTGCAGCTTAAAACGTCAGAACACTGGAGTAATACACCCAAATTAAGGTTTCTTGCTGTTTAGTACGTCATATCTCCGTGTATTCTTGCATATTACTCCCAAATTGGGTGTACTGCAGCTTACTACATCAGAAATTGTATTCTGGACACACGAATTTGTTGTATTGTAGCTTACTACGCTAGAACTCATATTCTGGCATATTACTCACAAATTGAGTGTACTGCAGCTTACTAGAACAGAACTCTGTATATCTTGGCATTTTACACACTAATGGGTGTATTGCAGCTTAATGCGTTAGAACTCGTTGCATTCTGGTATTTTACTCAGAAATTGAGTGTACTGCAGCTTACTTCAATAGAACACATTGTATCCTTGAATTTTACAGACTAATTTGGTGTAGTTCATCTTAAGACGTCAAAACACTGGCGTTTTACACAAAAATTAAGGTCTCTTGCTGTTTAGTACATCAATCTCCGTGTATTCTTGCATATTACTCACAAATTGTGTGTACTGCAGCTTACTACATCAGAAATTGTATTCTGGACACACGCATTTGTTGTATTGTAGCTTACTACGTTAGAACTCGTATTCTGGCATATTAACTCACAAATTGAGTGTACTGCAGCTTACTAGAACAGAACTCTGTATCTCTTGGCATTTTACACTAATGTGGTGTATTGCAGCTTAATGCGTTAGAACTCGTTGTATTCTGGCATATTACTCAGAAATTGGGTGTACTGCAGCTTATTACACCAGAAATTGTATTCTGGACACGAATTTGGTGTAGTAGCTTACTATGTCAGAACTGGCTTAATGCACACGAATTGGGTCTATTGCAGTTTAGTACGCCAAAACTCAGTTATTCTGGCATATTACTCACAAATGCATTGTACTGAAGCTTACTACACTAGAATTGAGTGTATACTGGTCTATTACACATGATTTCATTGTAGTGCAGCTTAAAACGTCAGAACACTGGCGTAATACACCCAAATTAAGGTTTCTTGCTGTTTAGTACGTCATATCTCAGTGTATTCTTGCATATTACTCCCAAATTGGATGTACTGCAGCTTACTACACCAGAAATTGTATTCTGGACACACGAATTTGTTGTATTGTAGCTTACTACGTTAGAACTCGTATTCTGGCATATTACTCACAAATTGAGTGTACTGCAGCTTACTAGAACAGAACTCTGTATATCTTGGCATTTTACACACTAATGGGTGTATTGCAGCTTAATGCGTTAGAACTCGTTGCATTCTGGCATTTTACTCAGAAATTGAGTGTACTGCAGCTTACTTCAATAGAACACATTGTATCCTTGAATTTTACAGACTAATTTGGTGTAGTTCAGCTTAAGACGTCAGAACACTGGCGTTTTACACAAAAATTAAGGTCTCTTGCTGTTTAGTACGTCAATCTCCGTGTATTCTTGCATATTACTCACAAATTGTGTGTACTGCAGCTTACTACATCAGAAATTGTATTCTGGACACACGCATTTGTTGTATTGTAGCTTACTACGTTAGAACTCGTATTCTGGCATATTACTCACAAATTGAGGGTACTGCAGCTTACTAGAACAGAACTCTGTATATCTTGGCATTTTACACACTAATGGGTGTATTGCAGCTTAATGCGTTAGAACTCGTTGCATTCTGGCATATTACTCAGAAATTGAGTGTACTGCAGCTTACTTCAACAGAACACATTGTATCCTTGAATTTTACAGACTAATTTGGTGTAGTTCAGCATGAGACGTCAGAACACTGCCGTTTTACACACAAATTAAGGTCTCTTGCTATTTAGTACGTCATATCTCCGTGTATTCTTGCATATTACTCACAAATAGGGTGTACTGCAGCTTACTACACCAGAAATTGTATTCTGGACACACGAATTTGTTGTATTGTAGCTTACTACGTTAGAACTCGTATTCTGGCATATTAACTCACAAATTGAGTGTACTGCAGCTTACTAGAACAGAACTCTGTATATCTTGGCATTTTACACACTAATGTGGTGTATTGCAGCTTAATGCGTTAGAACTCGTTGTATTCTGGCATATTACTCAGAAATTTGGTGTACTGCAGCTTATTACACCAGAAATTGTATTCTGGACACGAATTTGGTGTAGTAGCTTACTATGTCAGAACTGGCTTAATGCACACGAATTGGGTCTATTGCAGTTTAGTACGCCAAAACTCAGTTATTCTGGCATATTACTCACAAATGCATTGTACTGAAGCTTACTACACTAGAATTGAGTGTATACTGGTCTATTACACATGATTTCATTGTAGTGCAGCTTAAAACGTCAGAACACTGGCGTAATACACCCAAATTAAGGTTTCTTGCTGTTTAGTACGTCATATCTCAGTGTATTCTTGCATATTACTCCCAAATTGGGTGTACTGCAGCTTACTACACCAGAAATTGTATTCTGGACACACGAATTTGTTGTATTGTAGCTTACTACGTTAGAACTCGTATTCTGGCATATTACTCACAAATTGAGTGTACTGCAGCTTACTAGAACAGAACTCTGTATAACTTGGCATTTTACACACTAATGGGTGTATTGCATCTTAATGCGTTAGAACTCGTTGCATTCTGGCATTTTACTCAGAAATTGAGTGTACTGCAGCTTACTTCAATAGAACACATTGTATCTTGGCATTTTACACACTAATTTATAGTTCAGCTTAAGACTTCAGAACACTGGCGTTTTACACACAAATTAAGGTCTCTTGCTGTTTAGTACGTCATATCTCCGTGTATTCTTGCATATTACTCACAAATTGGGTGTACTGCAGCTTACTACACCAGAAATTGTATTCTGGACACACGAATTTGTTGTATTGTAGCTTACTACGTTAGAACTCGTATTCTGGCATATTACTCACAAATTGAGTGTACTGCAGCTTACTAGAAGAGAACTCTGTATATCTTGCATTTTACACACTAATGTGGTGTATTGCAGCTTAATGCGTTAGAACTCGTTGTATTCTGGCATATTACTCAGAAATTGGGTGTACTGCAGCTTATTACACCAGAAATTGTATTCTGGACACGAATTTGGTGTAGTAGCTTACTATGTCAGAACTGGCTTAATGCACACGAATTGGGTCTATTGCAGTTTAGTACGCCAAAACTCAGTTATTCTGGCATATTACTCACAAATGCATTGTACTGAAGCTTACTACACTAGAATTGAGTGTATACTGGTCTATTACACATGATTTCATTGTAGTGCAGCTTAAAACGTCAGAACACTGGCGTAATACACCCAAATTAAGGTTTCTTGCTGTTTAGTACGTCATATCTCCGTGTATTCTTACATATTACTCCCAAATTGGGTGTACTGCAGCTTACTACACCAGAAATTGTATTCTGGACACACGAATTTGTTGTATTGTAGCTTACTACGTTAGAACTCGTATTCTGGCATATTACTCACAAATTGAGTGTACTGCAGCTTACTAGAACAGAACTCTGTATATCTTGGCATTTTACTCACTAATGGGTGTATTGCAGCTTAATGCGTTAGAACTCGTTGCATTCTGGCATATTACTCAGAAATTGAGTGTACTGCAGCTTACTTCAACAGAACACATGGTATCCTTGAATTTTACAAATTTGGTGTAGTTCAGCATGAGACGTCAGAACACTGCCGTTTTACACACAAATTAAGGTCTCTTGCTATTTAGTAGGTCATATCTCCGTGTATTCTTGCATATTACTCACAAATTGGGTGTACTGCAGCTTACTACACCAGAAATTGTATTCTGGACACACGAATTTGTTGTATTGTAGCTTACTACGTTAGAACTCGTATTCTGGCATATTAACTCACAAATTGAGTGTACTGCAGCTTACTAGAACAGAACTGTATATCTTGGCATTTTACACACTAATGTGGTGTATTGCAGCTTAATGCGTTAGAACTCGTTGTATTCTGGCATATTACTCAGAAATTGGGTGTACTGCAGCTTATTACACCAGAAATTGTATTCTGGACACGAATTTGGTGTAGTAGCTTACTATGTCAGAACTGGCTTAATGCACACGAATTGGGTCTAATGCAGTTTAGTACGCCAAAACTCAGTTATTCTGGCATATTACTCACAAATGCATTGTACTGAAGCTTACTACACTAGAATTGAGTGTATACTGGTCTATTACACATGATTTCATTGTAGTGCAGCTTAAAACGTCAGAACACTGGCGTAATACACCCAAATTAAGGTTTCTTGCTGTTTAGTACTTCATATCTCCGTGTATTCTTACATATTACTCCCAAATTGGGTGTACTGCAGCTTACTACACCAGAAATTGTATTCTGGACACACGAATTTGTTGTATTGTAGCTTACTACGTTAGAACTCGTATTCTGGCATATTACTCACAAATTGAGTGTACTGCAGCTTACTAGAACAGAACTCTGTATATCTTGGCATTTTACACACTAATGTGGTGTATTGCAGCTTAATGCGTTAGAACTCGTTGTATTCTGGCATACTACTCAGAAATTGGGTGTACTGCAGCTTATTACACCAGAATTTGTATTCTGGACACGAATTTGGTGTAGTAGCTTAATATGTCAGAACTGGCTTAATGCACACGAATTGGGTCTATTGCAGTTTAGTACGCCAAAACTCAGTTATTCTGGCATATTACTCACAAATGCATTGTACTGAAGCTTACTACACTAGAATTGAGTGTATACTGGTCTATTACACATGATTTCATTGTAGTGCAGCTTAAAACGTCAGAACACTGGAGTAATACACCCAAATTAAGGTTTCTTGCTGTTTAGTACGTCATATCTCCGTGTATTCTTGCATATTACTCCCAAATTGGGTGTACTGCAGCTTACTACACCAGAAATTGTATTCTGGACACACGAATTTGTTGTATTGTAGCTTACTACGCTAGAACTCGTATTCTGGCATATTACTCACAAATTGAGAGTACTGCATCTTACTAGAACAGAACTCTGTATATCTTGGCATTTTACACACTAATGGGTGTATTGCAGCTTAATGCGTTAGAACTCGTTGCATTCTGGTATTTTACTCAGAAATTGAGTGTACTGCAGCTTACTTCAATAGAACACATTGTATCCTTGAATTTTACAGACTAATTTGGTGTAGTTCAGCTTAAGACGTCAGAACACTGGCGTTTTACACAAAAATTAAGGTCTCTTGCTGTTTAGTACGTCAATCTCCGTGTATTCTTGCATATTACTCACAAATTGTGTGTACTGCAGCTTACTACATCAGAAATTGTATTCTGGACACACGCATTTGTTGTATTGTAGCTTACTACGTTAGAACTCGTATTCTGGCATATTACTCACAAATTGAGTACTGCAGCTTACTAGAACAGAACTCTGTATATCTTGGCATTTTACACACTAATGGGTGTATTGCAGCTTAATGCGTTAGAACTCGTTGCATTCTGGCATTTTACTCAGAAATTGAGTGTACTGCAGCTTACTTCAATAGAACACATTGTATCCTTGAATTTTACAGACTAATTTGGTGTAGTTCAGCTTAAGACGTCAGAACACTGGCGTTTTACACAAAAATTAAGGTCTCTTGCTGTTTAGTACGTCAATCTCCGTGTATTCTTGCATATTACTCACAAATTGTGTGTACTGCAGCTTACTACATCAGAAATTGTATTCTGGACACACGAATTTGTTGTATTGTAGCTTACTACGTTAGAACTCGTATTCTGGCATATTACTCACAAATTGAGTGTACTGCAGCTTACTAGAACAGAACTCTGTATATCTTGGCATTTTACACACTAATGTGGTATATTGCAGCTTAATGCGTTAGAACTCGTTGTATTCTGGCATATTACTCAGAAATTGGGTGTACTGCAGCTTATTACACCAGAAATTGTATTCTGGACACGAATTTGGTGTAGTAGCTTACTATGTCAGAACTGGCTTAATGCACACGAATTGGGTCTATTGCAGTTTACTACGCCAAAACTCAGTTATTCTGGCATATTACTCACAAATGCATTGTACTGAAGCTTACTACACTAGAATTGAGTGTATACTGGTCTATTACACATGATTTCATTGTAGTGCAGCTTAAAACGTCAGAACACTGGCGTAATACACCCAAATTAAGGTTTCTTGCTGTTTAGTACTTCATATCTCCGTGTATTCTTACATATTACTCCCAAATTGGGTGTACTGCAGCTTACTACACCAGAAATTGTATTCTGGACACACGAATTTGTTGTATTGTAGCTTACTACGTTAGAACTCGTATTCTGGCATATTACTCACAAATTGAGTGTACTGCAGCTTACTAGAACAGAACTCTGTATATCTTGGCATTTTACACACTAATGTGGTGTATTGCAGCTTAATGCGTTAGAACTCGTTGTATTCTGGCATACTACTCAGAAATTGGGTGTACTGCAGCTTATTACACCAGAATTTGTATTCTGGACACGAATTTGGTGTAGTAGCTTAATATGTCAGAACTGGCTTAATGCACACGAATTGGGTCTATTGCAGTTTAGTACGCCAAAACTCAGTTATTCTGGCATATTACTCACAAATGCATTGTACTGAAGCTTACTACACTAGAATTGAGTGTATACTGGTCTATTACACATGATTTCATTGTAGTGCAGCTTAAAACGTCAGAACACTGGAGTAATACACCCAAATTAAGGTTTCTTGCTGTTTAGTACGTCATATCTCCGTGTATTCTTGCATATTACTCCCAAATTGGGTGTACTGCAGCTTACTACACCAGAAATTGTATTCTGGACACACGAATTTGTTGTATTGTAGCTTACTACGCTAGAACTCGTATTCTGGCATATTACTCACAAATTGAGTGTACTGCAGCTTACTAGAACAGAACTCTGTATATCTTGGCATTTTACACACTAATGGGTGTATTGCAGCTTAATGCGTTAGAACTCGTTGCATTCTGGTATTTTACTCAGAAATTGAGTGTACTGCAGCTTACTTCAATAGAACACATTGTATCCTTGAATTTTACAGACTAATTTGGTGTAGTTCAGCTTGACTTCAGAACACTGGCGTTTTACACCCAAATTGTCTCTTGCTGTTTAGTACGTCATATCTCCGTGTATTCTGGTATATTACTCACAAATTGGGTGTACTGCAGCTTATTACAATAGAAATTGTATTCTGGACACGAATTTGGTGTAGTAGCTTACTATGTTAGAACTGGCTTAATGCACACGAATTGGGTCTATTGCAGTTTAGTACGCCAAAACTCAGTTATTCTGGCATATTACTCACAAATGCATTGTACTGAAGCTTACTACACTAGAATTGAGTGTATACTGGTCTATTACACATGATTTCATTGTAGTGCAGCTTAAAACGTCAGAACACTGGCGTAATACACCCAAATTAAGGTTTCTTGCTGTTTAGTACGTCATATCTCCGTGTATTCTTGCATATTACTCCCAAATTGGGTGTACTGCAGCTTACTACACCAGAAATTGTATTCTGGACACACGAATTTGTTGTATTGTAGCTTACTACGCTAGAACTCGTATTCTGGCATATTACTCACAAATTGAGTGTACTGCAGCTTACTAGAACAGAACTGTATATCTTGGCATTTTACACACTAATGGGTGTATTGCAGCTTAATGCGTTAGAACTCGTTGCATTCTGGCATTTTACTCAGAAATTGAGTGTACTGCAGCTTACTTCAATAGAACACATTGTATCCTTGAATTTTACAGACTAATTTGGTGTAGTTCAGCTTAAGACGTCAGAACACTGGCGTTTTACACAAAAATTAAGGTCTCTTGCTGTTTAGTACGTCAATCTCCGTGTATTCTTGCATATTACTCACAAATTGTGTGTACTGCAGCTTACTACATCAGAAATTGTATTCTGGACACACGCATTTGTTGTATTGTAGCTTACTACGTTAGAACTCGTATTCTGGCATATTACTCACAAATTGAGTGTACTGCAGCTTACTAGAACAGAACTCTGTATATCTTGGCATTTTACACACTAATGGGTGTATTGCAGCTTAATGCGTTAGAACTCGTTGCATTCTGGTATTTTACTCAGAAATTGAGTGTACTGCAGCTTACTTCAATAGAACACATTGTATCCTTGAATTTTACAGACTAATTTGGTGTAGTTCAGCTTAAGACGTCAAAACACTGGCGTTTTACACAAAAATTAAGGTCTCTTGCTGTTTAGTACGTCAATCTCCGTGTATTCTTGCATATTACTCACAAATTGTGTGTACTGCAGCTTACTACATCAGAAATTGTATTCTGGACACACGCATTTGTTGTATTGTAGCTTACTACGTTAGAACTCGTATTCTGGCATATTAACTCACAAATTGAGTGTACTGCAGCTTACTAGAACAGAACTCTGTATATCTTGGCATTTTACACACTAATGTGGTGTATTGCAGCTTAATGCGTTAGAACTCGTTGTATTCTGGCATATTACTCAGAAATTTGGTGTACTGCAGCTTATTACACCAGAAATTGTATTCTGGACACGAATTTGGTGTAGTAGCTTACTATGTCAGAACTGGCTTAATGCACACGAATTGGGTCTATTGCAGTTTAGTACGCCAAAACTCAGTTATTCTGGCATATTACTCACAAATGCATTGTACTGAAGCTTACTACACTAGAATTGAGTGTATACTGGTCTATTACACATGATTTCATTGTAGTGCAGCTTAAAACGTCAGAACACTGGCGTAATACACCCAAATTAAGGTTTCTTGCTGTTTAGTACGTCATATCTCAGTGTATTCTTGCATATTACTCCCAAATTGGATGTACTGCAGCTTACTACACCAGAAATTTGTGTGTACTGCAGCTTATTACACCAGAAATTGTATTCTGGACACGAATTTGGTGTAGTAGCTTACTATGTCAGAACTGGCTTAATGCACACGAATTGGGTCTATTGCAGTTTAGTACGCCAAAACTCAGTTATTCTGGCATATTACTCACAAATGCATTGTACTGAAGCTTACTACACTAGAATTGAGTGTATAATGGTCTATTACACATGATTTCATTGTAGTGCAGCTTAAAACGTCAGAACACTGGCGTAATACACCCAAATTAAGGTTTCTTGCTGTTTAGTACGTCATATCTCCGTGTATTCTTACATATTACTCCCAAATTGGGTGTACTGCAGCTTACTACACCAGAAATTGTATTCTGGACACACGAATTTGTTGTATTGTAGCTTACTACGTTAGAACTCGTATTCTGGCATATTACTCACAAATTGAGTGTACTGCAGCTTACTAGAACAGAACTCTGTATATCTTGGCATTTTACACACTAATGTGGTGTATTGCAGCTTAATGCGTTAGAACTCGTTGCATTCTGGCATATTACTCAGAAATTGAGTGTACTGCAGCTTACTTCAACAGAACACATGGTATCCTTGAATTTTACAAATTTGGTGTAGTTCAGCATGAGACGTCAGAACACTGCCGTTTTACACACAAATTAAGGTCTCTTGCTATTTAGTAGGTCATATCTCCGTGTATTCTTGCATATTACTCACAAATTGGGTGTACTGCAGCTTACTACACCAGAAATTGTATTCTGGACACACGAATTTGTTGTATTGTAGCTTACTACGTTAGAACTCGTATTCTGGCATATTAACTCACAAATTGAGTGTACTGCAGCTTACTAGAACAGAACTGTATATCTTGGCATTTTACACACTAATGTGGTGTATTGCAGCTTAATGCGTTAGAACTCGTTGTATTCTGGCATATTACTCAGAAATTGGGTGTACTGCAGCTTATTACACCAGAAATTGTATTCTGGACACGAATTTGGTGTAGTAGCTTACTATGTCAGAACTGGCTTAATGCACACGAATTGGGTCTATTGCAGTTTAGTACGCCAAAACTCAGTTATTCTGGCATATTACTCACAAATGCATTGTACTGAAGCTTACTACACTAGAATTGAGTGTATACTGGTCTATTACACATGATTTCATTGTAGTGCAGCTTAAAACGTCAGAACACTGGCGTAATACACCCAAATTAAGGTTTCTTGCTGTTTAGTACGTCATATTTCAGTGTATTCTTGCATATTACTCCCAAATTGGGTGTACTGCAGCTTACTACACCAGAAATTGTATTCTGGACACACGCATTTGTTGTATTGTAGCTTACTACGTTAGAACTCGTATTCTGGCATATTACTCACAAATTGAGTGTACTGCAGCTTACTAGAACAGAACTCTGTATATCTTGGCATTTTACACACTAATGGGTGTATTGCAGCTTAATGCGTTAGAACTCGTTGCATTCTGGTATTTTACTCAGAAATTGAGTGTACTGCAGCTTACTTCAATAGAACACATTGTATCCTTGAATTTTACAGACTAATTTGGTGTAGTTCAGCTTAAGACGTCAAAACACTGGCGTTTTACACAAAAATTAAGGTCTCTTGCTGTTTAGTACGTCAATCTCCGTGTATTCTTGCATATTACTCACAAATTGTGTGTACTGCAGCTTACTACATCAGAAAGTGTATTCTGGACACACGCATTTGTTGTATTGTAGCTTACTACGTTAGAACTCGTATTCTGGCATATTAACTCACAAATTGAGTGTACTGCAGCTTACTAGAACAGAACTCTGTATATCTTGGCATTTTACACACTAATGTGGTGTATTGCAGCTTAATGCGTTAGAACTCGTTGTATTCTGGCATATTACTCAGAAATTTGGTGTACTGCAGCTTATTACACCAGAAATTGTATTCTGGACACGAATTTGGTGTAGTAGCTTACTATGTCAGAACTGGCTTAATGCACACGAATTGGGTCTATTGCAGTTTAGTACGCCAAAACTCAGTTATTCTGGCATATTACTCACAAATGCATTGTACTGAAGCTTACTACACTAGAATTGAGTGTATACTGGTCTATTACACATGATTTCATTGTAGTGCAGCTTAAAACGTCAGAACACTGGCGTAATACACCCAAATTAAGGTTTCTTGCTGTTTAGTACGTCATATCTCAGTGTATTCTTGCATATTACTCCCAAATTGGATGTACTGCAGCTTACTACACCAGAAATTTGTGTGTACTGCAGCTTATTACACCAGAAATTGTATTCTGGACACGAATTTGGTGTAGTAGCTTACTATGTCAGAACTGGCTTAATGCACACGAATTGGGTCTATTGCAGTTTAGTACGCCAAAACTCAGTTATTCTGGCATATTACTCACAAATGCATTGTACTGAAGCTTACTACACTAGAATTGAGTGTATACTGGTCTATTACACATGATTTCATTGTAGTGCAGCTTAAAACGTCAGAACACTGGCGTAATACACCCAAATTAAGGTTTCTTGCTGTTTAGTACGTCATATCTCCGTGTATTCTTACATATTACTCCCAAATTGGGTGTACTGCAGCTTACTACACCAGAAATTGTATTCTGGACACACGAATTTGTTGTATTGTAGCTTACTACGTTAGAACTCGTATTCTGGCATATTACTCACAAATTGAGTGTACTGCAGCTTACTAGAACAGAACTCTGTATATCTTGGCATTTTACACACTAATGTGGTGTATTGCAGCTTAATGCGTTAGAACTCGTTGCATTCTGGCATATTACTCAGAAATTGAGTGTACTGCAGCTTACTTCAACAGAACACATGGTATCCTTGAATTTTACAAATTTGGTGTAGTTCAGCATGAGACGTCAGAACACTGCCGTTTTACACACAAATTAAGGTCTCTTGCTATTTAGTAGGTCATATCTCCGTGTATTCTTGCATATTACTCACAAATTGGGTGTACTGCAGCTTACTACACCAGAAATTGTATTCTGGACACACGAATTTGTTGTATTGTAGCTTACTACGTTAGAACTCGTATTCTGGCATATTAACTCACAAATTGAGTGTACTGCAGCTTACTAGAACAGAACTGTATATCTTGGCATTTTACACACTAATGTGGTGTATTGCAGCTTAATGCGTTAGAACTCGTTGTATTCTGGCATATTACTCAGAAATTGGGTGTACTGCAGCTTATTACACCAGAAATTGTATTCTGGACACGAATTTGGTGTAGTAGCTTACTATGTCAGAACTGGCTTAATGCACACGAATTGGGTCTATTGCAGTTTAGTACGCCAAAACTCAGTTATTCTGGCATATTACTCACAAATGCATTGTACTGAAGCTTACTACACTAGAATTGAGTGTATACTGGTCTATTACACATGATTTCATTGTAGTGCAGCTTAAAACGTCAGAACACTGGCGTAATACACCCAAATTAAGGTTTCTTGCTGTTTAGTACGTCATATTTCAGTGTATTCTTGCATATTACTCCCAAATTGGGTGTACTGCAGCTTACTACACCAGAAATTGTATTCTGGACACACGCATTTGTTGTATTGTAGCTTACTACGTTAGAACTCGTATTCTGGCATATTACTCACAAATTGAGTGTACTGCAGCTTACTAGAACAGAACTCTGTATATCTTGGCATTTTACACACTAATGGGTGTATTGCAGCTTAATGCGTTAGAACTCGTTGCATTCTGGTATTTTACTCAGAAATTGAGTGTACTGCAGCTTACTTCAATAGAACACATTGTATCCTTGAATTTTACAGACTAATTTGGTGTAGTTCAGCTTAAGACGTCAAAACACTGGCGTTTTACACAAAAATTAAGGTCTCTTGCTGTTTAGTACGTCAATCTCCGTGTATTCTTGCATATTACTCACAAATTGTGTGTACTGCAGCTTACTACATCAGAAAGTGTATTCTGGACACACGCATTTGTTGTATTGTAGCTTACTACGTTAGAACTCGTATTCTGGCATATTAACTCACAAATTGAGTGTACTGCAGCTTACTAGAACAGAACTCTGTATATCTTGGCATTTTACACACTAATGTGGTGTATTGCAGCTTAATGCGTTAGAACTCGTTGTATTCTGGCATATTACTCAGAAATTGGGTGTACTGCAGCTTATTACACCAGAAATTGTATTCTGGACACGAATTTGGTGTAGTAGCTTACTATGTCAGAACTGGCTTAATGCACACGAATTGGGTCTATTGCAGTTTAGTACGCCAAAACTCAGTTATTCTGGCATATTACTCACAAATGCATTGTACTGAAGCTTACTACACTAGAATTGAGTGTATACTGGTCTATTACACATGATTTCATTGTAGTGCAGCTTAAAACGTCAGAACACTGGCGTAATACACCCAAATTAAGGTTTCTTGCTGTTTAGTACGTCATATTTCAGTGTATTCTTGCATATTACTCCCAAATTGGGTGTACTGCAGCTTACTACACCAGAAATTGTATTCTGGACACACGAATTTGTTGTATTGTAGCTTACTACGTTAGAACTCGTATTCTGGCATATTAACTCACAAATTGAGTGTACTGCAGCTTACTAGAACAGAACTCTGTATAACTTGGCATTTTACACACTAATGGGTGTATTGCAGCTTAATGCATTAGAACTCGTTGCATTCTGGCATTTTACTCAGAAATTGAGTGTACTGCAGCTTACTTCAATAGAACACATTGTATCCTTGAATTTTACAGACTAATTTGGTGTAGTTCAGCTTAAGACGTCAGAACACTGGCGTTTTACACAAAAATTAAGGTCTCTTGCTGTTTAGTACGTCAATCTCCGTGTATTCTTGCATATTACTCACAAATTGTGTGTACTGCAGCTTACTACATCAGAAATTGTATTCTGGACACACGAATTTGTTGTATTGTAGCTTACTACGTTAGAACTCGTATTCTGGCATATTACTCACAAATTGAGTGTACTGCAGCTTACTAGAACAGAACTCTGTATATCTTGGCATTTTACACACTAATGTGGTGTATTGCAGCTTAATGCGTTAGAACTCGTTGTATTCTGGCATATTACTCAGAAATTGGGTGTACTGCAGCTTATTACACCAGAAATTGTATTCTGGACACGAATTTGGTGTAGTAGCTTACTATGTCAGAACTGGCTTAATGCACACGAATTGGGTCTATTGCAGTTTAGTACGCCAAAACTCAGTTATTCTGGCATATTACTCACAAATGCATTGTACTGAAGCTTACTACACTAGAATTGAGTGTATACTGGTCTATTACACATGATTTCATTGTAGTGCAGCTTAAAACGTCAGAACACTGGCGTAATACACCCAAATTAAGGTTTCTTGCTGTTTAGTACTTCATATCTCCGTGTATTCTTACATATTACTCCCAAATTGGGTGTACTGCAGCTTACTACACCAGAAATTGTATTCTGGACACACGAATTTGTTGTATTGTAGCTTACTACGTTAGAACTCGTATTCTGGCATATTAACTCACAAATTGAGTGTACTGCAGCTTACTAGAACAGAACTCTGTATAACTTGGCATTTTACACACTAATGGGTGTATTGCAGCTTAATGCATTAGAACTCGTTGCATTCTGGCATTTTACTCAGAAATTGAGTGTACTGCAGCTTACTTCAATAGAACACATTGTATCCTTGAATTTTACAGACTAATTTGGTGTAGTTCAGCTTAAGACGTCAGAACACTGGCGTTTTACACAAAAATTAAGGTCTCTTGCTGTTTAGTACGTCAATCTCCGTGTATTCTTGCATATTACTCACAAATTGTGTGTACTGCAGCTTACTACATCAGAAATTGTATTCTGGACACACGAATTTGTTGTATTGTAGCTTACTACGTTAGAACTCGTATTCTGGCATATTACTCACAAATTGAGTGTACTGCAGCTTACTAGAACAGAACTCTGTATATCTTGGCATTTTACACACTAATGTGGTGTATTGCAGCTTAATGCGTTAGAACTCGTTGTATTCTGGCATATTACTCAGAAATTGGGTGTACTGCAGCTTATTACACCAGAAATTGTATTCTGGACACGAATTTGGTGTAGTAGCTTACTATGTCAGAACTGGCTTAATGCACACGAATTGGGTCTATTGCAGTTTAGTACGCCAAAACTCAGTTATTCTGGCATATTACTCACAAATGCATTGTACTGAAGCTTACTACACTAGAATTGAGTGTATACTGGTCTATTACACATGATTTCATTGTAGTGCAGCTTAAAACGTCAGAACACTGGCGTAATACACCCAAATTAAGGTTTCTTGCTGTTTAGTACTTCATATCTCCGTGTATTCTTACATATTACTCCCAAATTGGGTGTACTGCAGCTTACTACACCAGAAATTGTATTCTGGACACACGAATTTGTTGTATTGTAGCTTACTACGTTAGAACTCGTATTCTGGCATATTAACTCACAAATTGAGTGTACTGCAGCTTACTAGAACAGAACTCTGTATAACTTGGCATTTTATACACTAATGGGTGTATTGCAGCTTAATGCATTAGAACTCGTTGCATTCTGGCATTTTACTCAGAAATTGAGTGTACTGCAGCTTACTTCAATAGAACACATTGTATCCTTGAATTTTACAGACTAATTTGGTGTAGTTCAGCTTAAGACGTCAGAACACTGGCGTTTTACACAAAAATTAAGGTCTCTTGCTGTTTAGTACGTCAATCTCCGTGTATTCTTGCATATTACTCACAAATTGTGTGTACTGCAGCTTACTACATCAGAAATTGTATTCTGGACACACGAATTTGTTGTATTGTAGCTTACTACGTTAGAACTCGTATTCTGGCATATTACTCACAAATTGAGTGTACTGCAGCTTACTAGAACAGAACTCTGTATATCTTGGCATTTTACACACTAATGTGGTGTATTGCAGCTTAATGCGTTAGAACTCGTTGTATTCTGGCATATTACTCAGAAATTGGGTGTACTGCAGCTTATTACACCAGAAATTGTATTCTGGACACGAATTTGGTGTAGTAGCTTACTATGTCAGAACTGGCTTAATGCACACGAATTGGGTCTATTGCAGTTTAGTACGCCAAAGCTCAGTTATTCTGGCATATTACTCACAAATGCATTGTACTGAAGCTTACTACACTAGAATTGAGTGTATACTGGTCTATTACACATGATTTCATTGTAGTGCAGCTTAAAACGTCAGAACACTGGCGTAATACACCCAAATTAAGGTTTCTTGCTGTTTAGTACGTCATATCTCCGTGTATTCTTACATATTACTCCCAAATTGGGTGTACTGCAGCTTACTACACCAGAAATTGTATTCTGGACACACGAATTTGTTGTATTGTAGCTTACTACGTTAGAACTCGTATTCTGGCATATTACTCACAAATTGAGTGTACTGCAGCTTACTAGAACAGAACTCTGTATATCTTGGCATTTTACACACTAATGTGGTGTATTGCAGCTTAATGCGTTAGAACTCGTTGCATTCTGGCATATTACTCAGAAATTGAGTGTACTGCAGCTTACTTCAACAGAACACATGGTATCCTTGAATTTTACAAATTTGGTGTAGTTCAGCA
Organism: Meghimatium bilineatum; assembly: GCA_034231615.1. Classification (NCBI taxonomy): domain Eukaryota; kingdom Metazoa; phylum Mollusca; class Gastropoda; order Stylommatophora; family Philomycidae; genus Meghimatium; species Meghimatium bilineatum. The sequence goes on from CM067307.1 coordinate 31,572,430, forward strand.
TGAGACGTCAGAACACTGCCGTTTTACACACAAATTAAGGTCTCTTGCTATTTAGTAGGTCATATCTCCGTGTATTCTTGCATATTACTCACAAATTGGGTGTACTGCAGCTTACTACACCAGAAATTGTATTCTGGACACACGAATTTGTTGTATTGTAGCTTACTACGTTAGAACTCGTATTCTGGCATATTAACTCACAAATTGAGTGTACTGCAGCTTACTAGAACAGAACTGTATATCTTGGCATTTTACACACTAATGTGGTGTATTGCAGCTTAATGCGTTAGAACTCGTTGTATTCTGGCATATTACTCAGAAATTGGGTGTACTGCAGCTTATTACACCAGAAATTGTATTCTGGACACGAATTTGGTGTAGTAGCTTACTATGTCAGAACTGGCTTAATGCACACGAATTGGGTCTATTGCAGTTTAGTACGCCAAAACTCAGTTATTCTGGCATATTACTCACAAATGCATTGTACTGAAGCTTACTACACTAGAATTGAGTGTATACTGGTCTATTACACATGATTTCATTGTAGTGCAGCTTAAAACGTCAGAACACTGGCGTAATACACCCAAATTAAGGTTTCTTGCTGTTTAGTACGTCATATTTCAGTGTATTCTTGCATATTACTCCCAAATTGGGTGTACTGCAGCTTACTACACCAGAAATTGTATTCTGGACACACGAATTTGTTGTATTGTAGCTTACTACGTTAGAACTCGTATTCTGGCATATTAACTCACAAATTGAGTGTACTGCAGCTTACTAGAACAGAACTCTGTATAACTTGGCATTTTACACACTAATGGGTGTATTGCAGCTTAATGCATTAGAACTCGTTGCATTCTGGCATTTTACTCAGAAATTGAGTGTACTGCAGCTTACTTCAATAGAACACATTGTATCCTTGAATTTTACAGACTAATTTGGTGTAGTTCAGCTTAAGACGTCAGAACACTGGCGTTTTACACAAAAATTAAGGTCTCTTGCTGTTTAGTACGTCAATCTCCGTGTATTCTTGCATATTACTCACAAATTGTGTGTACTGCAGCTTACTACATCAGAAATTGTATTCTGGACACACGAATTTGTTGTATTGTAGCTTACTACGTTAGAACTCGTATTCTGGCATATTACTCACAAATTGAGTGTACTGCAGCTTACTAGAACAGAACTCTGTATATCTTGGCATTTTACACACTAATGTGGTGTATTGCAGCTTAATGCGTTAGAACTCGTTGTATTCTGGCATATTACTCAGAAATTGGGTGTACTGCAGCTTATTACACCAGAAATTGTATTCTGGACACGAATTTGGTGTAGTAGCTTACTATGTCAGAACTGGCTTAATGCACACGAATTGGGTCTATTGCAGTTTAGTACGCCAAAACTCAGTTATTCTGGCATATTACTCACAAATGCATTGTACTGAAGCTTACTACACTAGAATTGAGTGTATACTGGTCTATTACACATGATTTCATTGTAGTGCAGCTTAAAACGTCAGAACACTGGCGTAATACACCCAAATTAAGGTTTCTTGCTGTTTAGTACTTCATATCTCCGTGTATTCTTACATATTACTCCCAAATTGGGTGTACTGCAGCTTACTACACCAGAAATTGTATTCTGGACACACGAATTTGTTGTATTGTAGCTTACTACGTTAGAACTCGTATTCTGGCATATTAACTCACAAATTGAGTGTACTGCAGCTTACTAGAACAGAACTCTGTATAACTTGGCATTTTACACACTAATGGGTGTATTGCAGCTTAATGCATTAGAACTCGTTGCATTCTGGCATTTTACTCAGAAATTGAGTGTACTGCAGCTTACTTCAATAGAACACATTGTATCCTTGAATTTTACAGACTAATTTGGTGTAGTTCAGCTTAAGACGTCAGAACACTGGCGTTTTACACAAAAATTAAGGTCTCTTGCTGTTTAGTACGTCAATCTCCGTGTATTCTTGCATATTACTCACAAATTGTGTGTACTGCAGCTTACTACATCAGAAATTGTATTCTGGAAACACGAATTTGTTGTATTGTAGCTTACTACGTTAGAACTCGTATTCTGGCATATTACTCACAAATTGAGTGTACTGCAGCTTACTAGAACAGAACTCTGTATATCTTGGCATTTTACACACTAATGTGGTGTATTGCAGCTTAATGCGTTAGAACTCGTTGTATTCTGGCATATTACTCAGAAATTGGGTGTACTGCAGCTTATTACACCAGAAATTGTATTCTGGACACGAATTTGGTGTAGTAGCTTACTATGTCAGAACTGGCTTAATGCACACGAATTGGGTCTATTGCAGTTTAGTACGCCAAAGCTCAGTTATTCTGGCATATTACTCACAAATGCATTGTACTGAAGCTTACTACACTAGAATTGAGTGTATACTGGTCTATTACACATGATTTCATTGTAGTGCAGCTTAAAACGTCAGAACACTGGCGTAATACACCCAAATTAAGGTTTCTTGCTGTTTAGTACGTCATATCTCCGTGTATTCTTACATATTACTCCCAAATTGGGTGTACTGCAGCTTACTACACCAGAAATTGTATTCTGGACACACGAATTTGTTGTATTGTAGCTTACTACGTTAGAACTCGTATTCTGGCATATTACTCACAAATTGAGTGTACTGCAGCTTACTAGAACAGAACTCTGTATATCTTGGCATTTTACACACTAATGTGGTGTATTGCAGCTTAATGCGTTAGAACTCGTTGCATTCTGGCATATTACTCAGAAATTGAGTGTACTGCAGCTTACTTCAACAGAACACATGGTATCCTTGAATTTTACAAATTTGGTGTAGTTCAGCATGAGACGTCAGAACACTGCCGTTTTACACACAAATTAAGGTCTCTTGCTATTTAGTAGGTCATATCTCCGTGTATTCTTGCATATTACTCACAAATTGGGTGTACTGCAGCTTACTACACCAGAAATTGTATTCTGGACACACGAATTTGTTGTATTGTAGCTTACTACGTTAGAACTCGTATTCTGGCATATTAACTCACAAATTGAGTGTACTGCAGCTTACTAGAACAGAACTGTATATGTTGGCATTTTACACACTAATGTGGTGTATTGCAGCTTAATGCGTTAGAACTCGTTGTATTCTGGCATATTACTCAGAAATTGGGTGTACTGCAGCTTATTACACCAGAAATTGTATTCTGGACACGAATTTGGTGTAGTAGCTTACTATGTCAGAACTGGCTTAATGCACACGAATTGGGTCTATTGCAGTTTAGTACGCCAAAACTCAGTTATTCTGGCATATTACTCACAAATGCATTGTACTGAAGCTTACTACACTAGAATTGAGTGTATACTGGTCTATTACACATGATTTCATTGTAGTGCAGCTTAAAACGTCAGAACACTGGCGTAATACACCCAAATTAAGGTTTCTTGCTGTTTAGTACGTCATATTTCAGTGTATTCTTGCATATTACTCCCAAATTGGGTGTACTGCAGCTTACTACACCAGAAATTGTATTCTGGACACACGAATTTGTTGTATTGTAGCTTACTACGTTAGAACTCGTATTCTGGCATATTAACTCACAAATTGAGTGTACTGCAGCTTACTAGAACAGAACTCTGTATAACTTGGCATTTTACACACTAATGGGTGTATTGCAGCTTAATGCATTAGAACTCGTTGCATTCTGGCATTTTACTCAGAAATTGAGTGTACTGCAGCTTACTTCAATAGAACACATTGTATCCTTGAATTTTACAGACTAATTTGGTGTAGTTCAGCTTAAGACGTCAGAACACTGGCGTTTTACACAAAAATTAAGGTCTCTTGCTGTTTAGTACGTCAATCTCCGTGTATTCTTGCATATTACTCACAAATTGTGTGTACTGCAGCTTACTACATCAGAAATTGTATTCTGGACACACTAATGTGGTGTATTGCAGCTTAATGCGTTAGAACTCGTTGTATTCTGGCATATTACTCAGAAATTGGGTGTACTGCAGCTTATTACACCAGAAATTGTATTCTGGACACGAATTTGGTGTAGTAGCTTACTATGTCAGAACTGGCTTAATGCACACGAATTGGGTCTATTGCAGTTTAGTACGCCAAAACTCAGTTATTCTGGCATATTACTCACAAATGCATTGTACTGAAGCTTACTACACTAGAATTGAGTGTATACTGGTCTATTACACATGATTTCATTGTAGTGCAGCTTAAAACGTCAGAACACTGGCGTAATACACCCAAATTAAGGTTTCTTGCTGTTTAGTACTTCATATCTCCGTGTATTCTTACATATTACTCCCAAATTGGGTGTACTGCAGCTTACTACACCAGAAATTGTATTCTGGACACACGAATTTGTTGTATTGTAGCTTACTACGTTAGAACTCGTATTCTGGCATATTAACTCACAAATTGAGTGTACTGCAGCTTACTAGAACAGAACTCTGTATAACTTGGCATTTTACACACTAATGGGTGTATTGCAGCTTAATGCATTAGAACTCGTTGCATTCTGGCATTTTACTCAGAAATTGAGTGTACTGCAGCTTACTTCAATAGAACACATTGTATCCTTGAATTTTACAGACTAATTTGGTGTAGTTCAGCTTAAGACGTCAGAACACTGGCGTTTTACACAAAAATTAAGGTCTCTTGCTGTTTAGTACGTCAATCTCCGTGTATTCTTGCATATTACTCACAAATTGTGTGTACTGCAGCTTACTACATCAGAAATTGTATTCTGGACACACGAATTTGTTGTATTGTAGCTTACTACGTTAGAACTCGTATTCTGGCATATTACTCACAAATTGAGTGTACTGCAGCTTACTAGAACAGAACTCTGTATATCTTGGCATTTTACACACTAATGTGGTGTATTGCAGCTTAATGCCTTAGAACTCGTTGTATTCTGGCATATTACTCAGAAATTGGGTGTACTGCAGCTTATTACACCAGAAATTGTATTCTGGACACGAATTTGGTGTAGTAGCTTACTATGTCAGAACTGGCTTAATGCACACGAATTGGGTCTATTGCAGTTTAGTACGCCAAAACTCAGTTATTCTGGCATATTACTCACAAATGCATTGTACTGAAGCTTACTACACTAGAATTGAGTGTATACTGGTCTATTACACATGATTTCATTGTAGTGCAGCTTAAAACGTCAGAACACTGGCGTAATACACCCAAATTAAGGTTTCTTGCTGTTTAGTACTTCATATCTCCGTGTATTCTTGCATATTACTCCCAAATTGGGTGTACTGCAGCTTACTACACCAGAAATTGTATTCTGGACACACGAATTTGTTGTATTGTAGCTTACTACGCTAGAACTCGTATTCTGGCATATTACTCACAAATTGAGTGTACTGCAGCTTACTAGAACAGAACTCTGTATATCTTGGCATTTTACACACTAATGGGTGTATTGCAGCTTAATGCGTTAGAACTCGTTGCATTCTGGCATTTTACTCAGAAATTGAGTGTACTGCAGCTTACTTCAATAGAACACATTGTATCCTTGAATTTTACAGACTAATTTGGTGTAGTTCAGCTTAAGACGTCAGAACACTGGCGTTTTACACAAAAATTAAGGTCTCTTGCTGTTTAGTACGTCAATCTCCGTGTATTCTTGCATATTACTCACAAATTCCTTGTACTGCAGCTTACTACATCAGAAATTGTATTCTGGACACACGCATTTGTTGTATTGTAGCTTACTACGTTAGAACTCGTATTCTGGCATATTACTCACAAATTGAGTGTACTGCAGCTTACTAGAACAGAACTCTGTATATCTTGGCATTTTACACACTAATGGGTGTATTGCAGCTTAATGCGTTAGAACTCGTTGCATTCTGGTATTTTACTCAGAAATTGAGTGTACTGCAGCTTACTTCAATAGAACACATTGTATCCTTGAATTTTACAGACTAATTTGGTGTAGTTCAGCTTAAGACGTCAAAACACTGGCGTTTTACACAAAAATTAAGGTCTCTTGCTGTTTAGTACGTCAATCTCCGTGTATTCTTGCATATTACTCACAAATTGTGTGTACTGCAGCTTACTACATCAGAAATTGTATTCTGGACACACGCATTTGTTGTATTGTAGCTTACTACGTTAGAACTCGTATTCTGGCATATTAACTCACAAATTGAGTGTACTGCAGCTTACTAGAACAGAACTCTGTATATCTTGGCATTTTACACACTAATGTGGTGTATTGCAGCTTAATGCGTTAGAACTCGTTGTATTCTGGCATATTACTCAGAAATTGGGTGTACTGCAGCTTATTACACCAGAAATTGTATTCTGGACACGAATTTGGTGTAGTAGCTTACTATGTCAGAACTGGCTTAATGCACACGAATTGGGTCTATTGCAGTTTAGTACGCCAAAACTCAGTTATTCTGGCATATTACTCACAAATGCATTGTACTGAAGCTTACTACACTAGAATTGAGTGTATACTGGTCTATTACACATGATTTCATTGTAGTGCAGCTTAAAACGTCAGAACACTGGCGTAATACACCCAAATTAAGGTTTCTTGCTGTTTAGTACGTCATATCTCAGTGTATTCTTGCATATTACTCCCAAATTGGGTGTACTGCAGCTTACTACACCAGAAATTGTATTCTGGACACACGAATTTGTTGTATTGTAGCTTACTACGTTAGAACTCGTTTTCTGGCATATTACTCACAAAATGAGTGTACTGCAGCTTACTAGAACAGAACTCTGTATATCTTGGCATTTTACACACTAATGGGTGTATTGCAGCTTAATGCGTTAGAACTCGTTGCATTCTGGCATATTACTCAGAAATTGAGTGTACTGCAGCTTACTTCAACAGAACACATTGTATCCTTGAATTTTACAGACTAATTTGGTGTAGTTCAGCATGAGACGTCAGAACATTGCCGTTTTACACACAAATTAAGGTCTCTTGCTTTTTAGTAGGTCATATCTCCGTGTATTCTTGCATATTACTCACAAATTGGGTGTACTGCAGCTTACTACACCAGAAATTGTATTCTGGACACACGAATTTGTTGTATTGTAGCTTACTACGTTAGAACTCGTATTCTGGCATATTAACTCACAAATTGAGTGTACTGCAGCTTACTAGAACAGAACTGTATATCTTGGCATTTTACACACTAATGTGGTGTATTGCAGCTTAATGCGTTAGAACTCGTTGTATTCTGGCATATTACTCAGAAATTGGGTGTACTGCAGCTTATTACACCAGAAATTGTATTCTGGACACGAATTTGGTGTAGTAGCTTACTATGTCAGAACTGGCTTAATGCACACGAATTGGGTCTATTGCAGTTTAGTACGCCAAAACTCAGTTATTCTGGCATATTACTCACAAATGCATTGTACTGAAGCTTACTACACTAGAATTGAGTGTATACTGGTCTATTACACATGATTTCATTGTAGTGCAGCTTAAAACGTCAGAACACTGGCGTAATACACCCAAATTAAGGTTTCTTGCTGTTTAGTACTTCATATCTCCGTGTATTCTTACATATTACTCCCAAATTGGGTGTACTGCAGCTTACTACACCAGAAATTGTATTCTGGACACACGAATTTGTTGTATTGTAGCTTACTACGTTAGAACTCGTATTCTGGCATATTAACTCACAAATTGAGTGTACTGCAGCTTACTAGAACAGAACTCTGTATAACTTGGCATTTTACACACTAATGGGTGTATTGCAGCTTAATGCATTAGAACTCGTTGCATTCTGGCATTTTACTCAGAAATTGAGTGTACTGCAGCTTACTTCAATAGAACACATTGTATCCTTGAATTTTACAGACTAATTTGGTGTAGTTCAGCTTAAGACGTCAGAACACTGGCGTTTTACACAAAAATTAAGGTCTCTTGCTGTTTAGTACGTCAATCTCCGTGTATTCTTGCATATTACTCACAAATTGTGTGTACTGCAGCTTACTACATCAGAAATTGTATTCTGGACACACGAATTTGTTGTATTGTAGCTTACTACGTTAGAACTCGTATTCTGGCATATTACTCACAAATTGAGTGTACTGCAGCTTACTAGAACAGAACTCTGTATATCTTGGCATTTTACACACTAATGTGGTGTATTGCAGCTTAATGCGTTAGAACTCGTTGTATTCTGGCATATTACTCAGAAATTGGGTGTACTGCAGCTTATTACACCAGAAATTGTATTCTGGACACGAATTTGGTGTAGTAGCTTACTATGTCAGAACTGGCTTAATGCACACGAATTGGGTCTATTGCAGTTTAGTACGCCAAAACTCAGTTATTCTGGCATATTACTCACAAATGCATTGTACTGAAGCTTACTACACTAGAATTGAGTGTATACTGGTCTATTACACATGATTTCATTGTAGTGCAGCTTAAAACGTCAGAACACTGGCGTAATACACCCAAATTAAGGTTTCTTGCTGTTTAGTACTTCATATCTCCGTGTATTCTTACATATTACTCCCAAATTGGGTGTACTGCAGCTTACTACACCAGAAATTGTATTCTGGACACACGAATTTGTTGTATTGTAGCTTACTACGTTAGAACTCGTATTCTGGCATATTAACTCACAAATTGAGTGTACTGCAGCTTACTAGAACAGAACTCTGTATAACTTGGCATTTTATACACTAATGGGTGTATTGCAGCTTAATGCATTAGAACTCGTTGCATTCTGGCATTTTACTCAGAAATTGAGTGTACTGCAGCTTACTTCAATAGAACACATTGTATCCTTGAATTTTACAGACTAATTTGGTGTAGTTCAGCTTAAGACGTCAGAACACTGGCGTTTTACACAAAAATTAAGGTCTCTTGCTGTTTAGTACGTCAATCTCCGTGTATTCTTGCATATTACTCACAAATTGTGTGTACTGCAGCTTACTACATCAGAAATTGTATTCTGGACACACGAATTTGTTGTATTGTAGCTTACTACGTTAGAACTCGTATTCTGGCATATTACTCACAAATTGAGTGTACTGCAGCTTACTAGAACAGAACTCTGTATATCTTGGCATTTTACACACTAATGTGGTGTATTGCAGCTTAATGCGTTAGAACTCGTTGTATTCTGGCATATTACTCAGAAATTGGGTGTACTGCAGCTTATTACACCAGAAATTGTATTCTGGACACGAATTTGGTGTAGTAGCTTACTATGTCAGAACTGGCTTAATGCACACGAATTGGGTCTATTGCAGTTTAGTACGCCAAAGCTCAGTTATTCTGGCATATTACTCACAAATGCATTGTACTGAAGCTTACTACACTAGAATTGAGTGTATACTGGTCTATTACACATGATTTCATTGTAGTGCAGCTTAAAACGTCAGAACACTGGCGTAATACACCCAAATTAAGGTTTCTTGCTGTTTAGTACGTCATATCTCCGTGTATTCTTACATATTACTCCCAAATTGGGTGTACTGCAGCTTACTACACCAGAAATTGTATTCTGGACACACGAATTTGTTGTATTGTAGCTTACTACGTTAGAACTCGTATTCTGGCATATTACTCACAAATTGAGTGTACTGCAGCTTACTAGAACAGAACTCTGTATATCTTGGCATTTTACACACTAATGTGGTGTATTGCAGCTTAATGCGTTAGAACTCGTTGCATTCTGGCATATTACTCAGAAATTGAGTGTACTGCAGCTTACTTCAACAGAACACATGGTATCCTTGAATTTTACAAATTTGGTGTAGTTCAGCATGAGACGTCAGAACACTGCCGTTTTACACACAAATTAAGGTCTCTTGCTATTTAGTAGGTCATATCTCCGTGTATTCTTGCATATTACTCACAAATTGGGTGTACTGCAGCTTACTACACCAGAAATTGTATTCTGGACACACGAATTTGTTGTATTGTAGCTTACTACGTTAGAACTCGTATTCTGGCATATTAACTCACAAATTGAGTGTACTGCAGCTTACTAGAACAGAACTGTATATCTTGGCATTTTACACACTAATGTGGTGTATTGCAGCTTAATGCGTTAGAACTCGTTGTATTCTGGCATATTACTCAGAAATTGGGTGTACTGCAGCTTATTACACCAGAAATTGTATTCTGGACACGAATTTGGTGTAGTAGCTTACTATGTCAGAACTGGCTTAATGCACACGAATTGGGTCTATTGCAGTTTAGTACGCCAAAACTCAGTTATTCTGGCATATTACTCACAAATGCATTGTACTGAAGCTTACTACACTAGAATTGAGTGTATACTGGTCTATTACACATGATTTCATTGTAGTGCAGCTTAAAACGTCAGAACACTGGCGTAATACACCCAAATTAAGGTTTCTTGCTGTTTAGTACGTCATATTTCAGTGTATTCTTGCATATTACTCCCAAATTGGGTGTACTGCAGCTTACTACACCAGAAATTGTATTCTGGACACACGAATTTGTTGTATTGTAGCTTACTACGTTAGAACTCGTATTCTGGCATATTAACTCACAAATTGAGTGTACTGCAGCTTACTAGAACAGAACTCTGTATAACTTGGCATTTTACACACTAATGGGTGTATTGCAGCTTAATGCATTAGAACTCGTTGCATTCTGGCATTTTACTCAGAAATTGAGTGTACTGCAGCTTACTTCAATAGAACACATTGTATCCTTGAATTTTACAGACTAATTTGGTGTAGTTCAGCTTAAGACGTCAGAACACTGGCGTTTTACACAAAAATTAAGGTCTCTTGCTGTTTAGTACGTCAATCTCCGTGTATTCTTGCATATTACTCACAAATTGTGTGTACTGCAGCTTACTACATCAGAAATTGTATTCTGGACACACGAATTTGTTGTATTGTAGCTTACTACGTTAGAACTCGTATTCTGGCATATTACTCACAAATTGAGTGTACTGCAGCTTACTAGAACAGAACTCTGTATATCTTGGCATTTTACACACTAATGTGGTGTATTGCAGCTTAATGCGTTAGAACTCGTTGTATTCTGGCATATTACTCAGAAATTGGGTGTACTGCAGCTTATTACACCAGAAATTGTATTCTGGACACGAATTTGGTGTAGTAGCTTACTATGTCAGAACTGGCTTAATGCACACGAATTGGGTCTATTGCAGTTTAGTACGCCAAAACTCAGTTATTCTGGCATATTACTCACAAATGCATTGTACTGAAGCTTACTACACTAGAATTGAGTGTATACTGGTCTATTACACATGATTTCATTGTAGTGCAGCTTAAAACGTCAGAACACTGGCGTAATACACCCAAATTAAGGTTTCTTGCTGTTTAGTACTTCATATCTCCGTGTATTCTTACATATTACTCCCAAATTGGGTGTACTGCAGCTTACTACACCAGAAATTGTATTCTGGACACACGAATTTGTTGTATTGTAGCTTACTACGTTAGAACTCGTATTCTGGCATATTAACTCACAAATTGAGTGTACTGCAGCTTACTAGAACAGAACTCTGTATAACTTGGCATTTTACACACTAATGGGTGTATTGCAGCTTAATGCATTAGAACTCGTTGCATTCTGGCATTTTACTCAGAAATTGAGTGTACTGCAGCTTACTTCAATAGAACACATTGTATCCTTGAATTTTACAGACTAATTTGGTGTAGTTCAGCTTAAGACGTCAGAACACTGGCGTTTTACACAAAAATTAAGGTCTCTTGCTGTTTAGTACGTCAATCTCCGTGTATTCTTGCATATTACTCACAAATTGTGTGTACTGCAGCTTACTACATCAGAAATTGTATTCTGGAAACACGAATTTGTTGTATTGTAGCTTACTACGTTAGAACTCGTATTCTGGCATATTACTCACAAATTGAGTGTACTGCAGCTTACTAGAACAGAACTCTGTATATCTTGGCATTTTACACACTAATGTGGTGTATTGCAGCTTAATGCGTTAGAACTCGTTGTATTCTGGCATATTACTCAGAAATTGGGTGTACTGCAGCTTATTACACCAGAAATTGTATTCTGGACACGAATTTGGTGTAGTAGCTTACTATGTCAGAACTGGCTTAATGCACACGAATTGGGTCTATTGCAGTTTAGTACGCCAAAGCTCAGTTATTCTGGCATATTACTCACAAATGCATTGTACTGAAGCTTACTACACTAGAATTGAGTGTATACTGGTCTATTACACATGATTTCATTGTAGTGCAGCTTAAAACGTCAGAACACTGGCGTAATACACCCAAATTAAGGTTTCTTGCTGTTTAGTACGTCATATCTCCGTGTATTCTTACATATTACTCCCAAATTGGGTGTACTGCAGCTTACTACACCAGAAATTGTATTCTGGACACACGAATTTGTTGTATTGTAGCTTACTACGTTAGAACTCGTATTCTGGCATATTACTCACAAATTGAGTGTACTGCAGCTTACTAGAACAGAACTCTGTATATCTTGGCATTTTACACACTAATGTGGTGTATTGCAGCTTAATGCGTTAGAACTCGTTGCATTCTGGCATATTACTCAGAAATTGAGTGTACTGCAGCTTACTTCAACAGAACACATGGTATCCTTGAATTTTACAAATTTGGTGTAGTTCAGCATGAGACGTCAGAACACTGCCGTTTTACACACAAATTAAGGTCTCTTGCTATTTAGTAGGTCATATCTCCGTGTATTCTTGCATATTACTCACAAATTGGGTGTACTGCAGCTTACTACACCAGAAATTGTATTCTGGACACACGAATTTGTTGTATTGTAGCTTACTACGTTAGAACTCGTATTCTGGCATATTAACTCACAAATTGAGTGTACTGCAGCTTACTAGAACAGAACTGTATATCTTGGCATTTTACACACTAATGTGGTGTATTGCAGCTTAATGCGTTAGAACTCGTTGTATTCTGGCATATTACTCAGAAATTGGGTGTACTGCAGCTTATTACACCAGAAATTGTATTCTGGACACGAATTTGGTGTAGTAGCTTACTATGTCAGAACTGGCTTAATGCACACGAATTGGGTCTATTGCAGTTTAGTACGCCAAAACTCAGTTATTCTGGCATATTACTCACAAATGCATTGTACTGAAGCTTACTACACTAGAATTGAGTGTATACTGGTCTATTACACATGATTTCATTGTAGTGCAGCTTAAAACGTCAGAACACTGGCGTAATACACCCAAATTAAGGTTTCTTGCTGTTTAGTACGTCATATTTCAGTGTATTCTTGCATATTACTCCCAAATTGGGTGTACTGCAGCTTACTACACCAGAAATTGTATTCTGGACACACGAATTTGTTGTATTGTAGCTTACTACGTTAGAACTCGTATTCTGGCATATTAACTCACAAATTGAGTGTACTGCAGCTTACTAGAACAGAACTCTGTATAACTTGGCATTTTACACACTAATGGGTGTATTGCAGCTTAATGCATTAGAACTCGTTGCATTCTGGCATTTTACTCAGAAATTGAGTGTACTGCAGCTTACTTCAATAGAACACATTGTATCCTTGAATTTTACAGACTAATTTGGTGTAGTTCAGCTTAAGACGTCAGAACACTGGCGTTTTACACAAAAATTAAGGTCTCTTGCTGTTTAGTACGTCAATCTCCGTGTATTCTTGCATATTACTCACAAATTGTGTGTACTGCAGCTTACTACATCAGAAATTGTATTCTGGACACACTAATGTGGTGTATTGCAGCTTAATGCGTTAGAACTCGTTGTATTCTGGCATATTACTCAGAAATTGGGTGTACTGCAGCTTATTACACCAGAAATTGTATTCTGGACACGAATTTGGTGTAGTAGCTTACTATGTCAGAACTGGCTTAATGCACACGAATTGGGTCTATTGCAGTTTAGTACGCCAAAACTCAGTTATTCTGGCATATTACTCACAAATGCATTGTACTGAAGCTTACTACACTAGAATTGAGTGTATACTGGTCTATTACACATGATTTCATTGTAGTGCAGCTTAAAACGTCAGAACACTGGCGTAATACACCCAAATTAAGGTTTCTTGCTGTTTAGTACTTCATATCTCCGTGTATTCTTACATATTACTCCCAAATTGGGTGTACTGCAGCTTACTACACCAGAAATTGTATTCTGGACACACGAATTTGTTGTATTGTAGCTTACTACGTTAGAACTCGTATTCTGGCATATTAACTCACAAATTGAGTGTACTGCAGCTTACTAGAACAGAACTCTGTATAACTTGGCATTTTACACACTAATGGGTGTATTGCAGCTTAATGCATTAGAACTCGTTGCATTCTGGCATTTTACTCAGAAATTGAGTGTACTGCAGCTTACTTCAATAGAACACATTGTATCCTTGAATTTTACAGACTAATTTGGTGTAGTTCAGCTTAAGACGTCAGAACACTGGCGTTTTACACAAAAATTAAGGTCTCTTGCTGTTTAGTACGTCAATCTCCGTGTATTCTTGCATATTACTCACAAATTGTGTGTACTGCAGCTTACTACATCAGAAATTGTATTCTGGACACACGAATTTGTTGTATTGTAGCTTACTACGTTAGAACTCGTATTCTGGCATATTACTCACAAATTGAGTGTACTGCAGCTTACTAGAACAGAACTCTGTATATCTTGGCATTTTACACACTAATGTGGTGTATTGCAGCTTAATGCCTTAGAACTCGTTGTATTCTGGCATATTACTCAGAAATTGGGTGTACTGCAGCTTATTACACCAGAAATTGTATTCTGGACACGAATTTGGTGTAGTAGCTTACTATGTCAGAACTGGCTTAATGCACACGAATTGGGTCTATTGCAGTTTAGTACGCCAAAACTCAGTTATTCTGGCATATTACTCACAAATGCATTGTACTGAAGCTTACTACACTAGAATTGAGTGTATACTGGTCTATTACACATGATTTCATTGTAGTGCAGCTTAAAACGTCAGAACACTGGCGTAATACACCCAAATTAAGGTTTCTTGCTGTTTAGTACTTCATATCTCCGTGTATTCTTGCATATTACTCCCAAATTGGGTGTACTGCAGCTTACTACACCAGAAATTGTATTCTGGACACACGAATTTGTTGTATTGTAGCTTACTACGCTAGAACTCGTATTCTGGCATATTACTCACAAATTGAGTGTACTGCAGCTTACTAGAACAGAACTCTGTATATCTTGGCATTTTACACACTAATGGGTGTATTGCAGCTTAATGCGTTAGAACTCGTTGCATTCTGGCATTTTACTCAGAAATTGAGTGTACTGCAGCTTACTTCAATAGAACACATTGTATCCTTGAATTTTACAGACTAATTTGGTGTAGTTCAGCTTAAGACGTCAGAACACTGGCGTTTTACACAAAAATTAAGGTCTCTTGCTGTTTAGTACGTCAATCTCCGTGTATTCTTGCATATTACTCACAAATTCCTTGTACTGCAGCTTACTACATCAGAAATTGTATTCTGGACACACGCATTTGTTGTATTGTAGCTTACTACGTTAGAACTCGTATTCTGGCATATTACTCACAAATTGAGTGTACTGCAGCTTACTAGAACAGAACTCTGTATATCTTGGCATTTTACACACTAATGGGTGTATTGCAGCTTAATGCGTTAGAACTCGTTGCATTCTGGTATTTTACTCAGAAATTGAGTGTACTGCAGCTTACTTCAATAGAACACATTGTATCCTTGAATTTTACAGACTAATTTGGTGTAGTTCAGCTTAAGACGTCAAAACACTGGCGTTTTACACAAAAATTAAGGTCTCTTGCTGTTTAGTACGTCAATCTCCGTGTATTCTTGCATATTACTCACAAATTGTGTGTACTGCAGCTTACTACATCAGAAATTGTATTCTGGACACACGCATTTGTTGTATTGTAGCTTACTACGTTAGAACTCGTATTCTGGCATATTAACTCACAAATTGAGTGTACTGCAGCTTACTAGAACAGAACTCTGTATATCTTGGCATTTTACACACTAATGTGGTGTATTGCAGCTTAATGCGTTAGAACTCGTTGTATTCTGGCATATTACTCAGAAATTGGGTGTACTGCAGCTTATTACACCAGAAATTGTATTCTGGACACGAATTTGGTGTAGTAGCTTACTATGTCAGAACTGGCTTAATGCACACGAATTGGGTCTATTGCAGTTTAGTACGCCAAAACTCAGTTATTCTGGCATATTACTCACAAATGCATTGTACTGAAGCTTACTACACTAGAATTGAGTGTATACTGGTCTATTACACATGATTTCATTGTAGTGCAGCTTAAAACGTCAGAACACTGGCGTAATACACCCAAATTAAGGTTTCTTGCTGTTTAGTACGTCATATCTCAGTGTATTCTTGCATATTACTCCCAAATTGGGTGTACTGCAGCTTACTACACCAGAAATTGTATTCTGGACACACGAATTTGTTGTATTGTAGCTTACTACGTTAGAACTCGTTTTCTGGCATATTACTCACAAAATGAGTGTACTGCAGCTTACTAGAACAGAACTCTGTATATCTTGGCATTTTACACACTAATGGGTGTATTGCAGCTTAATGCGTTAGAACTCGTTGCATTCTGGCATATTACTCAGAAATTGAGTGTACTGCAGCTTACTTCAACAGAACACATTGTATCCTTGAATTTTACAGACTAATTTGGTGTAGTTCAGCATGAGACGTCAGAACATTGCCGTTTTACACACAAATTAAGGTCTCTTGCTATTTAGTAGGTCATATCTCCGTGTATTCTTGCATATTACTCACAAATTGGGTGTACTGCAGCTTACTACACCAGAAATTGTATTCTGGACACACGAATTTGTTGTATTGTAGCTTACTACGTTAGAACTCGTATTCTGGCATATTAACTCACAAATTGAGTGTACTGCAGCTTACTAGAACAGAACTCTGTATATCTTGGCATTTTACACACTAATGTGGTGTATTGCAGCTTAATGCGTTAGAACTCGTTGTATTCTGGCATATTACTCAGAAATTTGGTGTACTGCAGCTTATTACACCAGAAAGTGTATTCTGGACACGAATTTGGTGTAGTAGCTTACTATGTCAGAACTGGCTTAATGCACACGAATTGGGTCTATTGCAGTTTAGTACGCCAAAACTCAGTTATTCTGGCATATTACTCACAAATGCATTGTACTGAAGCTTACTACACTAGAATTGAGTGTATACTGGTCTATTACACATGATTTCATTGTAGTGCAGCTTAAAACGTCAGAACACTGGCGTAATACACCCAAATTAAGGTTTCTTGCTGTTTAGTACGTCATATCTCAGTGTATTCTTGCATATTACTCCCAAATTGGGTGTACTGCAGCTTACTACACCAGAAATTGTATTCTGGACACACGAATTTGTTGTATTGTAGCTTACTACGTTAGAACTCGTATTCTGGCATATTACTCACAAATTGAGTGTACTGCAGCTTACTAGAACAGAACTCTGTATAACTTGGCATTTTACACACTAATGGGTGTATTGCATCTTAATGCGTTAGAACTCGTTGCATTCTGGCATTTTATTCAGAAATTGAGTGTACTGCAGCTTACTTCAATAGAAAACATTGTATCCTTGAATTTTACAGACTAATTTGGTGTAGTTCAGCTTAAGACGTCAAAACACTGGCGTTTTACACAAAAATTAAGGTCTCTTGCTGTTTAGTACGTCAATCTCCGTGTATTCTTGCATATTACTCACAAATTGTGTGTACTGCAGCTTACTACATCAGAAATTGTATTCTGGACACACGCATTTGTTGTATTGTAGCTTACTACGTTAGAACTCGTATTCTGGCATATTAACTCACAAATTGAGTGTACTGCAGCTTACTAGAACAGAACTCTGTATATCTTGGCATTTTACACACTAATGTGGTGTATTGCAGCTTAATGCGTTAGAACTCGTTGTATTCTGGCATATTACTCAGAAATTGGGTGTACTGCAGCTTATTACACCAGAAATTGTATTCTGGACACGAATTTGGTGTAGTAGCTTACTATGTCAGAACTGGCTTAATGCACACGAATTGGGTCTATTGCAGTTTAGTACGCCAAAACTCAGTTATTCTGGCATATTACTCACAAATGCATTGTACTGAAGCTTACTACACTAGAATTGAGTGTATACTGGTCTATTACACATGATTTCATTGTAGTGCAGCTTAAAACGTCAGAACACTGGCGTAATACACCCAAATTAAGGTTTCTTGCTGTTTAGTACGTCATATCTCAGTGTATTCTTGCATATTACTCCCAAATTGGGTGTACTGCAGCTTACTACACCAGAAATTGTATTCTGGACACACGAATTTGTTGTATTGTAGCTTACTACGTTAGAACTCGTTTTCTGGCATATTACTCACAAAATGAGTGTACTGCAGCTTACTAGAACAGAACTCTGTATATCTTGGCATTTTACACACTAATGGGTGTATTGCAGCTTAATGCGTTAGAACTCGTTGCATTCTGGCATATTACTCAGAAATTGAGTGTACTGCAGCTTACTTCAACAGAACACATTGTATCCTTGAATTTTACAGACTAATTTGGTGTAGTTCAGCTTAAGACGTCAGAACACTGGCGTTTTACACAAAAATTAAGGTCTCTTGCTGTTTAGTACGTCAATCTCCGTGTATTCTTGCATATTACTCACAAATTGTGTGTACTGCAGCTTACTACATCAGAAATTGTATTCTGGACACACGAATTTGTTGTATTGTAGCTTACTACGTTAGAACTCGTATTCTGGCATATTACTCACAAATTGAGTGTACTGCAGCTTACTAGAACAGAACTCTGTATATCTTGGCATTTTACACACTAATGTGGTGTATTGCAGCTTAATGCCTTAGAACTCGTTGTATTCTGGCATATTACTCAGAAATTGGGTGTACTGCAGCTTATTACACCAGAAATTGTATTCTGGACACGAATTTGGTGTAGTAGCTTACTATGTCAGAACTGGCTTAATGCACACGAATTGGGTCTATTGCAGTTTAGTACGCCAAAACTCAGTTATTCTGGCATATTACTCACAAATGCATTGTACTGAAGCTTACTACACTAGAATTGAGTGTATACTGGTCTATTACACATGATTTCATTGTAGTGCAGCTTAAAACGTCAGAACACTGGCGTAATACACCCAAATTAAGGTTTCTTGCTGTTTAGTACTTCATATCTCCGTGTATTCTTGCATATTACTCCCAAATTGGGTGTACTGCAGCTTACTACACCAGAAATTGTATTCTGGACACACGAATTTGTTGTATTGTAGCTTACTACGCTAGAACTCGTATTCTGGCATATTACTCACAAATTGAGTGTACTGCAGCTTACTAGAACAGAACTCTGTATATCTTGGCATTTTACACACTAATGGGTGTATTGCAGCTTAATGCGTTAGAACTCGTTGCATTCTGGCATTTTACTCAGAAATTGAGTGTACTGCAGCTTACTTCAATAGAACACATTGTATCCTTGAATTTTACAGACTAATTTGGTGTAGTTCAGCTTAAGACGTCAGAACACTGGCGTTTTACACAAAAATTAAGGTCTCTTGCTGTTTAGTACGTCAATCTCCGTGTATTCTTGCATATTACTCACAAATTCCTTGTACTGCAGCTTACTACATCAGAAATTGTATTCTGGACACACGCATTTGTTGTATTGTAGCTTACTACGTTAGAACTCGTATTCTGGCATATTACTCACAAATTGAGTGTACTGCAGCTTACTAGAACAGAACTCTGTATATCTTGGCATTTTACACACTAATGGGTGTATTGCAGCTTAATGCGTTAGAACTCGTTGCATTCTGGTATTTTACTCAGAAATTGAGTGTACTGCAGCTTACTTCAATAGAACACATTGTATCCTTGAATTTTACAGACTAATTTGGTGTAGTTCAGCTTAAGACGTCAAAACACTGGCGTTTTACACAAAAATTAAGGTCTCTTGCTGTTTAGTACGTCAATCTCCGTGTATTCTTGCATATTACTCACAAATTGTGTGTACTGCAGCTTACTACATCAGAAATTGTATTCTGGACACACGCATTTGTTGTATTGTAGCTTACTACGTTAGAACTCGTATTCTGGCATATTAACTCACAAATTGAGTGTACTGCAGCTTACTAGAACAGAACTCTGTATATCTTGGCATTTTACACACTAATGTGGTGTATTGCAGCTTAATGCGTTAGAACTCGTTGTATTCTGGCATATTACTCAGAAATTGGGTGTACTGCAGCTTATTACACCAGAAATTGTATTCTGGACACGAATTTGGTGTAGTAGCTTACTATGTCAGAACTGGCTTAATGCACACGAATTGGGTCTATTGCAGTTTAGTACGCCAAAACTCAGTTATTCTGGCATATTACTCACAAATGCATTGTACTGAAGCTTACTACACTAGAATTGAGTGTATACTGGTCTATTACACATGATTTCATTGTAGTGCAGCTTAAAACGTCAGAACACTGGCGTAATACACCCAAATTAAGGTTTCTTGCTGTTTAGTACGTCATATCTCAGTGTATTCTTGCATATTACTCCCAAATTGGGTGTACTGCAGCTTACTACACCAGAAATTGTATTCTGGACACACGAATTTGTTGTATTGTAGCTTACTACGTTAGAACTCGTTTTCTGGCATATTACTCACAAAATGAGTGTACTGCAGCTTACTAGAACAGAACTCTGTATATCTTGGCATTTTACACACTAATGGGTGTATTGCAGCTTAATGCGTTAGAACTCGTTGCATTCTGGCATATTACTCAGAAATTGAGTGTACTGCAGCTTACTTCAACAGAACACATTGTATCCTTGAATTTTACAGACTAATTTGGTGTAGTTCAGCATGAGACGTCAGAACATTGCCGTTTTACACACAAATTAAGGTCTCTTGCTATTTAGTAGGTCATATCTCCGTGTATTCTTGCATATTACTCACAAATTGGGTGTACTGCAGCTTACTACACCAGAAATTGTATTCTGGACACACGAATTTGTTGTATTGTAGCTTACTACGTTAGAACTCGTATTCTGGCATATTAACTCACAAATTGAGTGTACTGCAGCTTACTAGAACAGAACTCTGTATATCTTGGCATTTTACACACTAATGTGGTGTATTGCAGCTTAATGCGTTAGAACTCGTTGTATTCTGGCATATTACTCAGAAATTTGGTGTACTGCAGCTTATTACACCAGAAAGTGTATTCTGGACACGAATTTGGTGTAGTAGCTTACTATGTCAGAACTGGCTTAATGCACACGAATTGGGTCTATTGCAGTTTAGTACGCCAAAACTCAGTTATTCTGGCATATTACTCACAAATGCATTGTACTGAAGCTTACTACACTAGAATTGAGTGTATACTGGTCTATTACACATGATTTCATTGTAGTGCAGCTTAAAACGTCAGAACACTGGCGTAATACACCCAAATTAAGGTTTCTTGCTGTTTAGTACGTCATATCTCAGTGTATTCTTGCATATTACTCCCAAATTGGGTGTACTGCAGCTTACTACACCAGAAATTGTATTCTGGACACACGAATTTGTTGTATTGTAGCTTACTACGTTAGAACTCGTATTCTGGCATATTACTCACAAATTGAGTGTACTGCAGCTTACTAGAACAGAACTCTGTATAACTTGGCATTTTACACACTAATGGGTGTATTGCATCTTAATGCGTTAGAACTCGTTGCATTCTGGCATTTTATTCAGAAATTGAGTGTACTGCAGCTTACTTCAATAGAAAACATTGTATCCTTGAATTTTACAGACTAATTTGGTGTAGTTCAGCTTAAGACGTCAAAACACTGGCGTTTTACACAAAAATTAAGGTCTCTTGCTGTTTAGTACGTCAATCTCCGTGTATTCTTGCATATTACTCACAAATTGTGTGTACTGCAGCTTACTACATCAGAAATTGTATTCTGGACACACGCATTTGTTGTATTGTAGCTTACTACGTTAGAACTCGTATTCTGGCATATTAACTCACAAATTGAGTGTACTGCAGCTTACTAGAACAGAACTCTGTATATCTTGGCATTTTACACACTAATGTGGTGTATTGCAGCTTAATGCGTTAGAACTCGTTGTATTCTGGCATATTACTCAGAAATTGGGTGTACTGCAGCTTATTACACCAGAAATTGTATTCTGGACACGAATTTGGTGTAGTAGCTTACTATGTCAGAACTGGCTTAATGCACACGAATTGGGTCTATTGCAGTTTAGTACGCCAAAACTCAGTTATTCTGGCATATTACTCACAAATGCATTGTACTGAAGCTTACTACACTAGAATTGAGTGTATACTGGTCTATTACACATGATTTCATTGTAGTGCAGCTTAAAACGTCAGAACACTGGCGTAATACACCCAAATTAAGGTTTCTTGCTGTTTAGTACGTCATATCTCAGTGTATTCTTGCATATTACTCCCAAATTGGGTGTACTGCAGCTTACTACACCAGAAATTGTATTCTGGACACACGAATTTGTTGTATTGTAGCTTACTACGTTAGAACTCGTTTTCTGGCATATTACTCACAAAATGAGTGTACTGCAGCTTACTAGAACAGAACTCTGTATATCTTGGCATTTTACACACTAATGGGTGTATTGCAGCTTAATGCGTTAGAACTCGTTGCATTCTGGCATATTACTCAGAAATTGAGTGTACTGCAGCTTACTTCAACAGAACACATTGTATCCTTGAATTTTACAGACTAATTTGGTGTAGTTCAGCATGAGACGTCAGAACATTGCCGTTTTACACACAAATTAAGGTCTCTTGCTATTTAGTAGGTCATATCTCCGTGTATTCTTGCATATTACTCACAAATTGGGTGTACTGCAGCTTACTACACCAGAAATTGTATTCTGGACACACGAATTTGTTGTATTGTAGCTTACTACGTTAGAACTCGTATTCTGGCATATTAACTCACAAATTGAGTGTACTGCAGCTTACTAGAACAGAACTCTGTATATCTTGGCATTTTACACACTAATGTGGTGTATTGCAGCTTAATGCGTTAGAACTCGTTGTATTCTGGCATATTACTCAGAAATTTGGTGTACTGCAGCTTATTACACCAGAAAGTGTATTCTGGACACGAATTTGGTGTAGTAGCTTACTATGTCAGAACTGGCTTAATGCACACGAATTGGGTCTATTGCAGTTTAGTACGCCAAAACTCAGTTATTCTGGCATATTACTCACAAATGCATTGTACTGAAGCTTACTACACTAGAATTGAGTGTATACTGGTCTATTACACATGATTTCATTGTAGTGCAGCTTAAAACGTCAGAACACTGGCGTAATACACCCAAATTAAGGTTTCTTGCTGTTTAGTACGTCATATCTCAGTGTATTCTTGCATATTACTCCCAAATTGGGTGTACTGCAGCTTACTACACCAGAAATTGTATTCTGGACACACGAATTTGTTGTATTGTAGCTTACTACGTTAGAACTCGTATTCTGGCATATTACTCACAAATTGAGTGTACTGCAGCTTACTAGAACAGAACTCTGTATAACTTGGCATTTTACACACTAATGGGTGTATTGCATCTTAATGCGTTAGAACTCGTTGCATTCTGGCATTTTATTCAGAAATTGAGTGTACTGCAGCTTTCTTCAATAGAACACATTGTATCCTTGAATTTTACAGACTAATTTGGTGTAGTTCAGCTTAAGACGTCAAAACACTGGCGTTTTACACAAAAATTAAGGTCTCTTGCTGTTTAGTACGTCAATCTCCGTGTATTCTTGCATATTACTCACAAATTGTGTGTACTGCAGCTTACTACATCAGAAATTGTATTCTGGACACACGCATTTGTTGTATTGTAGCTTACTACGTTAGAACTCGTATTCTGGCATATTAACTCACAAATTGAGTGTACTGCAGCTTACTAGAACAGAACTCTGTATATCTTGGCATTTTACACACTAATGTGGTGTATTGCAGCTTAATGCGTTAGAACTCGTTGTATTCTGGCATATTACTCAGAAATTGGGTGTACTGCAGCTTATTACACCAGAAATTGTATTCTGGACACGAATTTGGTGTAGTAGCTTACTATGTCAGAACTGGCTTAATGCACACGAATTGGGTCTATTGCAGTTTAGTACGCCAAAACTCAGTTATTCTGGCATATTACTCACAAATGCATTGTACTGAAGCTTACTACACTAGAATTGAGTGTATACTGGTCTATTACACATGATTTCATTGTAGTGCAGCTTAAAACGTCAGAACACTGGCGTAATACACCCAAATTAAGGTTTCTTGCTGTTTAGTACGTCATATCTCAGTGTATTCTTGCATATTACTCCCAAATTGGGTGTACTGCAGCTTACTACACCAGAAATTGTATTCTGGACACACGAATTTGTTGTATTGTAGCTTACTACGTTAGAACTCGTTTTCTGGCATATTACTCACAAAATGAGTGTACTGCAGCTTACTAGAACAGAACTCTGTATATCTTGGCATTTTACACACTAATGGGTGTATTGCAGCTTAATGCGTTAGAACTCGTTGCATTCTGGCATATTACTCAGAAATTGAGTGTACTGCAGCTTACTTCAACAGAACACATTGTATCCTTGAATTTTACAGACTAATTTGGTGTAGTTCAGCATGAGACGTCAGAACATTGCCGTTTTACACACAAATTAAGGTCTCTTGCTATTTAGTAGGTCATATCTCCGTGTATTCTTGCATATTACTCACAAATTGGGTGTACTGCAGCTTACTACACCAGAAATTGTATTCTGGACACACGAATTTGTTGTATTGTAGCTTACTACGTTAGAACTCGTATTCTGGCATATTAACTCACAAATTGAGTGTACTGCAGCTTACTAGAACAGAACTCTGTATATCTTGGCATTTTACACACTAATGTGGTGTATTGCAGCTTAATGCGTTAGAACTCGTTGTATTCTGGCATATTACTCAGAAATTTGGTGTACTGCAGCTTATTACACCAGAAAGTGTATTCTGGACACGAATTTGGTGTAGTAGCTTACTATGTCAGAACTGGCTTAATGCACACGAATTGGGTCTATTGCAGTTTAGTACGCCAAAACTCAGTTATTCTGGCATATTACTCACAAATGCATTGTACTGAAGCTTACTACACTAGAATTGAGTGTATACTGGTCTATTACACATGATTTCATTGTAGTGCAGCTTAAAACGTCAGAACACTGGCGTAATACACCCAAATTAAGGTTTCTTGCTGTTTAGTACGTCATATCTCAGTGTATTCTTGCATATTACTCCCAAATTGGGTGTACTGCAGCTTACTACACCAGAAATTGTATTCTGGACACACGAATTTGTTGTATTGTAGCTTACTACGTTAGAACTCGTATTCTGGCATATTACTCACAAATTGAGTGTACTGCAGCTTACTAGAACAGAACTCTGTATAACTTGGCATTTTACACACTAATGGGTGTATTGCATCTTAATGCGTTAGAACTCGTTGCATTCTGGCATTTTATTCAGAAATTGAGTGTACTGCAGCTTTCTTCAATAGAACACATTGTATCTTGGCATTTTACATTTATAGTAGTTCAGCTTGACTTCAGAACACTGGCGTTTTACACCCAAATTGTCTCTTGCTGTTTAGTACGTCATATCTCCGTGTATTCTGGTATATTACTCACAAATTGGGTGTACTGCAGCTTATTACACCAGAAATTGTATTCTGGACACGAATTTGGTGTAGTAGCTTACTATGTCAGAACTGGCTTAATGCACACGAATTGGGTCTATTGCAGTTTAGTACGCCAAAACTCAGTTATTCTGGCATATTACTCACAAATGCATTGTACTGAAGCTTACTACACTAGAATTGAGTGTATACTGGTCTATTACACATGATTTCATTGTAGTGCAGCTTAAAACGTCAGAACACTGGCGTAATACACCCAAATTAAGGTTTCTTGCTGTTTAGTACGTCATATCTCCGTGTATTCTTGCATATTACTCCCAAATTGGGTGTACTGCAGCTTACTACACCAGAAATTGTATTCTGGACACACGAATTTGTTATATTGTAGCTTACTACGCTAGAACTCGTATTCTGGCATATTACAAATTGAGTGTACTGCAGCTTACTAGAACAGAACTCTGTATATCTTGGCATTTTACACACTAATGGGTGTATTGCAGCTTAATGCGTTAGAACTCGTTGCATTCTGGCATTTTACTCAGAAATTGAGTGTACTGCAGCTTACTTCAATAGAACACATTGTATCCTTGAATTTTACAAATTTGGTGTAGTTCAGCTTAAGACGTCAGAACACTGGCGTTTTACACAAAAATTAAGGTCTCTTGCTATTTAGTACGTCAATCTCCGTGTATTCTTGCATATTACTCACAAATTGTGTGTACTGCAGCTTACTACATCAGAAATTGTATTCTGGACACACGCATTTGTTGTATTGTAGCTTACTACGTTAGAACTCGTATTCTGGCATATTACTCACAAATTGAGTGTACTGCAGCTTACTAGAACAGAACTCTGTATATCTTGGCATTTTACACACTAATGGGTGTATTGCAGCTTAATGCGTTAGAACTCGTTGCATTCTGGCATATTACTCAGAAATTGAGTGTACTGCAGCTTACTTCAACAGAACACATTGTATCCTTGAATTTTACAGACTAATTTGGTGTAGTTCAGCATGAGACGTCAGAACACTGCCGTTTTACACACAAATTAAGGTCTCTTGCTATTTAGTAGGTCATATCTCCGTGTATTCTTGCATATTACTCACAAATTGGGTGTACTGCAGCTTACTACACCAGAAATTGTATTCTGGACACACGAATTTGTTGTATTGTAGCTTACTACGTTAGAACTCGTATTCTGGCATATTAACTCACAAATTGAGTGTACTGCAGCTTACTAGAACAGAACTCTGTATATCTTGGCATTTTACACACTAATGTGGTGTATTGCAGCTTAATGCGTTAGAACTCGTTGTATTCTGGCATATTACTCAGAAATTTGGTGTACTGCAGCTTATTACACCAGAAATTGTATTCTGGACACGAATTTGGTGTAGTAGCTTACTATGTCAGAACTGGCTTAATGCACACGAATTGGGTCTATTGCAGTTTAGTACGCCAAAACTCAGTTATTCTGGCATATTACTCACAAATGCATTGTACTGAAGCTTACTACACTAGAATTGAGTGTATACTGGTCTATTACACATGATTTCATTGTAGTGCAGCTTAAAACGTCAGAACACTGGCGTAATACACCCAAATTAAGGTTTCTTGCTGTTTAGTACGTCATATCTCAGTGTATTCTTGCATATTACTCCCAAATTGGGTGTACTGCAGCTTACTACACCAGAAATTGTATTCTGGACACACGAATTTGTTGTATTGTAGCTTACTACGTTAGAACTCGTATTCTGGCATATTACTCACAAATTGAGTGTACTGCAGCTTACTAGAACAGAACTCTGTATAACTTGGCATTTTACACACTAATGGGTGTATTGCATCTTAATGCGTTAGAACTCGTTGCATTCTGGCATTTTACTCAGAAATTGAGTGTACTGCAGCTTACTTCAATAGAACACATTGTATCTTCGCATTTTACACACTAATTTATAGTAGTTCAGCTTGACTTCAGAACACTGGCGTTTTACACCCAAATTGTCTCTTGCTGTTTAGTACGTCATATCTCCGTGTATTCTGGTATATTACTCACAAATTGGGTGTACTGCAGCTTATTACACCAGAAATTGTATTCTGGACACGAATTTGGTGTAGTAGCTTACTATGTCAGAACTGGCTTAATGCACACGAATTGGGTCTATTGCAGTTTAGTACGCCAAAACTCAGTTATTCTGGCATATTACTCACAAATGCATTGTACTGAAGCTTACTACACTAGAATTGAGTGTATACTGGTCTATTACACATGATTTCATTGTAGTGCAGCTTAAAACGTCAGAACACTGGCGTAATACACCCAAATTAAGGTTTCTTGCTGTTTAGTACGTCATATCTCAGTGTATTCTTGCATATTACTCCCAAATTGGGTGTACTGCAGCTTACTACACCAGAAATTGTATTCTGGACACACGAATTTGTTGTATTGTCGCTTACTACGTTATAACTCGTATTCTGGCATATTACTCACAAATTGAGTGTACTGCAGCTTACTAGAACAGAACTCTGTATAACTTGGCATTTTACACACTAATGGGTGTATTGCATCTTAATGCGTTAGAACTCGTTGCATTCTGGCATTTTACTCAGAAATTGAGTGTACTGCAGCTT
This sequence comes from Meghimatium bilineatum, assembly GCA_034231615.1. Lineage (NCBI taxonomy): Eukaryota > Metazoa > Mollusca > Gastropoda > Stylommatophora > Philomycidae > Meghimatium > Meghimatium bilineatum. Next base: position 31,600,905 of record CM067307.1, read on the forward strand.
ACTTCAATAGAACACATTGTATCTTTGCATTTTACACACTAATTTATAGTAGTTCAGCTTAAGACTTCAGAACACTGGCGTTTTACACACAAATTAAGGTCTCTTGCTGTTTAGTACGTCATATCTCCGTGTATTCTTGCATATTACTCCCAAATTGGGTGTACTGCAGCTTACTACACCAGAAATTGTATTCTGGACACACGAATTTGTTGTATTGTAGCTTACTACGTTAGAACTCGTTTTCTGGCATATTACTCACAAAATGAGTGTACTGCAGCTTACTAGAACAGAACTCTGTATATCTTGGCATTTTACACACTAATGGGTGTATTGCAGCTTAATGCGTTAGAACTCGTTGCATTCTGGCATATTACTCAGAAATTGAGTGTACTGCAGCTTACTTCAACAGAACACATTGTATCCTTGAATTTTACAGACTAATTTGGTGTAGTTCAGCATGAGACGTCAGAACACTGCCGTTTTACACACAAATTAAGGTCTCTTGCTATTTAGTAGGTCATATCTCCGTGTATTCTTGCATATTACTCACAAATTGGGTGTACTGCAGCTTACTAGAACAGAACTCTGTATATCTTGGCATTTTACACACTAATGTGGTGTATTGCAGCTTAATGCGTTAGAACTCGTTGTATTCTGGCATATTACTCAGAAATTGGGTGTACTGCAGCTTATTACACCAGAAATTGTATTCTGGACACGAATTTGGTGTAGTAGCTTACTATGTCAGAACTGGCTTAATGCACACGAATTGGGTCTATTGCAGTTTAGTACGCCAAAACTCAGTTATTCTGGCATATTACTCAAAAATGCATTGTACTGAAGCTTACTACACTAGAATTGAGTGTATTCTGGTCTATTACACATGATTTCATTGTAGTGCTGCTTAAAATGTCAGAACACTGGCGTTTTACACACAAATTAAGGTCTCTTGCTGTTTAGTACGTCATATCTCCGTGTATTCTTGCATATTACTCACAAATTGGATATATTGCAGCTTACTACACCAGAAATTGTATTCTGGACACACGAATTTGTTGTATTGTAGCTTACTACGTTAGAACTCGTATTCTGGCATATTAACTCACAAATTGAGTGTACTGCAGCTTACTAGAACAGAACTCTGTATATCTTGGCATTTTACACACTAATGTGGTGTATTGCAGCTTAATGCGTTAGAACTCGTTGTATTCTGGCATATTACTCAGAAATTGGGTGTACTGCAGCTTATTACACCAGAAATTGTATTCTGGACACGAATTTGGTGTAGTAGCTTACTATGTCAGAACTGGCTTAATGCACACGAATTGGGTCTATTGCAGTTTAGTACGCCAAAACTCAGTTATTCTGGCATATTACTCACAAATGCATTGTACTGAAGCTTACTACACTAGAATTGAGTGTATACTGGTCTATTACACATGATTTCATTGTAGTGCAGCTTAAAACGTCAGAACACTGGCGTAATACACCCAAATTAAGGTTTCTTGCTGTTTAGTACGTCATATCTCCGTGTATTCTTACATATTACTCCCAAATTGGGTGTACTGCAGCTTACTATACCAGAAATTGTATTCTGGACACACGAATTTGTTGTATTGTAGCTTACTACGTTAGAACTCGTATTCTGGCATATTACTCACAAATTGAGTGTACTGCAGCTTACTAGAACAGAACTCTGTATATCTTGGCATTTTACACACTAATGTGGTGTATTGCAGCTTAATGCGTTAGAACTCGTTGTATTCTGGCATATTACTCAGAAATTTGGTGTACTGCAGCTTATTACACCATAAATTGTATTCTGGACACGAATTTGGTGTAGTAGCTTACTATGTCAGAACTGGCTTAATGCACACGAATTGGGTCTATTGCAGTTTAGTACGCCAAAACTCAGTTATTCTGGCATATTACTCAAAAATGCATTGTACTGAAGCTTACTACACTAGAATTGAGTGTATTCTGGTCTATTACACATGATTTCATTGTAGTGCTGCTTAAAATGTCAGAACACTGGCGTTTTACACACAAATTAAGGTCTCTTGCTGTTTAGTACGTCATATCTCCGTGTATTCTTGCATATTACTCACAAATTGGATATATTGCAGCTTACTACACCAGAAATTGTATTCTGGACACACGAATTTGTTGTATTGTAGCTTACTACGTTAGAACTCGTATTCTGGCATATTAACTCACAAATTGAGTGTACTGCAGCTTACTAGAACAGAACTCTGTATATCTTGGCATTTTACACACTAATGTGGTGTATTGCAGCTTAATGCGTTAGAACTCGTTGTATTCTGGCATATTACTCAGAAATTGGGTGTACTGCAGCTTATTACACCAGAAATTGTATTCTGGACACGAATTTGGTGTAGTAGCTTACTATGTCAGAACTGGCTTAATGCACACGAATTGGGTCTATTGCAGTTTAGTACGCCAAAACTCAGTTATTCTGGCATATTACTCACAAATGCATTGTACTGAAGCTTACTACACTAGAATTGAGTGTATACTGGTCTATTACACATGATTTCATTGTAGTGCAGCTTAAAACGTCAGAACACTGGCGTAATACACCCAAATTAAGGTTTCTTGCTGTTTAGTACGTCATATCTCCGTGTATTCTTACATATTACTCCCAAATTGGGTGTACTGCAGCTTACTATACCAGAAATTGTATTCTGGACACACGAATTTGTTGTATTGTAGCTTACTACGTTAGAACTCGTATTCTGGCATATTACTCACAAATTGAGTGTACTGCAGCTTACTAGAACAGAACTCTGTATATCTTGGCATTTTAGACACTAATGGGTGTATTGCAGCTTAATGCGTTAGAACTCGTTGCATTCTGGCATATTACTCAGAAATTGAGTGTACTGCAGCTTACTTCAACAGAACACATTGTATCCTTGAATTTTACAGACTAATTTGGTGTAGTTCAGCATGAGACGTCAGAACACTGCCGTTTTACACACAAATTAAGGTCTCTTGCTATTTAGTAGGTCATATCTCAGTGTATTCTTGCATATTACTCCCAAATTGGGTGTACTGCAGCTTACTACACCAGAAATTGTATTCTGGACACACGAATTTGTTGTATTGTAGCTTACTACGTTAGAACTCGTATTCTGGCATATTACTCACAAATTGAGTGTACTGCAGCTTACTAGAACAGAACTCTGTATAACTTGGCATTTTACACACTAATGGGTGTATTGCATCTTAATGCGTTAGAACTCGTTGCATTCTGGCATTTTACTCAGAAATTGAGTGTACTGCAGCTTACTTCAATAGAACACATTGTATCTTGGCATTTTACAGACTAATTTATAGTAGTTCAGCTTAAGACTTCAGAACACTGGCGTTTTACACACAAATTAAGGTCTCTTGCTGTTTAGTACGTCATATCTCCGTGTATTCTTGCATATAACTCCCAAATTGGGTGTACTGCAGCTTACTAGAACAGAACTCTGTATATCTTGGCATTTTACACACTAATGGGTGTATTGCAGCTTAATGCGTTAGAACTCGTTGCATTCTGGCATTTTACTCAGAAATTGAGTGTACTGCAGCTTACTTCAATAGAACACATTGTATCCTTGAATTTTACAAATTTGGTGTAGCTCAGCTTAAGACGTCAGAACACTGGCGTTTTACACAAAAATTAAGGTCTCTTGCTATTTAGTACGTCAATCTCCGTGTATTCTTGCATATTACTCACAAATTGTGTGTACTGCAGCTTACTACATCAGAAATTGTATTCTGGACACACGCATTTGTTGTATTGTAGCTTACTACGTTAGAACTCGTATTCTGGCATATTACTCACAAATTGAGTGTACTGCAGCTTACTAGAACAGAACTCTGTATATCTTGGCATTTTACACACTAATGGGTGTATTGCAGCTTAATGCGTTAGAACTCGTTGCATTCTGGCATATTACTCAGAAATTGAGTGTACTGCAGCTTACTACACCAGAAATTGTATTCTGGACACGAATTTGGTGTAGTAGCTTACTATGTCAGAACTGGCTTAATGCACACGAATTGGGTCTATTGCAGTTTAGTACGCCAAAACTCAGTTATTCTGGCATTTTACTCACAAATGCATTGTACTGAAGCTTACTACACTAGAATTGAGTGTATACTGGTCTATTACACATGATTTCATTGTAGTGCAGCTTAAAACGTCAGAACACTGGCGTAATACACCCAAATTAAGGTTTCTTGCTGTTTAGTACGTCATATCTCAGTGTATTCTTGCATATTACTCCCAAATTGGGTGTACTGCAGCTTACTACACCAGAAATTGTATTCTGGACACACGAATTTGTTGTATTGTAGCTTACTACGTTAGAACTCGTATTCTGGCATATTACTCACAAATTGAGTGTACTGCAGCTTACTAGAACAGAACTCTGTATAACTTGGCATTTTACACACTAATGGGTGTATTGCATCTTAATGCGTTAGAACTCGTTGCATTCTGGCATTTTACTCAGAATTTGAGTGTACTGCAGCTTACTTCAATAGAACACATTGTATCTTGGCATTTTACACACTAATTTATAGTAGTTCAGCTTGACTTCAGAACACTGGCGTTTTACACCCAAATTGTCTCTTGCTGTTTAGTACGTCATATCTCCGTGTATTCTGGTATATTACTCACAAATTGGGTGTACTGCAGCTTATTACACCAGAAATTGTATTCTGGACACGAATTTGGTGTAGTAGCTTACTATGTCAGAACTGGCTTAATGCACACGAATTGGGTCTATTGCAGTTTAGTACGCCAAAACTCAGTTATTCTGGCATATTACTCACAAATGCATTGTACTGAAGCTTACTACACTAGAATTGAGTGTATACTGGTCTATTACACATGATTTCATTGTAGTGCAGCTTAAAACGTCAGAACACTGGCGTAATACACCCAAATTAAGGTTTCTTGCTGTTTAGTACGTCATATCTCCGTGTATTCTTGCATATTACTCCCAAATTGGGTGTACTGCAGCTTACTACACCAGAAATTGTATTCTGGACACACGAATTTGTTGTATTGTAGCTTACTACGCTAGAACTCGTATTCTGGCATATTACTCACAAATTGAGTGTACTGCAGCTTACTAGAACAGAACTCTGTATATCTTGGCATTTTACACACTAATGGGTGTATTGCAGCTTAATGCGTTAGAACTCGTTGCATTCTGGCATATTACTCAGAAATTGAGTGTACTGCAGCTTACTTCAACAGAACACATGGTATCCTTGAATTTTACAGACTAATTTGGTGTAGTTCAGCATGAGACGTCAGAACACTGCCGTTTTACACACAAATTAAGGTCTCTTGCTATTTAGTAGGTCATATCTCCGTGTATTCTTGCATATTACTCACAAATTGGGTGTACTGCAGCATACTACACCAGAAATTGTATTCTGGACACACGAATTTGTTGTATTGTAGCTTACTACGTTAGAACTCGTATTCTGGCATATTAACTCACAAATTGAGTGTACTGCAGCTTACTAGAACAGAACTGTATATCTTGGCATTTTACACACTAATGTGGTGTATTGCAGCTTAATGCGTTAGAACTCGTTGTATTCTGGCATATTACTCAGAAATTTGGTGTACTGCAGCTTATTACACCAGAAATTGTATTCTGGACACGAATTTGGTGTAGTAGCTTACTATGTCAGAACTGGCTTAATGCACACGAATTGGGTCTATTGCAGTTTAGTACGCCAAAACTCAGTTATTCTGGCATATTACTCACAAATGCATTGTACTGAAGCTTACTACACTAGAATTGAGTGTATACTGGTCTATTACACATGATTTCATTGTAGTGCAGCTTAAAACGTCAGAACACTGGCGTAATACACCCAAATTAAGGTTTCTTGCTGTTTAGTACGTCATATCTCAGTGTATTCTTGCATATTACTCCCAAATTGGGTGTACTGCAGCTTACTACACCAGAAATTGTATTCTGGACACACGAATTTGTTGTATTGTCGCTTACTACGTTATAACTCGTATTCTGGCATATTACTCACAAATTGAGTGTACTGCAGCTTACTAGAACTCTGTATAACTTGGCATTTTACACACTAATGGGTGTATTGCATCTTAATGCGTTAGAACTCGTTGCATTCTGGCATTTTACTCAGAAATTGAGTGTACTGCAGCTTACTTCAATAGAACACATTGTATCTTTGCATTTTACACACTAATTTATAGTAGTTCAGCTTAAGACTTCAGAACACTGGCGTTTTACACACAAATTAAGGTCTCTTGCTGTTTAGTACGTCATATCTCCGTGTATTCTTGCATATTACTCCCAAATTGGGTGTACTGCAGCTTACTACACCAGAAATTGTATTCTGGACACACGAATTTGTTGTATTGTAGCTTACTACGTTAGAACTCGTTTTCTGGCATATTACTCACAAAATGAGTGTACTGCAGCTTACTAGAACAGAACTCTGTATATCTTGGCATTTTACACACTAATGGGTGTATTGCAGCTTAATGCGTTAGAACTCGTTGCATTCTGGCATATTACTCAGAAATTGAGTGTACTGCAGCTTACTTCAACAGAACACATTGTATCCTTGAATTTTACAGACTAATTTGGTGTAGTTCAGCATGAGACGTCAGAACACTGCCGTTTTACACACAAATTAAGGTCTCTTGCTATTTAGTAGGTCATATCTCCGTGTATTCTTGCATATTACTCACAAATTGGGTGTACTGCAGCTTACTACACCAGAAATTGTATTCTGGACACACGAATTTGTTGTATTGTAGCTTACTACGTTAGAACTCGTATTCTGGCATATTACTCACAAATTGAGTGTACTGCAGCTTACTAGAACAGAACTCTGTATAACTTGGCATTTTACACACTAATGGGTGTATTGCATCTTAATGCGTTAGAACTCGTTGCATTCTGGCATTTTACTCAGAAATTGAGTGTACTGCAGCTTACTTCAATAGAACACATTGTATCTTGGCATTTTACAGACTAATTTATAGTAGTTCAGCTTAAGACTTCAGAACACTGCCGTTTTACACATAAATTAAGGTCTCTTGCTGTTTAGTACGTCATATCTCCGTGTATTCTTGCATATTACTCCCAAATTGGGTGTACTGCAGCTTACTACACCAGAAATTGTATTCTGGACACACGAATTTGTTGTATTGTAGCTTACTACGTTAGAACTCGTTTTCTGGCATATTACTCACAAAATGAGTGTACTGCAGCTTACTAGAACAGAACTCTGTATATCTTGGCATTTTACACACTAATGGGTGTATTGCAGCTTAATGCGTTAGAACTCGTTGCATTCTGGCATATTACTCAGAAATTGAGTGTACTGCAGCTTACTTCAACAGAACACATTGTATCCTTGAATTTTACAAATTTGGTGTAGTTCAGCATGAGACGTCAGAACACTGCCGTTTTACACACAAATTAAGGTCTCTTGCTATTTAGTAGGTCATATCTCCGTGTATTCTTGCATATTACTCACAAATTGGGTGTACTGCAGCTTACTACACCAGAAATTGTATTCTGGACACACGAATTTGTTGTATTGTAGCTTACTACGTTAGAACTTGTATTCTGGCATATTAACTCACAAATTGAGTGTACTGCAGCTTACTAGAACAGAACTCTGTATATCTTGGCATTTTACACACTAATGTGGTGTATTGCAGCTTAATGCGTTAGAACTCGTTGTATTCTGGCATATTACTCAGAAATTTGGTGTACTGCAGCTTATTACACCAGAAATTGTATTCTGGACACGAATTTGGTGTAGTAGCTTACTATGTCAGAACTGGCTTAATGCACACGAATTGGGTCTATTGCAGTTTAGTACGCCAAAACTCAGTTATTCTGGCATATTACTCAAAAATGCATTGTACTGAAGCTTACTACACTAGAATTGAGTGTATTCTGGTCTATTACACATGATTTCATTGTAGTGCTGCTTAAAATGTCAGAACACTGGCGTTTTACACACAAATTAAGGTCTCTTGCTGTTTAGTACGTCATATCTCCGTGTATTCTTGCATATTACTCACAAATTGGATATATTGCAGCTTACTACACCAGAAATTGTATTCTGGACACACGAATTTGTTGTATTGTAGCTTACTACGTTAGAACTCGTATTCTGGCATATTAACTCACAAATTGAGTGTACTGCAGCTTACTAGAACAGAACTCTGTATATCTTGGCATTTTACACACTAATGTGGTGTATTGCAGCTTAATGCGTTAGAACTCGTTGTATTCTGGCATATTACTCAGAAATTGGGTGTACTGCAGCTTATTACACCAGAAATTGTATTCTGGACACGAATTTGGTGTAGTAGCTTACTATGTCAGAACTGGCTTAATGCACACGAATTGGGTCTATTGCAGTTTAGTACGCCAAAACTCAGTTATTCTGGCATATTACTCACAAATGCATTGTACTGAAGCTTACTACACTAGAATTGAGTGTATACTGGTCTATTACACATGATTTCATTGTAGTGCAGCTTAAAACGTCAGAACACTGGCGTAATACACCCAAATTAAGGTTTCTTGCTGTTTAGTACGTCATATCTCCGTGTATTCTTACATATTACTCCCAAATTGGGTGTACTGCAGCTTACTATACCAGAAATTGTATTCTGGACACACGAATTTGTTGTATTGTAGCTTACTACGTTAGAACTCGTATTCTGGCATATTACTCACAAATTGAGTGTACTGCAGCTTACTAGAACAGAACTCTGTATAACTTGGCATTTTACACACTAATGGGTGTATTGCATCTTAATGCGTTAGAACTCGTTGCATTCTGGCATTTTACTCAGAAATTGAGTGTACTGCAGCTTACTTCAATAGAACACATTGTATCTTGGCATTTTACAGACTAATTTATAGTAGTTCAGCTTAAGACTTCAGAACACTGGCGTTTTACACACAAATTAAGGTCTCTTGCTGTTTAGTACGTCATATCTCCGTGTATTCTTGCATATAACTCCCAAATTGGGTGTACTGCAGCTTACTACACCAGAAATTGTATTCTGGACACACGAATTTGTTGTATTGTAGCTTACTACGTTAGAACTCGTTTTCTGGCATATTACTCACAAAATGAGTGTACTGCAGCTTACTAGAACAGAACTCTGTATATCTTGGCATTTTACACACTAATGTGGTGTATTGCAGCTTAATGCGTTAGAACTCGTTGTATTCTGGCATATTACTCAGAAATTTGGTGTACTGCAGCTTATTACACCAGAAATTGTATTCTGGACACGAATTTGGTGTAGTAGCTTACTATGTCAGAACTGGCTTAATGCACACGAATTGGGTCTATTGCAGTTTAGTACGCCAAAACTCAGTTATTCTGGCATATTACTCACAAATGCATTGTACTGAAGCTTACTACACTAGAATTGAGTGTATTCTGGTCTATTACACATGATTTCATTGTAGTGCAGCTTAAAACGTCAGAACACTGGCGTAATACACCCAAATTAAGGTTTCTTGCTGTTTAGTACGTCATATCTCAGTGTATTCTTGTATATTACTCCCAAATTGGGTGTACTGCAGCTTACTACACCAGAAATTGTATTCTGGACACACGAATTTGTTGTATTGTAGCTTACTACGTTAGAACTCGTATTCTGGCATATTACTCACAAATTGAGTGTACTGCAGCTTACTAGAACAGAACTCTGTATAACTTGGCATTTTACACACTAATGGGTGTATTGCATCTTAATGCGTTAGAACTCGTTGCATTCTGGCATTTTACTCAGAAATTGAGTGTACTGCAGCTTACTTCAATAGAACACATTGTATCTTGGCATTTTACAGACTAATTTATAGTAGTTCAGCTTAAGACTTCAGAACACTGGCGTTTTACACACAAATTAAGGTCTCTTGCTGTTTAGTACGTCATATCTCCGTGTATTCTTGCATATTACTCCCAAATTGGGTGTACTGCAGCTTACTACACCAGAAATTGTATTCTGGACACACGAATTTGTTGTATTGTAGCTTACTACGTTAGAACTCGTTTTCTGGCATATTACTCACAAAATGAGTGTACTGCAGCTTACTAGAACAGAACTCTGTATATCTTGGCATTTTACACACTAATGTGGTGTATTGCAGCTTAATGCGTTAGAACTCGTTGCATTCTGGCATATTACTCAGAAATTGAGTGTACTGCAGCTTACTTCAACAGAACACATTGTATCCTTGAATTTTACAAATTTGGTGTAGTTCAGCATGAGACGTCAGAACACTGCCGTTTTACACACAAATTAAGGTCTCTTGCTATTTAGTAGGTCATATCTCCGTGTATTCTTGCATATTACTCACAAATTGGGTGTACTGCAGCTTACTACACCAGAAATTGTATTCTGGACACACGAATTTGTTGTATTGTAGCTTACTACGTTAGAACTCGTATTCTGGCATATTAACTCACAAATTGAGTGTACTGCAGCTTACTAGAACAGAACTCTGTATATCTTGGCATTTTACACACTAATGTGGTGTATTGCAGCTTAATGCGTTAGAACTCGTTGTATTCTGGCATATTACTCAGAAATTTGGTGTACTGCAGCTTATTACACCAGAAATTGTATTCTGGACACGAATTTGGTGTAGTAGCTTACTATGTCAGAACTGGCTTAATGCACACGAATTGGGTCTATTGCAGTTTAGTACGCCAAAACTCAGTTATTCTGGCATATTACTCAAAAATGCATTGTACTGAAGCTTACTACACTAGAATTGAGTGTATTCTGGTCTATTACACATGATTTCATTGTAGTGCTGCTTAAAATGTCAGAACACTGGCGTTTTACACACAAATTAAGGTCTCTTGCTGTTTAGTACGTCATATCTCCGTGTATTCTTGCATATTACTCCCAAATTGGGTGTACTGCAGCTTACTACACCAGAAATTGTATTCTGGACACACGAATTTGTTGTATTGTAGCTTACTACGTTAGAACTCGTTTTCTGGCATATTACTCACAAAATGAGTGTACTGCAGCTTACTAGAACAGAACTCTGTATATCTTGGCATTTTACACACTAATGTGGTGTATTGCAGCTTAATGCGTTAGAACTCGTTGTATTCTGGCATATTACTCAGAAATTTGGTGTACTGCAGCTTATTACACCAGAAATTGTATTCTGGACACGAATTTGGTGTAGTAGCTTACTATGTCAGAACTGGCTTAATGCACACGAATTGGGTCTATTGCAGTTTAGTACGCCAAAACTCAGTTATTCTGGCATATTACTCACAAATGCATTGTACTGAAGCTTACTACACTAGAATTGAGTGTATTCTGGTCTATTACACATGATTTCATTGTAGTGCAGCTTAAAACGTCAGAACACTGGCGTAATACACCCAAATTAAGGTTTCTTGCTGTTTAGTACGTCATATCTCAGTGTATTCTTGCATATTACTCCCAAATTGGGTGTACTGCAGCTTACTACACCAGAAATTGTATTCTGGACACACGAATTTGTTGTATTGTAGCTTACTACGTTAGAACTCGTATTCTGGCATATTACTCACAAATTGAGTGTACTGCAGCTTACTAGAACAGAACTCTGTATAACTTGGCATTTTACACACTAATGGGTGTATTGCATCTTAATGCGTTAGAACTCGTTGCATTCTGGCATTTTACTCGGAAATTGAGTGTACTGCAGCTTACTTCAATAGAACACATTGTATCTTGGCATTTTACAGACTAATTTATAGTAGTTCAGCTTAAGACTTCAGAACACTGGCGTTTTACACACAAATTAAGGTCTCTTGCTGTTTAGTACGTCATATCTCCGTGTATTCTTGCATATTACTCCCAAATTGGGTGTACTGCAGCTTACTACACCAGAAATTGTATTCTGGACACACGAATTTGTTGTATTGTAGCTTACTACGTTAGAACTCGTTTTCTGGCATATTACTCACAAAATGAGTGTACTGCAGCTTACTAGAACAGAACTCTGTATATCTTGGCATTTTACACACTAATGTGGTGTATTGCAGCTTAATGCGTTAGAACTCGTTGCATTCTGGCATATTACTCAGAAATTGAGTGTACTGCAGCTTACTTCAACAGAACACATTGTATCCTTGAATTTTACAAATTTGGTGTAGTTCAGCATGAGACGTCAGAACACTGCCGTTTTACACACAAATTAAGGTCTCTTGCTATTTAGTAGGTCATATCTCCGTGTATTCTTGCATATTACTCACAAATTGGGTGTACTGCAGCTTACTACACCAGAAATTGTATTCTGGACACACGAATTTGTTGTATTGTAGCTTACTACGTTAGAACTCGTATTCTGGCATATTAACTCACAAATTGAGTGTACTGCAGCTTACTAGAACAGAACTCTGTATATCTTGGCATTTTACACACTAATGTGGTGTATTGCAGCTTAATGCGTTAGAACTCGTTGTATTCTGGCATATTACTCAGAAATTTGGTGTACTGCAGCTTATTACACCAGAAATTGTATTCTGGACACGAATTTGGTGTAGTAGCTTACTATGTCAGAACTGGCTTAATGCACACGAATTGGGTCTATTGCAGTTTAGTACGCCAAAACTCAGTTATTCTGGCATATTACTCAAAAATGCATTGTACTGAAGCTTACTACACTAGAATTGAGTGTATTCTGGTCTATTACACATGATTTCATTGTAGTGCTGCTTAAAATGTCAGAACACTGGCGTTTTACACACAAATTAAGGTCTCTTGCTGTTTAGTACGTCATATCTCCGTGTATTCTTGCATATTACTCACAAATTGGGTGTACTGCAGCTTACTACACCAGAAATTGTATTCTGGACACACGAATTTGTTGTATTGTAGCTTACTACGTTAGAACTCGTTTTCTGGCATATTACTCACAAATTGAGTGTACTGCAGCTTACTAGAACAGAACTCTGTATATCTTGGCATTTTACACACTAATGTGGTGTATTGCAGCTTAATGCGTTAGAACTCGTTGTATTCTGGCATTTTACTCAGAAATTGAGTGTACTGCAGCTTACTTCAATAGAACACATTGTATCTTGGCATTTTACAGACTAATTTATAGTAGTTCAGCTTAAGACTTCAGAACACTGGCGTTTTACACACAAATTAAGGTCTCTTGCTGTTTAGTACGTCATATCTCCGTGTATTCTTGCATATAACTCCCAAATTGGGTGTACTGCAGCTTACTACACCAGAAATTGTATTCTGGACACACGAATTTGTTGTATTGTAGCTTACTACGTTAGAACTCGTTTTCTGGCATATTACTCACAAAATGAGTGTACTGCAGCTTACTAGAACAGAACTCTGTATATCTTGGCATTTTACACACTAATGTGGTGTATTGCAGCTTAATGCGTTAGAACTCGTTGTATTCTGGCATATTACTCAGAAATTTGGTGTACTGCAGCTTATTACACCAGAAATTGTATTCTGGACACGAATTTGGTGTAGTAGCTTACTATGTCAGAACTGGCTTAATGCACACGAATTGGGTCTATTGAAGTTTAGTACGCCAAAACTCAGTTATTCTGGCATATTACTCACAAATGCATTGTACTGAAGCTTACTACACTAGAATTGAGTGTATTCTGGTCTATTACACATGATTTCATTGTAGTGCAGCTTAAAACGTCAGAACACTGGCGTAATACACCCAAATTAAGGTTTCTTGCTGTTTAGTACGTCATATCTCAGTGTATTCTTGCATATTACTCCCAAATTGGGTGTACTGCAGCTTACTACACCAGAAATTGTATTCTGGACACACGAATTTGTTGTATTGTAGCTTACTACGTTAGAACTCGTATTCTGGCATATTACTCACAAATTGAGTGTACTGCAGCTTACTAGAAAAGAACTCTGTATAACTTGGCATTTTACACACTAATGGGTGTATTGCATCTTAATGCGTTAGAACTCGTTGCATTCTGGCATTTTACTCAGAAATTGAGTGTACTGCAGCTTACTTCAATAGAACACATTGTATCTTGGCATTTTACAGACTAATTTATAGTAGTTCAGCTTAAGACTTCAGAACACTGGCGTTTTACACACAAATTAAGGTCTCTTGCTGTTTAGTACGTCATATCTCCGTGTATTCTTGCATATTACTCCCAAATTGGGTGTACTGCAGCTTACTACACCAGAAATTGTATTCTGGACACACGAATTTGTTGTATTGTAGCTTACTACGTTAGAACTCGTTTTCTGGCATATTACTCACAAAATGAGTGTACTGCAGCTTACTAGAACAGAACTCTGTATATCTTGGCATTTTACACACTAATGTGGTGTATTGCAGCTTAATGCGTTAGAACTCGTTGCATTCTGGCATATTACTCAGAAATTGAGTGTACTGCAGCTTACTTCAACAGAACACATTGTATCCTTGAATTTTACAAATTTGGTGTAGTTCAGCATGAGACGTCAGAACACTGCCGTTTTACACACAAATTAAGGTCTCTTGCTATTTAGTAGGTCATATCTCCGTGTATTCTTGCATATTACTCACAAATTGGGTGTACTGCAGCTTACTACACCAGAAATTGTATTCTGGACACACGAATTTGTTGTATTGTAGCTTACTACGTTAGAACTCGTATTCTGGCATATTAACTCACAAATTGAGTGTACTGCAGCTTACTAGAACAGAACTCTGTATATCTTGGCATTTTACACACTAATGTGGTGTATTGCAGCTTAATGCGTTAGAACTCGTTGTATTCTGGCATATTACTCAGAAATTTGGTGTACTGCAGCTTATTACACCAGAAATTGTATTCTGGACACGAATTTGGTGTAGTAGCTTACTATGTCAGAACTGGCTTAATGCACACGAATTGGGTCTATTGCAGTTTAGTACGCCAAAACTCAGTTATTCTGGCATATTACTCAAAAATGCATTGTACTGAAGCTTACTACACTAGAATTGAGTGTATTCTGGTCTATTACACATGATTTCATTGTAGTGCTGCTTAAAATGTCAGAACACTGGCGTTTTACACACAAATTAAGGTCTCTTGCTGTTTAGTACGTCATATCTCCGTGTATTCTTGCATATTACTCACAAATTGGATATATTGCAGCTTACTACACCAGAAATTGTATTCTGGATACACGAATTTGTTGTATTGTAGCTTACTACGTTAGAACTCGTATTCTGGCATATTAACTCACAAATTGAGTGTACTGCAGCTTACTAGAACAGAACTCTGTATAACTTGGCATTTTACACACTAATGTGGTGTATTGCAGCTTAATGCGTTAGAACTCGTTGTATTCTGGCATATTACTCAGAAATTGGGTGTACTGCAGCTTATTACACCAGAAATTGTATTCTGGACACGAATTTGGTGTAGTAGCTTACTATGTCAGAACTGGCTTAATGCACACGAATTGGGTCTATTGCAGTTTAGTACGCCAAAACTCAGTTATTCTGGCATATTACTCAAAAATGCATTGTACTGAAGCTTACTACACTAGAATTGAGTGTATTCTGGTCTATTACACATGATTTCATTGTAGTGCAGCTTAAAACGTCAGAACACTGGCGTTTTACACACAAATTAAGGTCTCTTGCTGTTTAGTACGTCATATCTCCGTGTATTCTTGCATATTACTCACAAATTGGATATATTGCAGCTTACTACACCAGAAATTGTATTCTGGACACACGAATTTGTTGTATTGTAGCTTACTACGTTAGAACTCGTATTCTGGCATATTAACTCACAAATTGAGTGTACTGCAGCTTACTAGAACAGAACTCTGTATATCTTGGCATTTTACACACTAATGTGGTGTATTGCAGCTTAATGCGTTAGAACTCGTTGTATTCTGGCATATTACTCAGAAATTGGGTGTACTGCAGCTTATTACACCAGAAATTGTATTCTGGACACGAATTTGGTGTAGTAGCTTACTATGTCAGAACTGGCTTAATGCACACGAATTGGGTCTATTGCAGTTTAGTACGCCAAAACTCAGTTATTCTGGCATATTACTCACAAATGCATTGTACTGAAGCTTACTACACTAGAATTGAGTGTATACTGGTCTATTACACATGATTTCATTGTAGTGCAGCTTAAAACGTCAGAACACTGGCGTAATACACCCAAATTAAGGTTTCTTGCTGTTTAGTACGTCATATCTCCGTGTATTCTTACATATTACTCCCAAATTGGGTGTACTGCAGCTTACTATACCAGAAATTGTATTCTGGACACACGAATTTGTTGTATTGTAGCTTACTACGTTAGAACTCGTATTCTGGCATATTACTCACAAATTGAGTGTACTGCAGCTTACTAGAACAGAACTCTGTATAACTTGGCATTTTACACACTAATGGGTGTATTGCATCTTAATGCGTTAGAACTCGTTGCATTCTGGCATTTTACTCAGAAATTGAGTGTACTGCAGCTTACTTCAATAGAACACATTGTATCTTGGCATTTTACAGACTAATTTATAGTAGTTCAGCTTAAGACTTCAGAACACTGGCGTTTTACACACAAATTAAGGTCTCTTGCTGTTTAGTACGTCATATCTCCGTGTATTCTTGCATATTACTCACAAATTGGATATATTGCAGCTTACTACACCAGAAATTGTATTCTGGACACACGAATTTGTTGTATTGTAGCTTACTACGTTAGAACTCGTATTCTGGCATATTAACTCACAAATTGAGTGTACTGCAGCTTACTAGAACAGAACTCTGTATATCTTGGCATTTTACACACTAATGTGGTGTATTGCAGCTTAATGCGTTAGAACTCGTTGTATTCTGGCATATTACTCAGAAATTGGGTGTACTGCAGCTTATTACACCAGAAATTGTATTCTGGACACGAATTTGGTGTAGTAGCTTACTATGTCAGAACTGGCTTAATGCACACGAATTGGGTCTATTGCAGTTTAGTACGCCAAAACTCAGTTATTCTGGCATATTACTCACAAATGCATTGTACTGAAGCTTACTACACTAGAATTGAGTGTATACTGGTCTATTACACATGATTTCATTGTAGTGCAGCTTAAAACGTCAGAACACTGGCGTAATACACCCAAATTAAGGTTTCTTGCTGTTTAGTACGTCATATCTCCGTGTATTCTTACATATTACTCCCAAATTGGGTGTACTGCAGCTTACTATACCAGAAATTGTATTCTGGACACACGAATTTGTTGTATTGTAGCTTACTACGTTAGAACTCGTATTCTGGCATATTACTCACAAATTGAGTGTACTGCAGCTTACTAGAACAGAACTCTGTATAACTTGGCATTTTACACACTAATGGGTGTATTGCATCTTAATGCGTTAGAACTCGTTGCATTCTGGCATTTTACTCAGAAATTGAGTGTACTGCAGCTTACTTCAATAGAACACATTGTATCTTGGCATTTTACAGACTAATTTATAGTAGTTCAGCTTAAGACTTCAGAACACTGGCGTTTTACACACAAATTAAGGTCTCTTGCTGTTTAGTACGTCATATCTCCGTGTATTCTTGCATATAACTCCCAAATTGGGTGTACTGCAGCTTACTACACCAGAAATTGTATTCTGGACACACGAATTTGTTGTATTGTAGCTTACTACGTTAGAACTCGTTTTCTGGCATATTACTCACAAAATGAGTGTACTGCAGCTTACTAGAACAGAACTCTGTATATCTTGGCATTTTACACACTAATGTGGTGTATTGCAGCTTAATGCGTTAGAACTCGTTGTATTCTGGCATATTACTCAGAAATTTGGTGTACTGCAGCTTATTACACCAGAAATTGTATTCTGGACACGAATTTGGTGTAGTAGCTTACTATGTCAGAACTGGCTTAATGCACACGAATTGGGTCTATTGCAGTTTAGTACGCCAAAACTCAGTTATTCTGGCATATTACTCACAAATGCATTGTACTGAAGCTTACTACACTAGAATTGAGTGTATTCTGGTCTATTACACATGATTTCATTGTAGTGCAGCTTAAAACGTCAGAACACTGGCGTAATACACCCAAATTAAGGTTTCTTGCTGTTTAGTACGTCATATCTCAGTGTATTCTTGCATATTACTCCCAAATTGGGTGTACTGCAGCTTACTACACCAGAAATTGTATTCTGGACACACGAATTTGTTGTATTGTAGCTTACTACGTTAGAACTCGTATTCTGGCATATTACTCACAAATTGAGTGTACTGCAGCTTACTAGAACAGAATTCTGTATAACTTGGCATTTTACACACTAATGGGTGTATTGCATCTTAATGCGTTAGAACTCGTTGCATTCTGGCATTTTACTCAGAAATTGAGTGTACTGCAGCTTACTTCAATAGAACACATTGTATCTTGGCATTTTACAGACTAATTTATAGTAGTTCAGCTTAAGACTTCAGAACACTGGCGTTTTACACACAAATTAAGGTCTCTTGCTGTTTAGTACGTCATATCTCCGTGTATTCTTGCATATTACTCCCAAATTGGGTGTACTGCAGCTTACTACACCAGAAATTGTATTCTGGACACACGAATTTGTTGTATTGTAGCTTACTACGTTAGAACTCGTTTTCTGGCATATTACTCACAAAATGAGTGTACTGCAGCTTACTAGAACAGAACTCTGTATATCTTGGCATTTTACACACTAATGTGGTGTATTGCAGCTTAATGCGTTAGAACTCGTTGCATTCTGGCATATTACTCAGAAATTGAGTGTACTGCAGCTTACTTCAACAGAACACATTGTATCCTTGAATTTTACAAATTTGGTGTAGTTCAGCATGAGACGTCAGAACACTGCCGTTTTACACACAAATTAAGGTCTCTTGCTATTTAGTAGGTCATATCTCCGTGTATTCTTGCATATTACTCACAAATTGGGTGTACTGCAGCTTACTACACCAGAAATTGTATTCTGGACACACGAATTTGTTGTATTGTAGCTTACTACGTTAGAACTCGTATTCTGGCATATTAACTCACAAATTGAGTGTACTGCAGCTTACTAGAACAGAACTCTGTATATCTTGGCATTTTACACACTAATGTGGTGTATTGCAGCTTAATGCGTTAGAACTCGTTGTATTCTGGCATATTACTCAGAAATTTGGTGTACTGCAGCTTATTACACCAGAAATTGTATTCTGGACACGAATTTGGTGTAGTAGCTTACTATGTCAGAACTGGCTTAATGCACACGAATTGGGTCTATTGCAGTTTAGTACGCCAAAACTCAGTTATTCTGGCATATTACTCAAAAATGCATTGTACTGAAGCTTACTACACTAGAATTGAGTGTATTCTGGTCTATTACACATGATTTCATTGTAGTGCTGCTTAAAATGTCAGAACACTGGCGTTTTACACACAAATTAAGGTCTCTTGCTGTTTAGTACGTCATATCTCCGTGTATTCTTGCATATTACTCACAAATTGGGTGTACTGCAGCTTACTACACCAGAAATTGTATTCTGGACACACGAATTTGTTGTATTGTAGCTTACTACGTTAGAACTCGTTTTCTGGCATATTACTCACAAATTGAGTGTACTGCAGCTTACTAGAACAGAACTCTGTATATCTTGGCATTTTACACACTAATGTGGTGTATTGCAGCTTAATGCGTTAGAACTCGTTGTATTCTGGCATTTTACTCAGAAATTGAGTGTACTGCAGCTTACTTCAATAGAACACATTGTATCTTGGCATTTTACAGACTAATTTATAGTAGTTCAGCTTAAGACTTCAGAACACTGGCGTTTTACACACAAATTAAGGTCTCTTGCTGTTTAGTACGTCATATCTCCGTGTATTCTTGCATATAACTCCCAAATTGGGTGTACTGCAGCTTACTACACCAGAAATTGTATTCTGGACACACGAATTTGTTGTATTGTAGCTTACTACGTTAGAACTCGTTTTCTGGCATATTACTCACAAAATGAGTGTACTGCAGCTTACTAGAACAGAACTCTGTATATCTTGGCATTTTACACACTAATGTGGTGTATTGCAGCTTAATGCGTTAGAACTCGTTGTATTCTGGCATATTACTCAGAAATTTGGTGTACTGCAGCTTATTACACCAGAAATTGTATTCTGGACACGAATTTGGTGTAGTAGCTTACTATGTCAGAACTGGCTTAATGCACACGAATTGGGTCTATTGCAGTTTAGTACGCCAAAACTCAGTTATTCTGGCATATTACTCACAAATGCATTGTACTGAAGCTTACTACACTAGAATTGAGTGTATTCTGGTCTATTACACATGATTTCATTGTAGTGCAGCTTAAAACGTCAGAACACTGGCGTTTTACACACAAATTAAGGTCTCTTGCTGTTTAGTACGTCATAGTGTATTCTTGCATATTACTCCCAAATTGGGTGTACTGCAGCTTACTACACCAGAAATTGTATTCTGGACACACGAATTTGTTGTATTGTAGCTTACTACGTTAGAACTCGTTTTCTGGCATATTACTCACAAAATGAGTGTACTGCAGCTTACTAGAACAGAACTCTGTATATCTTGGCATTTTACACACTAATGGGTGTATTGCAGCTTAATGCGTTAGAACTCGTTGCATTCTGGCATTTTACTCAGAAATTGAGTGTACTGCAGCTTACTTCAACAGAACACATTGTATCCTTGAATTTTACAAATTTGGTGTAGTTCAGCATGAGACGTCAGAACACTGCCGTTTTACACACAAATTAAGGTCTCTTGCTATTTAGTAGGTCATATCTCCGTGTATTCTTGCATATTACTCCCAAATTGGGTGTACTGCAGCTTACTACACCAGAAATTGTATTCTGGACACACGAATTTGTTGTATTGTAGCTTACTACGTTAGAACTCGTATTCTGGCATATTAACTCACAAATTGAGTGTACTGCAGCTTACTAGAACAGAACTCTGTATATCTTGGCATTTTACACACTAATGTGGTGTATTGCAGCTTAATGCGTTAGAACTCGTTGTATTCTGGCATATTACTCAGAAATTTGGTGTACTGCAGCTTATTACACCAGAAATTGTATTCTGGACACGAATTTGGTGTAGTAGCTTACTATGTCAGAACTGGCTTAATGCACACGAATTGGGTCTATTGCAGTTTAGTACGCCAAAACTCAGTTATTCTGGCATATTACTCAAAAATGCATTGTACTGAAGCTTACTACACTAGAATTGAGTGTATTCTGGTCTATTACACATGATTTCATTGTAGTGCTGCTTAAAATGTCAGAACACTGGCGTTTTACACACAAATTAAGGTCTCTTGCTGTTTAGTACGTCATATCTCCGTGTATTCTTGCATATTACTCACAAATTGGATATATTGCAGCTTACTACACCAGAAATTGTATTCTGGATACACGAATTTGTTGTATTGTAGCTTACTACGTTAGAACTCGTATTCTGGCATATTAACTCACAAATTGAGTGTACTGCAGCTTACTAGAACAGAACTCTGTATATCTTGGCATTTTACACACTAATGTGGTGTATTGCAGCTTAATGCGTTAGAACTCGTTGTATTCTGGCATATTACTCAGAAATTGGGTGTACTGCAGCTTATTACACCAGAAATTGTATTCTGGACACGAATTTGGTGTAGTAGCTTACTATGTCAGAACTGGCTTAATGCACACGAATTGGGTCTATTGCAGTTTAGTACGCCAAAACTCAGTTATTCTGGCATATTACTCACAAATGCATTGTACTGAAGCTTACTACACTAGAATTGAGTGTATACTGGTCTATTACACATGATTTCATTGTAGTGCAGCTTAAAACGTCAGAACACTGGCGTAATACACCCAAATTAAGGTTTCTTGCTGTTTAGTACGTCATATCTCAGTGTATTCTTGCATATTACTCCCAAATTGGGTGTACTGCAGCTTACTACACCAGAAATTGTATTCTGGACACACGAATTTGTTGTATTGTAGCTTACTACGTTAGAACTCGTATTCTGGCATATTACTCACAAATTGAGTGTACTGCAGCTTACTAGAACAGAACTCTGTATAACTTGGCATTTTACACACTAATGGGTGTATTGCATCTTAATGCGTTAGAACTCGTTGCATTCTGGCATTTTACTCAGAAATTGAGTGTACTGCAGCTTACTTCAATAGAACACATTGTATCTTGGCATTTTACAGACTAATTTATAGTAGTTCAGCTTAAGACTTCAGAACACTGGCGTTTTACACACAAATTAAGGTCTCTTGCTGTTTAGTACGTCATATCTCCGTGTATTCTTGCATATAACTCCCAAATTGGGTGTACTGCAGCTTACTACACCAGAAATTGTATTCTGGACACACGAATTTGTTGTATTGTAGCTTACTACGTTAGAACTCGTTTTCTGGCATATTACTCACAAAATGAGTGTACTGCAGCTTACTAGAACAGAACTCTGTATATCTTGGCATTTTACACACTAATGTGGTGTATTGCAGCTTAATGCGTTAGAACTCGTTGTATTCTGGCATATTACTCAGAAATTGAGTGTACTGCAGCTTACTTCAATAGAACACATTGTATCTTGGCATTTTACAGACTAATTTATAGTAGTTCAGCTTAAGACTTCAGAACACTGCCGTTTTACACACAAATTAAGGTCTCTT
The DNA here is from genome assembly GCA_034231615.1 of Meghimatium bilineatum. NCBI lineage: Eukaryota > Metazoa > Mollusca > Gastropoda > Stylommatophora > Philomycidae > Meghimatium > Meghimatium bilineatum. The sequence continues at coordinate 31,623,679 of CM067307.1, forward strand.
GCTGTTTAGTACGTCATATCTCCGTGTATTCTTGCATATTACTCCCAAATTGGGTGTACTGCAGCTTACTACACCAGAAATTGTATTCTGGACACACGAATTTGTTGTATTGTAGCTTACTACGTTAGAACTCGTTTTCTGGCATATTACTCACAAAATGAGTGTACTGCAGCTTACTAGAACAGAACTCTGTATATCTTGGCATTTTACACACTAATGGGTGTATTGCAGCTTAATGCGTTAGAACTCGTTGCATTCTGGCATATTACTCAGAAATTGAGTGTACTGCAGCTTACTTCAACAGAACACATTGTATCCTTGAATTTTACAAATTTGGTGTAGTTCAGCATGAGACGTCAGAACACTGCCGTTTTACACACAAATTAAGGTCTCTTGCTATTTAGTAGGTCATATCTCCGTGTATTCTTGCATATTACTCACAAATTGGGTGTACTGCAGCTTACTACACCAGAAATTGTATTCTGGACACACGAATTTGTTGTATTGTAGCTTACTACGTTAGAACTCGTATTCTGGCATATTAACTCACAAATTGAGTGTACTGCAGCTTACTAGAACAGAACTCTGTATATCTTGGCATTTTACACACTAATGTGGTGTATTGCAGCTTAATGCGTTAGAACTCGTTGTATTCTGGCATATTACTCAGAAATTTGGTGTACTGCAGCTTATTACACCAGAAATTGTATTCTGGACACGAATTTGGTGTAGTAGCTTACTATGTCAGAACTGGCTTAATGCACACGAATTGGGTCTATTGCAGTTTAGTACGCCAAAACTCAGTTATTCTGGCATATTACTCAAAAATGCATTGTACTGAAGCTTACTACACTAGAATTGAGTGTATTCTGGTCTATTACACATGATTTCATTGTAGTGCTGCTTAAAATGTCAGAACACTGGCGTTTTACACACAAATTAAGGTCTCTTGCTGTTTAGTACGTCATATCTCCGTGTATTCTTGCATATTACTCACAAATTGGATATATTGCAGCTTACTACACCAGAAATTGTATTCTAGACACACGAATTTGTTGTATTGTAGCTTACTACGTTAGAACTCGTATTTTGGCATATTACTCACAAATTGAGTGTACTGCAGCTTACTAGAACAGAACTCTGTATAACTTGGCATTTTACACACTAATGGGTGTATTGCATCTTAATGCGTTAGAACTCGTTGCATTCTGGCATTTTACTCAGAAATTGAGTGTACTGCAGCTTACTTCAACAGAACACATTGTATCCTTGAATTTTACAAATTTGGTGTAGTTCAGCATGAGACGTCAGAACACTGCCGTTTTACACACAAATTAAGGTCTCTTGCTATTTAGTAGGTCATATCTCCGTGTATTCTTGCATATTACTCACAAATTGGGTGTACTGCAGCTTACTACACCAGAAATTGTATTCTGGACACACGAATTTGTTGTATTGTAGCTTACTACGTTAGAACTCGTATTCTGGCATATTAACTCACAAATTGAGTGTACTGCAGCTTACTAGAACAGAACTCTGTATATCTTGGCATTTTACACACTAATGTGGTGTATTGCAGCTTAATGCGTTAGAACTCGTTGTATTCTGGCATATTACTCAGAAATTTGGTGTACTGCAGCTTATTACACCAGAAATTGTATTCTGGACACGAATTTGGTGTAGTAGCTTACTATGTCAGAACTGGCTTAATGCACACGAATTGGGTCTATTGCAGTTTAGTACGCCAAAACTCAGTTATTCTGGCATATTACTCAAAAATGCATTGTACTGAAGCTTACTACACTAGAATTGAGTGTATTCTGGTCTATTACACATGATTTCATTGTAGTGCTGCTTAAAATGTCAGAACACTGGCGTTTTACACACAAATTAAGGTCTCTTGCTGTTTAGTACGTCATATCTCCGTGTATTCTTGCATATTACTCACAAATTGGGTGTACTGCAGCTTACTACACCAGAAATTGTATTCTGGACACACGAATTTGTTGTATTGTAGCTTACTACGTTAGAACTCGTTTTCTGGCATATTACTCACAAATTGAGTGTACTGCAGCTTACTAGAACAGAACTCTGTATATCTTGGCATTTTACACACTAATGTGGTGTATTGCAGCTTAATGCGTTAGAACTCGTTGTATTCTGGCATTTTACTCAGAAATTGAGTGTACTGCAGCTTACTTCAATAGAACACATTGTATCTTGGCATTTTACAGACTAATTTATAGTAGTTCAGCTTAAGACTTCAGAACACTGGCGTTTTACACACAAATTAAGGTCTCTTGCTGTTTAGTACGTCATATCTCCGTGTATTCTTGCATATAACTCCCAAATTGGGTGTACTGCAGCTTACTACACCAGAAATTGTATTCTGGACACACGAATTTGTTGTATTGTAGCTTACTACGTTAGAACTCGTTTTCTGGCATATTACTCACAAAATGAGTGTACTGCAGCTTACTAGAACAGAACTCTGTATATCTTGGCATTTTACACACTAATGTGGTGTATTGCAGCTTAATGCGTTAGAACTCGTTGTATTCTGGCATATTACTCAGAAATTTGGTGTACTGCAGCTTATTACACCAGAAATTGTATTCTGGACACGAATTTGGTGTAGTAGCTTACTATGTCAGAACTGGCTTAATGCACACGAATTGGGTCTATTGCAGTTTAGTACGCCAAAACTCAGTTATTCTGGCATATTACTTACAAATGCATTGTACTGAAGCTTACTACACTAGAATTGAGTGTATTCTGGTCTATTACACATGATTTCATTGTAGTGCAGCTTAAAACGTCAGAACACTGGCGTTTTACACACAAATTAAGGTCTCTTGCTGTTTAGTACGTCATATCTCAGTGTATTCTTGCATATTACTCCCAAATTGGGTGTACTGCAGCTTACTACACCAGAAATTGTATTCTGGACACACGAATTTGTTGTATTGTAGCTTACTACGTTAGAACTCGTTTTCTGGCATATTACTCACAAAATGAGTGTACTGCAGCTTACTAGAACAGAACTCTGTATATCTTGGCATTTTACACACTAATGGGTGTATTGCAGCTTAATGCGTTAGAACTCGTTGCATTCTGGCATTTTACTCAGAAATTGAGTGTACTGCAGCTTACTTCAACAGAACACATTGTATCCTTGAATTTTACAAATTTGGTGTAGTTCAGCATGAGACGTCAGAACACTGCCGTTTTACACACAAATTAAGGTCTCTTGCTATTTAGTAGGTCATATCTCCGTGTATTCTTGCATATTACTCACAAATTGGGTGTACTGCAGCTTACTACACCAGAAATTGTATTCTGGACACACGAATTTGTTGTATTGTAGCTTACTACGTTAGAACTCGTATTCTGGCATATTAACTCACAAATTGAGTGTACTGCAGCTTACTAGAACAGAACTCTGTATATCTTGGCATTTTACACACTAATGTGGTGTATTGCAGCTTAATGCGTTAGAACTCGTTGTATTCTGGCATATTACTCAGAAATTTGGTGTACTGCAGCTTATTACACCAGAAATTGTATTCTGGACACGAATTTGGTGTAGTAGCTTACTATGTCAGAACTGGCTTAATGCACACGAATTGGGTCTATTGCAGTTTAGTACGCCAAAACTCAGTTATTCTGGCATATTACTCAAAAATGCATTGTACTGAAGCTTACTACACTAGAATTGAGTGTATTCTGGTCTATTACACATGATTTCATTGTAGTGCAGCTTAAAACGTCAGAACACTGGCGTTTTACACACAAATTAAGGTCTCTTGCTGTTTAGTACGTCATATCTCAGTGTATTCTTGCATATTACTCCCAAATTGGGTGTACTGCAGCTTACTACACCAGAAATTGTATTCTGGACACACGAATTTGTTGTATTGTAGCTTACTACGTTAGAACTCGTTTTCTGGCATATTACTCACAAAATGAGTGTACTGCAGCTTACTAGAACAGAACTCTGTATATCTTGGCATTTTACACACTAATGGGTGTATTGCAGCTTAATGCGTTAGAACTCGTTGCATTCTGGCATTTTACTCAGAAATTGAGTGTACTGCAGCTTACTTCAACAGAACACATTGTATCCTTGAATTTTACAAATTTGGTGTAGTTCAGCATGAGACGTCAGAACACTGCCGTTTTACACACAAATTAAGGTCTCTTGCTATTTAGTAGGTCATATCTCCGTGTATTCTTGCATATTACTCACAAATTGGGTGTACTGCAGCTTACTACACCAGAAATTGTATTCTGGACACACGAATTTGTTGTATTGTAGCTTACTACGTTAGAACTCGTATTCTGGCATATTAACTCACAAATTGAGTGTACTGCAGCTTACTAGAACAGAACTCTGTATATCTTGGCATTTTACACACTAATGTGGTGTATTGCAGCTTAATGCGTTAGAACTCGTTGTATTCTGGCATATTACTCAGAAATTTGGTGTACTGCAGCTTATTACACCAGAAATTGTATTCTGGACACGAATTTGGTGTAGTAGCTTACTATGTCAGAACTGGCTTAATGCACACGAATTGGGTCTATTGCAGTTTAGTACGCCAAAACTCAGTTATTCTGGCATATTACTCAAAAATGCATTGTACTGAAGCTTACTACACTAGAATTGAGTGTATTCTGGTCTATTACACATGATTTCATTGTAGTGCTGCTTAAAATGTCAGAACACTGGCGTTTTACACACAAATTAAGGTCTCTTGCTGTTTAGTACGTCATATCTCCGTGTATTCTTGCATATTACTCACAAATTGGATATATTGCAGCTTACTACACCAGAAATTGTATTCTGGATACACGAATTTGTTGTATTGTAGCTTACTACGTTAGAACTCGTATTCTGGCATATTAACTCACAAATTGAGTGTACTGCAGCTTACTAGAACAGAACTCTGTATATCTTGGCATTTTACACACTAATGTGGTGTATTGCAGCTTAATGCGTTAGAACTCGTTGTATTCTGGCATATTACTCAGAAATTGGGTGTACTGCAGCTTATTACACCAGAAATTGTATTCTGGACACGAATTTGGTGTAGTAGCTTACTATGTCAGAACTGGCTTAATGCACACGAATTGGGTCTATTGCAGTTTAGTACGCCAAAACTCAGTTATTCTGGCATATTACTCACAAATGCATTGTACTGAAGCTTACTACACTAGAATTGAGTGTATACTGGTCTATTACACATGATTTCATTGTAGTGCAGCTTAAAACGTCAGAACACTGGCGTAATACACCCAAATTAAGGTTTCTTGCTGTTTAGTACGTCATATCTCCGTGTATTCTTACATATTACTCCCAAATTGGGTGTACTGCAGCTTACTATACCAGAAATTGTATTCTGGACACACGAATTTGTTGTATTGTAGCTTACTACGTTAGAACTCGTATTCTGGCATATTACTCACAAATTGAGTGTACTGCAGCTTACTAGAACAGAACTCTGTATAACTTGGCATTTTACACACTAATGGGTGTATTGCATCTTAATGCGTTAGAACTCGTTGCATTCTGGCATTTTACTCAGAAATTGAGTGTACTGCAGCTTACTTCAATAGAACACATTGTATCTTGGCATTTTACAGACTAATTTATAGTAGTTCAGCTTAAGACTTCAGAACACTGGCGTTTTACACACAAATTAAGGTCTCTTGCTGTTTAGTACGTCATATCTCCGTGTATTCTTGCATATTACTCACAAATTGGATATATTGCAGCTTACTACACCAGAAATTGTATTCTGGACACACGAATTTGTTGTATTGTAGCTTACTACGTTAGAACTCGTATTCTGGCATATTAACTCACAAATTGAGTGTACTGCAGCTTACTAGAACAGAACTCTGTATATCTTGGCATTTTACACACTAATGTGGTGTATTGCAGCTTAATGCGTTAGAACTCGTTGTATTCTGGCATATTACTCAGAAATTGGGTGTACTGCAGCTTATTACACCAGAAATTGTATTCTGGACACGAATTTGGTGTAGTAGCTTACTATGTCAGAACTGGCTTAATGCACACGAATTGGGTCTATTGCAGTTTAGTACGCCAAAACTCAGTTATTCTGGCATATTACTCACAAATGCATTGTACTGAAGCTTACTACACTAGAATTGAGTGTATACTGGTCTATTACACATGATTTCATTGTAGTGCAGCTTAAAACGTCAGAACACTGGCGTAATACACCCAAATTAAGGTTTCTTGCTGTTTAGTACGTCATATCTCCGTGTATTCTTACATATTACTCCCAAATTGGGTGTACTGCAGCTTACTATACCAGAAATTGTATTCTGGACACACGAATTTGTTGTATTGTAGCTTACTACGTTAGAACTCGTATTCTGGCATATTACTCACAAATTGAGTGTACTGCAGCTTACTAGAACAGAACTCTGTATAACTTGGCATTTTACACACTAATGGGTGTATTGCATCTTAATGCGTTAGAACTCGTTGCATTCTGGCATTTTACTCAGAAATTGAGTGTACTGCAGCTTACTTCAATAGAACACATTGTATCTTGGCATTTTACAGACTAATTTATAGTAGTTCAGCTTAAGACTTCAGAACACTGGCGTTTTACACACAAATTAAGGTCTCTTGCTGTTTAGTACGTCATATCTCCGTGTATTCTTGCATATAACTCCCAAATTGGGTGTACTGCAGCTTACTACACCAGAAATTGTATTCTGGACACACGAATTTGTTGTATTGTAGCTTACTACGTTAGAACTCGTTTTCTGGCATATTACTCACAAAATGAGTGTACTGCAGCTTACTAGAACAGAACTCTGTATATCTTGGCATTTTACACACTAATGTGGTGTATTGCAGCTTAATGCGTTAGAACTCGTTGTATTCTGGCATATTACTCAGAAATTTGGTGTACTGCAGCTTATTACACCAGAAATTGTATTCTGGACACGAATTTGGTGTAGTAGCTTACTATGTCAGAACTGGCTTAATGCACACGAATTGGGTCTATTGCAGTTTAGTACGCCAAAACTCAGTTATTCTGGCATATTACTCACAAATGCATTGTACTGAAGCTTACTACACTAGAATTGAGTGTATTCTGGTCTATTACACATGATTTCATTGTAGTGCAGCTTAAAACGTCAGAACACTGGCGTAATACACCCAAATTAAGGTTTCTTGCTGTTTAGTACGTCATATCTCAGTGTATTCTTGCATATTACTCCCAAATTGGGTGTACTGCAGCTTACTACACCAGAAATTGTATTCTGGACACACGAATTTGTTGTATTGTAGCTTACTACGTTAGAACTCGTATTCTGGCATATTACTCACAAATTGAGTGTACTGCAGCTTACTAGAACAGAATTCTGTATAACTTGGCATTTTACACACTAATGGGTGTATTGCATCTTAATGCGTTAGAACTCGTTGCATTCTGGCATTTTACTCAGAAATTGAGTGTACTGCAGCTTACTTCAATAGAACACATTGTATCTTGGCATTTTACAGACTAATTTATAGTAGTTCAGCTTAAGACTTCAGAACACTGGCGTTTTACACACAAATTAAGGTCTCTTGCTGTTTAGTACGTCATATCTCCGTGTATTCTTGCATATTACTCCCAAATTGGGTGTACTGCAGCTTACTACACCAGAAATTGTATTCTGGACACACGAATTTGTTGTATTGTAGCTTACTACGTTAGAACTCGTTTTCTGGCATATTACTCACAAAATGAGTGTACTGCAGCTTACTAGAACAGAACTCTGTATATCTTGGCATTTTACACACTAATGTGGTGTATTGCAGCTTAATGCGTTAGAACTCGTTGCATTCTGGCATATTACTCAGAAATTGAGTGTACTGCAGCTTACTTCAACAGAACACATTGTATCCTTGAATTTTACAAATTTGGTGTAGTTCAGCATGAGACGTCAGAACACTGCCGTTTTACACACAAATTAAGGTCTCTTGCTATTTAGTAGGTCATATCTCCGTGTATTCTTGCATATTACTCACAAATTGGGTGTACTGCAGCTTACTACACCAGAAATTGTATTCTGGACACACGAATTTGTTGTATTGTAGCTTACTACGTTAGAACTCGTATTCTGGCATATTAACTCACAAATTGAGTGTACTGCAGCTTACTAGAACAGAACTCTGTATATCTTGGCATTTTACACACTAATGTGGTGTATTGCAGCTTAATGCGTTAGAACTCGTTGTATTCTGGCATATTACTCAGAAATTTGGTGTACTGCAGCTTATTACACCAGAAATTGTATTCTGGACACGAATTTGGTGTAGTAGCTTACTATGTCAGAACTGGCTTAATGCACACGAATTGGGTCTATTGCAGTTTAGTACGCCAAAACTCAGTTATTCTGGCATATTACTCAAAAATGCATTGTACTGAAGCTTACTACACTAGAATTGAGTGTATTCTGGTCTATTACACATGATTTCATTGTAGTGCTGCTTAAAATGTCAGAACACTGGCGTTTTACACACAAATTAAGGTCTCTTGCTGTTTAGTACGTCATATCTCCGTGTATTCTTGCATATTACTCACAAATTGGGTGTACTGCAGCTTACTACACCAGAAATTGTATTCTGGACACACGAATTTGTTGTATTGTAGCTTACTACGTTAGAACTCGTTTTCTGGCATATTACTCACAAATTGAGTGTACTGCAGCTTACTAGAACAGAACTCTGTATATCTTGGCATTTTACACACTAATGTGGTGTATTGCAGCTTAATGCGTTAGAACTCGTTGTATTCTGGCATTTTACTCAGAAATTGAGTGTACTGCAGCTTACTTCAATAGAACACATTGTATCTTGGCATTTTACAGACTAATTTATAGTAGTTCAGCTTAAGACTTCAGAACACTGGCGTTTTACACACAAATTAAGGTCTCTTGCTGTTTAGTACGTCATATCTCCGTGTATTCTTGCATATAACTCCCAAATTGGGTGTACTGCAGCTTACTACACCAGAAATTGTATTCTGGACACACGAATTTGTTGTATTGTAGCTTACTACGTTAGAACTCGTTTTCTGGCATATTACTCACAAAATGAGTGTACTGCAGCTTACTAGAACAGAACTCTGTATATCTTGGCATTTTACACACTAATGGGTGTATTGCAGCTTAATGCGTTAGAACTCGTTGCATTCTGGCATTTTACTCAGAAATTGAGTGTACTGCAGCTTACTTCAACAGAACACATTGTATCCTTGAATTTTACAAATTTGGTGTAGTTCAGCATGAGACGTCAGAACACTGCCGTTTTACACACAAATTAAGGTCTCTTGCTATTTAGTAGGTCATATCTCCGTGTATTCTTGCATATTACTCACAAATTGGGTGTACTGCAGCTTACTACACCAGAAATTGTATTCTGGACACACGAATTTGTTGTATTGTAGCTTACTACGTTAGAACTCGTATTCTGGCATATTAACTCACAAATTGAGTGTACTGCAGCTTACTAGAACAGAACTCTGTATATCTTGGCATTTTACACACTAATGTGGTGTATTGCAGCTTAATGCGTTAGAACTCGTTGTATTCTGGCATATTACTCAGAAATTTGGTGTACTGCAGCTTATTACACCAGAAATTGTATTCTGGACACGAATTTGGTGTAGTAGCTTACTATGTCAGAACTGGCTTAATGCACACGAATTGGGTCTATTGCAGTTTAGTACGCCAAAACTCAGTTATTCTGGCATATTACTCAAAAATGCATTGTACTGAAGCTTACTACACTAGAATTGAGTGTATTCTGGTCTATTACACATGATTTCATTGTAGTGCTGCTTAAAATGTCAGAACACTGGCGTTTTACACACAAATTAAGGTCTCTTGCTGTTTAGTACGTCATATCTCCGTGTATTCTTGCATATTACTCACAAATTGGATATATTGCAGCTTACTACACCAGAAATTGTATTCTGGATACACGAATTTGTTGTATTGTAGCTTACTACGTTAGAACTCGTATTCTGGCATATTAACTCACAAATTGAGTGTACTGCAGCTTACTAGAACAGAACTCTGTATATCTTGGCATTTTACACACTAATGTGGTGTATTGCAGCTTAATGCGTTAGAACTCGTTGTATTCTGGCATATTACTCAGAAATTGGGTGTACTGCAGCTTATTACACCAGAAATTGTATTCTGGACACGAATTTGGTGTAGTAGCTTACTATGTCAGAACTGGCTTAATGCACACGAATTGGGTCTATTGCAGTTTAGTACGCCAAAACTCAGTTATTCTGGCATATTACTCACAAATGCATTGTACTGAAGCTTACTACACTAGAATTGAGTGTATACTGGTCTATTACACATGATTTCATTGTAGTGCAGCTTAAAACGTCAGAACACTGGCGTAATACACCCAAATTAAGGTTTCTTGCTGTTTAGTACGTCATATCTCAGTGTATTCTTGCATATTACTCCCAAATTGGGTGTACTGCAGCTTACTACACCAGAAATTGTATTCTGGACACACGAATTTGTTGTATTGTAGCTTACTACGTTAGAACTCGTATTCTGGCATATTACTCACAAATTGAGTGTACTGCAGCTTACTAGAACAGAACTCTGTATAACTTGGCATTTTACACACTAATGGGTGTATTGCATCTTAATGCGTTAGAACTCGTTGCATTCTGGCATTTTACTCAGAAATTGAGTGTACTGCAGCTTACTTCAATAGAACACATTGTATCTTGGCATTTTACAGACTAATTTATAGTAGTTCAGCTTAAGACTTCAGAACACTGGCGTTTTACACACAAATTAAGGTCTCTTGCTGTTTAGTACGTCATATCTCCGTGTATTCTTGCATATAACTCCCAAATTGGGTGTACTGCAGCTTACTACACCAGAAATTGTATTCTGGACACACGAATTTGTTGTATTGTAGCTTACTACGTTAGAACTCGTTTTCTGGCATATTACTCACAAAATGATTGTACTGCAGCTTACTAGAACAGAACTCTGTATATCTTGGCATTTTACACACTAATGTGGTGTATTGCAGCTTAATGCGTTAGAACTCGTTGTATTCTGGCATATTACTCAGAAATTGAGTGTACTGCAGCTTACTTCAATAGAACACATTGTATCTTGGCATTTTACAGACTAATTTATAGTAGTTCAGCTTAAGACTTCAGAACACTGCCGTTTTACACACAAATTAAGGTCTCTTGCTGTTTAGTACGTCATATCTCCGTGTATTCTTGCATATTACTCCCAAATTGGGTGTACTGCAGCTTACTACACCAGAAATTGTATTCTGGACACACGAATTTGTTGTATTGTAGCTTACTACGTTAGAACTCGTTTTCTGGCATATTACTCACAAAATGAGTGTACTGCAGCTTACTAGAACAGAACTCTGTATATCTTGGCATTTTACACACTAATGGGTGTATTGCAGCTTAATGCGTTAGAACTCGTTGCATTCTGGCATATTACTCAGAAATTGAGTGTACTGCAGCTTACTTCAACAGAACACATTGTATCCTTGAATTTTACAAATTTGGTGTAGTTCAGCATGAGACGTCAGAACACTGCCGTTTTACACACAAATTAAGGTCTCTTGCTATTTAGTAGGTCATATCTCCGTGTATTCTTGCATATTACTCACAAATTGGGTGTACTGCAGCTTACTACACCAGAAATTGTATTCTGGACACACGAATTTGTTGTATTGTAGCTTACTACGTTAGAACTCGTATTCTGGCATATTAACTCACAAATTGAGTGTACTGCAGCTTACTAGAACAGAACTCTGTATATCTTGGCATTTTACACACTAATGTGGTGTATTGCAGCTTAATGCGTTAGAACTCGTTGTATTCTGGCATATTACTCAGAAATTTGGTGTACTGCAGCTTATTACACCAGAAATTGTATTCTGGACACGAATTTGGTGTAGTAGCTTACTATGTCAGAACTGGCTTAATGCACACGAATTGGGTCTATTGCAGTTTAGTACGCCAAAACTCAGTTATTCTGGCATATTACTCAAAAATGCATTGTACTGAAGCTTACTACACTAGAATTGAGTGTATTCTGGTCTATTACACATGATTTCATTGTAGTGCTGCTTAAAATGTCAGAACACTGGCGTTTTACACACAAATTAAGGTCTCTTGCTGTTTAGTACGTCATATCTCCGTGTATTCTTGCATATTACTCACAAATTGGATATATTGCAGCTTACTACACCAGAAATTGTATTCTAGACACACGAATTTGTTGTATTGTAGCTTACTACGTTAGAACTCGTATTTTGGCATATTACTCACAAATTGAGTGTACTGCAGCTTACTAGAACAGAACTCTGTATAACTTGGCATTTTACACACTAATGGGTGTATTGCATCTTAATGCGTTAGAACTCGTTGCATTCTGGCATTTTACTCAGAAATTGAGTGTACTGCAGCTTACTTCAACAGAACACATTGTATCCTTGAATTTTACAAATTTGGTGTAGTTCAGCATGAGACGTCAGAACACTGCCGTTTTACACACAAATTAAGGTCTCTTGCTATTTAGTAGGTCATATCTCCGTGTATTCTTGCATATTACTCACAAATTGGGTGTACTGCAGCTTACTACACCAGAAATTGTATTCTGGACACACGAATTTGTTGTATTGTAGCTTACTACGTTAGAACTCGTATTCTGGCATATTAACTCACAAATTGAGTGTACTGCAGCTTACTAGAACAGAACTCTGTATATCTTGGCATTTTACACACTAATGTGGTGTATTGCAGCTTAATGCGTTAGAACTCGTTGTATTCTGGCATATTACTCAGAAATTTGGTGTACTGCAGCTTATTACACCAGAAATTGTATTCTGGACACGAATTTGGTGTAGTAGCTTACTATGTCAGAACTGGCTTAATGCACACGAATTGGGTCTATTGCAGTTTAGTACGCCAAAACTCAGTTATTCTGGCATATTACTCAAAAATGCATTGTACTGAAGCTTACTACACTAGAATTGAGTGTATTCTGGTCTATTACACATGATTTCATTGTAGTGCTGCTTAAAATGTCAGAACACTGGCGTTTTACACACAAATTAAGGTCTCTTGCTGTTTAGTACGTCATATCTCCGTGTATTCTTGCATATTACTCACAAATTGGGTGTACTGCAGCTTACTACACCAGAAATTGTATTCTGGACACACGAATTTGTTGTATTGTAGCTTACTACGTTAGAACTCGTTTTCTGGCATATTACTCACAAATTGAGTGTACTGCAGCTTACTAGAACAGAACTCTGTATATCTTGGCATTTTACACACTAATGTGGTGTATTGCAGCTTAATGCGTTAGAACTCGTTGTATTCTGGCATTTTACTCAGAAATTGAGTGTACTGCAGCTTACTTCAATAGAACACATTGTATCTTGGCATTTTACAGACTAATTTATAGTAGTTCAGCTTAAGACTTCAGAACACTGGCGTTTTACACACAAATTAAGGTCTCTTGCTGTTTAGTACGTCAAATCTCCGTGTATTCTTGCATATAACTCCCAAATTGGGTGTACTGCAGCTTACTACACCAGAAATTGTATTCTGGACACACGAATTTGTTGTATTGTAGCTTACTACGTTAGAACTCGTTTTCTGGCATATTACTCACAAAATGAGTGTACTGCAGCTTACTAGAACAGAACTCTGTATATCTTGGCATTTTACACACTAATGTGGTGTATTGCAGCTTAATGCGTTAGAACTCGTTGTATTCTGGCATATTACTCAGAAATTTGGTGTACTGCAGCTTATTACACCAGAAATTGTATTCTGGACACGAATTTGGTGTAGTAGCTTACTATGTCAGAACTGGCTTAATGCACACGAATTGGGTCTATTGCAGTTTAGTACGCCAAAACTCAGTTATTCTGGCATATTACTTACAAATGCATTGTACTGAAGCTTACTACACTAGAATTGAGTGTATTCTGGTCTATTACACATGATTTCATTGTAGTGCAGCTTAAAACGTCAGAACACTGGCGTTTTACACACAAATTAAGGTCTCTTGCTGTTTAGTACGTCATATCTCAGTGTATTCTTGCATATTACTCCCAAATTGGGTGTACTGCAGCTTACTACACCAGAAATTGTATTCTGGACACACGAATTTGTTGTATTGTAGCTTACTACGTTAGAACTCGTTTTCTGGCATATTACTCACAAAATGAGTGTACTGCAGCTTACTAGAACAGAACTCTGTATATCTTGGCATTTTACACACTAATGGGTGTATTGCAGCTTAATGCGTTAGAACTCGTTGCATTCTGGCATTTTACTCAGAAATTGAGTGTACTGCAGCTTACTTCAACAGAACACATTGTATCCTTGAATTTTACAAATTTGGTGTAGTTCAGCATGAGACGTCAGAACACTGCCGTTTTACACACAAATTAAGGTCTCTTGCTATTTAGTAGGTCATATCTCCGTGTATTCTTGCATATTACTCACAAATTGGGTGTACTGCAGCTTACTACACCAGAAATTGTATTCTGGACACACGAATTTGTTGTATTGTAGCTTACTACGTTAGAACTCGTATTCTGGCATATTAACTCACAAATTGAGTGTACTGCAGCTTACTAGAACAGAACTCTGTATATCTTGGCATTTTACACACTAATGTGGTGTATTGCAGCTTAATGCGTTAGAACTCGTTGTATTCTGGCATATTACTCAGAAATTTGGTGTACTGCAGCTTATTACACCAGAAATTGTATTCTGGACACGAATTTGGTGTAGTAGCTTACTATGTCAGAACTGGCTTAATGCACACGAATTGGGTCTATTGCAGTTTAGTACGCCAAAACTCAGTTATTCTGGCATATTACTCAAAAATGCATTGTACTGAAGCTTACTACACTAGAATTGAGTGTATTCTGGTCTATTACACATGATTTCATTGTAGTGCAGCTTAAAACGTCAGAACACTGGCGTTTTACACACAAATTAAGGTCTCTTGCTGTTTAGTACGTCATATCTCAGTGTATTCTTGCATATTACTCCCAAATTGGGTGTACTGCAGCTTACTACACCAGAAATTGTATTCTGGACACACGAATTTGTTGTATTGTAGCTTACTACGTTAGAACTCGTTTTCTGGCATATTACTCACAAAATGAGTGTACTGCAGCTTACTAGAACAGAACTCTGTATATCTTGGCATTTTACACACTAATGGGTGTATTGCAGCTTAATGCGTTAGAACTCGTTGCATTCTGGCATTTTACTCAGAAATTGAGTGTACTGCAGCTTACTTCAACAGAACACATTGTATCCTTGAATTTTACAAATTTGGTGTAGTTCAGCATGAGACGTCAGAACACTGCCGTTTTACACACAAATTAAGGTCTCTTGCTATTTAGTAGGTCATATCTCCGTGTATTCTTGCATATTATCACAAATTGGGTGTACTGCAGCTTACTACACCAGAAATTGTATTCTGGACACACGAATTTGTTGTATTGTAGCTTACTACGTTAGAACTCGTATTCTGGCATATTAACTCACAAATTGAGTGTACTGCAGCTTACTAGAACAGAACTCTGTATATCTTGGCATTTTACACACTAATGTGGTGTATTGCAGCTTAATGCGTTAGAACTCGTTGTATTCTGGCATATTACTCAGAAATTTGGTGTACTGCAGCTTATTACACCAGAAATTGTATTCTGGACACGAATTTGGTGTAGTAGCTTACTATGTCAGAACTGGCTTAATGCACACGAATTGGGTCTATTGCAGTTTAGTACGCCAAAACTCAGTTATTCTGGCATATTACTCAAAAATGCATTGTACTGAAGCTTACTACACTAGAATTGAGTGTATTCTGGTCTATTACACATGATTTCATTGTAGTGCTGCTTAAAATGTCAGAACACTGGCGTTTTACACACAAATTAAGGTCTCTTGCTGTTTAGTACGTCATATCTCCGTGTATTCTTGCATATTACTCACAAATTGGATATATTGCAGCTTACTACACCAGAAATTGTATTCTGGATACACGAATTTGTTGTATTGTAGCTTACTACGTTAGAACTCGTATTCTGGCATATTAACTCACAAATTGAGTGTACTGCAGCTTACTAGAACAGAACTCTGTATATCTTGGCATTTTACACACTAATGTGGTGTATTGCAGCTTAATGCGTTAGAACTCGTTGTATTCTGGCATATTACTCAGAAATTGGGTGTGCTGCAGCTTATTACACCAGAAATTGTATTCTGGACACGAATTTGGTGTAGTAGCTTACTATGTCAGAACTGGCTTAATGCACACGAATTGGGTCTATTGCAGTTTAGTACGCCAAAACTCAGTTATTCTGGCATATTACTCACAAATGCATTGTACTGAAGCTTACTACACTAGAATTGAGTGTATACTGGTCTATTACACATGATTTCATTGTAGTGCAGCTTAAAACGTCAGAACACTGGCGTAATACACCCAAATTAAGGTTTCTTGCTGTTTAGTACGTCATAGCTCCGTGTATTCTTACATATTACTCCCAATTGGGTGTACTGCAGCTTACTATACCAGAAATTGTATTCTGGACACACGAATTTGTTGTATTGTAGCTTACTACGTTAGAACTCGTATTCTGGCATATTACTCACAAATTGAGTGTACTGCAGCTTACTAGAACAGAACTCTGTATATCTTGGCATTTTAGACACTAATGGGTGTATTGCAGCTTAATGCGTTAGAACTCGTTGCATTCTGGCATATTACTCAGAAATTGAGTGTACTGCAGCTTACTTCAACAGAACACATTGTATCCTTGAATTTTACAGACTAATTTGGTGTAGTTCAGCATGAGACGTCAGAACACTGCCGTTTTACACACAAATTAAGGTCTCTTGCTATTTAGTAGGTCATATCTCCGTGTATTCTTGCATATTACTCACAAATTGGGTGTACTGTAGCTTACTACACCAGAAATTGTATTCTGGACACACGAATTTGTTGTATTGTAGCTTACTACGTTAGAACTCGTATTCTG
Source organism: Meghimatium bilineatum (assembly GCA_034231615.1). Lineage (NCBI taxonomy): Eukaryota > Metazoa > Mollusca > Gastropoda > Stylommatophora > Philomycidae > Meghimatium > Meghimatium bilineatum. The sequence continues at coordinate 31,640,813 of CM067307.1, forward strand.
GCATATTAACTCACAAATTGAGTGTACTGCAGCTTACTAGAACATAACTCTGTATATCTTGGCATTTTACACACTAATGTGGTGTATTGCAGCGTAATGCGTTAGAACTCGTTGTATTCTGGCATATTACTCAGAAATTTGGTGTACTGCAGCTTATTACACCAGAAATTGTATTCTGGACACGAATTTGGTGTAGTAGCTTACTATGTCAGAACTGGCTTAATGCACACGAATTGGGTCTATTGCAGTTTAGTACGCCAAAACTCAGTTATTCTGGCATATTACTCCCAAATGCATTGTACTGAAGCTTACTACACTAGAATTGAGTGTATACTGGTCTATTACACATGATTTCATTGTAGTGCAGCTTAAAACGTCAGAACACTGGCGTAATACACCCAAATTAAGGTTTCTTGCTGTTTAGTACGTCATATCTCAGTGTATTCTTGCATATTACTCCCAAATTGGGTGTACTGCAGCTTACTACACCAGAAATTGTATTCTGGACACACGAATTTGTTGTATTGTAGCTTACTACGTTAGAACTCGTATTCTGGCATATTACTCACAAATTGAGTGTACTGCAGCTTACTAGAACAGAACTCTGTATAACTTGGCATTTTACACACTAATGGGTGTATTGCATCTTAATGCGTTAGAACTCGTTGCATTCTGGCATTTTACTCAGAAATTGAGTGTACTGCAGCTTACTTCAATAGAACACATTGTATCTTGGCATTTTACAGACTAATTTATAGTAGTTCAGCTTAAGACTTCAGAACACTGGCGTTTTACACACAAATTAAGGTCTCTTGCTGTTTAGTACGTCATATCTCCGTGTATTCTTGCATATAACTCCCAAATTGGGTGTACTGCAGCTTACTACACCAGAAATTGTATTCTGGACACACGAATTTGTTGTATTGTAGCTTACTACGTTAGAACTCGTTTTCTGGCATATTACTCACAAAATGAGTGTACTGCAGCTTACTAGAACAGAACTCTGTATATCTTGGCATTTTACACACTAATGTGGTGTATTGCAGCTTAATGCGTTAGAACTCGTTGTATTCTGGCATATTACTCAGAAATTGAGTGTACTGCAGCTTACTTCAATAGAACACATTGTATCTTGGCATTTTACAGACTAATTTATAGTAGTTCAGCTTAAGACTTCAGAACACTGCCGTTTTACACACAAATTAAGGTCTCTTGCTGTTTAGTACGTCATATCTCCGTGTATTCTTGCATATTACTCCCAAATTGGGTGTACTGCAGCTTACTACACCAGAAATTGTATTCTGGACACACGAATTTGTTGTATTGTAGCTTACTACGTTAGAACTCGTTTTCTGGCATATTACTCACAAAATGAGTGTACTGCAGCTTACTAGAACAGAACTCTGTATATCTTGGCATTTTACACACTAATGGGTGTATTGCAGCTTAATGCGTTAGAACTCGTTGCATTCTGGCATATTACTCAGAAATTGAGTGTACTGCAGCTTACTTCAACAGAACACATTGTATCCTTGAATTTTACAAATTTGGTGTAGTTCAGCATGAGAAGTCAGAACACTGCCGTTTTACACACAAATTAAGGTCTCTTGCTATTTAGTAGGTCATATCTCCGTGTATTCTTGCATATTACTCACAAATTGGGTGTACTGCAGCTTACTACACCAGAAATTGTATTCTGGACACACGAATTTGTTGTATTGTAGCTTACTACGTTAGAACTCGTATTCTGGCATATTAACTCACAAATTGAGTGTACTGCAGCTTACTAGAACAGAACTCTGTATATCTTGGCATTTTACACACTAATGTGGTGTATTGCAGCTTAATGCGTTAGAACTCGTTGTATTCTGGCATATTACTCAGAAATTTGGTGTACTGCAGCTTATTACACCAGAAATTGTATTCTGGACACGAATTTGGTGTAGTAGCTTACTATGTCAGAACTGGCTTAATGCACACGAATTGGGTCTATTGCAGTTTAGTACGCCAAAACTCAGTTATTCTGGCATATTACTCAAAAATGCATTGTACTGAAGCTTACTACACTAGAATTGAGTGTATTCTGGTCTATTACACATGATTTCATTGTAGTGCTGCTTAAAATGTCAGAACACTGGCGTTTTACACACAAATTAAGGTCTCTTGCTGTTTAGTACGTCATATCTCCGTGTATTCTTACATATTACTCCCAATTGGGTGTACTGCAGCTTACTATACCAGAAATTGTATTCTGGACACACGAATTTGTTGTATTGTAGCTTACTACGTTAGAACTCGTATTCTGGCATATTACTCACAAATTGAGTGTACTGCAGCTTACTAGAACAGAACTCTGTATATCTTGGCATTTTAGACACTAATGGGTGTATTGCAGCTTAATGCGTTAGAACTCGTTGCATTCTGGCATATTACTCAGAAATTGAGTGTACTGCAGCTTATTACACCAGAAATTGTATTCTGGACACGAATTTGGTGTAGTAGCTTACTATGTCAGAACTGGCTTAATGCACACGAATTGGGTCTATTGCAGTTTAGTACGCCAAAACTCAGTTATTCTGGCATATTACTCACAAATGCATTGTACTGAAGCTTACTACACTAGAATTGAGTGTATACTGGTCTATTACACATGATTTCATTGTAGTGCAGCTTAAAACGTCAGAACACTGGCGTAATACACCCAAATTAAGGTTTCTTGCTGTTTAGTACGTCATAGCTCCGTGTATTCTTACATATTACTCCCAATTGGGTGTACTGCAGCTTACTATACCAGAAATTGTATTCTGGACACACGAATTTGTTGTATTGTAGCTTACTACGTTAGAACTCGTATTCTGGCATATTACTCACAAATTGAGTGTACTGCAGCTTACTAGAACAGAACTCTGTATATCTTGGCATTTTAGACACTAATGGGTGTATTGCAGCTTAATGCGTTAGAACTCGTTGCATTCTGGCATATTACTCAGAAATTGAGTGTACTGCAGCTTACTTCAACAGAACACATTGTATCCTTGAATTTTACAGACTAATTTGGTGTAGTTCAGCATGAGACGTCAGAACACTGCCGTTTTACACACAAATTAAGGTCTCTTGCTATTTAGTAGGTCATATCTCCGTGTATTCTTGCATATTACTCACAAATTGGGTGTACTGTAGCTTACTACACCAGAAATTGTATTCTGGACACACGAATTTGTTGTATTGTAGCTTACTACGTTAGAACTCGTATTCTGGCATATTAACTCACAAATTGAGTGTACTGCAGCTTACTAGAACATAACTCTGTATATCTTGGCATTTTACACACTAATGTGGTGTATTGCAGCGTAATGCGTTAGAACTCGTTGTATTCTGGCATATTACTCAGAAATTTGGTGTACTGCAGCTTATTACACCAGAAATTGTATTCTGGACACGAATTTGGTGTAGTAGCTTACTATGTCAGAACTGGCTTAATGCACACGAATTGGGTCTATTGCAGTTTAGTACGCCAAAACTCAGTTATTCTGGCATATTACTCCCAAATGCATTGTACTGAAGCTTACTACACTAGAATTGAGTGTATACTGGTCTATTACACATGATTTCATTGTAGTGCAGCTTAAAACGTCAGAACACTGGCGTAATACACCCAAATTAAGGTTTCTTGCTGTTTAGTACGTCATATCTCAGTGTATTCTTGCATATTACTCCCAAATTGGGTGTACTGCAGCTTACTACACCAGAAATTGTATTCTGGACACACGAATTTGTTGTATTGTAGCTTACTACGTTAGAACTCGTATTCTGGCATATTACTCACAAATTGAGTGTACTGCAGCTTACTAGAACAGAACTCTGTATAACTTGGCATTTTACACACTAATGGGTGTATTGCATCTTAATGCGTTAGAACTCGTTGCATTCTGGCATTTTACTCAGAAATTGAGTGTACTGCAGCTTACTTCAATAGAACACATTGTATCTTGGCATTTTACAGACTAATTTATAGTAGTTCAGCTTAAGACTTCAGAACACTGGCGTTTTACACACAAATTAAGGTCTCTTGCTGTTTAGTACGTCATATCTCCGTGTATTCTTGCATATAACTCCCAAATTGGGTGTACTGCAGCTTACTACACCAGAAATTGTATTCTGGACACACGAATTTGTTGTATTGTAGCTTACTACGTTAGAACTCGTTTTCTGGCATATTACTCACAAAATGAGTGTACTGCAGCTTACTAGAACAGAACTCTGTATATCTTGGCATTTTACACACTAATGTGGTGTATTGCAGCTTAATGCGTTAGAACTCGTTGTATTCTGGCATATTACTCAGAAATTGAGTGTACTGCAGCTTACTTCAATAGAACACATTGTATCTTGGCATTTTACAGACTAATTTATAGTAGTTCAGCTTAAGACTTCAGAACACTGCCGTTTTACACACAAATTAAGGTCTCTTGCTGTTTAGTACGTCATATCTCCGTGTATTCTTGCATATTACTCCCAAATTGGGTGTACTGCAGCTTACTACACCAGAAATTGTATTCTGGACACACGAATTTGTTGTATTGTAGCTTACTACGTTAGAACTCGTTTTCTGGCATATTACTCACAAAATGAGTGTACTGCAGCTTACTAGAACAGAACTCTGTATATCTTGGCATTTTACACACTAATGGGTGTATTGCAGCTTAATGCGTTAGAACTCGTTGCATTCTGGCATATTACTCAGAAATTGAGTGTACTGCAGCTTACTTCAACAGAACACATTGTATCCTTGAATTTTACAAATTTGGTGTAGTTCAGCATGAGAAGTCAGAACACTGCCGTTTTACACACAAATTAAGGTCTCTTGCTATTTAGTAGGTCATATCTCCGTGTATTCTTGCATATTACTCACAAATTGGGTGTACTGCAGCTTACTACACCAGAAATTGTATTCTGGACACACGAATTTGTTGTATTGTAGCTTACTACGTTAGAACTCGTATTCTGGCATATTAACTCACAAATTGAGTGTACTGCAGCTTACTAGAACAGAACTCTGTATATCTTGGCATTTTACACACTAATGTGGTGTATTGCAGCTTAATGCGTTAGAACTCGTTGTATTCTGGCATATTACTCAGAAATTTGGTGTACTGCAGCTTATTACACCAGAAATTGTATTCTGGACACGAATTTGGTGTAGTAGCTTACTATGTCAGAACTGGCTTAATGCACACGAATTGGGTCTATTGCAGTTTAGTACGCCAAAACTCAGTTATTCTGGCATATTACTCAAAAATGCATTGTACTGAAGCTTACTACACTAGAATTGAGTGTATTCTGGTCTATTACACATGATTTCATTGTAGTGCTGCTTAAAATGTCAGAACACTGGCGTTTTACACACAAATTAAGGTCTCTTGCTGTTTAGTACGTCATATCTCCGTGTATTCTTGCATATTACTCCCAATTGGGTGTACTGCAGCTTACTATACCAGAAATTGTATTCTGGACACACGAATTTGTTGTATTGTAGCTTACTACGTTAGAACTCGTATTCTGGCATATTACTCACAAATTGAGTGTACTGCAGCTTACTAGAACAGAACTCTGTATATCTTGGCATTTTAGACACTAATGGGTGTATTGCAGCTTAATGCGTTAGAACTCGTTGCATTCTGGCATATTACTCAGAAATTGAGTGTACTGCAGCTTACTTCAACAGAACACATTGTATCCTTGAATTTTACAGACTAATTTGGTGTAGTTCAGCATGAGACGTCAGAACACTGCCGTTTTACACACAAATTAAGGTCTCTTGCTATTTAGTAGGTCATATCTCCGTGTATTCTTGCATATTACTCACAAATTGGGTGTACTGTAGCTTACTACACCAGAAATTGTATTCTGGACACACGAATTTGTTGTATTGTAGCTTACTACGTTAGAACTCGTATTCTGGCATATTAACTCACAAATTGAGTGTACTGCAGCTTACTAGAACATAACTCTGTATATCTTGGCATTTTACACACTAATGTGGTGTATTGCAGCGTAATGCGTTAGAACTCGTTGTATTCTGGCATATTACTCAGAAATTGGGTGTACTGCAGCTTATTACACCAGAAATTGTATTCTGGACACGAATTTGGTGTAGTAGCTTACTATGTCAGAACTGGCTTAATGCACACGAATTGGGTCTATTGCAGTTTGGTACGCCAAAACTCAGTTATTCTGGCATATTACTCACAAATGCATTGTACTGAAGCTTACTACACTAGAATTGAGTGTATACTGGTCTATTACACATGATTTCATTGTAGTGCAGCTTAAAACGTCAGAACACTGGCGTAATACACCCAAATTAAGGTTTCTTGCTGTTTAGTACGTCATATCTCCGTGTATTCTTACATATTACTCCCAAATTGGGTGTACTGCAGCTTACTACACCAGAAATTGTATTCTGGACACACGAATTTGTTGTATTGTAGCTTACTACGTTAGAACTCGTATTCTGGCATATTACTCACAAATTGAGTGTACTGCAGCTTACTAGAACAGAACTCTGTATATCTTGGCATTTTAGACACTAATGGGTGTATTGCAGCTTAATGCGTTAGAACTCGTTGCATTCTGGCATATTACTCAGAAATTGAGTGTACTGCAGCTTACTTCAACAGAACACATTGTATCCTTGAATTTTACAGACTAATTTGGTGTAGTTCAGCATGAGACGTCAGAACACTGCCGTTTTACACACAAATTAAGGTCTCTTGCTATTTAGTAGGTCATATCTCCGTGTATTCTTGCATATTACTCACAAATTGGGTGTACTGCAGCATACTACACCAGAAATTGTATTCTGGACACACGAATTTGTTGTATTGTAGCTTACTACGTTAGAACTCGTATTCTGGCATATTAACTCACAAATTGAGTGTACTGCAGCTTACTAGAATAGAACTCTGTATATCTTGGCATTTTACACACTAATGTGGTGTATTGCAGCTTAATGCGTTAGAACTCGTTGTATTCTGGCATTTTACTCAGAAATTGAGTGTACTGCGGCTTACTTCAACAGAACACATTGTATCCTTGAATTTTACAGACTAATTTGGTGTAGTTCAGCATGAGACGTCAGAACACTGCCGTTTTACACACAAATTAAGGTCTCTTGCTGTTTAGTACGTCATATCTCCGTGTATTCTTGCATATTACTCACAAATTGGGTGTACTGCAGCTTACTACACCAGAAATTGTATTCTGGACACACGAATTTGTTGTATTGTAGCTTACTACGTTAGAACTCGTATTCTGGCATATTAACTCACAAATTGAGTGTACTGCAGCTTACTAGAACAGAACTCTGTATATCTTGGCATTTTACACACTAATGTGGTGTATTGCAGCTTAATGCGTTAGAACTCGTTGTATTCTGGCATATTACTCAGAAATTTGGTGTACTGCAGCTTATTACACCAGAAATTGTATTCTGGACACGAATTTGGTGTAGCAGCTTACTATGTCAGAACTGGCTTAATGCACACGAATTGGGTCTATTGCAGTTTAGTACGCCAAAACTCAGTTATTCTGGCATATTACTCACAAATGCATTGTACTGAAGCTTACTACACTAGAATTGAGTGTATTCTGGTCTATTACACATGATTTCATTGTAGTGCAGCTTAAAACGTCAGAACACTGGCGTTTTACACACAAATTAAGGTCTCTTGCTGTTTAGTACGTCATATATCCGTGTATTCTTGCATATTACTCACAAATTGGATATATTGCAGCTTACTACACCAGAAATTGTATTCTGGACACACGAATTTGTTGTATTGTAGCTTACTACGTTAGAACTCGTATTCTGGCATATTAACTCACAAATTGAGTGTACTGCAGCTTACTAGAACAGAACTCTGTATATCTTGGCATTTTACACACTAATGTGGTGTATTGCAGCTTAATGCGTTAGAACTCGTTGTATTCTGGCATATTACTCAGAAATTGGGTGTACTGCAGCTTATTACACCAGAAATTGTATTCTGGACACGAATTTGGTGTAGTAGCTTACTATGTCAGAACTGGCTTAATGCACACGAATTGGGTCTATTGCAGTTTAGTACGCCAAAACTCAGTTATTCTGGCATATTACTCACAAATGCATTGTACTGAAGCTTACTACACTAGAATTGAGTGTATACTGGTCTATTACACATGATTTCATTGTAGTGCAGCTTAAAACGTCAGAACACTGGCGTAATACACCCAAATTAAGGTTTCTTGCTGTTTAGTACGTCATATCTCCGTGTATTCTTACATATTACTCCCAAATTGGGTGTACTGCAGCTTACTACACCAGAAATTGTATTCTGGACACACGAATTTGTTGTATTGTAGCTTACTACGTTAGAACTCGTATTCTGGCATATTACTCACAAATTGAGTGTACTGCAGCTTACTAGAACAGAACTCTGTATATCTTGGCATTTTAGACACTAATGGGTGTATTGCAGCTTAATGCGTTAGAACTCGTTGCATTCTGGCATATTACTCAGAAATTGAGTGTACTGCAGCTTACTTCAACAGAACACATTGTATCCTTGAATTTTACAGACTAATTTGGTGTAGTTCAGCATGAGACGTCAGAACACTGCCGTTTTACATACAAATTAAGGTCTCTTGCTATTTAGTAGGTCATATCTCCGTGTATTCTTGCATATTACTCACAAATTGGGTGTACTGCAGCATACTACACCAGAAATTGTATTCTGGACACACGAATTTGTTGTATTGTAGCTTACTACGTTAGAACTCGTATTCTGGCATATTAACTCACAAATTGAGTGTACTGCAGCTTACTAGAATAGAACTCTGTATATCTTGGCATTTTACACACTAATGTGGTGTATTGCAGCTTAATGCGTTAGAACTCGTTGTATTCTGGCATATTACTCAGAAATTGGGTGTACTGCAGCTTATTACACCAGAAATTGTATTCTGGACACGAATTTGGTGTAGTAGCTTACTATGTCAGAACTGGCTTAATGCACACGAATTGGGTCTATTGCAGTTTAGTACGCCAAAACTCAGTTATTCTGGCATATTACTCACAAATGCATTGTACTGAAGCTTACTACACTAGAATTGAGTGTATACTGGTCTATTACACATGATTTCATTGTAGTGCAGCTTAAAACGTCAGAACACTGGCGTAATACACCCAAATTAAGGTTTCTTGCTGTTTAGTACGTCATATCTCAGTGTATTCTTGCATATTACTCCCAAATTGGGTGTACTGCAGCTTACTACACCAGAAATTGTATTCTGGACACACGAATTTGTTGTATTGTAGCTTACTACGTTAGAACTCGTATTCTGGCATATTACTCACAAATTGAGTGTACTGCAGCTTACTAGAACAGAACTCTGTATAACTTGGCATTTTACACACTAATGGGTGTATTGCATCTTAATGCGTTAGAACTCGTTGCATTCTGGCATTTTACTCAGAAATTGAGTGTACTGCGGCTTACTTCAACAGAACACATTGTATCCTTGAATTTTACAGACTAATTTGGTGTAGTTCAGCATGAGACGTCAGAACACTGCCGTTTTACACACAAATTAAGGTCTCTTGCTATTTAGTAGGTCATATCTCCGTGTATTCTTGCATATTACTCACAAATTGGGTGTACTGCAGCTTACTACACCAGAAATTGTATTCTGGACACACGAATTTGTTGTATTGTAGCTTACTACGTTAGAACTCGTATTCTGGCATATTAACTCACAAATTGAGTGTACTGCAGCTTACTAGAACAGAACTCTGTATATCTTGGCATTTTACACACTAATGTGGTGTATTGCAGCTTAATGCGTTAGAACTCGTTGTATTCTGGCATATTACTCAGAAATTGGGTGTACTGCAGCTTATTACACCAGAAATTGTATTCTGGACACGAATTTGGTGTAGTAGCTTACTATGTCAGAACTAGCTTAATGCACACGAATTGGGTCTATTGCAGTTTAGTACGCCAAAACTCAGTTATTCTGGCATATTACTCACAAATGCATTGTACTGAAGCTTACTACACTATAATCGAGTGTATACTGGTCTATTACACATGATTTCATTGTAGTGCAGCTTAAAACGTCAGAACACTGGCGTAATACACCCAAATTAAGGTTTCTTGCTGTTTAGTACGTCATATCTCAGTGTATTCTTGCATATTACTCCCAAATTGGGTGTACTGCAGCTTACTACACCAGAAATTGTATTCTGGACACACGAATTTGTTGTATTGTAGCTTACTACGTTAGAACTCGTATTCTGGCATATTACTCACAAATTGAGTGTACTGCAGCTTACTAGAACAGAACTCTGTATAACTTGGCATTTTACACACTAATGGGTGTATTGCATCTTAATGCGTTAGAACTCGTTGCATTCTGGCATTTTACTCAGAAATTGAGTGTACTGCGGCTTACTTCAACAGAACACATTGTATCCTTGAATTTTACAGACTAATTTGGTGTAGTTCAGCATGAGACGTCAGAACACTGCCGTTTTACACACAAATTAAGGTCTCTTGCTGTTTAGTACGTCATATCTCCGTGTATTCTTGCATATTACTCACAAATTGGGTGTACTGCAGCTTACTACACCAGAAATTGTATTCTGGACACACGAATTTGTTGTATTGTAGCTTACTACGTTAGAACTCGTATTCTGGCATATTAACTCACAAATTGAGTGTACTGCAGCTTACTAGAACAGAACTCTGTATATCTTGGCATTTTACACACTAATGTGGTGTATTGCAGCTTAATGCGTTAGAACTCGTTGTATTCTGGCATATTACTCAGAAATTTGGTGTACTGCAGCTTATTACACCAGAAATTGTATTCTGGACACGAATTTGGTGTAGTAGCTTACTATGTCAGAACTGGCTTAATGCACACGAATTGGGTCTATTGCAGTTTAGTACGCCAGAACTCAGTTATTCTGGTATTACTCACAAATGCATTGTACTGAAGCTTACTACACTAGAATTGAGTGTATTCTGGTCTATTACACATGATTTCATTGTAGTGCAGCTTAAAACGTCAGAACACTGGCGTTTTACACACAAATTAAGGTCTCTTGCTGTTTAGTACGTCATATCTCCGTGTATTCTTGCATATTACTCACAAATTGGATATATTGCAGCTTACCAGAAATTGTATTCTGGACACACGAATTTGTTGTATTGTAGCTTACTACGTTAGAACTCGTATTCTGGCATATTAACTCACAAATTGAGTGTACTGCAGCTTACTAGAACAGAACTCTGTATATCTTGGCATTTTACACACTAATGTGGTGTATTGCAGCTTAATGCGTTAGAACTCGTTGCATTCTGGCATATTACTCAGAAATTGAGTGTACTGCAGCTTACTTCAACAGAACACATTGTATCCTTGAATTTTACAGACTAATTTGGTGTAGTTCAGCATGAGACGTCAGAACACTGCCGTTTTACATACAAATTAAGGTCTCTTGCTATTTAGTAGGTCATATCTCCGTGTATTCTTGCATATTACTCACAAATTGGGTGTACTGCAGCATACTACACCAGAAATTGTATTCTGGACACACGAATTTGTTGTATTGTAGCTTACTACGTTAGAACTCGTATTCTGGCATATTAACTCACAAATTGAGTGTACTGCAGCTTACTAGAATAGAACTCTGTATATCTTGGCATTTTACACACTAATGTGGTGTATTGCAGCTTAATGCGTTAGAACTCGTTGCATTCTGGCATATTACTCAGAAATTGGGTGTACTGCAGCTTATTACACCAGAAATTGTATTCTGGACACGAATTTGGTGTAGTAGCTTACTATGTCAGAACTGGCTTAATGCACACGAATTGGGTCTATTGCAGTTTAGTACGCCAAAACTCAGTTATTCTGGCATATTACTCACAAATGCATTGTACTGAAGCTTACTACACTAGAATTGAGTGTATACTGGTCTATTACACATGATTTCATTGTAGTGCAGCTTAAAACGTCAGAACACTGGCGTAATACACCCAAATTAAGGTTTCTTGCTGTTTAGTACGTCATATCTCAGTGTATTCTTGCATATTACTCCCAAATTGGGTGTACTGCAGCTTACTACACCAGAAATTGTATTCTGGACACACGAATTTGTTGTATTGTAGCTTACTACGTTAGAACTCGTATTCTGGCATATTACTCACAAATTGAGTGTACTGCAGCTTACTAGAACAGAACTCTGTATAACTTGGCATTTTACACACTAATGGGTGTATTGCATCTTAATGCGTTAGAACTCGTTGCATTCTGGCATTTTACTCAGAAATTGAGTGTACTGCGGCTTACTTCAACAGAACACATTGTATCCTTGAATTTTACAGACTAATTTGGTGTAGTTCAGCATGAGACGTCAGAACACTGCCGTTTTACACACAAATTAAGGTCTCTTGCTATTTAGTAGGTCATATCTCCGTGTATTCTTGCATATTACTCACAAATTGGGTGTACTGCAGCTTACTACACCAGAAATTGTATTCTGGACACACGAATTTGTTGTATTGTAGCTTACTACGTTAGAACTCGTATTCTGGCATATTAACTCACAAATTGAGTGTACTGCAGCTTACTAGAACAGAACTCTGTATATCTTGGCATTTTACACACTAATGTGGTGTATTGCAGCTTAATGCGTTAGAACTCGTTGTATTCTGGCATATTACTCAGAAATTTGGTGTACTGCAGCTTATTACACCAGAAATTGTATTCTGGACACACGAATTTGTTGTATTGTAGCTTACTACGTTAGAACTGGCTTAATGCACACGAATTGGGTCTATTGCAGTTTAGTACGCCAAAACTCAGTTATTCTGGCATATTACTCACAAATGCATTGTACTGAAGCTTACTACACTAGAATTGAGTGTATTCTGGTCTATTACACATGATTTCATTGTAGTGCAGCTTAAAACGTCAGAACACTGGCGTTTTACACACAAATTAAGGTCTCTTGCTGTTTAGTACGTCATATCTCCGTGTATTCTTGCATATTACTCACAAATTGGATATATTGCAGCTTACCAGAAATTGTATTCTGGACACACGAATTTGTTGTATTGTAGCTTACTACGTTAGAACTCGTATTCTGGCATATTAACTCACAAATTGAGTGTACTGCAGCTTACTAGAACAGAACTCTGTATATCTTGGCATTTTACACACTAATGTGGTGTATTGCAGCTTAATGCGTTAGAACTCGTTGTATTCTGGCATATTACTCAGAAATTGGGTGTACTGCAGCTTATTACACCAGAAATTGTATTCTGGACACGAATTTGGTGTAGTAGCTTACTATGTCAGAACTAGCTTAATGCACACGAATTGGGTCTATTGCAGTTTAGTACGCCAAAACTCAGTTATTCTGGCATATTACTCACAAATGCATTGTACTGAAGCTTACTACACTATAATCGAGTGTATACTGGTCTATTACACATGATTTCATTGTAGTGCAGCTTAAAACGTCAGAACACTGGCGTAATACACCCAAATTAAGGTTTCTTGCTGTTTAGTACGTCATATATCAGTGTATTCTTGCATATTACTCCCAAATTGGGTGTACTGCAGCTTACTACACCAGAAATTGTATTCTGGACACACGAATTTGTTGTATTGTAGCTTACTACGTTAGAACTCGTATTCTGGCATATTACTCACAAATTGAGTGTACTGCAGCTTACTAGAACAGAACTCTGTATAACTTGGCATTTTACACACTAATGGGTGTATTGCATCTTAATGCGTTAGAACTCGTTGCATTCTGGCATTTTACTCAGAAATTGAGTGTACTGCGGCTTACTTCAACAGAACACATTGTATCCTTGAATTTTACAGACTAATTTGGTGTAGTTCAGCATGAGACGTCAGAACACTGCCGTTTTACACACAAATTAAGGTCTCTTGCTGTTTAGTACGTCATATCTCCGTGTATTCTTGCATATTACTCACAAATTGGGTGTACTGCAGCTTACTACACCAGAAATTGTATTCTGGACACACGAATTTGTTGTATTGTAGCTTACTACGTTAGAACTCGTATTCTGGCATATTAACTCACAAATTGAGTGTACTGCAGCTTACTAGAACAGAACTCTGTATATCTTGGCATTTTACACACTAATGTGGTGTATTGCAGCTTAATGCGTTAGAACTCGTTGTATTCTGGCATATTACTCAGAAATTTGGTGTACTGCAGCTTATTACACCAGAAATTGTATTCTGGACACGAATTTGGTGTAGTAGCTTACTATGTCAGAACTGGCTTAATGCACACGAATTGGGTCTATTGCAGTTTAGTACGCCAGAACTCAGTTATTCTGGTATTACTCACAAATGCATTGTACTGAAGCTTACTACACTAGAATTGAGTGTATTCTGGTCTATTACACATGATTTCATTGTAGTGCAGCTTAAAACGTCAGAACACTGGCGTTTTACACACAAATTAAGGTCTCTTGCTGTTTAGTACGTCATATCTCCGTGTATTCTTGCATATTACTCACAAATTGGATATATTGCAGCTTACTACACCAGAAATTGTATTCTGGACACACGAATTTGTTGTATTGTAGCTTACTACGTTAGAACTCGTATTCTGGCATATTAACTCACAAATTGAGTGTACTGCAGCTTACTAGAACAGAACTCTGTATTTCATGGCATTTTACACACTAATGTGGTGTATTGCAGCTTAATGCGTTAGAACTCGTTGTATTCTGGCATATTACTCAGAAATTTGGTGTACTGCAGCTTATTACACCAGAAATTGTATTCTGGACACGAATTTGGTGTAGTAGCTTACTATGTCAGAACTGGCTTAATGCACACGAATTGGGTCTATTGCAGTTTAGTACGCCAAAACTCAGTTATTCTGGCACATTACTCACAAATGCATTGTACTGAAGCTTACTACACTAGAATTGAGTGTATTCTGGTCTATTACACATGATTTCATTGTAGTGCAGCTTAAAACGTCAGAACACTGGCGTTTTACACACAAATTAAGGTCTCTTGCTGTTTAGTACGTCATATATCCGTGTATTCTTGCATATTACTCACAAATTGGATATATTGCAGCTTACTACACCAGAAATTGTATTCAGGACACACGAATTTGTTGTATTGTAGCTTACTACGTTAGAACTCGTATTCTGGCATATTAACTCACAAATTGAGTGTACTGCAGCTTACTAGAACAGAACTCTGTATATCTTGGCATTTTACACACTAATGTGGTGTATTGCAGCTTAATGCGTTAGAACTCGTTGTATTCTGGCATATTACTCAGAAATTGGGTGTACTGCAGCTTATTACACCAGAAATTGTATTCTGGACACGAATTTGGTGTAGTAGCTTACTATGTCAGAACTGGCTTAATGCACACGAATTGGGTCTATTGCAGTTTAGTACGCCAAAACTCAGTTATTCTGGCATATTACTCACAAATGCATTGTACTGAAGCTTACTACACTAGAATTGAGTGTATACTGGTCTATTACACATGATTTCATTGTAGTGCAGCTTAAAACGTCAGAACACTGGCGTAATACACCCAAATTAAGGTTTCTTGCTGTTTAGTACGTCATATCTCCGTGTATTCTTACATATTACTCCCAAATTGGGTGTACTGCAGCTTACTACACCAGAAATTGTATTCTGGACACACGAATTTGTTGTATTGTAGCTTACTACGTTAGAACTCGTATTCTGGCATATTACTCACAAATTGAGTGTACTGCAGCTTACTAGAACAGAACTCTGTATATCTTGGCATTTTAGACACTAATGGGTGTATTGCAGCTTAATGCGTTAGAACTCGTTGCATTCTGGCATATTACTCAGAAATTGAGTGTACTGCAGCTTACTTCAACAGAACACATTGTATCCTTGAATTTTACAGACTAATTTGGTGTAGTTCAGCATGAGACGTCAGAACACTGCCGTTTTACACACAAATTAAGGTCTCTTGCTATTTAGTAGGTCATATCTCCGTGTATTCTTGCATATTACTCACAAATTGGGTGTACTGCAGCATACTACACCAGAAATTGTATTCTGGACACACGAATTTGTTGTATTGTAGCTTACTACGTTAGAACTCGTATTCTGGCATATTAACTCACAAATTGAGTGTACTGCAGCTTACTAGAATAGAACTCTATATATCTTGGCATTTTACACACTAATGTGGTGTATTGCAGCTTAATGCGTTAGAACTCGTTGCATTCTGGCATTCTACTCAGAAATTGAGTGTACTGCGGCTTACTTCAACAGAACACATTGTATCCTTGAATTTTACAGACTAATTTGGTGTAGTTCAGCATGAGACGTCAGAACACTGCCGTTTTACACACAAATTAAGGTCTCTTGCTGTTTAGTACGTCATATCTCCGTGTATTCTTGCATATTACTCACAAATTGGGTGTACTGCAGCTTACTACACCAGAAATTGTATTCTGGACACACGAATTTGTTGTATTGTAGCTTACTACGTTAGAACTCGTATTCTGGCATATTAACTCACAAATTGAGTGTACTGCAGCTTACTAGAACAGAACTCTGTATATCTTGGCATTTTACACACTAATGTGGTGTATTGCAGCTTAATGCGTTAGAACTCGTTGTATTCTGGCATATTACTCAGAAATTTGGTGTACTGCAGCTTATTACACCAGAAATTGTATTCTGGACACGAATTTGGTGTAGCAGCTTACTATGTCAGAACTGGCTTAATGCACACGAATTGGGTCTATTGCAGTTTAGTACGCCAGAACTCAGTTATTCTGGTATTACTCACAAATGCATTGTACTGAAGCTTACTACACTAGAATTGAGTGTATTCTGGTCTATTACACATGATTTCATTGTAGTGCAGCTTAAAACGTCAGAACACTGGCGTTTTACACACAAATTAAGGTCTCTTGCTGTTTAGTACGTCATATCTCCGTGTATTCTTGCATATTACTCACAAATTGGATATATTGCAGCTTACTACACCAGAAATTGTATTCTGGACACACGAATTTGTTGTATTGTAGCTTACTACGTTAGAACTCGTATTCTGGCATATTAACTCACAAATTGAGTGTACTGCAGCTTACTAGAATAGAACTCTGTATATCTTGGCATTTTACACACTAATGTGGTGTATTGCAGCTTAATGCGTTAGAACTCGTTGTATTCTGGCATATTACTCAGAAATTTGGTGTACTGCAGCTTATTACACCAGAAATTGTATTCTGGACACGAATTTGGTGTAGTAGCTTACTATGTCAGAACTGGCTTAATGCACACGAATTGGGTCTATTGCAGTTTAGTACGCCAAAACTCAGTTATTCTGGCATATTACTCACAAATGCATTGTACTGAAGCTTACTACACTAGAATTGAGTGTATTCTGGTCTATTACACATGATTTCATTGTAGTGCAGCTTAAAACGTCAGAACACTGGCGTTTTACACACAAATTAAGGTCTCTTGCTGTTTAGTACGTCATATATCCGTGTATTCTTGCATATTACTCACAAATTGGATATATTGCAGCTTACTACACCAGAAATTGTATTCTGGACACACGAATTTGTTGTATTGTAGCTTACTACGTTAGAACTCGTATTCTGGCATATTAACTCACAAATTGAGTGTACTGCAGCTTACTAGAACAGAACTCTGTATATCTTGGCATTTTACACACTAATGTGGTGTATTGCAGCTTAATGCGTTAGAACTCGTTGTATTCTGGCATATTACTCAGAAATTGGGTGTACTGCAGCTTATTACACCAGAAATTGTATTCTGGACACGAATTTGGTGTAGTAGCTTACTATGTCAGAACTGGCTTAATGCACACGAATTGGGTCTATTGCAGTTTAGTACGCCAAAACTCAGTTATTCTGGCATATTACTCACAAATGCATTGTACTGAAGCTTACTACACTAGAATTGAGTGTATACTGGTCTATTACACATGATTTCATTGTAGTGCAGCTTAAAACGTCAGAACACTGGCGTAATACACCCAAATTAAGGTTTCTTGCTGTTTAGTACGTCATATCTCAGTGTATTCTTGCATATTACTCCCAAATTGGGTGTACTGCAGCTTACTACACCAGAAATTGTATTCTGGACACACGAATTTGTTGTATTGTAGCTTACTACGTTAGAACTCGTATTCTGGCATATTACTCACAAATTGAGTGTACTGCAGCTTACTAGAACAGAACTCTGTATAACTTGGCATTTTACACACTAATGGGTGTATTGCATCTTAATGCGTTAGAACTCGTTGCATTCTGGCATTTTACTCAGAAATTGAGTGTACTGCGGCTTACTTCAACAGAACACATTGTATCCTTGAATTTTACAGACTAATTTGGTGTAGTTCAGCATGAGACGTCAGAACACTGCCGTTTTACACACAAATTAAGGTCTCTTGCTATTTAGTAGGTCATATCTCCGTGTATTCTTGCATATTACTCACAAATTGGGTGTACTGCAGCTTACTACACCAGAAATTGTATTCTGGACACACGAATTTGTTGTATTGTAGCTTACTACGTTAGAACTCGTATTCTGGCATATTAACTCACAAATTGAGTGTACTGCAGCTTACTAGAATAGAACTCTGTATATCTTGGCATTTTACACACTAATGTGGTGTATTGCAGCTTAATGCGTTAGAACTCGTTGTATTCTGGCATTTTACTCAGAAATTGAGTGTACTGCGGCTTACTTCAACAGAACACATTGTATCCTTGAATTTTACAGACTAATTTGGTGTAGTTCAGCATGAGACGTCAGAACACTGCCGTTTTACACACAAATTAAGGTCTCTTGCTGTTTAGTACGTCATATCTCCGTGTATTCTTGCATATTACTCACAAATTGGGTGTACTGCAGCTTACTACACCAGAAATTGTATTCTGGACACACGAATTTGTTGTATTGTAGCTTACTACGTTAGAACTCGTATTCTGGCATATTAACTCACAAATTGAGTGTACTGCAGCTTACTAGAACAGAACTCTGTATATCTTGGCATTTTACACACTAATGTGGTGTATTGCAGCTTAATGCGTTAGAACTCGTTGTATTCTGGCATATTACTCAGAAATTTGGTGTACTGCAGCTTATTACACCAGAAATTGTATTCTGGACACGAATTTGGTGTAGCAGCTTACTATGTCAGAACTGGCTTAATGCACACGAATTGGGTCTATTGCAGTTTAGTACGCCAGAACTCAGTTATTCTGGTATTACTCACAAATGCATTGTACTGAAGCTTACTACACTAGAATTGAGTGTATTCTGGTCTATTACACATGATTTCATTGTAGTGCAGCTTAAAACGTCAGAACACTGGCGTTTTACACACAAATTAAGGTCTCTTGCTGTTTAGTACGTCATATCTCCGTGTATTCTTGCATATTACTCACAAATTGGATATATTGCAGCTTACTACACCAGAAATTGTATTCTGGACACACGAATTTGTTGTATTGTAGCTTACTACGTTAGAACTCGTATTCTGGCATATTAACTCACAAATTGAGTGTACTGCAGCTTACTAGAATAGAACTCTGTATATCTTGGCATTTTACACACTAATGTGGTGTATTGCAGCTTAATGCGTTAGAACTCGTTGTATTCTGGCATATTACTCAGAAATTTGGTGTACTGCAGCTTATTACACCAGAAATTGTATTCTGGACACGAATTTGGTGTAGTAGCTTACTATGTCAGAACTGGCTTAATGCACACGAATTGGGTCTATTGCAGTTTAGTACGCCAAAACTCAGTTATTCTGGCATATTACTCACAAATGCATTGTACTGAAGCTTACTACACTAGAATTGAGTGTATTCTGGTCTATTACACATGATTTCATTGTAGTGCAGCTTAAAACGTCAGAACACTGGCGTTTTACACACAAATTAAGGTCTCTTGCTGTTTAGTACGTCATATATCCGTGTATTCTTGCATATTACTCACAAATTGGATATATTGCAGCTTACTACACCAGAAATTGTATTCTGGACACACGAATTTGTTGTATTGTAGCTTACTACGTTAGAACTCGTATTCTGGCATATTACTCACAAATTGAGTGTACTGCAGCTTACTAGAACAGAACTCTGTATAACTTGGCATTTTACACACTAATGGGTGTATTGCATCTTAATGCGTTAGAAGTTGCATTCTGGCATTTTACTCAGAAATTGAGTGTACTGCGGCTTACTTCAACAGAACACATTGTATCCTTGAATTTTACAGACTAATTTGGTGTAGTTCAGCATGAGACGTCAGAACACTGCCGTTTTACACACAAATTAAGGTCTCTTGCTATTTAGTAGGTCATATCTCCGTGTATTCTTGCATATTACTCACAAATTGGGTGTACTGCAGCTTACTACACCAGAAATTGTATTCTGGACACACGAATTTGTTGTATTGTAGCTTACTACGTTAGAACTCGTATTCTGGCATATTAACTCACAAATTGAGTGTACTGCAGCTTACTAGAACAGAACTCTGTATATCTTGGCATTTTACACACTAATGTGGTGTATTGCAGCTTAATGCGTTAGAACTCGTTGTATTCTGGCATATTACTCAGAAATTTGGTGTACTGCAGCTTATTACACCAGAAATTGTATTCTGGACACACGAATTTGTTGTATTGTAGCTTACTACGTTAGAACTGGCTTAATGCACACGAATTGGGTCTATTGCAGTTTAGTACGCCAAAACTCAGTTATTCTGGCATATTACTCACAAATGCATTGTACTGAAGCTTACTACACTAGAATTGAGTGTATTCTGGTCTATTACACATGATTTCATTGTAGTGCAGCTTAAAACGTCAGAACACTGGCGTTTTACACACAAATTAAGGTCTCTTGCTGTTTAGTACGTCATATCTCCGTGTATTCTTGCATATTACTCACAAATTGGATATATTGCAGCTTACCAGAAATTGTATTCTGGACACACGAATTTGTTGTATTGTAGCTTACTACGTTAGAACTCGTATTCTGGCATATTAACTCACAAATTGAGTGTACTGCAGCTTACTAGAACAGAACTCTGTATATCTTGGCATTTTACACACTAATGTGGTGTATTGCAGCTTAATGCGTTAGAACTCGTTGTATTCTGGCATATTACTCAGAAATTGGGTGTACTGCAGCTTATTACACCAGAATTTGTATTCTGGACACGAATTTGGTGTAGTAGCTTAATATGTCAGAACTGGCTTAATGCACACGAATTGGGTCTATTGCAGTTTAGTACGCCAAAATTCAGTTATTCTGGCATATTACTCACAAATGCATTGTACTGAAGCTTACTACACTATAATCGAGTGTATACTGGTCTATTACACATGATTTCATTGTAGTGCAGCTTAAAACGTCAGAACACTGGCGTAATACACCCAAATTAAGGTTTCTTGCTGTTTAGTACGTCATATCTCAGTGTATTCTTGTATATTACTCCCAAATTGGGTGTACTGCAGCTTACTACACCAGAAATTGTATTCTGGACACACGAATTTGTTGTATTGTAGCTTACTACGTTAGAACTCGTATTCTGGCATATTACTCACAAATTGAGTGTACTGCAGCTTACTAGAACAGAACTCTGTATAACTTGGCATTTTACACACTAATGGGTGTATTGCATCTTAATGCGTTAGAACTCGTTGCATTCTGGCATTTTACTCAGAAATTGAGTGTACTGCGGCTTACTTCAACAGAACACATTGTATCCTTGAATTTTACAGACTAATTTGGTGTAGTTCAGCATGAGACGTCAGAACACTGCCGTTTTACACACAAATTAAGGTCTCTTGCTGTTTAGTACGTCATATCTCCGTGTATTCTTGCATATTACTCACAAATTGGGTGTACTGCAGCTTACTACACCAGAAATTGTATTCTGGACACACGAATTTGTTGTATTGTAGCTTACTACGTTAGAACTCGTATTCTGGCATATTAACTCACAAATTGAGTGTACTGCAGCTTACTAGAACAGAACTCTGTATATCTTGGCATTTTACACACTAATGTGGTGTATTGCAGCTTAATGCGTTAGAACTCGTTGTATTCTGGCATATTACTCAGAAATTTGGTGTACTGCAGCTTATTACACCAGAAATTGTATTCTGGACACGAATTTGGTGTAGTAGCTTACTATGTCAGAACTGGCTTAATGCACACGAATTGGGTCTATTGCAGTTTAGTACGCCAGAACTCAGTTATTCTGGTATTACTCACAAATGCATTGTACTGAAGCTTACTACACTAGAATTGAGTGTATTCTGGTCTATTACACATGATTTCATTGTAGTGCAGCTTAAAACGTCAGAACACTGGCGTTTTACACACAAATTAAGGTCTCTTGCTGTTTAGTACGTCATATCTCCGTGTATTCTTGCATATTACTCACAAATTGGATATATTGCAGCTTACTACACCAGAAATTGTATTCTGGACACACGAATTTGTTGTATTGTAGCTTACTACGTTAGAACTCGTATTCTGGCATATTAACTCACAAATTGAGTGTACTGCAGCTTACTAGAACAGAACTCTGTATATCTTGGCATTTTACACACTAATGTGGTGTATTGCAGCTTAATGCGTTAGAACTCGTTGTATTCTGGCATATTACTCAGAAATTGGGTGTACTGCAGCTTATTACACCAGAAATTGTATTCTGGACACGAATTTGGTGTAGTAGCTTACTATGTCAGAACTGGCTTAATGCACACGAATTGGGTCTATTGCAGTTTAGTACGCCAAAACTCAGTTATTCTGGCATATTACTCACAAATGCATTGTACTGAAGCTTACTACACTAGAATTGAGTGTATACTGGTCTATTACACATGATTTCATTGTAGTGCAGCTTAAAACGTCAGAACACTGGCGTAATACACCCAAATTAAGGTTTCTTGCTGTTTAGTACGTCATATCTCCGTGTATTCTTACATATTACTCCCAAATTGGGTGTACTGCAGCTTACTACACCAGAAATTGTATTCTGGACACACGAATTTGTTGTATTGTAGCTTACTACGTTAGAACTCGTATTCTGGCATATTACTCACAAATTGAGTGTACTGCAGCTTACTAGAACAGAACTCTGTATATCTTGGCATTTTAGACACTAATGGGTGTATTGCAGCTTAATGCGTTAGAACTCGTTGCATTCTGGCATATTACTCAGAAATTGAGTGTACTGCAGCTTACTTCAACAGAACACATTGTATCCTTGAATTTTACAGACTAATTTGGTGTAGTTCAGCATGAGACGTCAGAACACTGCCGTTTTACACACAAATTAAGGTCTCTTGCTGTTTAGTACGTCATATCTCCGTGTATTCTTGCATATTACTCACAAATTGGGTGTACTGCAGCTTACTACACCAGAAATTGTATTCTGGACACACGAATTTGGTGTAGTAGCTTACTATGTCAGAACTGGCTTAATGCACACGAATTGGGTCTATTGCAGTTTAGTACGCCAGAACTCAGTTATTCTGGTATTACTCACAAATGCATTGTACTGAAGCTTACTACACTAGAATTGAGTGTATTCTGGTCTATTACACATGATTTCATTGTAGTGCAGCTTAAAACGTCAGAACACTGGCGTTTTACACACACATTAAGGTCTCTTGCTGTTTAGTACGTCATATCTCCGTGTATTCTTGCATATTACTCACAAATTGGATATATTGCAGCTTACTACACCAGAAATTGTATTCTGGACACACGAATTTGTTGTATTGTAGCTTACTACGTTAGAACTCGTATTCTGGCATATTAACTCACAAATTGAGTGTACTGCAGCTTACTAGAACAGAACTCTGTATATCTTGGCATTTTACACACTAATGTGGTGTATTGCAGCTTAATGCGTTAGAACTCGTTGTATTCTGGCATATTACTCAGAAATTTGGTGTACTGCAGCTTATTACACCAGAAATTGTATTCTGGACACGAATTTGGTGTAGTAGCTTACTATGTCAGAACTGGCTTAATGCACACGAATTGGGTCTATTGCAGTTTAGTACGCCAAAACTCAGTTATTCTGGCATATTACTCACAAATGCATTGTACTGAAGCTTACTACACTAGAATTGAGTGTATTCTGGTCTATTACACATGATTTCATTGTAGTGCAGCTTAAAACGTCAGAACACTGGCGTTTTACACACAAATTAAGGTCTCTTGCTGTTTAGTACGTCATATATCCGTGTATTCTTGCATATTACTCACAAATTGGATATATTGCAGCTTACTACACCAGAAATTGTATTCTGGACACACGAATTTGTTGTATTGTAGCTTACTACGTTAGAACTCGTATTCTGGCATATTAACTCACAAATTGAGTGTACTGCAGCTTACTAGAACAGAACTCTGTATATCTTGGCATTTTACACACTAATGTGGTGTATTGCAGCTTAATGCGTTAGAACTCGTTGTATTCTGGCATATTACTCAGAAATTGGGTGTACTGCAGCTTTACACCAGAAATTGTATTCTGGACACGAATTTGGTGTAGTAGCTTACTATGTCAGAACTGGCTTAATGCACACGAATTGGGTCTATTGCAGTTTAGTACGCCAAAACTCAGTTATTCTGGCATATTACTCACAAATGCATTGTACTGAAGCTTACTACACTAGAATTGAGTGTATACTGGTCTATTACACATGATTTCATTGTAGTGCAGCTTAAAACGTCAGAACACTGGCGTAATACACCCAAATTAAGGTTTCTTGCTGTTTAGTACGTCATATCTCCGTGTATTCTTACATATTACTCCCAAATTGGGTGTACTGCAGCTTACTACACCAGAAATTGTATTCTGGACACACGAATTTGTTGTATTGTAGCTTACTACGTTAGAACTCGTATTCTGGCATATTACTCACAAATTGAGTGTACTGCAGCTTACTAGAACAGAACTCTGTATATCTTGGCATTTTAGACACTAATGGGTGTATTGCAGCTTAATGCGTTAGAACTCGTTGCATTCTGGCATATTACTCAGAAATTGAGTGTACTGCAGCTTACTTCAACAGAACACATTGTATCCTTGAATTTTACAGACTAATTTGGTGTAGTTCAGCATGAGACGTCAGAACACTGCCGTTTTACACACAAATTAAGGTCTCTTGCTATTTAGTAGGTCATATCTCCGTGTATTCTTGCATATTACTCACAAATTGGGTGTACTGCAGCATACTACACCAGAAATTGTATTCTGGACACACGAATTTGTTGTATTGTAGCTTACTACGTTAGAACTCGTATTCTGGCATATTAACTCACAAATTGAGTGTACTGCAGCTTACTAGAATAGAACTCTGTATATCTTGGCATTTTACACACTAATGTGGTGTATTGCAGCTTAATGCGTTAGAACTCGTTGTATTCTGGCATATTACTCAGAAATTGGGTGTACTGCAGCTTATTACACCAGAAATTGTATTCTGGACACGAATTTGGTGTAGTAGCTTACTATGTCAGAACTGGCTTAATGCACACGAATTGGGTCTATTGCAGTTTAGTACGCCAAAACTCAGTTATTCTGGCATATTACTCACAAATGCATTGTACTGAAGCTTACTACACTAGAATTGAGTGTATTCTGGTCTATTACACATGATTTCATTGTAGTGCAGCTTAAAACGTCAGAACACTGGCGTTTTACACACAAATTAAGGTCTCTTGCTGTTTAGTACGTCATATATCCGTGTATTCTTGCATATTACTCACAAATTGGATATATTGCAGCTTACTACACCAGAAATTGTATTCTGGACACACGAATTTGTTGTATTGTAGCTTACTACGTTAGAACTCGTATTCTGGCATATTAACTCACAAATTGAGTGTACTGCAGCTTACTAGAACAGAACTCTGTATATCTTGGCATTTTACACACTAATGTGGTGTATTGCAGCTTAATGCGTTAGAACTCGTTGTATTCTGGCATATTACTCAGAAATTGGGTGTACTGCAGCTTATTACACCAGAAATTGTATTCTGGACACGAATTTGGTGTAGTAGCTTACTATGTCAGAACTGGCTTAATGCACACGAATTGGGTCTATTGCAGTTTAGTACGCCAAAACTCAGTTATTCTGGCATATTACTCACAAATGCATTGTACTGAAGCTTACTACACTAGAATTGAGTGTATACTGGTCTATTACACATGATTTCATTGTAGTGCAGCATAAAACGTCAGAACACTGGCGTAATACACCCAAATTAAGGTTTCTTGCTGTTTAGTACGTCATATCTCCGTGTATTCTTACATATTACTCCCAAATTGGGTGTACTGCAGCTTACTACACCAGAAATTGTATTCTGGACACACGAATTTGTTGTATTGTAGCTTACTACGTTAGAACTCGTATTCTGGCATATTACTCACAAATTGAGTGTACTGCAGCTTACTAGAACAGAACTCTGTATATCTTGGCATTTTAGACACTAATGGGTGTATTGCAGCTTAATGCGTTAGAACTCGTTGTATTCTGGCATATTACTCAGAAATTGAGTGTACTGCAGCTTACTTCAACAGAACACATTGTATCCTTGAATTTTACAGACTAATTTGGTGTAGTTCAGCATGAGACGTCAGAACACTGCCGTTTTACACACAAATTAAGGTCTCTTGCTATTTAGTAGGTCATATCTCCGTGTATTCTTGCATATTACTCACAAATTGGGTGTACTGCAGCATACTACACCAGAAATTGTATTCTGGACACACGAATTTGTTGTATTGTAGCTTACTACGTTAGAACTCGTATTCTGGCATATTAACTCACAAATTGAGTGTACTGCAGCTTACTAGAATAGAACTCTGTATATCTTGGCATTTTACACACTAATGTGGTGTATTGCAGCTTAATGCGTTAGAACTCGTTGTATTCTGGCATATTACTCAGAAATTGGGTGTACTGCAGCTTATTACACCAGAAATTGTATTCTGGACACGAATTTGGTGTAGTAGCTTACTATGTCAGAACTGGCTTAATGCACACGAATTGGGTCTATTGCAGTTTAGTACGCCAAAACTCAGTTATTCTGGCATATTACTCACAAATGCATTGTACTGAAGCTTACTACACTAGAATTGAGTGTATACTGGTCTATTACACATGATTTCATTGTAGTGCAGCTTAAAACGTCAGAACACTGGCGTAATACACCCAAATTAAGGTTTCTTGCTGTTTAGTACGTCATATCTCAGTGTATTCTTGCATATTACTCCCAAATTGGGTGTACTGCAGCTTACTACACCAGAAATTGTATTCTGGACACACGAATTTGTTGTATTGTAGCTTACTACGTTAGAACTCGTATTCTGGCATATTACTCACAAATTGAGTGTACTGCAGCTTACTAGAACAGAACTCTGTATAACTTGGCATTTTACACACTAATGGGTGTATTGCATCTTAATGCGTTAGAACTCGTTGCATTCTGGCATTTTACTCAGAAATTGAGTGTACTGCGGCTTACTTCAACAGAACACATTGTATCCTTGAATTTTACAGACTAATTTGGTGTAGTTCAGCATGAGACGTCAGAACACTGCCGTTTTACACACAAATTAAGGTCTCTTGCTATTTAGTAGGTCATATCTCCGTGTATTCTTGCATATTACTCACAAATTGGGTGTACTGCAGCTTACTACACCAGAAATTGTATTCTGGACACACGAATTTGTTGTATTGTAGCTTACTACGTTAGAACTCGTATTCTGGCATATTAACTCACAAATTGAGTGTACTGCAGCTTACTAGAACAGAACTCTGTATATCTTGGCATTTTACACACTAATGTGGTGTATTGCAGCTTAATGCGTTAGAACTCGTTGTATTCTGGCATATTACTCAGAAATTTGGTGTACTGCAGCTTATTACACCAGAAATTGTATTCTGGACACACGAATTTGTTGTATTGTAGCTTACTACGTTAGAACTGGCTTAATGCACACGAATTGGGTCTATTGCAGTTTAGTACGCCAAAACTCAGTTATTCTGGCATATTACTCACAAATGCATTGTACTGAAGCTTACTACACTAGAATTGAGTGTATACTGGTCTATTACACATGATTTCATTGTAGTGCAGCTTAAAACGTCAGAACACTGGCGTAATACACCCAAATTAAGGTTTCTTGCTGTTTAGTACGTCATATCTCCGTGTATTCTTACATATTACTCCCAAATTGGGTGTACTGCAGCTTACTACACCAGAAATTGTATTCTGGACACACGAATTTGTTGTATTGTAGCTTACTACGTTAGAACTCGTATTCTGGCATATTACTCACAAATTGAGTGTACTGCAGCTTACTAGAACAGAACTCTGTATATCTTGGCATTTTAGACACTAATGGGTGTATTGCAGCTTAATGCGTTAGAACTCGTTGCATTCTGGCATATTACTCAGAAATTGAGTGTACTGCAGCTTACTTCAACAGAACACATTGTATCCTTGAATTTTACAGACTAATTTGGTGTAGTTCAGCATGAGACGTCAGAACACTGCCGTTTTACACACAAATTAAGGTCTCTTGCTGTTTAGTACGTCATATCTCCGTGTATTCTTGCATATTACTCACAAATTGGGTGTACTGCAGCTTACTACACCAGAAATTGTATTCTGGACACACGAATTTGTTGTATTGTAGCTTACTACGTTAGAACTCGTATTCTGGCATATTAACTCACAAATTGAGTGTACTGCAGCTTACTAGAACAGAACTCTGTATATCTTGGCATTTTACACACTAATGTGGTGTATTGCAGCTTAATGCGTTAGAACTCGTTGTATTCTGGCATATTACTCAGAAATTTGGTGTACTGCAGCTTATTACACCAGAAATTGTATTCTGGACACGAATTTGGTGTAGTAGCTTACTATGTCAGAACTGGCTTAATGCACACGAATTGGGTCTATTGCAGTTTAGTACGCCAGAACTCAGTTATTCTGGTATTACTCACAAATGCATTGTACTGAAGCTTACTACACTAGAATTGAGTGTATTCTGGTCTATTACACATGATTTCATTGTAGTGCAGCTTAAAACGTCAGAACACTGGCGTTTTACACACAAATTAAGGTCTCTTGCTGTTTAGTACGTCATATCTCCGTGTATTCTTGCATATTACTCACAAATTGGATATATTGCAGCTTACTACACCAGAAATTGTATTCTGGACACACGAATTTGTTGTATTGTAGCTTACTACGTTAGAACTCGTATTCTGGCATATTAACTCACAAATTGAGTGTACTGCAGCTTACTAGAACAGAACTCTGTATATCTTGGCATTTTACACACTAATGTGGTGTATTGCAGCTTAATGCGTTAGAACTCGTTGTATTCTGGCATATTACTCAGAAATTTGGTGTACTGCAGCTTATTACACCAGAAATTGTATTCTGGACACGAATTTGGTGTAGTAGCTTACTATGTCAGAACTGGCATAATGCACACGAATTGGGTCTATTGCAGTTTAGTACGCCAAAACTCAGTTATTCTGGCATATTACTCACAAATGCATTGTACTGAAGCTTACTACACTAGAATTGAGTGTATTCTGGTCTATTACACATGATTTCATTGTAGTGCAGCTTAAAACGTCAGAACACTGGCGTTTTACACACAAATTAAGGTCTCTTGCTGTTTAGTACGTCATATATCCGTGTATTCTTGCATATTACTCACAAATTGGATATATTGCAGCTTACTACACCAGAAATTGTATTCTGGACACACGAATTTGTTGTATTGTAGCTTACTACGTTAGAACTCGTATTCTGGCATATTAACTCACAAATTGAGTGTACTGCAGCTTACTAGAACAGAACTCTGTATATCTTGGCATTTTACACACTAATGTGGTGTATTGCAGCTTAATGCGTTAGAACTCGTTGTATTCTGGCATATTACTCAGAAATTGGGTGTACTGCAGCTTATTACACCAGAAATTGTATTCTGGACACGAATTTGGTGTAGTAGCTTACTATGTCAGAACTGGCTTAATGCACACGAATTGGGTCTATTGCAGTTTAGTACGCCAAAACTCAGTTATTCTGGCATATTACTCACAAATGCATTGTACTGAAGCTTACTACACTAGAATTGAGTGTATACTGGTCTATTACACATGATTTCATTGTAGTGCAGCTTAAAACGTCAGAACACTGGCGTAATACACCCAAATTAAGGTTTCTTGCTGTTTAGTACGTCATATCTCCGTGTATTCTTACATATTACTCCCAAATTGGGTGTACTGCAGCTTACTACACCAGAAATTGTATTCTGGACACACGAATTTGTTGTATTGTAGCTTACTACGTTAGAACTCGTATTCTGGCATATTACTCACAAATTGAGTGTACTGCAGCTTACTAGAACAGAACTCTGTATATCTTGGCATTTTAGACACTAATGGGTGTATTGCAGCTTAATGCGTTAGAACTCGTTGCATTCTGGCATATTACTCAGAAATTGAGTGTACTGCAGCTTACTTCAACAGAACACATTGTATCCTTGAATTTTACAGACTAATTTGGTGTAGTTCAGCATGAGACGTCAGAACACTGCCGTTTTACACACAAATTAAGGTCTCTTGCTATTTAGTAGGTCATATCTCCGTGTATTCTTGCATATTACTCACAAATTGGGTGTACTGCAGCATACTACACCAGAAATTGTATTCTGGACACACGAATTTGTTGTATTGTAGCTTACTACGTTAGAACTCGTATTCTGGCATATTAACTCACAAATTGAGTGTACTGCAGCTTACTAGAATAGAACTCTGTATATCTTGGCATTTTACACACTAATGTGGTGTATTGCAGCTTAATGCGTTAGAACTCGTTGTATTCTGGCATATTACTCAGAAATTGGGTGTACTGCAGCTTATTACACCAGAAATTGTATTCTGGACACGAATTTGGTGTAGTAGCTTACTATGTCAGAACTGGCTTAATGCACACGAATTGGGTCTATTGCAGTTTAGTACGCCAAAACTCAGTTATTCTGGCATATTACTCACAAATGCATTGTACTGAAGCTTACTACACTAGAATTGAGTGTATTCTGGTCTATTACACATGATTTCATTGTAGTGCAGCTTAAAACGTCAGAACACTGGCGTTTTACACACAAATTAAGGTCTCTTGCTGTTTAGTACGTCATATATCCGTGTATTCTTGCATATTACTCACAAATTGGATATATTGCAGCTTACTACACCAGAAATTGTATTCTGGACACACGAATTTGTTGTATTGTAGCTTACTACGTTAGAACTCGTATTCTGGCATATTAACTCACAAATTGAGTGTACTGCAGCTTACTAGAACAGAACTCTGTATATCTTGGCATTTTACACACTAATGTGGTGTATTGCAGCTTAATGCGTTAGAACTCGTTGTATTCTGGCATATTACTCAGAAATTGGGTGTACTGCAGCTTATTACACCAGAAATTGTATTCTGGACACGAATTTGGTGTAGTAGCTTACTATGTCAGAACTGGCTTAATGCACACGAATTGGGTCTATTGCAGTTTAGTACGCCAAAACTCAGTTATTCTGGCATATTACTCACAAATGCATTGTACTGAAGCTTACTACACTAGAATTGAGTGTATACTGGTCTATTACACATGATTTCATTGTAGTGCAGCTTAAAACGTCAGAACACTGGCGTAATACACCCAAATTAAGGTTTCTTGCTGTTTAGTACGTCATATCTCCGTGTATTCTTACATATTACTCCCAAATTGGGTGTACTGCAGCTTACTACACCAGAAATTGTATTCTGGACACACGAATTTGTTGTATTGTAGCTTACTACGTTAGAACTCGTATTCTGGCATATTACTCACAAATTGAGTGTACTGCAGCTTACTAGAACAGAACTCTGTATATCTTGGCATTTTAGACACTAATGGGTGTATTGCAGCTTAATGCGTTAGAACTCGTTGCATTCTGGCATATTACTCAGAAATTGAGTGTACTGCAGCTTACTTCAACAGAACACATTGTATCCTTGAATTTTACAGACTAATTTGGTGTAGTTCAGCATGAGACGTCAGAACACTGCCGTTTTACACACAAATTAAGGTCTCTTGCTATTTAGTAGGTCATATCTCCGTGTATTCTTGCATATTACTCACAAATTGGGTGTACTGCAGCATACTACACCAGAAATTGTATTCTGGACACACGAATTTGTTGTATTGTAGCTTACTACGTTAGAACTCGTATTCTGGCATATTAACTCACAAATTGAGTGTACTGCAGCTTACTAGAATAGAACTCTGTATATCTTGGCATTTTACACACTAATGTGGTGTATTGCAGCTTAATGCGTTAGAACTCGTTGTATTCTGGCATATTACTCAGAAATTGGGTGTACTGCAGCTTATTACACCAGAAATTGTATTCTGGACACGAATTTGGTGTAGTAGCTTACTATGTCAGAACTGGCTTAATGCACACGAATTGGGTCTATTGCAGTTTAGTACGCCAAAACTCAGTTATTCTGGCATATTACTCAAAAATGCATTGTACTGAAGCTTACTACACTAGAATTGAGTGTATTCTGGTCTATTACACATGATTTCATTGTAGTGCAGCTTAAAACGTCAGAACACTGGCGTTTTACACACAAATTAAGGTCTCTTGCTGTTTAGTACGTCATATATCCGTGTATTCTTGCATATTACTCACAAATTGGATATATTGCAGCTTACTACACCAGAAATTGTATTCTGGACACACGAATTTGTTGTATTGTAGCTTACTACGTTAGAACTCGTATTCTGGCATATTAACTCACAAATTGAGTGTACTGCAGCTTACTAGAACAGAACTCTGTATATCTTGGCATTTTACACACTAATGTGGTGTATTGCAGCTTAATGCGTTAGAACTCGTTGTATTCTGGCATATTACTCAGAAATTGGGTGTACTGCAGCTTATTACACCAGAAATTGTATTCTGGACACGAATTTGGTGTAGTAGCTTACTATGTCAGAACTGGCTTAATGCACACGAATTGGGTCTATTGCAGTTTAGTACGCCAAAACTCAGTTATTCTGGCATATTACTCACAAATGCATTGTACTGAAGCTTACTACACTAGAATTGAGTGTATACTGGTCTATTACACATGATTTCATTGTAGTGCAGCTTAAAACGTCAGAACACTGGCGTAATACACCCAAATTAAGGTTTCTTGCTGTTTAGTACGTCATATCTCCGTGTATTCTTACATATTACTCCCAAATTGGGTGTACTGCAGCTTACTACACCAGAAATTGTATTCTGGACACACGAATTTGTTGTATTGTAGCTTACTACGTTAGAACTCGTATTCTGGCATATTACTCACAAATTGAGTGTACTGCAGCTTACTAGAACAGAACTCTGTATATCTTGGCATTTTAGACACTAATGGGTGTATTGCAGCTTAATGCGTTAGAACTCGTTGCATTCTGGCATATTACTCAGAAATTGAGTGTACTGCAGCTTACTTCAACAGAACACATTGTATCCTTGAATTTTACAGACTAATTTAGTGTAGTTCAGCATGAGACGTCAGAACACTGGCGTTTTACACACAAATTAAGGTCTCTTGCTATTTAGTAGGTCATATCTCCGTGTATTCTTGCATATTACTCACAAATTGGGTGTACTGCAGCATACTACACCAGAAATTGTATTCTGGACACACGAATTTGTTGTATTGTAGCTTACTACGTTAGAACTCGTATTCTGGCATATTAACTCACAAATTGAGTGTACTGCAGCTTACTAGAATAGAACTCTGTATATCTTGGCATTTTACACACTAATGTGGTGTATTGCAGCTTAATGCGTTAGAACTCGTTGTATTCTGGCATATTACTCAGAAATTGGGTGTACTGCAGCTTATTACACCAGAAATTGTATTCTGGACACGAATTTGGTGTAGTAGCTTACTATGTCAGAACTGGCTTAATGCACACGAATTGGGTCTATTGCAGTTTAGTACGCCAAAACTCAGTTATTCTGGCATATTACTCACAAATGCATTGTACTGAAGCTTACTACACTAGAATTGAGTGTATTCTGGTCTATTACACATGATTTCATTGTAGTGCAGCTTAAAACGTCAGAACACTGGCGTTTTACACACAAATTAAGGTCTCTTGCTGTTTAGTACGTCATATATCCGTGTATTCTTGCATATTACTCACAAATTGGATATATTGCAGCTTACTACACCAGAAATTGTATTCTGGACACACGAATTTGTTGTATTGTAGCTTACTACGTTAGAACTCGTATTCTGGCATATTAACTCACAAATTGAGTGTACTGCAGCTTACTAGAACAGAACTCTGTATATCTTGGCATTTTACACACTAATGTGGTGTATTGCAGCTTAATGCGTTAGAACTCGTTGTATTCTGGCATATTACTCAGAAATTGGGTGTACTGCAGCTTATTACACCAGAAATTGTATTCTGGACACGAATTTGGTGTAGTAGCTTACTATGTCAGAACTGGCTTAATGCACACGAATTGGGTCTATTGCAGTTTAGTACGCCAAAACTCAGTTATTCTGGCATATTACTCACAAATGCATTGTACTGAAGCTTACTACACTAGAATTGAGTGTATACTGGTCTATTACACATGATTTCATTGTAGTGCAGCTTAAAACGTCAGAACACTGGCGTAATACACCCAAATTAAGGTTTCTTGCTGTTTAGTACGTCATATCTCCGTGTATTCTTACATATTACTCCCAAATTGGGTGTACTGCAGCTTACTACACCAGAAATTGTATTCTGGACACACGAATTTGTTGTATTGTAGCTTACTACGTTAGAACTCGTATTCTGGCATATTACTCACAAATTGAGTGTACTGCAGCTTACTAGAACAGAACTCTGTATATCTTGGCATTTTAGACACTAATGGGTGTATTGCAGCTTAATGCGTTAGAACTCGTTGCATTCTGGCATATTACTCAGAAATTGAGTGTACTGCAGCTTACTTCAACAGAACACATTGTATCCTTGAATTTTACAGACTAATTTGGTGTAGTTCAGCATGAGACGTCAGAACACTGCCGTTTTACACACAAATTAAGGTCTCTTGCTATTTAGTAGGTCATATCTCCGTGTATTCTTGCATATTACTCACAAATTGGGTGTACTGCAGCATACTACACCAGAAATTGTATTCTGGACACACGAATTTGTTGTATTGTAGCTTACTACGTTAGAACTCGTATTCTGGCATATTAACTCACAAATTGAGTGTACTGCAGCTTACTAGAATAGAACTCTGTATATCTTGGCATTTTACACACTAATGTGGTGTATTGCAGCTTAATGCGTTAGAACTCGTTGTATTCTGGCATATTACTCAGAAATTGGGTGTACTGCAGCTTATTACACCAGAAATTGTATTCTGGACACGAATTTGGTGTAGTAGCTTACTATGTCAGAACTGGCTTAATGCACACGAATTGGGTCTATTGCAGTTTAGTACGCCAAAACTCAGTTATTCTGGCATATTACTCACAAATGCATTGTACTGAAGCTTACTACACTAGAATTGAGTGTATACTGGTCTATTACACATGATTTCATTGTAGTGCAGCTTAAAACGTCAGAACACTGGCGTAATACACCCAAATTAAGGTTTCTTGCTGTTTAGTACGTCATATCTCAGTGTATTCTTGCATATTACTCCCAAATTGGGTGTACTGCAGCTTACTACACCAGAAATTGTATTCTGGACACACGAATTTGTTGTATTGTAGCTTACTACGTTAGAACTCGTATTCTGGCATATTACTCACAAATTGAGTGTACTGCAGCTTACTAGAACAGAACTCTGTATAACTTGGCATTTTACACACTAATGGGTGTATTGCATCTTAATGCGTTAGAACTCGTTGCATTCTGGCATTTTACTCAGAAATTGAGTGTACTGCGGCTTACTTCAACAGAACACATTGTATCCTTGAATTTTACAGACTAATTTGGTGTAGTTCAGCATGAGACGTCAGAACACTGCCGTTTTACACACAAATTAAGGTCTCTTGCTATTTAGTAGGTCATATCTCCGTGTATTCTTGCATATTACTCACAAATTGGGTGTACTGCAGCTTACTACACCAGAAATTGTATTCTGGACACACGAATTTGTTGTATTGTAGCTTACTACGTTAGAACTCGTATTCTGGCATATTAACTCACAAATTGAGTGTACTGCAGCTTACTAGAACAGAACTCTGTATATCTTGGCATTTTACACACTAATGTGGTGTATTGCAGCTTAATGCGTTAGAACTCGTTGTATTCTGGCATATTACTCAGAAATTTGGTGTACTGCAGCTTATTACACCAGAAATTGTATTCTGGACACACGAATTTGTTGTATTGTAGCTTACTACGTTAGAACTGGCTTAATGCACACGAATTGGGTCTATTGCAGTTTAGTACGCCAAAACTCAGTTATTCTGGCATATTACTCACAAATGCATTGTACTGAAGCTTACTACACTAGAATTGAGTGTATTCTGGTCTATTACACATGATTTCATTGTAGTGCAGCTTAAAACGTCAGAACACTGGCGTTTTACACACAAATTAAGGTCTCTTGCTGTTTAGTACGTCATATCTCCGTGTATTCTTGCATATTACTCACAAATTGGATATATTGCAGCTTACTACACCAGAAATTGTATTCTGGACACACGAATTTGTTGTATTGTAGCTTACTACGTTAGAACTCGTATTCTGGCATATTAACTCACAAATTGAGTGTACTGCAGCTTACTAGAACAGAACTCTGTATATCTTGGCATTTTACACACTAATGTGGTGTATTGCAGCTTAATGCGTTAGAACTCGTTGTATTCTGGCATATTACTCAGAAATTGGGTGTACTGCAGCTTATTACACCAGAAATTGTATTCTGGACACGAATTTGGTGTAGTAGCTTACTATGTCAGAACTGGCTTAATGCACACGAATTGGGTCTATTGCAGTTTAGTACGCCAAAACTCAGTTATTCTGGCATATTACTCACAAATGCATTGTACTGAAGCTTACTACACTAGAATTGAGTGTATACTGGTCTATTACACATGATTTCATTGTAGTGCAGCTTAAAACGTCAGAACACTGGCGTAATACACCCAAATTAAGGTTTCTTGCTGTTTAGTACGTCATATCTCCGTGTATTCTTACATATTACTCCCAAATTGGGTGTACTGCAGCTTACTACACCAGAAATTGTATTCTGGACACACGAATTTGTTGTATTGTAGCTTACTACGTTAGAACTCGTATTCTGGCATATTACTCACAAATTGAGTGTACTGCAGCTTACTAGAACAGAACTCTGTATATCTTGGCATTTTAGACACTAATGGGTGTATTGCAGCTTAATGCGTTAGAACTCGTTGCATTCTGGCATATTACTCAGAAATTGAGTGTACTGCAGCTTACTTCAACAGAACACATTGTATCCTTGAATTTTACAGACTAATTTGGTGTAGTTCAGCATGAGACGTCAGAACACTGCCGTTTTACACACAAATTAAGGTCTCTTGCTATTTAGTAGGTCATATCTCCGTGTATTCTTGCATATTACTCACAAATTGGGTGTACTGCAGCATACTACACCAGAAATTGTATTCTGGACACACGAATTTGTTGTATTGTAGCTTACTACGTTAGAACTCGTATTCTGGCATATTAACTCACAAATTGAGTGTACTGCAGCTTACTAGAATAGAACTCTGTATATCTTGGCATTTTACACACTAATGTGGTGTATTGCAGCTTAATGCGTTAGAACTCGTTGTATTCCGGCATATTACTCAGAAATTGGGTGTACTGCAGCTTATTACACCAGAAATTGTATTCTGGACACGAATTTGGTGTAGTAGCTTACTATGTCAGAACTGGCTTAATGCACACGAATTGGGTCTATTGCAGTTTAGTACGCCAAAACTCAGTTATTCTGGCATATTACTCACAAATGCATTGTACTGAAGCTTACTACACTAGAATTGAGTGTATACTGGTCTATTACACATGATTTCATTGTAGTGCAGCTTAAAACGTCAGAACACTGGCGTAATACACCCAAATTAAGGTTTCTTGCTGTTTAGTACGTCATATCTCAGTGTATTCTTGCATATTACTCCCAAATTGGGTGTACTGCAGCTTACTACACCAGAAATTGTATTCTGGACACACGAATTTGTTGTATTGTAGCTTACTACGTTAGAACTCGTATTCTGGCATATTACTCACAAATTGAGTGTACTGCAGCTTACTAGAACAGAACTCTGTATAACTTGGCATTTTACACACTAATGGGTGTATTGCATCTTAATGCGTTAGAACTCGTTGCATTCTGGCATTTTACTCAGAAATTGAGTGTACTGCGGCTTACTTCAACAGAACACATTGTATCCTTGAATTTTACAGACTAATTTGGTGTAGTTCAGCATGAGACGTCAGAACACTGCCGTTTTACACACAAATTAAGGTCTCTTGCTATTTAGTAGGTCATATCTCCGTGTATTCTTGCATATTACTCACAAATTGGGTGTACTGCAGCTTACTACACCAGAAATTGTATTCTGGACACACGAATTTGTTGTATTGTAGCTTACTACGTTAGAACTCGTATTCTGGCATATTAACTCACAAATTGAGTGTACTGCAGCTTACTAGAACAGAACTCTGTATATCTTGGCATTTTACACACTAATGTGGTGTATTGCAGCTTAATGCGTTAGAACTCGTTGTATTCTGGCATATTACTCAGAAATTTGGTGTACTGCAGCTTATTACACCAGAAATTGTATTCTGGACACACGAATTTGTTGTATTGTAGCTTACTACGTTAGAACTGGCTTAATGCACACGAATTGGGTCTATTGCAGTTTAGTACGCCAAAACTCAGTTATTCTGGCATATTACTCACAAATGCATTGTACTGAAGCTTACTACACTAGAATTGAGTGTATTCTGGTCTATTACACATGATTTCATTGTAGTGCAGCTTAAAACGTCAGAACACTGGCGTTTTACACACAAATTAAGGTCTCTTGCTGTTTAGTACGTCATATCTCCGTGTATTCTTGCATATTACTCACAAATTGGATATATTGCAGCTTACTACACCAGAAATTGTATTCTGGACACACGAATTTGTTGTATTGTAGCTTACTACGTTAGAACTCGTATTCTGGCATATTAACTCACAAATTGAGTGTACTGCAGCTTACTAGAACAGAACTCTGTATATCTTGGCATTTTACACACTAATGTGGTGTATTGCAGCTTAATGCGTTAGAACTCGTTGTATTCTGGCATATTACTCAGAAATTGGGTGTACTGCAGCTTATTACACCAGAAATTGTATTCTGGACACGAATTTGGTGTAGTAGCTTACTATGTCAGAACTGGCTTAATGCACACGAATTGGGTCTATTGCAGTTTAGTACGCCAAAACTCAGTTATTCTGGCATATTACTCACAAATGCATTGTACTGAAGCTTACTACACTAGAATCGAGTGTATACTGGTCTATTACACATGATTTCATTGTAGTGCAGCTTAAAACGTCAGAACACTGGCGTAATACACCCAAATTAAGGTTTCTTGCTGTTTAGTACGTCATATATCAGTGTATTCTTGCATATTACTCCCAAATTGGGTGTACTGCAGCTTACTAGAACAGAACTCTGTATAACTTGGCATTTTACACACTAATGGGTGTATTGCATCTTAATGCGTTAGAACTCGTTGCATTCTGGCATTTACTAAGAAATTGAGTGTACTGCGGCTTACTTCAACAGAACACATTGTATCCTTGAATTTTACAGACTAATTTGGCATGAGACGTCAGAACACTGCCGTTTTACACACAAATTAAGGTCTCTTGCTATTTAGTAGGTCATATCTCCGTGTATTCTTGCATATTACTCACAAATTGGGTGTACTGCAGCTTACTACACCAGAAATTGTATTCTGGACACACGAATTTGTTGTATTGTAGCTTACTACGTTAGAACTCGTATTCTGGCATATTAACTCACAAATTGAGTGTACTGCAGCTTACTAGAACAGAACTCTGTATATCTTGGCATTTTACACACTAATGGGTGTATTGCAGCTTAATGCGTTAGAACTCATTGCATTCTGGCATATTACTCAGAAATTGAGTGTACTGCAGCTTACTTCAACAGAACACATTGTATCCTTGAATTTTACAGACTAATTTGGTGTAGTTCAGCATGAGACGTCAGAACACTGCCGTTTTACACAAAAATTAAGGTCTCTTGCTATTTAGTAGGTCATATCTCCGTGTATTCTTGCATATTACTCACAAATTGGGTGTACTGCAGCTTACTACACCAGAAATTGTATTCTGGACACACGAATTTGTTGTATTGTAGCTTACTACGTTAGAACTCGTATTCTGGCATATTAACTCACAAATTGAGTGTACTGCAGCTTACTAGAACAGAACTCTGTATATCTTGGCATTTTACACACTAATGTGGTGTATTGCAGCTTAATGCGTTAGAACTCGTTGTATTCTGGCATATTACTCAGAAATTTGGTGTACTGCAGCTTATTACACCAGAAATTGTATTCTGGACACGAATTTGGTGTAGTAGCTTACTATGTCAGAACTGGCTTAATGCACACGAATTGGGTCTATTGCAGTTTAGTACGCCAAAACTCAGTTATTCTGGCATATTACTCACAAATGCATTGTACTGAAGCTTACTACACTAGAATTGAGTGTATTCTGGTCTATTACACATGATTTCATTGTAGTGCAGCTTAAAACGTCAGAACACTGGCGTTTTACACACAAATTAAGGTCTCTTGCTGTTTAGTACGTCATATATCCGTGTATTCTTGCATATT
This sequence comes from Meghimatium bilineatum, assembly GCA_034231615.1. Lineage (NCBI taxonomy): Eukaryota > Metazoa > Mollusca > Gastropoda > Stylommatophora > Philomycidae > Meghimatium > Meghimatium bilineatum. Next base: position 31,681,958 of record CM067307.1, read on the forward strand.
ACTCACAAATTGGATATATTGCAGCTTACTACACCAGAAATTGTATTCTGGACACACGAATTTGTTGTATTGTAGCTTACTACGTTAGAACTCGTATTCTGGCATATTAACTCACAAATTGAGTGTACTGCAGCTTACTAGAACAGAACTCTGTATATCTTGGCATTTTACACACTAATGTGGTGTATTGCAGCTTAATGCGTTAGAACTCGTTGTATTCTGGCATATTACTCAGAAATTGGGTGTACTGCAGCTTATTACACCAGAACACATTGTATCCTTGAATTTTACAGACTAATTTGGTGTAGTTCAGCATGAGACGTCAGAACACTGCCGTTTTACACACAAATTAAGGTCTCTTGCTATTTAGTAGGTCATATCTCCGTGTATTCTTGCATATTACTCACAAATTGGGTGTACTGCAGCTTACTACACCAGAAATTGTATTCTGGACACACGAATTTGTTGTATTGTAGCTTACTACGTTAGAACTCGTATTCTGGCATATTAACTCACAAATTGAGTGTACTGCAGCTTACTAGAACAGAACTCTGTATATCTTGGCATTTTACACACTAATGTGGTGTATTGCAGCTTAATGCGTTAGAACTCGTTGTATTCTGGCATATTACTCAGAAATTTGGTGTACTGCAGCTTATTACACCAGAAATTGTATTCTGGACACACGAATTTGTTGTATTGTAGCTTACTACGTTAGAACTGGCTTAATGCACACGAATTGGGTCTATTGCAGTTTAGTACGCCAAAACTCAGTTATTCTGGCATATTACTCACAAATGCATTGTACTGAAGCTTACTACACTAGAATTGAGTGTATTCTGGTCTATTACACATGATTTCATTGTAGTGCAGCTTAAAACGTCAGAACACTGGCGTTTTACACACAAATTAAGGTCTCTTGCTGTTTAGTACGTCATATCTCCGTGTATTCTTGCATATTACTCACAAATTGGATATATTGCAGCTTACCAGAAATTGTATTCTGGACACACGAATTTGTTGTATTGTAGCTTACTACGTTAGAACTCGTATTCTGGCATATTAACTCACAAATTGAGTGTACTGCAGCTTACTAGAACAGAACTCTGTATATCTTGGCATTTTACACACTAATGTGGTGTATTGCAGCTTAATGCGTTAGAACTCGTTGTATTCTGGCATATTACTCAGAAATTGGGTGTACTGCAGCTTATTACACCAGAATTTGTATTCTGGACACGAATTTGGTGTAGTAGCTTAATATGTCAGAACTGGCTTAATGCACACGAATTGGGTCTATTGCAGTTTAGTACGCCAAAACTCAGTTATTCTGGCATATTACTCACAAATGCATTGTACTGAAGCTTACTACACTAGAATTGAGTGTATACTGGTCTATTACACATGATTTCATTGTAGTGCAGCTTAAAACGTCAGAACACTGGCGTAATACACCCAAATTAAGGTTTCTTGCTGTTTAGTACGTCATATCTCCGTGTATTCTTGCATATTACTCACAAATTGGGTGTACTGCAGCTTACTAGAACAGAACTCTGTATAACTTGGCATTTTACACACTAATGGGTGTATTGCATCTTAATGCGTTAGAACTCGTTGCATTCTGGCATTTACTAAGAAATTGAGTGTACTGCGGCTTACTTCAACAGAACACATTGTATCCTTGAATTTTACAGACTAATTTGGCATGAGACGTCAGAACACTGCCGTTTTACACACAAATTAAGGTCTCTTGCTATTTAGTAGGTCATATCTCCGTGTATTCTTGCATATTACTCACAAATTGGGTGTACTGCAGCTTACTACACCAGAAATTGTATTCTGGACACACGAATTTGTTGTATTGTAGCTTACTACGTTAGAACTCGTATTCTGGCATATTAACTCACAAATTGAGTGTACTGCAGCTTACTAGAACAGAACTCTGTATATCTTGGCATTTTACACACTAATGGGTGTATTGCAGCTTAATGCGTTAGAACTCATTGCATTCTGGCATATTACTCAGAAATTGAGTGTACTGCAGCTTACTTCAACAGAACACATTGTATCCTTGAATTTTACAGACTAATTTGGTGTAGTTCAGCATGAGACGTCAGAACACTGCCGTTTTACACAAAAATTAAGGTCTCTTGCTATTTAGTAGGTCATATCTCCGTGTATTCTTGCATATTACTCACAAATTGGGTGTACTGCAGCTTACTACACCAGAAATTGTATTCTGGACACACGAATTTGTTGTATTGTAGCTTACTACGTTAGAACTCGTATTCTGGCATATTAACTCACAAATTGAGTGTACTGCAGCTTACTAGAACAGAACTCTGTATATCTTGGCATTTTACACACTAATGTGGTGTATTGCAGCTTAATGCGTTAGAACTCGTTGTATTCTGGCATATTACTCAGAAATTTGGTGTACTGCAGCTTATTACACCAGAAATTGTATTCTGGACACGAATTTGGTGTAGTAGCTTACTATGTCAGAACTGGCTTAATGCACACGAATTGGGTCTATTGCAGTTTAGTACGCCAAAACTCAGTTATTCTGGCATATTACTCACAAATGCATTGTACTGAAGCTTACTACACTAGAATTGAGTGTATTCTGGTCTATTACACATGATTTCATTGTAGTGCAGCTTAAAACGTCAGAACACTGGCGTTTTACACACAAATTAAGGTCTCTTGCTGTTTAGTACGTCATATATCCGTGTATTCTTGCATATTACTCACAAATTGGATATATTGCAGCTTACTACACCAGAAATTGTATTCTGGACACACGAATTTGTTGTATTGTAGCTTACTACGTTAGAACTCGTATTCTGGCATATTAACTCACAAATTGAGTGTACTGCAGCTTACTAGAACAGAACTCTGTATATCTTGGCATTTTACACACTAATGTGGTGTATTGCAGCTTAATGCGTTAGAACTCGTTGTATTCTGGCATATTACTCAGAAATTGGGTGTACTGCAGCTTATTACACCAGAACACATTGTATCCTTGAATTTTACAGACTAATTTGGTGTAGTTCAGCATGAGACGTCAGAACACTGCCGTTTTACACACAAATTAAGGTCTCTTGCTATTTAGTAGGTCATATCTCCGTGTATTCTTGCATATTACTCACAAATTGGGTGTACTGCAGCTTACTACACCAGAAATTGTATTCTGGACACACGAATTTGTTGTATTGTAGCTTACTACGTTAGAACTCGTATTCTGGCATATTAACTCACAAATTGAGTGTACTGCAGCTTACTAGAACAGAACTCTGTATATCTTGGCATTTTACACACTAATGTGGTGTATTGCAGCTTAATGCGTTAGAACTCGTTGTATTCTGGCATATTACTCAGAAATTTGGTGTACTGCAGCTTATTACACCAGAAATTGTATTCTGGACACACGAATTTGTTGTATTGTAGCTTACTACGTTAGAACTGGCTTAATGCACACGAATTGGGTCTATTGCAGTTTAGTACGCCAAAACTCAGTTATTCTGGCATATTACTCACAAATGCATTGTACTGAAGCTTACTACACTAGAATTGAGTGTATTCTGGTCTATTACACATGATTTCATTGTAGTGCAGCTTAAAACGTCAGAACACTGGCGTTTTACACACAAATTAAGGTCTCTTGCTGTTTAGTACGTCATATCTCCGTGTATTCTTGCATATTACTCACAAATTGGATATATTGCAGCTTACCAGAAATTGTATTCTGGACACACGAATTTGTTGTATTGTAGCTTACTACGTTAGAACTCGTATTCTGGCATATTAACTCACAAATTGAGTGTACTGCAGCTTACTAGAACAGAACTCTGTATATCTTGGCATTTTACACACTAATGTGGTGTATTGCAGCTTAATGCGTTAGAACTCGTTGTATTCTGGCATATTACTCAGAAATTGGGTGTACTGCAGCTTATTACACCAGAATTTGTATTCTGGACACGAATTTGGTGTAGTAGCTTAATATGTCAGAACTGGCTTAATGCACACGAATTGGGTCTATTGCAGTTTAGTACGCCAAAACTCAGTTATTCTGGCATATTACTCACAAATGCATTGTACTGAAGCTTACTACACTAGAATTGAGTGTATACTGGTCTATTACACATGATTTCATTGTAGTGCAGCTTAAAACGTCAGAACACTGGCGTAATACACCCAAATTAAGGTTTCTTGCTGTTTAGTACGTCATATCTCCGTGTATTCTTGCATATTACTCACAAATTGGGTGTACTGCAGCTTACTACACCAGAAATTGTATTCTGGACACACGAATTTGTTGTATTGTAGCTTACTACGTTAGAACTCGTATTCTGGCATATTAACTCACAAATTGAGTGTACTGCAGCTTACTAGAACAGAACTCTGTATATCTTGGCATTTTACACACTAATGTGGTGTATTGCAGCTTAATGCGTTAGAACTCGTTGTATTCTGGCATATTACTCAGAAATTTGGTGTACTGCAGCTTATTACACCAGAAATTGTATTCTGGACACGAATTTGGTGTAGTAGCTTACTATGTCAGAACTGGCTTAATGCACACGAATTGGGTCTATTGCAGTTTAGTACGCCAAAACTCAGTTATTCTGGCATATTACTCACAAATGCATTGTACTGAAGCTTACTACACTAGAATTGAGTGTATTCTGGTCTATTACACATGATTTCATTGTAGTGCAGCTTAAAACGTCAGAACACTGGCGTTTTACACACAAATTAAGGTCTCTTGCTGTTTAGTACGTCATATATCCGTGTATTCTTGCATATTACTCACAAATTGGATATATTGCAGCTTACTACACCAGAAATTGTATTCTGGACACACGAATTTGTTGTATTGTAGCTTACTACGTTAGAACTCGTATTCTGGCATATTAACTCACAAATTGAGTGTACTGCAGCTTACTAGAACAGAACTCTGTATATCTTGGCATTTTACACACTAATGTGGTGTATTGCAGCTTAATGCGTTAGAACTCGTTGTATTCTGGCATATTACTCAGAAATTGGGTGTACTGCAGCTTATTACACCAGAAATTGTATTCTGGACACGAATTTGGTGTAGTAGCTTACTATGTCAGAACTGGCTTAATGCACACGAATTGGGTCTATTGCAGTTTAGTACGCCAAAACTCAGTTATTCTGGCATATTACTCACAAATGCATTGTACTGAAGCTTACTACACTAGAATTGAGTGTATACTGGTCTATTACACATGATTTCATTGTAGTGCAGCTTAAAACGTCAGAACACTGGCGTAATACACCCAAATTAAGGTTTCTTGCTGTTTAGTACGTCATATCTCCGTGTATTCTTACATATTACTCCCAAATTGGGTGTACTGCAGCTTACTACACCAGAAATTGTATTCTGGACACACGAATTTGTTGTATTGTAGCTTACTACGTTAGAACTCGTATTCTGGCATATTACTCACAAATTGAGTGTACTGCAGCTTACTAGAACAGAACTCTGTATATCTTGGCATTTTAGACACTAATGGGTGTATTGCAGCTTAATGCGTTAGAACTCGTTGCATTCTGGCATATTACTCAGAAATTGAGTGTACTGCAGCTTACTTCAACAGAACACATTGTATCCTTGAATTTTACAGACTAATTTGGTGTAGTTCAGCATGAGACGTCAGAACACTGCCGTTTTACACACAAATTAAGGTCTCTTGCTATTTAGTAGGTCATATCTCCGTGTATTCTTGCATATTACTCACAAATTGGGTGTACTGCAGTTACTACACCAGAAATTGTATTCTGGACACACGAATTTGTTGTATTGTAGCTTACTACGTTAGAACTCGTATTCTGGCATATTAACTCACAAATTGAGTGTACTGCAGCTTACTAGAACAGAACTCTGTATATCTTGGCATTTTACACACTAATGTGGTGTATTGCAGCTTAATGCGTTAGAACTCGTTGTATTCTGGCATATTACTCAGAAATTTGGTGTACTGCAGCTTATTACACCAGAAATTGTATTCTGGACACGAATTTGGTGTAGTAGCTTACTATGTCAGAACTGGCTTAATGCACACGAATTGGGTCTATTGCAGTTTAGTACGCCAAAACTCAGTTATTCTGGCATATTACTCACAAATGCATTGTACTGAAGCTTACTACACTAGAATTGAGTGTATTCTGGTCTATTACACATGATTTCATTGTAGTGCAGCTTAAAACGTCAGAACACTGGCGTTTTACACACAAATTAAGGTCTCTTGCTGTTTAGTACGTCATATATCCGTGTATTCTTGCATATTACTCACAAATTGGATATATTGCAGCTTACTACACCAGAAATTGTATTCTGGACACACGAATTTGTTGTATTGTAGCTTACTACGTTAGAACTCGTATTCTGGCATATTAACTCACAAATTGAGTGTACTGCAGCTTACTAGAACAGAACTCTGTATATCTTGGCATTTTAGACACTAATGGGTGTATTGCAGCTTAATGCGTTAGAACTCGTTGCATTCTGGCATATTACTCAGAAATTGAGTGTACTGCAGCTTACTTCAACAGAACACATTGTATCCTTGAATTTTACAGACTAATTTGGTGTAGTTCAGCATGAGACGTCAGAACACTGCCGTTTTACACACAAATTAAGGTCTCTTGCTATTTAGTAGGTCATATCTCCGTGTATTCTTGCATATTACTCACAAATTGGGTGTACTGCAGTTACTACACCAGAAATTGTATTCTGGACACACGAATTTGTTGTATTGTAGCTTACTACGTTAGAACTCGTATTCTGGCATATTAACTCACAAATTGAGTGTACTGCAGCTTACTAGAACAGAACTCTGTATATCTTGGCATTTTACACACTAATGTGGTGTATTGCAGCTTAATGCGTTAGAACTCGTTGTATTCTGGCATATTACTCAGAAATTTGGTGTACTGCAGCTTATTACACCAGAAATTGTATTCTGGACACACGAATTTGTTGTATTGTAGCTTACTACGTTAGAACTCGTTTTCTGGCATATTACTCACAAAATGAGTGTACTGCAGCTTACTAGAACAGAACTCTGTATATCTTGGCATTTTACACACTAATGGGTGTATTGCAGCTTAATGCGTTAGAACTCGTTGCATTCTGGCATATTACTCAGAAATTGAGTGTACTGCAGCTTACTTCAACAGAACACATTGTATCCTTGAATTTTACAGACTAATTTGGTGTAGTTCAGCATGAGACGTCAGAACACTGCCGTTTTACACACAAATTAAGGTCTCTTGCTATTTAGTAGGTCATATCTCCGTGTATTCTTGCATATTACTCACAAATTGGGTGTACTGCAGCTTACTACACCAGAAATTGTATTCTGGACACACGAATTTGTTGTATTGTAGCTTACTACGTTAGAACTCGTATTCTGGCATATTAACTCACAAATTGAGTGTACTGCAGCTTACTAGAACAGAACTCTGTATATCTTGGCATTTTACACACTAATGTGGTGTATTGCAGCTTAATGCGTTAGAACTCGTTGTATTCTGGCATATTACTCAGAAATTTGGTGTACTGCAGCTTATTACACCAGAAATTGTATTCTGGACACGAATTTGGTGTAGTAGCTTACTATGTCAGAACTGGCTTAATGCACACGAATTGGGTCTATTGCAGTTTAGTACGCCAAAACTCAGTTATTCTGGCATATTACTCACAAATGCATTGTACTGAAGCTTACTACACTAGAATTGAGTGTATTCTGGTCTATTACACATGATTTCATTGTAGTGCAGCTTAAAACGTCAGAACACTGGCGTTTTACACACAAATTAAGGTCTCTTGCTGTTTAGTACGTCATATCTCCGTGTATTCTTGCATATTACTCACAAATTGGATATATTGCAGCTTACCAGAAATTGTATTCTGGACACACGAATTTGTTGTATTGTAGCTTACTACGTTAGAACTCGTATTCTGGCATATTAACTCACAAATTGAGTGTACTGCAGCTTACTAGAACAGAACTCTGTATATCTTGGCATTTTACACACTAATGTGGTGTATTGCAGCTTAATGCGTTAGAACTCGTTGTATTCTGGCATATTACTCAGAAATTGGGTGTACTGCAGCTTATTACACCAGAATTTGTATTCTGGACACGAATTTGGTGTAGTAGCTTAATATGTCAGAACTGGCTTAATGCACACGAATTGGGTCTATTGCAGTTTAGTACGCCAAAACTCAGTTATTCTGGCATATTACTCACAAATGCATTGTACTGAAGCTTACTACACTAGAATTGAGTGTATACTGGTCTATTACACATGATTTCATTGTAGTGCAGCTTAAAACGTCAGAACACTGGCGTAATACACCCAAATTAAGGTTTCTTGCTGTTTAGTACGTCATATCTCCGTGTATTCTTGCATATTACTCCCAAATTGGGTGTACTGCAGCTTACTACACCAGAAATTGTATTCTGGACACACGAATTTGTTGTATTGTAGCTTACTACGCTAGAACTCGTATTCTGGCATATTACTCACAAATTGAGTGTACTGCAGCTTACTAGAACAGAACTCTGTATATCTTGGCATTTTACACACTAATGGGTGTATTGCAGCTTAATGCGTTAGAACTCGTTGCATTCTGGCATATTACTCAGAAATTGAGTGTACTGCAGCTTACTTCAACAGAACACATTGTATCCTTGAATTTTACAGACTAATTTGGTGTAGTTCAGCATGAGACGTCAGAACACTGCCGTTTTGCACACAAATTAAGGTCTCTTGCTATTTAGTAGGTCATATCTCCGTGTATTCTTGCATATTACTCACAAATTGGGTGTACTGCAGCTTACTACACCAGAAATTGTATTCTGGACACACGAATTTGTTGTATTGTAGCTTACTACGTTAGAACTCGTATTCTGGCATATTAACTCACAAATTGAGTGTACTGCAGCTTACTAGAACAGAACTCTGTATATCTTGGCATTTTACACACTAATGTGGTGTATTGCAGCTTAATGCGTTAGAACTCGTTGTATTCTGGCATATTACTCAGAAATTTGGTGTACTGCAGCTTATTACACCAGAAATTGTATTCTGGACACGAATTTGGTGTAGTAGCTTACTATGTCAGAACTGGCTTAATGCACACGAATTGGGTCTATTGCAGTTTAGTACGCCAAAACTCAGTTATTCTGGCATATTACTCACAAATGCATTGTACTGAAGCTTACTACACTAGAATTGAGTGTATTCTGGTCTATTACACATGATTTCATTGTAGTGCAGCTTAAAACGTCAGAACACTGGCGTTTTACACACAAATTAAGGTCTCTTGCTGTTTAGTACGTCATATATCCGTGTATTCTTGCATATTACTCACAAATTGGATATATTGCAGCTTACTACACCAGAAATTGTATTCTGGACACACGAATTTGTTGTATTGTAGCTTACTACGTTAGAACTCGTATTCTGGCATATTAACTCACAAATTGAGTGTACTGCAGCTTACTAGAACAGAACTCTGTATATCTTGGCATTTTACACACTAATGTGGTGTATTGCAGCTTAATGCGTTAGAACTCGTTGTATTCTGGCATATTACTCAGAAATTGGGTGTACTGCAGCTTATTACACCAGAACACATTGTATCCTTGAATTTTACAGACTAATTTGGTGTAGTTCAGCATGAGACGTCAGAACACTGCCGTTTTACACACAAATTAAGGTCTCTTGCTATTTAGTAGGTCATATCTCCGTGTATTCTTGCATATTACTCACAAATTGGATATATTGCAGCTTACCAGAAATTGTATTCTGGACACACGAATTTGTTGTATTGTAGCTTACTACGTTAGAACTCGTATTCTGGCATATTAACTCACAAATTGAGTGTACTGCAGCTTACTAGAACAGAACTCTGTATATCTTGGCATTTTACACACTAATGTGGTGTATTGCAGCTTAATGCGTTAGAACTCGTTGTATTCTGGCATATTACTCAGAAATTTGGTGTACTGCAGCTTATTACACCAGAACACATTGTATCCTTGAATTTTACAGACTAATTTGGTGTAGTTCAGCATGAGACGTCAGAACACTGCCGTTTTACACACAAATTAAGGTCTCTTGCTATTTAGTAGGTCATATCTCCGTGTATTCTTGCATATTACTCACAAATTGGATATATTGCAGCTTACCAGAAATTGTATTCTGGACACACGAATTTGTTGTATTGTAGCTTACTACGTTAGAACTCGTATTCTGGCATATTAACTCACAAATTGAGTGTACTGCAGCTTACTAGAACAGAACTCTGTATATCTTGGCATTTTACACACTAATGTGGTGTATTGCAGCTTAATGCGTTAGAACTCGTTGTATTCTGGCATATTACTCAGAAATTTGGTGTACTGCAGCTTATTACACCAGAAATTGTATTCTGGACACGAATTTGGTGTAGTAGCTTACTATGTCAGAACTGGCTTAATGCACACGAATTGGGTCTATTGCAGTTTAGTACGCCAAAACTCAGTTATTCTGGCATATTACTCACAAATGCATTGTACTGAAGCTTACTACACTAGAATTGAGTGTATTCTGGTCTATTACACATGATTTCATTGTAGTGCAGCTTAAAACGTCAGAACACTGGCGTTTTACACACAAATTAAGGTCTCTTGCTGTTTAGTACGTCATATATCCGTGTATTCTTGCATATTACTCACAAATTGGATATATTGCAGCTTACTACACCAGAAATTGTATTCTGGACACACGAATTTGTTGTATTGTAGCTTACTACGTTAGAACTCGTATTCTGGCATATTAACTCACAAATTGAGTGTACTGCAGCTTACTAGAACAGAACTCTGTATATCTTGGCATTTTAGACACTAATGGGTGTATTGCAGCTTAATGCGTTAGAACTCGTTGCATTCTGGCATATTACTCAGAAATTGAGTGTACTGCAGCTTACTTCAACAGAACACATTGTATCCTTGAATTTTACAGACTAATTTGGTGTAGTTCAGCATGAGACGTCAGAACACTGCCGTTTTACACACAAATTAAGGTCTCTTGCTATTTAGTAGGTCATATCTCCGTGTATTCTTGCATATTACTCACAAATTGGGTGTACTGCAGTTACTACACCAGAAATTGTATTCTGGACACACGAATTTGTTGTATTGTAGCTTACTACGTTAGAACTCGTATTCTGGCATATTAACTCACAAATTGAGTGTACTGCAGCTTACTAGAACAGAACTCTGTATATCTTGGCATTTTACACACTAATGTGGTGTATTGCAGCTTAATGCGTTAGAACTCGTTGTATTCTGGCATATTACTCAGAAATTTGGTGTACTGCAGCTTATTACACCAGAAATTGTATTCTGGACACACGAATTTGTTGTATTGTAGCTTACTACGTTAGAACTCGTTTTCTGGCATATTACTCACAAAATGAGTGTACTGCAGCTTACTAGAACAGAACTCTGTATATCTTGGCATTTTACACACTAATGGGTGTATTGCAGCTTAATGCGTTAGAACTCGTTGCATTCTGGCATATTACTCAGAAATTGAGTGTACTGCAGCTTACTTCAACAGAACACATTGTATCCTTGAATTTTACAGACTAATTTGGTGTAGTTCAGCATGAGACGTCAGAACACTGCCGTTTTACACACAAATTAAGGTCTCTTGCTATTTAGTAGGTCATATCTCCGTGTATTCTTGCATATTACTCACAAATTGGGTGTACTGCAGCTTACTACACCAGAAATTGTATTCTGGACACACGAATTTGTTGTATTGTAGCTTACTACGTTAGAACTCGTATTCTGGCATATTAACTCACAAATTGAGTGTACTGCAGCTTACTAGAACAGAACTCTGTATATCTTGGCATTTTACACACTAATGTGGTGTATTGCAGCTTAATGCGTTAGAACTCGTTGTATTCTGGCATATTACTCAGAAATTTGGTGTACTGCAGCTTATTACACCAGAAATTGTATTCTGGACACGAATTTGGTGTAGTAGCTTACTATGTCAGAACTGGCTTAATGCACACGAATTGGGTCTATTGCAGTTTAGTACGCCAAAACTCAGTTATTCTGGCATATTACTCACAAATGCATTGTACTGAAGCTTACTACACTAGAATTGAGTGTATTCTGGTCTATTACACATGATTTCATTGTAGTGCAGCTTAAAACGTCAGAACACTGGCGTTTTACACACAAATTAAGGTCTCTTGCTGTTTAGTACGTCATATCTCCGTGTATTCTTGCATATTACTCACAAATTGGATATATTGCAGCTTACCAGAAATTGTATTCTGGACACACGAATTTGTTGTATTGTAGCTTACTACGTTAGAACTCGTATTCTGGCATATTAACTCACAAATTGAGTGTACTGCAGCTTACTAGAACAGAACTCTGTATATCTTGGCATTTTACACACTAATGTGGTGTATTGCAGCTTAATGCGTTAGAACTCGTTGTATTCTGGCATATTACTCAGAAATTGGGTGTACTGCAGCTTATTACACCAGAATTTGTATTCTGGACACGAATTTGGTGTAGTAGCTTAATATGTCAGAACTGGCTTAATGCACACGAATTGGGTCTATTGCAGTTTAGTACGCCAAAACTCAGTTATTCTGGCATATTACTCACAAATGCATTGTACTGAAGCTTACTACACTAGAATTGAGTGTATACTGGTCTATTACACATGATTTCATTGTAGTGCAGCTTAAAACGTCAGAACACTGGCGTAATACACCCAAATTAAGGTTTCTTGCTGTTTAGTACGTCATATCTCCGTGTATTCTTGCATATTACTCCCAAATTGGGTGTACTGCAGCTTACTACACCAGAAATTGTATTCTGGACACACGAATTTGTTGTATTGTAGCTTACTACGCTAGAACTCGTATTCTGGCATATTACTCACAAATTGAGTGTACTGCAGCTTACTAGAACAGAACTCTGTATATCTTGGCATTTTACACACTAATGGGTGTATTGCAGCTTAATGCGTTAGAACTCGTTGCATTCTGGCATATTACTCAGAAATTGAGTGTACTGCAGCTTACTTCAACAGAACACATTGTATCCTTGAATTTTACAGACTAATTTGGTGTAGTTCAGCATGAGACGTCAGAACACTGCCGTTTTGCACACAAATTAAGGTCTCTTGCTATTTAGTAGGTCATATCTCCGTGTATTCTTGCATATTACTCACAAATTGGGTGTACTGCAGCTTACTACACCAGAAATTGTATTCTGGACACACGAATTTGTTGTATTGTAGCTTACTACGTTAGAACTCGTATTCTGGCATATTAACTCACAAATTGAGTGTACTGCAGCTTACTAGAACAGAACTCTGTATATCTTGGCATTTTACACACTAATGTGGTGTATTGCAGCTTAATGCGTTAGAACTCGTTGTATTCTGGCATATTACTCAGAAATTTGGTGTACTGCAGCTTATTACACCAGAAATTGTATTCTGGACACGAATTTGGTGTAGTAGCTTACTATGTCAGAACTGGCTTAATGCACACGAATTGGGTCTATTGCAGTTTAGTACGCCAAAACTCAGTTATTCTGGCATATTACTCACAAATGCATTGTACTGAAGCTTACTACACTAGAATTGAGTGTATTCTGGTCTATTACACATGATTTCATTGTAGTGCAGCTTAAAACGTCAGAACACTGGCGTTTTACACACAAATTAAGGTCTCTTGCTGTTTAGTACGTCATATATCCGTGTATTCTTGCATATTACTCACAAATTGGATATATTGCAGCTTACTACACCAGAAATTGTATTCTGGACACACGAATTTGTTGTATTGTAGCTTACTACGTTAGAACTCGTATTCTGGCATATTAACTCACAAATTGAGTGTACTGCAGCTTACTAGAACAGAACTCTGTATATCTTGGCATTTTACACACTAATGTGGTGTATTGCAGCTTAATGCGTTAGAACTCGTTGTATTCTGGCATATTACTCAGAAATTGGGTGTACTGCAGCTTATTACACCAGAACACATTGTATCCTTGAATTTTACAGACTAATTTGGTGTAGTTCAGCATGAGACGTCAGAACACTGCCGTTTTACACACAAATTAAGGTCTCTTGCTATTTAGTAGGTCATATCTCCGTGTATTCTTGCATATTACTCACAAATTGGATATATTGCAGCTTACCAGAAATTGTATTCTGGACACACGAATTTGTTGTATTGTAGCTTACTACGTTAGAACTCGTATTCTGGCATATTAACTCACAAATTGAGTGTACTGCAGCTTACTAGAACAGAACTCTGTATATCTTGGCATTTTACACACTAATGTGGTGTATTGCAGCTTAATGCGTTAGAACTCGTTGTATTCTGGCATATTACTCAGAAATTGGGTGTACTGCAGCTTATTACACCAGAATTTGTATTCTGGACACGAATTTGGTGTAGTAGCTTAATATGTCAGAACTGGCTTAATGCACACGAATTGGGTCTATTGCAGTTTAGTACGCCAAAACTCAGTTATTCTGGCATATTACTCACAAATGCATTGTACTGAAGCTTACTACACTAGAATTGAGTGTATACTGGTCTATTACACATGATTTCATTGTAGTACAGCTTAAAACGTCAGAACACTGGCGTAATACACCCAAATTAAGGTTTCTTGCTGTTTAGTACGTCATATCTCCGTGTATTCTTGTATATTACTCACAAATTGGGTGTACTGCAGCTTACTACACCAGAAATTGTATTCTGGACACACGAATTTGTTGTATTGTAGCTTACTACGTTAGAACTCGTATTCTGGCATATTAACTCACAAATTGAGTGTACTGCAGCTTACTAGAACAGAACTCTGTATATCTTGGCATTTTACACACTAATGTGGTGTATTGCAGCTTAATGCGTTAGAACTCGTTGTATTCTGGCATATTACTCAGAAATTTGGTGTACTGCAGCTTATTACACCAGAAATTGTATTCTGGACACGAATTTGGTGTAGTAGCTTACTATGTCAGAACTGGCTTAATGCACACGAATTGGGTCTATTGCAGTTTAGTACGCCAGAACTCAGTTATTCTGGTATTACTCACAAATGCATTGTACTGAAGCTTACTACACTAGAATTTAGTGTATTCTGGTCTATTACACATGATTTCATTGTAGTGCAGCTTAAAACGTCAGAACACTGGCGTTTTACACACAAATTAAGGTCTCTTGCTGTTTAGTACGTCATATCTCCGTGTATTCTTGCATATTACTCACAAATTGGATATATTGCAGCTTACTACACCAGAAATTGTATTCTGGACACACGAATTTGTTGTATTGTAGCTTACTACGTTAGAACTCGTATTCTGGCATATTAACTCACAAATTGAGTGTACTGCAGCTTACTAGAACAGAACTCTGTATATCTTGGCATTTTACACACTAATGTGGTGTATTGCAGCTTAATGCGTTAGAACTCGTTGTATTCTGGCATATTACTCAGAAATTGGGTGTACTGCAGCTTATTACACCAGAACACATTGTATCCTTGAATTTTACAGACTAATTTGGTGTAGTTCAGCATGAGACGTCAGAACACTGCCGTTTTACACACAAATTAAGGTCTCTTGCTATTTAGTAGGTCATATCTCCGTGTATTCTTGCATATTACTCACAAATTGGATATATTGCAGCTTACCAGAAATTGTATTCTGGACACACGAATTTGTTGTATTGTAGCTTACTACGTTAGAACTCGTATTCTGGCATATTAACTCACAAATTGAGTGTACTGCAGCTTACTAGAACAGAACTCTGTATATCTTGGCATTTTACACACTAATGTGGTGTATTGCAGCTTAATGCGTTAGAACTCGTTGTATTCTGGCATATTACTCAGAAATTGGGTGTACTGCAGCTTATTACACCAGAATTTGTATTCTGGACACGAATTTGGTGTAGTAGCTTAATATGTCAGAACTGGCTTAATGCACACGAATTGGGTCTATTGCAGTTTAGTACGCCAAAACTCAGTTATTCTGGCATATTACTCACAAATGCATTGTACTGAAGCTTACTACACTAGAATTGAGTGTATACTGGTCTATTACACATGATTTCATTGTAGTGCAGCTTAAAACGTCAGAACACTGGCGTAATACACCCAAATTAAGGTTTCTTGCTGTTTAGTACGTCATATCTCCGTGTATTCTTGCATATTACTCACAAATTGGGTGTACTGCAGCTTACTACACCAGAAATTGTATTCTGGACACACGAATTTGTTGTATTGTAGCTTACTACGTTAGAACTCGTATTCTGGCATATTAACTCACAAATTGAGTGTACTGCAGCTTACTAGAACAGAACTCTGTATATCTTGGCATTTTACACACTAATGTGGTGTATTGCAGCTTAATGCGTTAGAACTCGTTGTATTCTGGCATATTACTCAGAAATTTGGTGTACTGCAGCTTATTACACCAGAAATTGTATTCTGGACACGAATTTGGTGTAGTAGCTTACTATGTCAGAACTGGCTTAATGCACACGAATTGGGTCTATTGCAGTTTAGTACGCCAGAACTCAGTTATTCTGGTATTACTCACAAATGCATTGTACTGAAGCTTACTACACTAGAATTTAGTGTATTCTGGTCTATTACACATGATTTCATTGTAGTGCAGCTTAAAACGTCAGAACACTGGCGTTTTACACACAAATTAAGGTCTCTTGCTGTTTAGTACGTCATATCTCCGTGTATTCTTGCATATTACTCACAAATTGGATATATTGCAGCTTACTACACCAGAAATTGTATTCTGGACACACGAATTTGTTGTATTGTAGCTTACTACGTTAGAACTCGTATTCTGGCATATTAACTCACAAATTGAGTGTACTGCAGCTTACTAGAACAGAACTCTGTATATCTTGGCATTTTACACACTAATATGGTGTATTGCAGCTTAATGCGTTAGAACTCGTTGTATTCTGGCATATTACTCAGAAATTGGGTGTACTGCAGCTTATTACACCAGAAATTGTATTCTGGACACGAATTTGGTGTAGTAGCTTACTATGTCAGAACTGGCTTAATGCACACGAATTGGGTCTATTGCAGTTTAGTACGCCAAAACTCAGTTATTCTGGCATATTACTCACAAATGCATTGTACTGAAGCTTACTACACTAGAATCGAGTGTATACTGGTCTATTACACATGATTTCATTGTAGTGCAGCTTAAAACGTCAGAACACTGGCGTAATACACCCAAATTAAGGTTTCTTGCTGTTTAGTACGTCATATCTCCGTGTATTCTTGCATATTACTCACAAATTGGATATATTGCAGCTTACTACACCAGAAATTGTATTCTGGACACACGAATTTGTTGTATTGTAGCTTACTACGTTAGAACTCGTATTCTGGCATATTAACTCACAAATTGAGTGTACTGCAGCTTACTAGAACAGAACTCTGTATATCTTGGCATTTTACACACTAATGTGGTGTATTGCAGCTTAATGCGTTAGAACTCGTTGTATTCTGGCATATTACTCAGAAATTGGGTGTACTGCAGCTTATTACACCAGAACACATTGTATCCTTGAATTTTACAGACTAATTTGGTGTAGTTCAGCATGAGACGTCAGAACACTGCCGTTTTACACACAAATTAAGGTCTCTTGCTATTTAGTAGGTCATATCTCCGTGTATTCTTGCATATTACTCACAAATTGGATATATTGCAGCTTACCAGAAATTGTATTCTGGACACACGAATTTGTTGTATTGTAGCTTACTACGTTAGAACTCGTATTCTGGCATATTAACTCACAAATTGAGTGTACTGCAGCTTACTAGAACAGAACTCTGTATATCTTGGCATTTTACACACTAATGTGGTGTATTGCAGCTTAATGCGTTAGAACTCGTTGTATTCTGGCATATTACTCAGAAATTGGGTGTACTGCAGCTTATTACACCAGAATTTGTATTCTGGACACGAATTTGGTGTAGTAGCTTAATATGTCAGAACTGGCTTAATGCACACGAATTGGGTCTATTGCAGTTTAGTACGCCAAAACTCAGTTATTCTGGCATATTACTCACAAATGCATTGTACTGAAGCTTACTACACTAGAATTGAGTGTATACTGGTCTATTACACATGATTTCATTGTAGTGCAGCTTAAAACGTCAGAACACTGGCGTAATACACCCAAATTAAGGTTTCTTGCTGTTTAGTACGTCATATCTCCGTGTATTCTTGCATATTACTCACAAATTGGGTGTACTGCAGCTTACTACACCAGAAATTGTATTCTGGACACACGAATTTGTTGTATTGTAGCTTACTACGTTAGAACTCGTATTCTGGCATATTAACTCACAAATTGAGTGTACTGCAGCTTACTAGAACAGAACTCTGTATATCTTGGCATTTTACACACTAATGTGGTGTATTGCAGCTTAATGCGTTAGAACTCGTTGTATTCTGGCATATTACTCAGAAATTTGGTGTACTGCAGCTTATTACACCAGAAATTGTATTCTGGACACGAATTTGGTGTAGTAGCTTACTATGTCAGAACTGGCTTAATGCACACGAATTGGGTCTATTGCAGTTTAGTACGCCAGAACTCAGTTATTCTGGTATTACTCACAAATGCATTGTACTGAAGCTTACTACACTAGAATTTAGTGTATTCTGGTCTATTACACATGATTTCATTGTAGTGCAGCTTAAAACGTCAGAACACTGGCGTTTTACACACAAATTAAGGTCTCTTGCTGTTTAGTACGTCATATCTCCGTGTATTCTTGCATATTACTCACAAATTGGATATATTGCAGCTTACTACACCAGAAATTGTATTCTGGACACACGAATTTGTTGTATTGTAGCTTACTACGTTAGAACTCGTATTCTGGCATATTAACTCACAAATTGAGTGTACTGCAGCTTACTAGAACAGAACTCTGTATATCTTGGCATTTTACACACTAATGTGGTGTATTGCAGCTTAATGCGTTAGAACTCGTTGTATTCTGGCATATTACTCAGAAATTGGGTGTACTGCAGCTTATTACACCAGAAATTGTATTCTGGACACGAATTTGGTGTAGTAGCTTACTATGTCAGAACTGGCTTAATGCACACGAATTGGGTCTATTGCAGTTTAGTACGCCAAAACTCAGTTATTCTGGCATATTACTCACAAATGCATTGTACTGAAGCTTACTACACTAGAATCGAGTGTATACTGGTCTATTACACATGATTTCATTGTAGTGCAGCTTAAAACGTCAGAACACTGGCGTAATACACCCAAATTAAGGTTTCTTGCTGTTTAGTACGTCATATCTCAGTGTATTCTTGCATATTACTCCCAAATTGGGTGTACTGCAGCTTACTACACCAGAAATTGTATTCTGGACACACGAATTTGTTGTATTGTAGCTTACTACGTTAGAACTCGTATTCTGGCATATTACTCACAAATTGAGTGTACTGCAGCTTACTAGAACAGAACTCTGTATAACTTGGCATTTTACACACTAATGGGTGTATTGCATCTTAATGCGTTAGAACTCGTTGCATTCTGGCATTTTACTCAGAAATTGAGTGTACTGCGGCTTACTTCAACAGAACACATTGTATCCTTGAATTTTACAGACTAATTTGGTGTAGTTCAGCATGAGACGTCAGAACACTGCCGTTTTACACACAAATTAAGGTCTCTTGCTATTTAGTAGGTCATATCTCCGTGTATTCTTGCATATTACTCACAAATTGGGTGTACTGCAGCTTACTACACCAGAAATTGTATTCTGGACACACGAATTTGTTGTATTGTAGCTTACTACGTTAGAACTCGTATTCTGGCATATTAACTCACAAATTGAGTGTACTGCAGCTTACTAGAACAGAACTCTGTATATCTTGGCATTTTACACACTAATGTGGTGTATTGCAGCTTAATGCGTTAGAACTCGTTGTATTCTGGCATATTACTCAGAAATTGGGTGTACTGCAGCTTATTACACCAGAAATTGTATTCTGGACACACGAATTTGTTGTATTGTAGCTTACTACGTTAGAACTCGTTTTCTGGCATATTACTCACAAAATGAGTGTACTGCAGCTTACTAGAACAGAACTCTGTATATCTTGGCATTTTACACACTAATGGGTGTATTGCAGCTTAATGCGTTAGAACTCGTTGCATTCTGGCATATTACTCAGAAATTGAGTGTACTGCAGCTTACTTCAACAGAACACATTGTATCCTTGAATTTTACAGACTAATTTGGTGTAGTTCAGCATGAGACGTCAGAACACTGCCGTTTTACACACAAATTAAGGTCTCTTGCTATTTAGTAGGTCATATCTCCGTGTATTCTTGCATATTACTCACAAATTGGGTGTACTGCAGCTTACTACACCAGAAATTGTATTCTGGACACACGAATTTGTTGTATTGTAGCTTACTACGTTAGAACTCGTATTCTGGCATATTAACTCACAAATTGAGTGTACTGCAGCTTACTAGAACAGAACTCTGTATATCTTGGCATTTTACACACTAATGTGGTGTATTGCAGCTTAATGCGTTAGAACTCGTTGTATTCTGGCATATTACTCAGAAATTTGGTGTACTGCAGCTTATTACACCAGAAATTGTATTCTGGACACGAATTTGGTGTAGTAGCTTACTATGTCAGAACTGGCTTAATGCACACGAATTGGGTCTATTGCAGTTTAGTACGCCAAAACTCAGTTATTCTGGCATATTACTCACAAATGCATTGTACTGAAGCTTACTACACTAGAATTGAGTGTATTCTGGTCTATTACACATGATTTCATTGTAGTGCAGCTTAAAACGTCAGAACACTGGCGTTTTACACACAAATTAAGGTCTCTTGCTGTTTAGTACGTCATATCTCCGTGTATTCTTGCATATTACTCACAAATTGGATATATTGCAGCTTACTACACCAGAAATTGTATTCTGGACACACGAATTTGTTGTATTGTAGCTTACTACGTTAGAACTCGTATTCTGGCATATTAACTCACAAATTGAGTGTACTGCAGCTTACTAGAACAGAACTCTGTATATCTTGGCATTTTACACACTAATGTGGTGTATTGCAGCTTAATGCGTTAGAACTCGTTGTATTCTGGCATATTACTCAGAAATTTGGTGTACTGCAGCTTATTACACCAGAAATTGTATTCTGGACACGAATTTGGTGTAGTAGCTTACTATGTCAGAACTGGCTTAATGCACACGAATTGGGTCTATTGCAGTTTAGTACGCCAAAACTCAGTTATTCTGGCATATTACTCACAAATGCATTGTACTGAAGCTTACTACACTAGAATTGAGTGTATTCTGGTCTATTACACATGATTTCATTGTAGTGCAGCTTAAAACGTCAGAACACTGGCGTTTTACACACAAATTAAGGTCTCTTGCTGTTTAGTACGTCATATCTCCGTGTATTCTTGCATATTACTCACAAATTGGATATATTGCAGCTTACCAGAAATTGTATTCTGGACACACGAATTTGTTGTATTGTAGCTTACTACGTTAGAACTCGTATTCTGGCATATTAACTCACAAATTGAGTGTACTGCAGCTTACTAGAACAGAACTCTGTATATCTTGGCATTTTACACACTAATGTGGTGTATTGCAGCTTAATGCGTTAGAACTCGTTGTATTCTGGCATATTACTCAGAAATTGGGTGTACTGCAGCTTATTACACCAGAATTTGTATTCTGGACACGAATTTGGTGTAGTAGCTTAATATGTCAGAACTGGCTTAATGCACACGAATTGGGTCTATTGCAGTTTAGTACGCCAAAACTCAGTTATTCTGGCATATTACTCACAAATGCATTGTACTGAAGCTTACTACACTAGAATTGAGTGTATACTGGTCTATTACACATGATTTCATTGTAGTGCAGCTTAAAACGTCAGAACACTGGCGTAATACACCCAAATTAAGGTTTCTTGCTGTTTAGTACGTCATATCTCCGTGTATTCTTGCATATTACTCCCAAATTGGGTGTACTGCAGCTTACTACACCAGAAATTGTATTCTGGACACACGAATTTGTTGTATTGTAGCTTACTACGCTAGAACTCGTATTCTGGCATATTACTCACAAATTGAGTGTACTGCAGCTTACTAGAACAGAACTCTGTATATCTTGGCATTTTACACACTAATGGGTGTATTGCAGCTTAATGCGTTAGAACTCGTTGCATTCTGGCATATTACTCAGAAATTGAGTGTACTGCAGCTTACTTCAACAGAACACATTGTATCCTTGAATTTTACAGACTAATTTGGTGTAGTTCAGCATGAGACGTCAGAACACTGCCGTTTTGCACACAAATTAAGGTCTCTTGCTATTTAGTAGGTCATATCTCCGTGTATTCTTGCATATTACTCACAAATTGGGTGTACTGCAGCTTACTACACCAGAAATTGTATTCTGGACACACGAATTTGTTGTATTGTAGCTTACTATGTCAGAACTGGCTTAATGCACACGAATTGGGTCTATTGCAGTTTAGTACGCAAAAACTCAGTTATTCTGGCATATTACTCACAAATGCATTGTACTGAAGCTTACTACACTAGAATTGAGTGTATTCTGGTCTATTACATGATTTCATTGTAGTGCAGCTTAAAACGTCAGAACACTGGCGTTTTACACACAAATTAAGGTCTCTTGCTGTTTAGTACGTCATATCTCCGTGTATTCTTGCATATTACTCACAAATTGGATATATTGCAGCTTACTACACCATAAATTGTATTCTGGACACACGAATTTGTTGTATTGTAGCTTACTACGTTAGAACTCGTATTCTGGCATATTACTCACAAATTGAGTGTACTGCAGCTTACTAGAACAGAACTCTGTATAACTTGGCATTTTACACACTAATGGGTGTATTGCATCTTAATGCGTTAGAACTCGTTGCATTCTGGCATTTTACTCAGAAATTGAGTGTACTGCGGCTTACTTCAACAGAACACATTGTATCCTTGAATTTTACAGACTAATTTGGTGTAGTTCAGCATGAGACGTCAGAACACTGCCGTTTTACACACAAATTAAGGTCTCTTGCTGTTTAGTACGTCATATCTCCGTGTATTCTTGCATATTACTCACAAATTGGGTGTACTGCAGCTTACTACACCAGAAATTGTATTCTGGACACACGAATTTGTTGTATTGTAGCTTACTACGTTAGAACTCGTATTCTGGCATATTAACTCACAAATTGAGTGTACTGCAGCTTACTAGAACAGAACTCTGTATATCTTGGCATTTTACACACTAATGTGGTGTATTGCAGCTTAATGCGTTAGAACTCGTTGTATTCTGGCATATTACTCAGAAATTTGGTGTACTGCAGCTTATTACACCAGAAATTGTATTCTGGACACGAATTTGGTGTAGTAGCTTACTATGTCAGAACTGGCTTAATGCACACGAATTGGGTCTATTGCAGTTTAGTACGCCAGAACTCAGTTATTCTGGTATTACTCACAAATGCGTTGTACTGAAGCTTACTACACTAGAATTGAGTGTATTCTGGTCTATTACACATGATTTCATTGTAGTGCAGCTTAAAACGTCAGAACACTGGCGTTTTACACACAAATTAAGGTCTCTTGCTGTTTAGTACGTCATATCTCCGTGTATTCTTGCATATTACTCACAAATTGGATATATTGCAGCTTACTACACCAGAAATTGTATTCTGGACACACGAATTTGTTGTATTGTAGCTTACTACGTTAGAACTCGTATTCTGGCATATTAACTCACAAATTGAGTGTACTGCAGCTTACTAGAACAGAACTCTGTATATCTTGGCATTTTACACACTAATGTGGTGTATTGCAGCTTAATGCGTTAGAACTCGTTGTATTCTGGCATATTACTCAGAAATTGGGTGTACTGCATCTTATTACACCAGAAATTGTATTCTGGACACGAATTTGGTGTAGTAGCTTACTATGTCAGAACTGGCTTAATGCACACGAATTGGGTCTATTGCAGTTTAGTACGCCAAAACTCAGTTATTCTGGCATATTACTCACAAATGCATTGTACTGAAGCTTACTACACTAGAATTGAGTGTATACTGGTCTATTACACATGATTTCATTGTAGTGCAGCTTAAAACATCAGAACACTGGCGTAATACACCCAAATTAAGGTTTCTTGCTGTTTAGTACGTCATATCTCCGTGTATTCTTCCATATTACTCCCAAATTGGGTGTACTGCAGCTTACTACACCAGAAATTGTATTCTGGACACACGAATTTGTTGTATTGTAGCTTACTACGTTAGAACTCGTATTCTGGCATATTACTCACAAATTGAGTGTACTGCAGCTTACTAGAACAGAACTCTGTATATCTTGGCATTTTAGACACTAATGGGTGTATTGCAGCTTAAAGCGTTAGAACTCGTTGCATTCTGGCATATTACTCAGAAATTGAGTGTACTGCAGCTTACTTCAACAGAACACATTGTATCCTTGAATTTTACAGACTAATTTGGTGTAGTTCAGCATGAGACGTCAGAACACTGCCGTTTTACACACAAATTAAGGTCTCTTGCTATTTAGTAGGTCATATCTCCGTGTATTCTTGCATATTACTCACAAATTGGGTGTACTGCAGCATACTACACCAGAAATTGTATTCTGGACACACGAATTTGTTGTATTGTAGCTTACTACGTTAGAACTCGTATTCTGGCATATTAACTCACAAATTGAGTGTACTGCAGCTTACTAGAATAGAACTCTGTATATCTTGGCATTTTACACACTAAAGTGGTGTATTGCAGCTTAATGCGTTAGAACTCGTTGTATTCTGGCATATTACTCAGAAATTGGGTGTACTGCAGCTTATTACACCAGAAATTGTATTCTGGACACGAATTTGGTGTAGTAGCTTACTATGTCAGAACTGGCTTAATGCACACGAATTGGGTCTATTGCAGTTTAGTACGCCAAAACTCAGTTATTCTGGCATATTACTCACAAATGCATTGTACTGAAGCTTACTACACTAGAATTGAGTGTATACTGGTCTATTACACATGATTTCATTGTAGTGCAGCTTAAAACGTCAGAACACTGGCGTAATACACCCAAATTAAGGTTTCTTGCTGTTTAGTACGTCATATCTCCGTGTATTCTTGCATATTACTCCCAAATTGGGTGTACTGCAGCTTACTACACCAGAAATTGTATTCTGGACACACGAATTTGTTGTATTGTAGCTTACTACGCTAGAACTCGTATTCTGGCATATTACTCACAAATTGAGTGTACTGCAGCTTACTAGAACAGAACTCTGTATATCTTGGCATTTTACACACTAATGGGTGTATTGCAGCTTAATGCGTTAGAACTCGTTGCATTCTGGCATATTACTCAGAAATTGAGTGTACTGCAGCTTACTTCAACAGAACACATTGTATCCTTGAATTTTACAGACTAATTTGGTGTAGTTCAGCATGAGACGTCAGAACACTGCCGTTTTGCACACAAATTAAGGTCTCTTGCTATTTAGTAGGTCATATCTCCGTGTATTCTTGCATATTACTCACAAATTGGGTGTACTGCAGCTTACTACACCAGAAATTGTATTCTGGACACACGAATTTGTTGTATTGTAGCTTACTATGTCAGAACTGGCTTAATGCACACGAATTGGGTCTATTGCAGTTTAGTACGCAAAAACTCAGTTATTCTGGCATATTACTCACAAATGCATTGTACTGAAGCTTACTACACTAGAATTGAGTGTATTCTGGTCTATTACATGATTTCATTGTAGTGCAGCTTAAAACGTCAGAACACTGGCGTTTTACACACAAATTAAGGTCTCTTGCTGTTTAGTACGTCATATCTCCGTGTATTCTTGCATATTACTCACAAATTGGATATATTGCAGCTTGCTACACCATAAATTGTATTCTGGACACACGAATTTGTTGCATTGTAGCTTACTACGTTAGAACTCGTATTCTGGCATATTAACTCATAAATTGAGTGTACTGCAGCTTACTAGAACAGAACTCTGTATATCTTGGCATTTTACACACTAATGTGGTGTATTGCAGCTTAATGCGTTAGAACTCGTTGTATTCTGGCATATTACTCAGAAATTGAGTGTACTGCAGCTTACTTCAACAGAACACATGGTATCCTTGAATTTTACAGACTAATTTGGTGTAGTTCAGCATGAGACGTCAGAACACTGCCGTTTTACACACAAATTAAGGTCTCTTGCTATTTAGTAGGTCATATCTCCGTGTATTCTTGCATATTACTCACAAATTGGGTGTACTGCAGCTTACTACACCAGAAATTGTATTCTGGACACACGAATTTGTTGTATTGTAGCTTACTACGTTAGAACTCGTATTCTGGCATATTAACTCACAAATTGAGTGTACTGCAGCTTACTAGAACAGAACTGTATATCTTGGCATTTTACACACTAATGTGGTGTATTGCAGCTTAATGCGTTAGAACTCGTTGTATTCTGGCATATTACTCAGAAATTGGGTGTACTGCAGCTTATTACACCAGAAATTGTATTCTGGACACGAATTTGGTGTAGTAGCTTACTATGTCAGAACTGGCTTAATGCACACGAATTGGGTCTATTGCAGTTTAGTACGCCAAAACTCAGTTATTCTGGCATATTACTCACAAATGCATTGTACTGAAGCTTACTACACTAGAATTGAGTGTATACTGGTCTATTACACATGATTTCATTGTAGTGCAGCTTAAAACGTCAGAACACTGGCGTAATACACCCAAATTAAGGTTTCTTGCTGTTTAGTACGTCATATCTCAGTGTATACTTGCATATTACTCCCAAATTGGGTGTACTGCAGCTTACTACACCAGAAATTGTATTCTGGACACACGAATTTGTTGTATTGTAGCTTACTACGTTAGAACTCGTATTCTGGCATATTACTCACAAATTGAGTGTACTGCAGCTTACTAGAACAGAACTCTGTATAACTTGGCATTTTACACACTAATGGGTGTATTGCATCTTAATGCGTTAGAACTCGTTGCATTCTGGCATTTTACTCAGAAATTGAGTGTACTGCAGCTTACTTCAATAGAACACATTGTATCTTGGCATTTTACAGACTAATTTATAGTAGTTCAGCTTAAGACTTCAGAACACTGGCGTTTTACACACAAATTAAGGTCTCTTGCTATTTAGTAGGTCATATCTCCGTGTATTCTTGCATATTACTCACAAATTGGGTGTACTGCAGCTTACTACACCAGAAATTGTATTCTGGACACACGAATTTGTTGTATTGTAGCTTACTACGTTAGAACTCGTATTCTGGCATATTAACTCACAAATTGAGTGTACTGCAGCTTACTAGAACAGAACTGTATATCTTGGCATTTTACACACTAATGTGGTGTATTGCAGCTTAATGCGTTAGAACTCGTTGTATTCTGGCATATTACTCAGAAATTGGGTGTACTGCAGCTTATTACACCAGAAATTGTATTCTGGACACGAATTTGGTGTAGTAGCTTACTATGTCAGAACTGGCTTAATGCACACGAATTGGGTCTATTGCAGTTTAGTACGCCAAAACTCAGTTATTCTGGCATATTACTCACAAATGCATTGTACTGAAGCTTACTACACTAGAATTGAGTGTATACTGGTCTATTACACATGATTTCATTGTAGTGCAGCTTAAAACGTCAGAACACTGGCGTAATACACCCAAATTAAGGTTTCTTGCTGTTTAGTACGTCATATCTCAGTGTATTCTTGCATATTACTCCCAAATTGGGTGTACTGCAGCTTACTACACCAGAAATTGTATTCTGGACACACGAATTTGTTGTATTGTAGCTTACTACGTTAGAACTCGTATTCTGGCATATTACTCACAAATTGAGTGTACTGCAGCTTACTAGAACAGAACTCTGTATAACTTGGCATTTTACACACTAATGGGTGTATTGCATCTTAATGCGTTAGAACTCGTTGCATTCTGGCATTTTACTCAGAAATTGAGTGTACTGCAGCTTACTTCAATAGAACACATTGTATCTTGGCATTTTACAGACTAATTTATAGTAGTTCAGCTTAAGACTTCAGAACACTGGCGTTTTACACACAAATTAAGGTCTCTTGCTGTTTAGTACGTCATATCTCCGTGTATTCTTGCATATTACTCCCAAATTGGGTGTACTGCAGCTTACTACACCAGAAATTGTATTCTGGACACACGAATTTGTTGTATTGTAGCTTACTACGTTAGAACTCGTATTCTGGCATATTAACTCACAAATTGAGTGTACTGCAGCTTACTAGAACAGAACTCTGTATATCTTGGCATTTTACACACTAATGTGGTGTATTGCAGCTTAATGCGTTAGAACTCGTTGTATTCTGGCATATTACTCAGAAATTGGGTGTACTGCAGCTTATTACACCAGAATTTGTATTCTGGACACGAATTTGGTGTAGTAGCTTAATATGTCAGAACTGGCTTAATGCACACGAATTGGGTCTATTGCAGTTTAGTACGCCAAAACTCAGTTATTCTGGCATATTACTCACAAATGCATTGTACTGAAGCTTACTACACTAGAATTGAGTGTATACTGGTCTATTACACATGATTTCATTGTAGTGCAGCTTAAAACGTCAGAACACTGGCGTAATACACCCAAATTAAGGTTTCTTGCTGTTTAGTACGTCATATCTCCGTGTATTCTTGCATATTACTCCCAAATTGGGTGTACTGCAGCTTACTACACCAGAAATTGTATTCTGGACACACGAATTTGTTGTATTGTAGCTTACTACGCTAGAACTCGTATTCTGGCATATTACTCACAAATTGAGTGTACTGCAGCTTACTAGAACAGAACTCTGTATATCTTGGCATTTTACACACTAATGGGTGTATTGCATCTTAATGCGTTAGAACTCGTTGCATTCTGGCATTTTACTCAGAAATTGAGTGTACTGCAGCTTACTTCAATAGAACACATTGTATCTTGGCATTTTACACACTAATTTATAGTAGTTCAGCTTAAGACTTCAGAACACTGGCGTTTTACACCCAAATTAAGGTCTCTTGCTGTTTAGTACGTCATATCTCCGTGTATTCTGGACTAATGTGGTGTATTGCAGATTAATGCGTTAGAACTCGTTGTATTCTGGCATATTACTCAGAAATTGGGTGTACTGCAGCTTATTACACCAGAATTTGTATTCTGGACACGAATTTGGTGTACTAGCTTAATATGTCAGAACTGGCTTAATGCACACGAATTGGGTCTATTGCAGTTTAGTACGCCAAAACTCAGTTATTCTGGCATATTACTCACAAATGCATTGTACTGAAGCTTACTACACTAGAATTGAGTGTATACTGGTCTATTACACATGATTTCATTGTAGTGCAGCTTAAAACGTCAGAACACTGGCGTAATACACCCAAATTAAGGTTTCTTGCTGTTTAGTACGTCATATCTCCGTGTATTCTTGCATATTACTCCCAAATTGGGTGTACTGCAGCTTACTACACCAGAAATTGTATTCTGGACACACGAATTTGTTGTATTGTAGCTTACTACGTTAGAACTCGTATTCTGGCATATTACTCACAAATTGAGTGTACTGCAGCTTACTAGAACAGAACTCTGTATAACTTGGCATTTTACACACTAATGGGTGTATTGCATCTTAATGCGTTAGAACTCGTTGCATTCTGGCATTTTACTCAGAAATTGAGTGTACTGCAGCTTACTTCAATAGAACACATTGTATCTTGGCATTTTACAGACTAATTTATAGTAGTTCAGCTTAAGACTTCAGAACACTGGCGTTTTACACACAAATTAAGGTCTCTTGCTGTTTAGTACGTCATATCTCCGTGTATTCTTGCATATTACTCCCAAATTGGGTGTACTGCAGCTTACTACACCAGAAATTGTATTCTGGACACACGAATTTGTTGTATTGTAGCTTACTACGTTAGAACTCGTATTCTGGCATATTAACTCACAAATTGAGTGTACTGCAGCTTACTAGAACAGAACTCTGTATATCTTGGCATTTTACACACTAATGTGGTGTATTGCAGCTTAATGCGTTAGAACTCGTTGTATTCTGGCATATTACTCAGAAATTGGGTGTACTGCAGCTTATTACACCAGAATTTGTATTCTGGACACGAATTTGGTGTAGTAGCTTAATATGTCAGAACTGGCTTAATGCACACGAATTGGGTCTATTGCAGTTTAGTACGCCAAAACTCAGTTATTCTGGCATATTACTCACAAATGCATTGTACTGAAGCTTACTACACTAGAATTGAGTGTATACTGGTCTATTACACATGATTTCATTGTAGTGCAGCTTAAAACGTCAGAACACTGGCGTAATACACCCAAATTAAGGTTTCTTGCTGTTTAGTACGTCATATCTCCGTGTATTCTTGCATATTACTCCCAAATTGGGTGTACTGCAGCTTACTACACCAGAAATTGTATTCTGGACACACGAATTTGTTGTATTGTAGCTTACTACGCTAGAACTCGTATTCTGGCATATTACTCACAAATTGAGTGTACTGCAGCTTACTAGAACAGAACTCTGTATATCTTGGCATTTTACACACTAATGGGTGTATTGCATCTTAATGCGTTAGAACTCGTTGCATTCTGGCATTTTACTCAGAAATTGAGTGTACTGCAGCTTACTTCAATAGAACACATTGTATCTTGGCATTTTACACACTAATTTATAGTAGTTCAGCTTAAGACTTCAGAACACTGGCGTTTTACACCCAAATTAAGGTCTCTTGCTGTTTAGTACGTCATATCTCCGTGTATTCTGGACTAATGTGGTGTATTGCAGATTAATGCGTTAGAACTCGTTGTATTCTGGCATATTACTCAGAAATTGGGTGTACTGCAGCTTATTACACCAGAATTTGTATTCTGGACACGAATTTGGTGTACTAGCTTAATATGTCAGAACTGGCTTAATGCACACGAATTGGGTCTATTGCAGTTTAGTACGCCAAAACTCAGTTATTCTGGCATATTACTCACAAATGCATTGTACTGAAGCTTACTACACTAGAATTGAGTGTATACTGGTCTATTACACATGATTTCATTGTAGTGCAGCTTAAAACGTCAGAACACTGGCGTAATACACCCAAATTAAGGTTTCTTGCTGTTTAGTACGTCATATCTCCGTGTATTCTTGCATATTACTCCCAAATTGGGTGTACTGCATCTTACTACACCAGAAATTGTATTCTGGACACACGAATTTGATGTATTGTAGCTTACTACGCTAGAACTCGTATTCTGGCATATTACTCACAAATTGAGTGTACTGCAGCTTACTAGAACAGAACTCTGTATATCTTGGCATTTTACACACTAATGGATGTATTGCAGCTTAATGCGTTAGAACTCGTTGCATTCTGGTATTTTACTCAGAAATTGAGTGTACTGCAGCTTACTTCAATAGAACACATTGTATCCTTGAATTTTACAGACTAATTTGGTGTAGTTCAGCTTAAGACGTCAGAACACTGGCGTTTTACACAAAAATTAAGGTCTCTTGCTGTTTAGTACGTCAATCTCCGTGTATTCTTGCATATTACTCACAAATTGTGTGTACTGCAGCTTACTACATCAGAAATTGTATTCTGGACACACGAATTTGTTGTATTGTAGCTTACTACGTTAGAACTCGTATTCTGGCATATTACTCACAAATTGAGTGTACTGCAGCTTACTAGAACAGAACTCTGTATATCTTGGCATTTTACACACTAATGTGGTGTATTGCAGCTTAATGCGTTAGAACTCGTTGTATTCTGGTATATTACTCAGAAATTGGGTGTACTGCAGCTTATTACACCAGAAATTGTATTCTGGACACGAATTTGGTGTAGTAGCTTACTATGTCAGAACTGGCTTAATGCACACGAATTGGGTCTATTGCAGTTTAGTACGCCAAAACTCAGTTATTCTGGCATATTACTCACAAATGCATTGTACTGAAGCTTACTACACTAGAATTGAGTGTATACTGGTCTATTACACATGATTTCATTGTAGTGCAGCTTAAAACGTCAGAACACTGGTTTAATACATCCAAATTAAGGTTTCTTGCTGTTTAGTACGTCATATCTCCGTGTATTCTTGCATATTACTCACAAATTGGGTGTACTGCAGCTTACTACACCAGAAATTGTATTCTGGACACACGAATTTGTTGTATTGTAGCTTACTACATTAGAACTCGTATTCTGGCATATTACTCACAAATTGAGTGTACTGCAGCTTACTAGAACAGAACTCTGTATAACTTGCATTTTACACACTAATGTGGTGTATTGCAGCTTAATGCGTTAGAACTCGTTGTATTCTGGCATATTACTCAGAAATTGGGTGTACTGCAGCTTATTACACCAGAAATTGTATCCTGGACACGAATTTGGTGTAGTAGCTTATTATGTCAGAACTGGCTTAATGCACACGAATTGGGTCTATTGCAGTTTAGTACGCCAAACTCAGTTATTCTGGCATATTACTCACAAATGCATTGTACTGAAGCTTACTACACTAGAATTGAGTGTATTCTGGTCTATTACACATGATTTCATTGTAGTGCAGCTTAAAACGTCAGAACACTGGCGTTTTACACACAAATTAAGGTTTCTTGCTGTTTAGTACGTCATATCTCCGTGTATTCTTACATATTACTCCCAAATTGGGTGTACTGCAGCTTACTACACCAGAAATTGTATTCTGGACACACGAATTTGTTGTATTGTAGCTTACTACGTTAGAACTCGTATTCTGGCATATTACTCACAAATTGAGTGTACTGCAACTTACTAGAACAGAACTCTGTATATCTTGGCATTTTACACACTAATGGGTGTATTGCAGCTTAATGAGTTAGAACTCGTTGCATTCTGGCATATTACTCAGAAATTGAGTGTACTGCAACTTACTTCAACAGAACACATTGTATCCTTGAATTTTACAGACTAATTTGGTGTAGTTCAGCATGAGACGTCAGAACACTGGCGTTTTACACACAAATTAAGGTCTCTTGCTGTTTAGTACGTCATATCTCCGTGTATTCTTGCATATTACTCACAAATTGGATATATTGCAGCTTGCTACACCAGAAATTGTATTCTGGACACACGAATTTGTTGTATTGTAGCTTACTACGTTAGAACTCGTATTCTGGCATATTAACTCACAAATTGAGAACTGCAGCTTACTAGAACAGAACTCTGTATATCTTGGCATTTTACACACTAATGTGGTGTATTGCAGCTTAATGCGTTAGAACTCGTTGTATTCTGGCATATTACTCAGAAATTGGGTGTACTGCAGCTTATTACACCAGAATTTGTATTCTGGACACGAATTTGGTGTAGTAGCTTACTATGTCAGAACTGGCTTAATGCACACGAATTGGGTCTATTGCAGTTTAGTACGCCAAAACTCAGTTATTCTGGCATATTACTCACAAATGCATTGTACTGAAGCTTACTACACTAGAATTGAGTGTATACTGGTCTATTACACATGATTTCATTGTAGTGCAGCTTAAAACGTCAGAACACTGGCGTAATACACCCAAATTAAGGTTTCTTGCTGTTTAGTACGTCATATCTCCGTGTATTCTGGCATATTACTCAGAAATTGAGTGTACTGCAGCTTACTTCAACAGAACACATTGTATCCTTGAATTTTACAGACTAATTTGGTGTAGTTCAGCATGAACGTCAGAACACTGGCGTTTTACACACAAATTAAGGTCTCTTGCTATTTAGTAGGTCATATCTCCGTGTATTCTTGCATATTACTCACAAATTGGGTGTACTGCAGCTTACTACACCAGAAATTGTATTCTGGACACACGAATTTGTTGTATTGTAGCTTACTACGTTAGAACTCGTATTCTGGCATATTAACTCACAAATTGAGTGTACTGCAGCTTACTAGAACAGAACTCTGTATATCTTGGCATTTTACACACTAATGTGGTGTATTGCAGCTTAATGCGTTAGAACTCGTTGCATTCTGGCATATTACTCAGAAATTTGGTGTACTGCAGCTTATTACACCAGAAATTGTATTCTGGACACGAATTTGGTGTAGTAGCTTACTATGTCAGAACTGGCTTAATGCAAACGAATTGGGTCTATTGCAGTTTAGTACGCCAAAACTCAGTTATTCTGGCATATTACTCACAAATGCATTGTACTGAAGCTTACTACACTAGAATTGAGTGTATTCTGGTCTATTACACATGATTTCATTGTAGTGCAGCTTAAAACGTCAGAACACTGGCGTTTTACACACAAATTAAGGTCTCTTGCTGTTTAGTACGTCATATCTCCGTGTATTCTTGCATATTACTCACAAATTGGATATATTGCAGCTTACTACACCAGAAATTGTATTCTGGACACACGAATTTGTTGCATTGTAGCTTACTACGTTAGAACTCGTATTCTGGCATATTAACTCACAAATTGAGTGTACTGCAGCTTACTAGAACAGAACTCTGTATATCTTGGCATTTTACACACTAATGTGGTGTATTGCAGCTTAATGCGTTAGAACTCGTTGTATTCTGGCATATTACTCACAAATTGGGTGTACTGCAGCTTATTACACCAGAATTTGTATTCTGGACACGAATTTGGTGTAGTAGCTTAATATGTCAGAACTGGCTTAATGCACACGAATTGGGTATATTGCAGTTTAGTACGCCACAACTCAGTTATTCTGGCATATTACTCACAAATGCATTGTACTGAAGCTTACTACACTAGAATTGAGTGTATACTGGTCTATTACACATGATTTCATTGTAGTGCAGCTTAAAACGTCAGAACACTGGCGTAATACACCCAAATTAAGGTTTCTTGCTGTTTAGTACGTCATATCTCCGTGTATTCTTGCATATTACTCCCAAATTGGGTGTACTGCAGCTTACTACACCAGAAATTGTATTCTGGACACACGAATTTGTTGTATTGTAGCTTACTACGCTAGAACTCGTATTCTGGCATATTACTCACAAATTGAGTGTACTGCAGCTTACTAGAACAGAACTCTGTATATCTTGGCATTTTACACACTAATGGGTGTATTGCATCTTAATGCGTTAGAACTCGTTGCATTCTGGCATTTTACTCAGAAATTGAGTGTACTGCAGCTTACTTCAATAGAACACATTGTATCTTGGCATTTTACACACTAATTTATAGTAGTTCAGCTTAAGACTTCAGAACACTGGCGTTTTATACCCAAATTAAGGTCTCTTGCTGTTTAGTACGTCATATCTCCGTGTATTCTGGACTAATGTGGTGTATTGCAGATTAATGCGTTAGAACTCGTTGTATTCTGGCATATTACTCAGAAATTGGGTGTACTGCAGCTTATTACACCAGAATTTGTATTCTGGACACGAATTTGGTGTAGTAGCTTAATATGTCAGAACTGGCTTAATGCACACGAATTGGGTCTATTGCAGTTTAGTACGCCAAAACTCAGTTATTCTGGCATATTACTCACAAATGCATTGTACTGAAGCTTACTACACTAGAATTGAGTGTATACTGGTCTATTACACATGATTTCATTGTAGTGCAGCTTAAAACGTCAGAACACTGGCGTAATACACCCAAATTAAGGTTTCTTGCTGTTTAGTACGTCATATCTCCGTGTATTCTTGCATATTACTCCCAAATTGGGTGTACTGCAGCTTACTACACCAGAAATTGTATTCTGGACACACGAATTTGTTGTATTGTAGCTTACTACGCTAGATCTCGTATTCTGGCATATTACTCACAAATTGAGTGTACTGCAGCTTACTAGAACAGAACTCTGTATATCTTGGCATTTTACACACTAATGGGTGTATTGCAGCTTAATGCGTTAGAACTCGTTGCATTCTGGCATTTTACTCAGAAATTGAGTGTACTGCAGCTTACTTCAATAGAACACATTGTATCCTTGAATTTTACAGACTATTTTGGTGTAGTTCAGCTTAAGACGTCAGAACACTGCCGTTTTACACACAAATTAAGGTCTCTTGCTGTTTAGTACGTCATATCTCCGTGTATTCTTGCATATTACTCACAAATTGGATATATTGCAGCTTGCTACACCAGAAATTGTATTCTGGACACACGAATTTGTTGTATTGTAGCTTACTACGTTAGAACTCGTATTCTGGCATATTAACTCACAAATTGAGTGTACTGCAGCTTACTAGAAGAGAACTCTGTATATCTTGCATTTTACACACTAATGTGGTGTATTGCAGCTTAATGCGTTAGAACTCGTATTCTGGCATATTACTCAGAAATTGGGTGTACTGCAGCTTATTACACCAGAAATTGTATTCTGGACACGAATTTGGTGTAGTAGCTTACTATGTCAGAACTGGCTTAATGCACACGAATTGGGTCTATTGCAGTTTAGTACGCCAAACTCAGTTATTCTGGCATATTACTCACAAATGCATTTTACTGAAGCTTACTACACTAGAATTGAGTGTATTCTGGTATATTACACATGATTTCATTGTAGTGCAGCTTAAAACGTCAGAACACTGGCGTTTTACACACAAATTAAGGTTTTGCTGTTTAGTACGTCATATCTCCGTGTATTCTGGTATATTACTCACAAATTGGGTGTACTGCAGCTTATTACACCAGAAATTGTATTCTGGACACGAATTTGGTGTAGTAGCTTACTATGTCAGAACTGGCTTAATGCACACGAATTGGGTCTATTGCAGTTTAGTACGCCAAAACTCAGTTATTCTGGCATATTACTCACAAATGCATTGTACAGAAGCTTACTACACTAGAATTGAGTGTATTCTGGTCTATTACACATGATTTCATTGTAGTGCAGCTTAAAACGTCAGAACACTGGCGTTTTACACACAAATTAAGGTCTCTTGCTGTTTAGTACGTCATATCTCCGTGTATTCTTGCATATTACTCCCAAATTGGGTGTACTGCAGCTTACTACACCAGAAATTGTATTCTGACCACACGAATTTGTTGTATTGTAGCTTACTACATTAGAACTCGTATTCTGGCATATTACTCACAAATTGAGTGTACTGCAGCTTACTAGAACAGAACTCTGTATAACTTGGCATTTCACACACTAATGGGTGTATTGCATCTTAATGCGTTAGAACTCGTTGCATTCTGGCATATTACTCAGAAATTGAGTGTACTGCAACTTACTTCAACAGAACACATTGTATCCTTGAATTTTACAGACTAATTTGGTGTAGTTCAGCATGAGACGTCAGAACACTGGCGTTTTACACACAAATTAAGGTCTCTTGCTGTTTAGTACGTCATATCTCCGTGTATTCTTGCATATTACTCACAAATTGGATATATTGCAGCTTGCTACACCAGAAATTGTATTCTGGACACACGAATTTGTTGTATTGTAGCTTACTACGTTAGAACTCGTATTCTGGCATATTAACTCACAAATTGAGAACTGCAGCTTACTAGAACAGAACTCTGTATATCTTGGCATTTTACACACTAATGTGGTGTATTGCAGCTTAATGCGTTAGAACTCGTTGTATTCTGGCATATTACTCAGAAATTGGGTGTACTGCAGCTTATTACACCAGAATTTGTATTCTGGACACGAATTTGGTGTAGTAGCTTACTATGTCAGAACTGGCTTAATGCACACGAATTGGGTCTATTGCAGTTTAGTACGCCAAAACTCAGTTATTCTGGCATATTACTCACAAATGCATTGTACTGAAGCTTACTACACTAGAATTGAGTGTATACTGGTCTATTACACATGATTTCATTGTAGTGCAGCTTAAAACGTCAGAACACTGGCGTAATACACCCAAATTAAGGTTTCTTGCTGTTTAGTACGTCATATCTCCGTGTATTCTGGCATATTACTCAGAAATTGAGTGTACTGCAGCTTACTTCAACAGAACACATTGTATCCTTGAATTTTACAGACTAATTTGGTGTAGTTCAGCATGAACGTCAGAACACTGGCGTTTTACACACAAATTAAGGTCTCTTGCTATTTAGTAGGTCATATCTCCGTGTATTCTTGCATATTACTCACAAATTGGGTGTACTGCAGCTTACTACACCAGAAATTGTATTCTGGACACACGAATTTGTTGTATTGTAGCTTACTACGTTAGAACTCGTATTCTGGCATATTAACTCACAAATTGAGTGTACTGCAGCTTACTAGAACAGAACTCTGTATATCTTGGCATTTTACACACTAATGTGGTGTATTGCAGCTTAATGCGTTAGAACTCGTTGCATTCTGGCATATTACTCAGAAATTTGGTGTACTGCAGCTTATTACACCAGAAATTGTATTCTGGACACGAATTTGGTGTAGTAGCTTACTATGTCAGAACTGGCTTAATGCACACGAATTGGGTCTATTGCAGTTTAGTACGCCAAAACTCAGTTATTCTGGCATATTACTCACAAATGCATTGTACTGAAGCTTACTACACTAGAATTGAGTGTATTCTGGTCTATTACACATGATTTCATTGTAGTGCAGCTTAAAACGTCAGAACACTGGCGTTTTACACACAAATTAAGGTCTCTTGCTGTTTAGTACGTCATATCTCCGTGTATTCTTGCATATTACTCACAAATTGGATATATTGCAGCTTACTACACCAGAAATTGTATTCTGGACACACGAATTTGTTGCATTGTAGCTTACTACGTTAGAACTCGTATTCTGGCATATTAACTCACAAATTGAGTGTACTGCAGCTTACTAGAACAGAACTCTGTATATCTTGGCATTTTACACACTAATGTGGTGTATTGCAGCTTAATGCGTTAGAACTCGTTGTATTCTGGCATATTACTCACAAATTGGGTGTACTGCAGCTTATTACACCAGAATTTGTATTCTGGACACGAATTTGGTGTAGTAGCTTAATATGTCAGAACTGGCTTAATGCACACGAATTGGGTATATTGCAGTTTAGTACGCCAAAACTCAGTTATTCTGGCATATTACTCACAAATGCATTGTACTGAAGCTTACTACACTAGAATTGAGTGTATACTGGTCTATTACACATGATTTCATTGTAGTGCAGCTTAAAACGTCAGAACACTGGCGTAATACACCCAAATTAAGGTTTCTTGCTGTTTAGTACGTCATATCTCCGTGTATTCTTGCATATTACTCCCAAATTGGGTGTACTGCAGCTTACTACACCAGAAATTGTATTCTGGACACACGAATTTGTTGTATTGTAGCTTACTACGCTAGAACTCGTATTCTGGCATATTACTCACAAATTGAGTGTACTGCAGCTTACTAGAACAGAACTCTGTATATCTTGGCATTTTACACACTAATGGGTGTATTGCATCTTAATGCGTTAGAACTCGTTGCATTCTGGCATTTTACTCAGAAATTGAGTGTACTGCAGCTTACTTCAATAGAACACATTGTATCTTGGCATTTTACACACTAATTTATAGTAGTTCAGCTTAAGACTTCAGAACACTGGCGTTTTATACCCAAATTAAGGTCTCTTGCTGTTTAGTACGTCATATCTCCGTGTATTCTGGACTAATGTGGTGTATTGCAGATTAATGCGTTAGAACTCGTTGTATTCTGGCATATTACTCAGAAATTGGGTGTACTGCAGCTTATTACACCAGAATTTGTATTCTGGACACGAATTTGGTGTAGTAGCTTAATATGTCAGAACTGGCTTAATGCACACGAATTGGGTCTATTGCAGTTTAGTACGCCAAAACTCAGTTATTCTGGCATATTACTCACAAATGCATTGTACTGAAGCTTACTACACTAGAATTGAGTGTATACTGGTCTATTACACATGATTTCATTGTAGTGCAGCTTAAAACGTCAGAACACTGGCGTAATACACCCAAATTAAGGTTTCTTGCTGTTTAGTACGTCATATCTCCGTGTATTCTTGCATATTACTCCCAAATTGGGTGTACTGCAGCTTACTACACCAGAAATTGTATTCTGGACACACGAATTTGTTGTATTGTAGCTTACTACGCTAGATCTCGTATTCTGGCATATTACTCACAAATTGAGTGTACTGCAGCTTACTAGAACAGAACTCTGTATATCTTGGCATTTTACACACTAATGGGTGTATTGCAGCTTAATGCGTTAGAACTCGTTGCATTCTGGCATTTTACTCAGAAATTGAGTGTACTGCAGCTTACTTCAATAGAACACATTGTATCCTTGAATTTTACAGACTATTTTGGTGTAGTTCAGCTTAAGACGTCAGAACACTGCCGTTTTACACACAAATTAAGGTCTCTTGCTGTTTAGTACGTCATATCTCCGTGTATTCTTGCATATTACTCACAAATTGGATATATTGCAGCTTGCTACACCAGAAATTGTATTCTGGACACACGAATTTGTTGTATTGTAGCTTACTACGTTAGAACTCGTATTCTGGCATATTAACTCACAAATTGAGTGTACTGCAGCTTACTAGAAGAGAACTCTGTATATCTTGCATTTTACACACTAATGTGGTGTATTGCAGCTTAATGCGTTAGAACTCGTATTCTGGCATATTACTCAGAAATTGGGTGTACTGCAGCTTATTACACCAGAAATTGTATTCTGGACACGAATTTGGTGTAGTAGCTTACTATGTCAGAACTGGCTTAATGCACACGAATTGGGTCTATTGCAGTTTAGTACGCCAAACTCAGTTATTCTGGCATATTACTCACAAATGCATTTTACTGAAGCTTACTACACTAGAATTGAGTGTATTCTGGTATATTACACATGATTTCATTGTAGTGCAGCTTAAAACGTCAGAACACTGGCGTTTTACACACAAATTAAGGTTTTGCTGTTTAGTACGTCATATCTCCGTGTATTCTGGTATATTACTCACAAATTGGGTGTACTGCAGCTTATTACACCAGAAATTGTATTCTGGACACGAATTTGGTGTAGTAGCTTACTATGTCAGAACTGGCTTAATGCACACGAATTGGGTCTATTGCAGTTTAGTACGCCAAAACTCAGTTATTCTGGCATATTACTCACAAATGCATTGTACAGAAGCTTACTACACTAGAATTGAGTGTATTCTGGTCTATTACACATGATTTCATTGTAGTGCAGCTTAAAACGTCAGAACACTGGCGTTTTACACACAAATTAAGGTCTCTTGCTGTTTAGTACGTCATATCTCCGTGTATTCTTGCATATTACTCCCAAATTGGGTGTACTGCAGCTTACTACACCAGAAATTGTATTCTGACCACACGAATTTGTTGTATTGTAGCTTACTACATTAGAACTCGTATTCTGGCATATTACTCACAAATTGAGTGTACTGCAGCTTACTAGAACAGAACTCTGTATAACTTGGCATTTCACACACTAATGGGTGTATTGCATCTTAATGCGTTAGAACTCGTTGCATTCTGGCATTTTACTCAGAAATTGAGTGTACTGCAGCTTACTTCAATAGAACACATTGTATCCTTGAATTTTACAGACTAATTTGGTGTAGTTCAGCTTAAGACGTCAGAACACTGGCGTTTTACACACAAATTAAGGTCTCTTGCTGTTTAGTACGTCAATCTCCGTGTATTCTTGCATATTACTCACACATTGTGTGTACTGCAGCTTACTACACCAGAAATTGTATTCTGGACACACGAATTTGATGTATTGTAGCTTACTACGTTAGAACTCGTATTCTGGCATATTAACTCACAAATTGAGTGTACTGCAGCTTACTAGAAGAGAACTCTGTATATCTTGCATTTTACACACTAATGTGGTGTATTGCAGCTTAATGCGTTAGAACTCGTAGTATTCTGGCATATTACTCAGAAATTGGGTGTACTGCAGCTTATTACACCAGAAATTGTATTCTGGACACGAATTTGGTGTAGTAGCTTACTATGTCAGAACTGGCTTAATGCACACGAATTGGGTCTATTGCAGTTTAGTACGCCAAACTCAGTTATTCTGGCATATTACTCACAAATGCATTGTACTGAAGCTTACTACACTAGAATTGAGTGTATACTGGTCTATTACACATGATTTCATTGTAGTGCAGCTTAAAACGTCAGAACACTGGCGTAATACACCCAAATTAAGGTTTCTTGCTGTTTAGTACGTCATATCTCCGTGTATTCTTACATATTACTCCCAAATTGGTTGTACTGCA
This sequence comes from Meghimatium bilineatum, assembly GCA_034231615.1. Classification (NCBI taxonomy): domain Eukaryota; kingdom Metazoa; phylum Mollusca; class Gastropoda; order Stylommatophora; family Philomycidae; genus Meghimatium; species Meghimatium bilineatum. Next base: position 31,724,475 of record CM067307.1, read on the forward strand.
GCTTACTACACCAGAAATTGTATTCTGGACACACGAATTTGTTGTATTGTAGCTTACTACGTTAGAACTCGTATTCTGCCATATTACTCACAAATTGAGTGTACTGCAGCTTACTAGAACAGAACTCTGTATATCTTGGCATTTTACACACTAATGGGTGTATTGCAGCTTAATGAGTTAGAACTCGTTGCATTCTGGCATATTACTCAGAAATTGAGTGTACTGCAACTTACTTCAACAGAACACATTGTATCCTTGAATTTTACAGACTAATTTGGTGTAGTGCAGCATGAGACGTCAGAACACTGGCGTTTTACACACAAATTAAGGTCTCTTGCTGTTTAGTACGTCATTCTCCGTGTATTCTTGCATATTACTCACAAATTGTGTGTACTGCAGCTTACTACACCAGAAATTGTATTCTGGACACACGAATTTGTTGTATTGTAGCTTACTACGTTAGAACTCGTATTCTGGCATATTAACTCACAAATTGAGTGTACTGCAGCTTACTAGAACAGAACTCTGTATATCTTGGCATTTTACACACTAATGGGTGTATTGCAGCTTAATGCGTTAGAACTCGTTGCATTCTGGCATATTACTCAGAAATTGAGTGTACTGCAGCTTACTTCAACAGAACACATTGTATCCTTGAATTTTACAGACTAATTTGGTGTAGTTCAGCATGAGACGTCAGAACACTGGCGTTTTACACACAAATTAAGGTCTCTTGCTATTTAGTAGGTCATATCTCCGTGTATTCTTGCATATTACTCACAAATTGGGTGTACTGCAGCTTACTACACCAGAAATTGTATTCTGGACACACGAATTTGTTGTATTGTATCTTACTACGCTAGAACTCGTATTCTGGCATATTAACTCACAAATTGAGTGTACTGCAGCTTACTAGAACAGAACTCTGTATATCTTGGCATTTTACACACTAATGTGGTGTATTGCAGCTTAATGCGTTTGAACTCGTTGTATTCTGGCATATTACTCAGAAATTGGGTGTACTGCAGCTTATTACACCAGAATTTGTATTCTGGACACGAATGTGGTGTAGTAGCTTACTATGTCAGAACTGGCTTAATGCACACGAATTGGGTCTATTGCAGTTTAGTACGCCAAACTCAGTTATTCTGGCATATTACTCACAAATGCATTGTACTGAAGCTTACTACACTAGAATTGAGTGTATTCTGGTCTATTACACATGATTTCATTGTAGTGCAGCTTAAAACGTCAGAACACTGGCGTTTTACACACAAATTAAGGTCTCTTGCTGTTTAGTACGTCATATCTCCGTGTATTCTGGCATATTACTCAGAAATTGAGTGTACTGCAGCTTACTTCAACAGAACACATTGTATCCTTGAATTTTACAGATTAATTTGGTGTAGTTCAGCATGAACGTCAGAACACTGGCGTTTTACACACAAATTAAGGTCTCTTGCTATTTAGTAGGTCATATCTCCGTGTATTCTTGCATATTACTCACAAATTGGGTGTACTGCAGCTTACTACACCAGAAATTGTATTCTGGACACACGAATGTGTTGTATTGTAGCTTACTACGTTAGAACTCGTATTCTGGCATATTAACTCACAAATTGAGTGTACTGCAGCTTACTAGAACAGAACTCTGTATATCTTGGCATTTTACACACTAATGTGGTGTATTGCAGCTTAATGCGTTAGAACTCGTTGTATTCTGGCATATTACTCAGAAATTGGGTGTACTGCAGCTTATTACACCAGAATTTGTATTCTGGACACGAATTTGGTGTAGTAGCTTACTATGTCAGAACTGGCTTAATGCACACGAATTGGGTCTATTGCAGTTTAGTACGCCAAAACTCAGTTATTCTGGCATATTACTCACAAATGCATTGTACTGAAGCTTACTACACTAGAATTGAGTGTATACTGGTCTATTACACATGATTTCATTGTAGTGCAGCTTAAAACGTCAGAACACTGGCGTAATACACCCAAATTAAGGTTTCTTGCTGTTTAGTACGTCATATCTCCGTGTATTCTTGCATATTACTCCCAAATTGGGTGTACTGCAGCTTACTACACCAGAAATTGTATTCTGGACACACGAATTTGTTGTATTGTAGCTTACTACGCTAGATCTCGTATTCTGGCATATTACTCACAAATTGAGTGTACTGCAGCTTACTAGAACAGAACTCTGTATATCTTGGCATTTTACACACTAATGGGTGTATTGCAGCTTAATGCGTTAGAACTCGTTGCATTCTGGCATTTTACTCAGAAATTGAGTGTACTGCAGCTTACTTCAATAGAACACATTGTATCCTTGAATTTTACAGACTATTTGGTGTAGTTCAGCTTAAGACGTCAGAACACTGCCGTTTTACACACAAATTAAGGTCTCTTGCTGTTTAGTACGTCATATCTCCGTGTATTCTTGCATATTACTCACAAATTGGATATATTGCAGCTTGCTACACCAGAAATTGTATTCTGGACACACGAATTTGTTGTATTGTAGCTTACTACGTTAGAACTCGTATTCTGGCATATTAACTCACAAATTGAGTGTACTGCAGCTTACTAGAAGAGAACTGTATATCTTGCATTTTACACACTAATGTGGTGTATTGCAGCTTAATGCGTTAGAACTCGTATTCTGGCATATTACTCAGAAATTGGGTGTACTGCAGCTTATTACACCAGAAATTGTATTCTGGACACGAATTTGGTGTAGTAGCTTACTATGTCAGAACTGGCTTAATGCACACGAATTGGGTCTATTGCAGTTTAGTACGCCAAACTCAGTTATTCTGGCATATTACTCACAAATGCATTTTACTGAAGCTTACTACACTAGAATTGAGTGTATTCTGGTATATTACACATGATTTCATTGTAGTGCAGCTTAAAACGTCAGAACACTGGCGTTTTACACACAAATTAAGGTTTTGCTGTTTAGTACGTCATATCTCCGTGTATTCTGGTATATTACTCACAAATTGGGTGTACTGCAGCTTATTACACCAGAAATTGTATTCTGGACACGAATTTGGTGTAGTAGCTTACTATGTCAGAACTGGCTTAATGCACACGAATTGGGTCTATTGCAGTTTAGTACGCCAAAACTCAGTTATTCTGGCATATTACTCACAAATGCATTGTACAGAAGCTTACTACACTAGAATTGAGTGTATTCTGGTCTATTATACATGATTTCATTGTAGTGCAGCTTAAAACGTCAGAACACTGGCGTTTTACACACAAATTAAGGTCTCTTGCTGTTTAGTACGTCATATCTCCGTGTATTCTTGCATATTACTCCCAAATTGGGTGTACTGCAGCTTACTACACCAGAAATTGTATTCTGACCACACGAATTTGTTGTATTGTAACTTACTACATTAGAACTCGTATTCTGGCATATTACTCACAAATTGAGTGTACTGCAGCTTACTAGAACAGAACTCTGTATAACTTGGCATTTCACACACTAATGGGTGTATTGCATCTTAATGCGTTAGAACTCGTTGCATTCTGGCATTTTACTCAGAAATTGAGTGTACTGCAGCTTACTTCAATAGAACACATTGTATCCTTGAATTTTACAGACTAATTTGGTGTAGTTCAGCTTAAGACGTCAGAACACTGGCGTTTTACACACAAATTAAGGTCTCTTGCTGTTTAGTACGTCATATCTCCGTGTATTCTTGCATATTACTCACAAATTGGATATATTGCAGCTTGCTACACCAGAAATTGTATTCTGGACACACGAATTTGTTGTATTGTAGCTTACTACGTTAGAACTCGTATTCTGGCATATTAACTCACAAATTGAGTGTACTGCAGCTTACTAGAAGAGAACTCTGTATATCTTGCATTTTACACACTAATGTGGTGTATTGCAGCTTAATGCGTTAGAACTCGTTGTATTCTGGCATATTACTCAGAAATTGGGTGTACTGCAGCTTATTACACCAGAAATTGTATTCTGGACACGAATTTGGTGTAGTAGCTTACTATGTCAGAACTGGCTTAATGCACACGAATTGGGTCTATTGCAGTTTAGTACGCCAAAACTCAGTTATTCTGGCATATTACTCACAAATGCATTGTACAGAAGCTTACTACACTAGAATTGAGTGTATTCTGGTCTATTACACATGATTTCATTGTAGTGCAGCTTAAAACGTCAGAACACTGGCGTTTTACACACAAATTAAGGTCTCTTGCTGTTTAGTACGTCATATCTCCGTGTATTCTTGCATATTACTCCCAAATTGGGTGTACTGCAGCTTACTACACCAGAAATTGTATTCTGACCACACGAATTTGTTGTATTGTAGCTTACTACATTAGAACTCGTATTCTGGCATATTACTCACAAATTGAGTGTACTGCAGCTTACTAGAACAGAACTCTGTATAACTTGGCATTTTACACACTAATGGGTGTATTGCATCTTAATGCGTTAGAACTCGTTGCATTCTGGCATTTTACTCAGAAATTGAGTGTACTGCAGCTTACTTCAATAGAACACATTGTATCCTTGAATTTTACAGACTAATTTGGTGTAGTTCAGCTTAAGACGTCAGAACACTGGCGTTTTACACACAAATTAAGGTCTCTTGCTGTTTAGTACGTCAATCTCCGTGTATTCTTGCATATTACTCACACATTGTGTGTACTGCAGCTTACTACACCAGAAATTGTATTCTGGACACACGAATTTGATGTATTGTAGCTTACTACGTTAGAACTCGTATTCTGGCATATTAACTCACAAATTGAGTGTACTGCAGCTTACTAGAAGAGAACTCTGTATATCTTGCATTTTACACACTAATGTGGTGTATTGCAGCTTAATGCGTTAGAACTCGCAGTATTCTGGCATATTACTCAGAAATTGGGTGTACTGCAGCTTATTACACCAGAAATTGTATTCTGGACACGAATTTGGTGTAGTAGCTTACTATGTCAGAACTGGCTTAATGCACACGAATTGGGTCTATTGCAGTTTAGTACGCCAAACTCAGTTATTCTGGCATATTACTCACAAATGCATTGTACTGAAGCTTACTACACTAGAATTGAGTGTATACTGGTCTATTACACATGATTTCATTGTAGTGCAGCTTAAAACGTCAGAACACTGGCGTAATACACCCAAATTAAGGTTTCTTGCTGTTTAGTACGTCATATCTCCGTGTATTCTTACATATTACTCCCAAATTGGTTGTACTGCAGCTTACTACACCAGAAATTGTATTCTGGACACACGAATTTGTTGTATTGTAGCTTACTACGTTAGAACTCGTATTCTGCCATATTACTCACAAATTGAGTGTACTGCAGCTTACTAGAACAGAACTCTGTATATCTTGGCATTTTACACACTAATGGGTGTATTGCAGCTTAATGAGTTAGAACTCGTTGCATTCTGGCATATTACTCAGAAATTGAGTGTACTGCAACTTACTTCAACAGAACACATTGTATCCTTGAATTTTACAGACTAATTTGGTGTAGTGCAGCATGAGACGTCAGAACACTGGCGTTTTACACACAAATTAAGGTCTCTTGCTGTTTAGTACGTCATATCTCCGTGTATTCTTGCATATTACTCACAAATTGGATATATTGCAGCTTGCTACACCAGAAATTGTATTCTGGACACACGAATTTGTTGTATTGTAGCTTACTACGTTAGAACTCGTATTCTGGCATATTAACTCACAAATTGAGTGTACTGCAGCTTACTAGAAGAGAACTCTGTATATCTTGCATTTTACACACTAATGTGGTGTATTGCAGCTTAATGCGTTAGAACTCGTATTCTGGCATATTACTCAGAAATTGGGTGTACTGCAGCTTATTACACCAGAAATTGTATTCTGGACACGAATTTGGTGTAGTAGCTTACTATGTCAGAACTGGCTTAATGCACACGAATTGGGTCTATTGCAGTTTAGTACGCCAAACTCAGTTATTCTGGCATATTACTCACAAATGCATTTTACTGAAGCTTACTACACTAGAATTGAGTGTATTCTGGTATATTACACATGATTTCATTGTAGTGCAGCTTAAAACGTCAGAACACTGGCGTTTTACACACAAATTAAGGTCTTGCTGTTTAGTACGTCATATCTCCGTGTATTCTGGTATATTACTCACAAATTGGGTGTACTGCAGCTTATTACACCAGAAATTGTATTCTGGACACGAATTTGGTGTAGTAGCTTACTATGTCAGAACTGGCTTAATGCACACGAATTGGGTCTATTGCAGTTTAGTACGCCAAAACTCAGTTATTCTGGCATATTACTCACAAATGCATTGTACTGAAGCTTACTACACTAGAATTGAGTGTATACTGGTCTATTACACATGATTTCATTGTAGTGCAGCTTAAAACGTCAGAACACTGGCGTAATACACCCAAATTAAGGTTTCTTGCTGTTTAGTACGTCATATCTCCGTGTATTCTGGCATATTACTCAGAAATTGAGTGTACTGCAGCTTACTTCAACAGAACACATTGTATCCTTGAATTTTACAGACTAATTTGGTGTAGTTCAGCATGAACGTCAGAACACTGGCGTTTTACACACAAATTAAGGTCTCTTGCTATTTAGTAGGTCATATCTCCGTGTATTCTTGCATATTACTCACAAATTGGGTGTACTGCAGCTTACTACACCAGAAATTGTATTCTGGACACACGAATTTGTTGTATTGTAGCTTACTACGTTAGAACTCGTATTCTGGCATATTAACTCACAAATTGAGTGTACTGCAGCTTACTAGAACAGAACTCTGTATATCTTGGCATTTTACACACTAATGTGGTGTATTGCAGCTTAATGCGTTAGAACTCGTTGCATTCTGGCATATTACTCAGAAATTTGGTGTACTGCAGCTTATTACACCAGAAATTGTATTCTGGACACGAATTTGGTGTAGTAGCTTACTATGTCAGAACTGGCTTAATGCACACGAATTGGGTCTATTGCAGTTTAGTACGCCAAAACTCAGTTATTCTGGCATATTACTCACAAATGCATTGTACTGAAGCTTACTACACTAGAATTGAGTGTATTCTGGTCTATTACACATGATTTCATTGTAGTGCAGCTTAAAACGTCAGAACACTGGCGTTTTACACACAAATTAAGGTCTCTTGCTGTTTAGTACGTCATATCTCCGTGTATTCTTGCATATTACTCACAAATTGGATATATTGCAGCTTACTACACCAGAAATTGTATTCTGGACACACGAATTTGTTGCATTGTAGCTTACTACGTTAGAACTCGTATTCTGGCATATTAACTCACAAATTGAGTGTACTGCAGCTTACTAGAACAGAACTCTGTATATCTTGGCATTTTACACACTAATGTGGTGTATTGCAGCTTAATGCGTTAGAACTCGTTGTATTCTGGCATATTACTCACAAATTGGGTGTACTGCAGCTTATTACACCAGAATTTGTATTCTGGACACGAATTTGGTGTAGTAGCTTAATATGTCAGAACTGGCTTAATGCACACGAATTGGGTATATTGCAGTTTAGTACGCCAAAACTCAGTTATTCTGGCATATTACTCACAAATGCATTGTACTGAAGCTTACTACACTAGAATTGAGTGTATACTGGTCTATTACACATGATTTCATTGTAGTGCAGCTTAAAACGTCAGAACACTGGCGTAATACACCCAAATTAAGGTTTCTTGCTGTTTAGTACGTCATATCTCCGTGTATTCTTGCATATTACTCCCAAATTGGGTGTACTGCAGCTTACTACACCAGAAATTGTATTCTGGACACACGAATTTGTTGTATTGTAGCTTACTACGCTAGAACTCGTATTCTGGCATATTACTCACAAATTGAGTGTACTGCAGCTTACTAGAACAGAACTCTGTATATCTTGGCATTTTACACACTAATGGGTGTATTGCATCTTAATGCGTTAGAACTCGTTGCATTCTGGCATTTTACTCAGAAATTGAGTGTACTGCAGCTTACTTCAATAGAACACATTGTATCTTGGCATTTTACACACTAATTTATAGTAGTTCAGCTTAAGACTTCAGAACACTGGCGTTTTATACCCAAATTAAGGTCTCTTGCTGTTTAGTACGTCATATCTCCGTGTATTCTGGACTAATGTGGTGTATTGCAGATTAATGCGTTAGAACTCGTTGTATTCTGGCATATTACTCAGAAATTGGGTGTACTGCAGCTTATTACACCAGAATTTGTATTCTGGACACGAATTTGGTGTAGTAGCTTAATATGTCAGAACTGGCTTAATGCACACGAATTGGGTCTATTGCAGTTTAGTACGCCAAAACTCAGTTATTCTGGCATATTACTCACAAATGCATTGTACTGAAGCTTACTACACTAGAATTGAGTGTATACTGGTCTATTACACATGATTTCATTGTAGTGCAGCTTAAAACGTCAGAACACTGGCGTAATACACCCAAATTAAGGTTTCTTGCTGTTTAGTACGTCATATCTCCGTGTATTCTTGCATATTACTCCCAAATTGGGTGTACTGCAGCTTACTACACCAGAAATTGTATTCTGGACACACGAATTTGTTGTATTGTAGCTTACTACGCTAGATCTCGTATTCTGGCATATTACTCACAAATTGAGTGTACTGCAGCTTACTAGAACAGAACTCTGTATATCTTGGCATTTTACACACTAATGGGTGTATTGCAGCTTAATGCGTTAGAACTCGTTGCATTCTGGCATTTTACTCAGAAATTGAGTGTACTGCAGCTTACTTCAATAGAACACATTGTATCCTTGAATTTTACAGACTATTTTGGTGTAGTTCAGCTTAAGACGTCAGAACACTGCCGTTTTACACACAAATTAAGGTCTCTTGCTGTTTAGTACGTCATATCTCCGTGTATTCTTGCATATTACTCACAAATTGGATATATTGCAGCTTGCTACACCAGAAATTGTATTCTGGACACACGAATTTGTTGTATTGTAGCTTACTACGTTAGAACTCGTATTCTGGCATATTAACTCACAAATTGAGTGTACTGCAGCTTACTAGAAGAGAACTCTGTATATCTTGCATTTTACACACTAATGTGGTGTATTGCAGCTTAATGCGTTAGAACTCGTATTCTGGCATATTACTCAGAAATTGGGTGTACTGCAGCTTATTACACCAGAAATTGTATTCTGGACACGAATTTGGTGTAGTAGCTTACTATGTCAGAACTGGCTTAATGCACACGAATTGGGTCTATTGCAGTTTAGTACGCCAAACTCAGTTATTCTGGCATATTACTCACAAATGCATTTTACTGAAGCTTACTACACTAGAATTGAGTGTATTCTGGTATATTACACATGATTTCATTGTAGTGCAGCTTAAAACGTCAGAACACTGGCGTTTTACACACAAATTAAGGTTTTGCTGTTTAGTACGTCATATCTCCGTGTATTCTGGTATATTACTCACAAATTGGGTGTACTGCAGCTTATTACACCAGAAATTGTATTCTGGACACGAATTTGGTGTAGTAGCTTACTATGTCAGAACTGGCTTAATGCACACGAATTGGGTCTATTGCAGTTTAGTACGCCAAAACTCAGTTATTCTGGCATATTACTCACAAATGCATTGTACAGAAGCTTACTACACTAGAATTGAGTGTATTCTGGTCTATTACACATGATTTCATTGTAGTGCAGCTTAAAACGTCAGAACACTGGCGTTTTACACACAAATTAAGGTCTCTTGCTGTTTAGTACGTCATATCTCCGTGTATTCTTGCATATTACTCCCAAATTGGGTGTACTGCAGCTTACTACACCAGAAATTGTATTCTGACCACACGAATTTGTTGTATTGTAGCTTACTACATTAGAACTCGTATTCTGGCATATTACTCACAAATTGAGTGTACTGCAGCTTACTAGAACAGAACTCTGTATAACTTGGCATTTCACACACTAATGGGTGTATTGCATCTTAATGCGTTAGAACTCGTTGCATTCTGGCATTTTACTCAGAAATTGAGTGTACTGCAGCTTACTTCAATAGAACACATTGTATCCTTGAATTTTACAGACTAATTTGGTGTAGTTCAGCTTAAGACGTCAGAACACTGGCGTTTTACACACAAATTAAGGTCTCTTGCTGTTTAGTACGTCAATCTCCGTGTATTCTTGCATATTACTCACACATTGTGTGTACTGCAGCTTACTACACCAGAAATTGTATTCTGGACACACGAATTTGATGTATTGTAGCTTACTACGTTAGAACTCGTATTCTGGCATATTAACTCACAAATTGAGTGTACTGCAGCTTACTAGAAGAGAACTCTGTATATCTTGCATTTTACACACTAATGTGGTGTATTGCAGCTTAATGCGTTAGAACTCGTAGTATTCTGGCATATTACTCAGAAATTGGGTGTACTGCAGCTTATTACACCAGAAATTGTATTCTGGACACGAATTTGGTGTAGTAGCTTACTATGTCAGAACTGGCTTAATGCACACGAATTGGGTCTATTGCAGTTTAGTACGCCAAACTCAGTTATTCTGGCATATTACTCACAAATGCATTGTACTGAAGCTTACTACACTAGAATTGAGTGTATACTGGTCTATTACACATGATTTCATTGTAGTGCAGCTTAAAACGTCAGAACACTGGCGTAATACACCCAAATTAAGGTTTCTTGCTGTTTAGTACGTCATATCTCCGTGTATTCTTACATATTACTCCCAAATTGGTTGTACTGCAGCTTACTACACCAGAAATTGTATTCTGGACACACGAATTTGTTGTATTGTAGCTTACTACGTTAGAACTCGTATTCTGCCATATTACTCACAAATTGAGTGTACTGCAGCTTACTAGAACAGAACTCTGTATATCTTGGCATTTTACACACTAATGGGTGTATTGCAGCTTAATGAGTTAGAACTCGTTGCATTCTGGCATATTACTCAGAAATTGAGTGTACTGCAACTTACTTCAACAGAACACATTGTATCCTTGAATTTTACAGACTAATTTGGTGTAGTGCAGCATGAGACGTCAGAACACTGGCGTTTTACACACAAATTAAGGTCTCTTGCTGTTTAGTACGTCATTCTCCGTGTATTCTTGCATATTACTCACAAATTGTGTGTACTGCAGCTTACTACACCAGAAATTGTATTCTGGACACACGAATTTGTTGTATTGTAGCTTACTACGTTAGAACTCGTATTCTGGCATATTAACTCACAAATTGAGTGTACTGCAGCTTACTAGAACAGAACTCTGTATATCTTGGCATTTTACACACTAATGGGTGTATTGCAGCTTAATGCGTTAGAACTCGTTGCATTCTGGCATATTACTCAGAAATTGAGTGTACTGCAGCTTACTTCAACAGAACACATTGTATCCTTGAATTTTACAGACTAATTTGGTGTAGTTCAGCATGAGACGTCAGAACACTGGCGTTTTACACACAAATTAAGGTCTCTTGCTATTTAGTAGGTCATATCTCCGTGTATTCTTGCATATTACTCACAAATTGGGTGTACTGCAGCTTACTACACCAGAAATTGTATTCTGGACACACGAATTTGTTGTATTGTATCTTACTACGCTAGAACTCGTATTCTGGCATATTAACTCACAAATTGAGTGTACTGCAGCTTACTAGAACAGAACTCTGTATATCTTGGCATTTTACACACTAATGTGGTGTATTGCAGCTTAATGCGTTTGAACTCGTTGTATTCTGGCATATTACTCAGAAATTGGGTGTACTGCAGCTTATTACACCAGAATTTGTATTCTGGACACGAATGTGGTGTAGTAGCTTACTATGTCAGAACTGGCTTAATGCACACGAATTGGGTCTATTGCAGTTTAGTACGCCAAACTCAGTTATTCTGGCATATTACTCACAAATGCATTGTACTGAAGCTTACTACACTAGAATTGAGTGTATTCTGGTCTATTACACATGATTTCATTGTAGTGCAGCTTAAAACGTCAGAACACTGGCGTTTTACACACAAATTAAGGTCTCTTGCTGTTTAGTACGTCATATCTCCGTGTATTCTGGCATATTACTCAGAAATTGAGTGTACTGCAGCTTACTTCAACAGAACACATTGTATCCTTGAATTTTACAGATTAATTTGGTGTAGTTCAGCATGAACGTCAGAACACTGGCGTTTTACACACAAATTAAGGTCTCTTGCTATTTAGTAGGTCATATCTCCGTGTATTCTTGCATATTACTCACAAATTGGGTGTACTGCAGCTTACTACACCAGAAATTGTATTCTGGACACACGAATGTGTTGTATTGTAGCTTACTACGTTAGAACTCGTATTCTGGCATATTAACTCACAAATTGAGTGTACTGCAGCTTACTAGAACAGAACTCTGTATATCTTGGCATTTTACACACTAATGTGGTGTATTGCAGCTTAATGCGTTAGAACTCGTTGTATTCTGGCATATTACTCAGAAATTGGGTGTACTGCAGCTTATTACACCAGAATTTGTATTCTGGACACGAATTTGGTGTAGTAGCTTACTATGTCAGAACTGGCTTAATGCACACGAATTGGGTCTATTGCAGTTTAGTACGCCAAAACTCAGTTATTCTGGCATATTACTCACAAATGCATTGTACTGAAGCTTACTACACTAGAATTGAGTGTATACTGGTCTATTACACATGATTTCATTGTAGTGCAGCTTAAAACGTCAGAACACTGGCGTAATACACCCAAATTAAGGTTTCTTGCTGTTTAGTACGTCATATCTCCGTGTATTCTTGCATATTACTCCCAAATTGGGTGTACTGCAGCTTACTACACCAGAAATTGTATTCTGGACACACGAATTTGTTGTATTGTAGCTTACTACGCTAGATCTCGTATTCTGGCATATTACTCACAAATTGAGTGTACTGCAGCTTACTAGAACAGAACTCTGTATATCTTGGCATTTTACACACTAATGGGTGTATTGCAGCTTAATGCGTTAGAACTCGTTGCATTCTGGCATTTTACTCAGAAATTGAGTGTACTGCAGCTTACTTCAATAGAACACATTGTATCCTTGAATTTTACAGACTATTTGGTGTAGTTCAGCTTAAGACGTCAGAACACTGCCGTTTTACACACAAATTAAGGTCTCTTGCTGTTTAGTACGTCATATCTCCGTGTATTCTTGCATATTACTCACAAATTGGATATATTGCAGCTTGCTACACCAGAAATTGTATTCTGGACACACGAATTTGTTGTATTGTAGCTTACTACGTTAGAACTCGTATTCTGGCATATTAACTCACAAATTGAGTGTACTGCAGCTTACTAGAAGAGAACTGTATATCTTGCATTTTACACACTAATGTGGTGTATTGCAGCTTAATGCGTTAGAACTCGTATTCTGGCATATTACTCAGAAATTGGGTGTACTGCAGCTTATTACACCAGAAATTGTATTCTGGACACGAATTTGGTGTAGTAGCTTACTATGTCAGAACTGGCTTAATGCACACGAATTGGGTCTATTGCAGTTTAGTACGCCAAACTCAGTTATTCTGGCATATTACTCACAAATGCATTTTACTGAAGCTTACTACACTAGAATTGAGTGTATTCTGGTATATTACACATGATTTCATTGTAGTGCAGCTTAAAACGTCAGAACACTGGCGTTTTACACACAAATTAAGGTTTTGCTGTTTAGTACGTCATATCTCCGTGTATTCTGGTATATTACTCACAAATTGGGTGTACTGCAGCTTATTACACCAGAAATTGTATTCTGGACACGAATTTGGTGTAGTAGCTTACTATGTCAGAACTGGCTTAATGCACACGAATTGGGTCTATTGCAGTTTAGTACGCCAAAACTCAGTTATTCTGGCATATTACTCACAAATGCATTGTACAGAAGCTTACTACACTAGAATTGAGTGTATTCTGGTCTATTATACATGATTTCATTGTAGTGCAGCTTAAAACGTCAGAACACTGGCGTTTTACACACAAATTAAGGTCTCTTGCTGTTTAGTACGTCATATCTCCGTGTATTCTTGCATATTACTCCCAAATTGGGTGTACTGCAGCTTACTACACCAGAAATTGTATTCTGACCACACGAATTTGTTGTATTGTAACTTACTACATTAGAACTCGTATTCTGGCATATTACTCACAAATTGAGTGTACTGCAGCTTACTAGAACAGAACTCTGTATAACTTGGCATTTCACACACTAATGGGTGTATTGCATCTTAATGCGTTAGAACTCGTTGCATTCTGGCATTTTACTCAGAAATTGAGTGTACTGCAGCTTACTTCAATAGAACACATTGTATCCTTGAATTTTACAGACTAATTTGGTGTAGTTCAGCTTAAGACGTCAGAACACTGGCGTTTTACACACAAATTAAGGTCTCTTGCTGTTTAGTACGTCATATCTCCGTGTATTCTTGCATATTACTCACAAATTGGATATATTGCAGCTTGCTACACCAGAAATTGTATTCTGGACACACGAATTTGTTGTATTGTAGCTTACTACGTTAGAACTCGTATTCTGGCATATTAACTCACAAATTGAGTGTACTGCAGCTTACTAGAAGAGAACTCTGTATATCTTGCATTTTACACACTAATGTGGTGTATTGCAGCTTAATGCGTTAGAACTCGTTGTATTCTGGCATATTACTCAGAAATTGGGTGTACTGCAGCTTATTACACCAGAAATTGTATTCTGGACACGAATTTGGTGTAGTAGCTTACTATGTCAGAACTGGCTTAATGCACACGAATTGGGTCTATTGCAGTTTAGTACGCCAAACTCAGTTATTCTGGCATATTACTCACAAATGCATTTTACTGAAGCTTACTACACTAGAATTGAGTGTATTCTGGTATATTACACATGATTTCATTGTAGTGCAGCTTAAAACGTCAGAACACTGGCGTTTTACACACAAATTAAGGTCTTGCTGTTTAGTACGTCATATCTCCGTGTATTCTGGTATATTACTCACAAATTGGGTGTACTGCAGCTTATTACACCAGAAATTGTATTCTGGACACGAATTTGGTGTAGTAGCTTACTATGTCAGAACTGGCTTAATGCACACGAATTGGGTCTATTGCAGTTTAGTACGCCAAAACTCAGTTATTCTGGCATATTACTCACAAATGCATTGTACAGAAGCTTACTACACTAGAATTGAGTGTATTCTGGTCTATTACACATGATTTCATTGTAGTGCAGCTTAAAACGTCAGAACACTGGCGTTTTACACACAAATTAAGGTCTCTTGCTGTTTAGTACGTCATATCTCCGTGTATTCTTGCATATTACTCCCAAATTGGGTGTACTGCAGCTTACTACACCAGAAATTGTATTCTGACCACACGAATTTGTTGTATTGTAGCTTACTACATTAGAACTCGTATTCTGGCATATTACTCACAAATTGAGTGTACTGCAGCTTACTAGAACAGAACTCTGTATAACTTGGCATTTTACACACTAATGGGTGTATTGCATCTTAATGCGTTAGAACTCGTTGCATTCTGGCATTTTACTCAGAAATTGAGTGTACTGCAGCTTACTTCAATAGAACACATTGTATCCTTGAATTTTACAGACTAATTTGGTGTAGTTCAGCTTAAGACGTCAGAACACTGGCGTTTTACACACAAATTAAGGTCTCTTGCTGTTTAGTACGTCAATCTCCGTGTATTCTTGCATATTACTCACACATTGTGTGTACTGCAGCTTACTACACCAGAAATTGTATTCTGGACACACGAATTTGATGTATTGTAGCTTACTACGTTAGAACTCGTATTCTGGCATATTAACTCACAAATTGAGTGTACTGCAGCTTACTAGAAGAGAACTCTGTATATCTTGCATTTTACACACTAATGTGGTGTATTGCAGCTTAATGCGTTAGAACTCGCAGTATTCTGGCATATTACTCAGAAATTGGGTGTACTGCAGCTTATTACACCAGAAATTGTATTCTGGACACGAATTTGGTGTAGTAGCTTACTATGTCAGAACTGGCTTAATGCACACGAATTGGGTCTATTGCAGTTTAGTACGCCAAACTCAGTTATTCTGGCATATTACTCACAAATGCATTGTACTGAAGCTTACTACACTAGAATTGAGTGTATACTGGTCTATTACACATGATTTCATTGTAGTGCAGCTTAAAACGTCAGAACACTGGCGTAATACACCCAAATTAAGGTTTCTTGCTGTTTAGTACGTCATATCTCCGTGTATTCTTACATATTACTCCCAAATTGGTTGTACTGCAGCTTACTACACCAGAAATTGTATTCTGGACACACGAATTTGTTGTATTGTAGCTTACTACGTTAGAACTCGTATTCTGCCATATTACTCACAAATTGAGTGTACTGCAGCTTACTAGAACAGAACTCTGTATATCTTGGCATTTTACACACTAATGGGTGTATTGCAGCTTAATGAGTTAGAACTCGTTGCATTCTGGCATATTACTCAGAAATTGAGTGTACTGCAACTTACTTCAACAGAACACATTGTATCCTTGAATTTTACAGACTAATTTGGTGTAGTGCAGCATGAGACGTCAGAACACTGGCGTTTTACACACAAATTAAGGTCTCTTGCTGTTTAGTACGTCATATCTCCGTGTATTCTTGCATATTACTCACAAATTGGATATATTGCAGCTTGCTACACCAGAAATTGTATTCTGGACACACGAATTTGTTGTATTGTAGCTTACTACGTTAGAACTCGTATTCTGGCATATTAACTCACAAATTGAGTGTACTGCAGCTTACTAGAAGAGAACTCTGTATATCTTGCATTTTACACACTAATGTGGTGTATTGCAGCTTAATGCGTTAGAACTCGTATTCTGGCATATTACTCAGAAATTGGGTGTACTGCAGCTTATTACACCAGAAATTGTATTCTGGACACGAATTTGGTGTAGTAGCTTACTATGTCAGAACTGGCTTAATGCACACGAATTGGGTCTATTGCAGTTTAGTACGCCAAACTCAGTTATTCTGGCATATTACTCACAAATGCATTTTACTGAAGCTTACTACACTAGAATTGAGTGTATTCTGGTATATTACACATGATTTCATTGTAGTGCAGCTTAAAACGTCAGAACACTGGCGTTTTACACACAAATTAAGGTCTTGCTGTTTAGTACGTCATATCTCCGTGTATTCTGGTATATTACTCACAAATTGGGTGTACTGCAGCTTATTACACCAGAAATTGTATTCTGGACACGAATTTGGTGTAGTAGCTTACTATGTCAGAACTGGCTTAATGCACACGAATTGGGTCTATTGCAGTTTAGTACGCCAAAACTCAGTTATTCTGGCATATTACTCACAAATGCATTGTACAGAAGCTTACTACACTAGAATTGAGTGTATTCTGGTCTATTACACATGATTTCATTGTAGTGCAGCTTAAAACGTCAGAACACTGGCGTTTTACACACAAATTAAGGTCTCTTGCTGTTTAGTACGTCATATCTCCGTGTATTCTTGCATATTACTCCCAAATTGGGTGTACTGCAGCTTACTACACCAGAAATTGTATTCTGACCACACGAATTTGTTGTATTGTAGCTTACTACATTAGAACTCGTATTCTGGCATATTACTCACAAATTGAGTGTACTGCAGCTTACTAGAACAGAACTCTGTATAACTTGGCATTTTACACACTAATGGGTGTATTGCATCTTAATGCGTTAGAACTCGTTGCATTCTGGCATTTTACTCAGAAATTGAGTGTACTGCAGCTTACTTCAATAGAACACATTGTATCCTTGAATTTTACAGACTAATTTGGTGTAGTTCAGCTTAAGACGTCAGAACACTGGCGTTTTACACACAAATTAAGGTCTCTTGCTGTTTAGTACGTCATATCTCCGTGTATTCTTGCATATTACTCACAAATTGGATATATTGCAGCTTGCTACACCAGAAATTGTATTCTGGACACACGAATTTGTTGTATTGTAGCTTACTACGTTAGAACTCGTATTCTGGCATATTAACTCACAAATTGAGTGTACTGCAGCTTACTAGAAGAGAACTCTGTATATCTTGCATTTTACACACTAATGTGGTGTATTGCAGCTTAATGCGTTAGAACTCGTTGTATTCTGGCATATTACTCAGAAATTGGGTGTACTGCAGCTTATTACACCAGAAATTGTATTCTGGACACGAATTTGGTGTAGTAGCTTACTATGTCAGAACTGGCTTAATGCACACGAATTGGGTCTATTGCAGTTTAGTACGCCAAAATCAGTTATTCTGGCATATTACTCACAAATGCATTTTACTGAAGCTTACTACACTAGAATTGAGTGTATTCTGGTATATTACACATGATTTCATTGTAGTGCAGCTTAAAACGTCAGAACACTGGCGTTTTACACACAAATTAAGGTCTTGCTGTTTAGTACGTCATATCTCCGTGTATTCTGGTATATTACTCACAAATTGGGTGTACTGCAGCTTATTACACCAGAAATTGTATTCTGGACACGAATTTGGTGTAGTAGCTTACTATGTCAGAACTGGCTTAATGCACACGAATTGGGTCTATTGCAGTTTAGTACGCCAAAACTCAGTTATTCTGGCATATTACTCACAAATGCATTGTACAGAAGCTTACTACACTAGAATTGAGTGTATTCTGGTCTATTACACATGATTTCATTGTAGTGCAGCTTAAAACGTCAGAACACTGGCGTTTTACACACAAATTAAGGTCTCTTGCTGTTTAGTACGTCATATCTCCGTGTATTCTTGCATATTACTCCCAAATTGGGTGTACTGCAGCTTACTACACCAGAAATTGTATTCTGACCACACGAATTTGTTGTATTGTAGCTTACTACATTAGAACTCGTATTCTGGCATATTACTCACAAATTGAGTGTACTGCAGCTTACTAGAACAGAACTCTGTATAACTTGGCATTTTACACACTAATGGGTGTATTGCAGCTTAATGCGTTAGAACTCGTTGCATTCTGGCATATTACTCAGAAATTGAGTGTACTGCAGCTTACTTCAACAGAACACATTGTATCCTTGAATTTTACAGACTAATTTGGTGTAGTTCAGCATGAGACGTCAGAACACTGGCGTTTTACACACAAATTAAGGTCTCTTACTATTTAGTAGGTCATATCTCCGTGTATTCTTGCATATTACTCACAAATTGGGTGTACTGCAGCTTACTACACCAGAAATTGTATTCTGGACACACGAATTTGTTGTATTGTATCTTACTACGTTAGAACTCGTATTCTGGCATATTAACTCACAAATTGAGTGTACTGCAGCTTACTAGAACAGAACTCTGTATATCTTGGCATTTTACACACTAATGTGGTGTATTGCAGCTTAATGCGTTAGAACTCGTTGTATTCTGGCATATTACTCAGAAATTGGATGTACTGCAGCTTATTACACCAGAATTTGTATTCTGGACACGAATTTGGTGTAGTAGCTTATGATGTCAGAACTGGCTTAATGCACACGAATTGGGTCTATTGCAGTTTATTACGCCAAAACTCAGTTATTCCGGCATATTACTCACAAATGCATTGTACTGAAGCTTACTACACTAGAATTGAGTGTATACTGGTCTATTACACATGATTTCATTGTAGTGCAGCTTAAAACGTCAGAACACTGGCGTAATACACCCAAATTAAGGTTTCTTGCTGTTTAGTACGTCAATCTCCGTGTATTCTTGCATATTACTCACAAATTGTGTGTACTGCAGCTTACTACACCAGAAATTGTATTCTGGACACACGAATTTGTTGTATTGTAGTTTACTACGTTAGAACTCGTATTCTGGCATATTAACTCACAAATTGAGTGTACTGCAGCTTACTAGAACAGAACTCTGTATATCTTGGCATTTTACACACTAATGGGTGTATTGCAGCTTAATGCGTTAGAAGTTGCATTCTGGCATATTACTCAGAAATTGAGTGTACTGCAGCTTACTTCAACAGAACACATTGTATCCTTGAATTTTACAGACTAATTTGGTGTAGTTCAGCATGAGACGTCAGAACACTGGCGTTTTACACACAAATTAAGGTCTCTTGCTATTTAGTAGGTCATATCTCCGTGTATTCTTGCATATTACTCACAAATTGGGTGTACTGCAGCTTACTACACCAGAAATTGTATTCTGGACACGAATTGTTTGTATTGTAGCTTACTACGTTAGAACTCGTATTCTGGCATATTAACTCACAAATTGAGTGTACTGCAGCTTACTAGAACAGAACTCTGTATATCTTGGCATTTTACACACTAATGTGGTGTATTGCAGCTTAATGCGTTTGAACTCGTTGTATTCTGGCATATTACTCAGAAATTGGGTGTACTGCAGCTTATTACACCAGAATTTGTATTCTGGACACGAATTTGGTGTAGTAGCTTACTATGTCAGAACTGGCTTAATGCACACGAATTGAGTGTACTGCAGCTTACTAGAACAGAACTCTGTATATCTTGGCATTTTACACACTAATGGGTCTATTGCAGTTTAGTACGCCAAAACTCAGTTATTCTGGCATATTACTCACAAATGCATTGTACTGAAGCTTACTACACTAGAATTGAGTGTATACTGGTCTATTACACATGATTTCATTGTAGTGCAGCTTAAAACGTCAGAACACTGGCGTAATACACCCAAATTAAGGTTTCTTGCTGTTTAGTACGTCATATCTCCGTGTATTCTTGCATATTACTCCCAAATTGGGTGTACTGCAGCTTACTACACCAGAAATTGTATTCTGGACACACGAATTTGTTGTATTGTAGCTTACTACGCTAGAACTCGTATTCTGGCATATTACTCACAAATTGAGTGTACTGCAGCTTACTAGAACAGAACTCTGTATATCTTGGCATTTTACACACTAATGGGTGTATTGCAGCTTAATGCGTTAGAACTCGTTTCTTTCTGGCATTTTACTCAGAAATTGAGTGTACTGCAGCTTACTTCAATAGAACACATTGTATCCTTGAATTTTACAGACTAATTTGGTGTAGTTCAGCTTAAGACGTCAGAACACTGGCGTTTTACACACAAATTAAGGTCTCTTGCTGTTTAGTACGTCAATCTCCGTGTATTCTTGCATATTACTCACAAATTGGGTGTACTGCAGCTTATTACACCAGAAATTGTATTCTGGACACGAATTTGGTGTAGTAGCTTACTATGTCAGAACTGGCTTAATGCACACGAATTGGGTCTATTGCAGTTTAGTACGCCAAAACTCAGTTATTCTGGCATATTACTCACAAATGCATTGTACAGAAGCTTACTACACTAGAATTGAGTGTATTCTGGTCTATTACATGATTTCATTGTAGTGCAGCTTAAAACGTCTGAACACTGGCGTTTTACACACTAATGGGTGTATTGCATCTTAATGCGTTAGAACTCGTTGCATTCTGGCATTTTACTCAGAAATTGAGTGTACTGCAGCTTACTTCAATAGAACACATTGTATCCTTGAATTTTACAGACTAATTTGGTGTAGTTCAGCTTAAGACGTCAGAACACTGGCGTTTTACACACAAATTAAGGTCTCTTGCTGTTTAGTACGTCAATCTCCGTGTATTCTTGCATATTACTCACAAATTGTGTGTACCGCAGCTTACTACACCAGAAATTGTATTCTGGACACACGAATTTGTTGTATTGTAGCTTACTACGTTAGAACTCGTATTCTGGCATATTAACTCACAAATTGAGTGTACTGCAGCTTACTAGAAGAGAACTCTGTATATCTTGCATTTTACACACTAATGTGGTGTATTGCAGCTTAATGCGTTTGAACTCGTTGTATTCTGGCATATTACTCAGAAATTGGGTGTACTGCAGCTTATTACACCAGAAATTGTATTCTGGACACGAATTTGGTGTAGTAGCTTACTATGTCAGAACTGGCTTAATGCACACGAATTGGGTCTATTGCAGTTTAGTACGCCACACTCAGTTATTCTGGCATATTACTCACAAATGCATTGTACTGAAGCTTACTACACTAGAATTGAGTGTATACTGGTCTATTACACATGATTTCATTGTAGTGCAGCTTAAAACGTCAGAACACTGGCGTAATACACCCAAATTAAGGTTTCTTGCTGTTTGGTACGTCATATCTCCGTGTATTCTTACATATTACTCCCAAATTGGGTGTACTGCAGCTTACTACACCAGAAATTGTATTCTGGACACACGAATTTGTTGTATTGTAGCTTACTACGTTAGAACTCGTATTCTGGCATATTACTCACAAATTGAGTGTACTGCAGCTTACTAGAACAGAACTCTGTATATCTTGGCATTTTACACACTAATGGGTGTATTGCAGCTTAATGCGTTAGAACTCGTTGCATTCTGGCATATTACTCAGAAATTGAGTGTACTGCAGCTTACTTCAACAGAACACATTGTATCCTTGAATTTTACAGACTAATTTGGTGTAGTTCAGCATGAGACGTCAGAACACTTGCGTTTTATACACAAATTAAGGTCTTGCTGTTTAGTACGTCAATCTCCGTGTATTCTTGCATATTACTCACAAATTGGGTGTACTGCAGCTTACTACACCAGAAATTGTATTCTGGACACACGAATTTGTTGTATTGTAGCTTACTACGTTAGAACTCGTATTCTGACATATTAACTCACAAATTGAGTGTACTGCAGCTTACTAGAACAGAACTCTGTATATCTTGGCATTTTACACACTAATGGGTGTATTGCAGCTTAATGCGTTAGAACTCGTTGCATTCTGGCATATTACTCAGAAATTGAGTGTACTGCAGCTTACTTCAACAGAACACATTGTATCCTTGAATTTTACAGACTAATTTGGTGTAGTTCAGCATGAGACGTCAGAACACTGGCGTTTTACACACAAATTAAGATCTCTTGCTATTTAGTAGGTCATATCTCCGTGTATTCTTGCATATTACTCACAAATTGGGTGTACTGCAGCTTACTACACCAGAAATTGTATTCTGGACACACGAATTTGTTGTATTGTATCTTACTACGTTAGAACTCGTATTCTGGCATATTAACTCACAAATTGAGTGTACTGCAGCTTACTAGAACAGAACTCTGTATATCTTGGCATTTTACACACTAATGTGGTGTATTGCAGCTTAATGCGTTTGAACTCGTTGTATTCTGGCATATTACTCAGAAATTGGGTGTACTGCAGCTTATTACACCAGAAATTGTATTCTGGACACGAATTTGGTGTAGTAGCTTACTATGTCAGAACTGGCTTAATGCACACGAGTTGGGTCTATTGCAGTTTAGTACGCCAAACTCAGTTATTCTGGCATATTACTCACAAATGCATTTTACTGAAGCTTACTACACTAGAATTGAGTGTATTCTGGTATATTACACATGATTTCATTGTAGTGCAGCTTAAAACGTCAGAACACTGGCGTTTTACACACAAATTAAGGTCTTGCTGTTTAGTACGTCATATCTCCGTGTAATCTGGTATATTACTCACAAATTGGGTGTACTGCAGCTTATTACACCAGAAATTGTATTCTGGACACGAATTTGGTGTAGTAGCTTACTATGTCAGAACTGGCTTAATGCACACGAATTGGGTCTATTGCAGTTTAGTACGCCAAAACTCAGTTATTCTGGCATATTACTCACAAATGCATTGTACAGAAGCTTACTACACTAGAATTGAGTGTATTCTGGTCTATTACACATGATTTCATTGTAGTGCAGCTTAAAACGTCAGAACACTGGCGTTTTACACACAAATTAAGGTCTCTTGCTGTTTAGTACGTCATATCTCCGTGTATTCTTGCATATTACTCCCAAATTGGGTGTACTGCAGCTTACTACACCAGAAATTGTATTCTGACCACACGAATTTGTTGTATTGTAGCTTACTACATTAGAACTCGTATTCTGGCATATTACTCACAAATTGAGTGTACTGCAGCTTACTAGAACAGAACTCTGTATAACTTGGCATTTTACACACTAATGGGTGTATTGCATCTTAATGCGTTAGAACTCGTTGCATTCTGGCATTTTACTCAGAAATTGAGTGTACTGCAGCTTACTTCAATAGAACACATTGTATCCTTGAATTTTACAGACTAATTTGGTGTAGTTCAGCTTAAGACGTCAGAACACTGGCGTTTTACACACAAATTAAGGTCTCTTGCTGTTTAGTACGTCATATCTCCGTGTATTCTTGCATATTACTCACAAATTGGATATATTGCAGCTTGCTACACCAGAAATTGTATTCTGGACACACGAATTTGTTGTATTGTAGCTTACTACGTTAGAACTCGTATTCTGGCATATTAACTCACAAATTGAGTGTACTGCAGCTTACTAGAAGAGAACTCTGTATATCTTGCATTTTACACACTAATGTGGTGTATTGCAGCTTAATGCGTTTGAACTCGTTGTATTCTGGCATATTACTCAGAAATTGGGTGTACTGCAGCTTATTACACCAGAAATTGTATTCTGGACACGAATTTGGTGTAGTAGCTTACTATGTCAGAACTGGCTTAATGCACACGAATTGGGTCTATTGCAGTTTAGTACGCCACACTCAGTTATTCTGGCATATTACTCACAAATGCATTGTACTGAAGCTTACTACACTAGAATTGAGTGTATACTGGTCTATTACACATGATTTCATTGTAGTGCAGCTTAAAACGTCAGAACACTGGCGTAATACACCCAAATTAAGGTTTCTTGCTGTTTGGTACGTCATATCTCCGTGTATTCTTACATATTACTCCCAAATTGGGTGTACTGCAGCTTACTACACCAGAAATTGTATTCTGGACACACGAATTTGTTGTATTGTAGCTTACTACGTTAGAACTCGTATTCTGGCATATTACTCACAAATTGAGTGTACTGCAGCTTACTAGAACAGAACTCTGTATATCTTGGCATTTTACACACTAATGGGTGTATTGCAGCTTAATGCGTTAGAACTCGTTGCATTCTGGCATATTACTCAGAAATTGAGTGTACTGCAGCTTACTTCAACAGAACACATTGTATCCTTGAATTTTACAGACTAATTTGGTGTAGTTCAGCATGAGACGTCAGAACACTGGCGTTTTATACACAAATTAAGGTCTTGCTGTTTAGTACGTCAATCTCCGTGTATTCTTGCATATTACTCACAAATTGGGTGTACTGCAGCTTACTACACCAGAAATTGTATTCTGGACACACGAATTTGTTGTATTGTAGCTTACTACGTTAGAACTCGTATTCTGGCATATTAACTCACAAATTGAGTGTACTGCAGCTTACTAGAACAGAACTCTGTATATCTTGGCATTTTACACACTAATGGGTGTATTGCAGCTTAATGCGTTAGAACTCGTTGCATTCTGGCATATTACTCAGAAATTGAGTGTACTGCAGCTTACTTCAACAAAACACATTGTATCCTTGAATTTTACAGACTAATTTGGTGTAGTTCAGCATGAGACGTCAGAACACTGGCGTTTTACACACAAATTAAGATCTCTTGCTATTTAGTAGGTCATATCTCCGTGTATTCTTGCATATTACTCACAAATTGGGTGTACTGCAGCTTACTACACCAGAAATTGTATTCTGGACACACGAATTTGTTGTATTGTATCTTACTACGTTAGAACTCGTATTCTGGCATATTAACTCACAAATTGAGTGTACTGCAGCTTACTAGAACAGAACTCTGTATATCTTGGCATTTTACACACTAATGTGGTGTATTGCAGCTTAATGCGTTTGAACTCGTTGTATTCTGGCATATTACTCAGAAATTGGGTGTACTGCAGCTTATTACACCAGAAATTGTATTCTGGACACGAATTTGGTGTAGTAGCTTACTATGTCAGAACTGGCTTAATGCACACGAATTGGGTCTATTGCAGTTTAGTACGCCAAACTCAGTTATTCTGGCATATTACTCACAAATGCATTTTACTGAAGCTTACTACACTAGAATTGAGTGTATTCTGGTATATTACACATGATTTCATTGTAGTGCAGCTTAAAACGTCAGAACACTGGCGTTTTACACACAAATTAAGGTCTTGCTGTTTAGTACGTCATATCTCCGTGTATTCTGGTATATTACTCACAAATTGGGTGTACTGCAGCTTATTACACCAGAAATTGTATTCTGGACACGAATTTGGTGTAGTAGCTTACTATGTCAGAACTGGCTTAATGCACACGAATTGGGTCTATTGCAGTTTAGTACGCCAAAACTCAGTTATTCTGGCATATTACTCACAAATGCATTGTACAGAAGCTTACTACACTAGAATTGAGTGTATTCTGGTCTATTACACATGATTTCATTGTAGTGCAGCTTAAAACGTCAGAACACTGGCGTTTTACACACAAATTAAGGTCTCTTGCTGTTTAGTACGTCATATCTCCGTGTATTCTTACATATTACTCCCAAATTGGGTGTACTGCAGCTTACTACACCAGAAATTGTATTCTGACCACACGAATTTGTTGTATTGTAGCTTACTACATTAGAACTCGTATTCTGGCATATTACTCACAAATTGAGTGTACTGCAGCTTACTAGAACAGAACTCTGTATAACTTGGCATTTTACACACTAATGGGTGTATTGCATCTTAATGCGTTAGAACTCGTTGCATTCTGGCATTTTACTCAGAAATTGAGTGTACTGCAGCTTACTTCAATAGAACACATTGTATCCTTGAATTTTACAGACTAATTTGGTGTAGTTCAGCTTAAGACGTCAGAACACTGGCGTTTTACACACAAATTAAGGTCTCTTGCTGTTTAGTACGTCATATCTCCGTGTATTCTTGCATATTACTCACAAATTGGATATATTGCAGCTTGCTACACCAGAAATTGTATTCTGGACACACGAATTTGTTGTATTGTAGCTTACTACGTTAGAACTCGTATTCTGGCATATTAACTCACAAATTGAGTGTACTGCAGCTTACTAGAAGAGAACTCTGTATATCTTGCATTTTACACACTAATGTGGTGTATTGCAGCTTAATGCGTTAGAACTCGTTGTATTCTGGCATATTACTCAGAAATTGGGTGTACTGCAGCTTATTACACCAGAAATTGTATTCTGGACACGAATTTGGTGTAGTAGCTTACTATGTCAGAACTGGCTTAATGCACACGAATTGGGTCTATTGCAGTTTAGTACGCCAAAATCAGTTATTCTGGCATATTACTCACAAATGCATTTTACTGAAGCTTACTACACTAGAATTGAGTGTATTCTGGTATATTACACATGATTTCATTGTAGTGCAGCTTAAAACGTCAGAACACTGGCGTTTTACACACAAATTAAGGTCTTGCTGTTTAGTACGTCATATCTCCGTGTATTCTGGTATATTACTCACAAATTGGGTGTACTGCAGCTTATTACACCAGAAATTGTATTCTGGACACGAATTTGGTGTAGTAGCTTACTATGTCAGAACTGGCTTAATGCACACGAATTGGGTCTATTGCAGTTTAGTACGCCAAAACTCAGTTATTCTGGCATATTACTCACAAATGCATTGTACAGAAGCTTACTACACTAGAATTGAGTGTATTCTGGTCTATTACACATGATTTCATTGTAGTGCAGCTTAAAACGTCAGAACACTGGCGTTTTACACACAAATTAAGGTCTCTTGCTGTTTAGTACGTCATATCTCCGTGTATTCTTGCATATTACTCCCAAATTGGGTGTACTGCAGCTTACTACACCAGAAATTGTATTCTGACCACACGAATTTGTTGTATTGTAGCTTACTACATTAGAACTCGTATTCTGGCATATTACTCACAAATTGAGTGTACTGCAGCTTACTAGAACAGAACTCTGTATAACTTGGCATTTTACAAACTAATGGGTGTATTGCAACTTAATGCGTTAGAACTCGTTGCATTCTGGCATATTACTCAGAAATTGAGTGTACTGCAGCTTACTTCAACAGAACACATTGTATCCTTGAATTTTACAGACTAATTTGGTGTAGTTCAGCATGAGACGTCAGAACACTGGCGTTTTACACACAAATTAAGGTCTCTTGCTATTTAGTAGGTCATATCTCCGTGTATTCTTGCATATTACTCACAAATTGGGTGTACTGCAGCTTACTACACCAGAAATTGTATTCTGGACACACGAATTTGTTGTATTGTATCTTACTACGTTAGAACTCGTATTCTGGCATATTAACTCACAAATTGAGTGTACTGCAGCTTACTAGAACAGAACTCTGTATATCTTGGCATTTTACACACTAATGTGGTGTATTGCAGCTTAATGCGTTAGAACTCGTTGTATTCTGGCATATTACTCAGAAATTGGATGTACTGCAGCTTATTACACCAGAATTTGTATTCTGGACACGAATTTGGTGTAGTAGCTTATGATGTCAGAACTGGCTTAATGCACACGAATTGGGTCTATTGCAGTTTATTACGCCAAAACTCAGTTATTCCGGCATATTACTCACAAATGCATTGTACTGAAGCTTACTACACTAGAATTGAGTGTATACTGGTCTATTACACATGATTTCATTGTAGTGCAGCTTAAAACGTCAGAACACTGGCGTAATACACCCAAATTAAGGTTTCTTGCTGTTTAGTACGTCAATCTCCGTGTATTCTTGCATATTACTCACAAATTGTGTGTACTGCAGCTTACTACACCAGAAATTGTATTCTGGACACACGAATTTGTTGTATTGTAGTTTACTACGTTAGAACTCGTATTCTGGCATATTAACTCACAAATTGAGTGTACTGCAGCTTACTAGAACAGAACTCTGTATATCTTGGCATTTTACACACTAATGGGTGTATTGCAGCTTAATGCGTTAGAAGTTGCATTCTGGCATATTACTCAGAAATTGAGTGTACTGCAGCTTACTTCAACAGAACACATTGTATCCTTGAATTTTACAGACTAATTTGGTGTAGTTCAGCATGAGACGTCAGAACACTGGCGTTTTACACACAAATTAAGGTCTCTTGCTATTTAGTAGGTCATATCTCCGTGTATTCTTGCATATTACTCACAAATTGGGTGTACTGCAGCTTACTACACCAGAAATTGTATTCTGGACACGAATTTGTTGTATTGTAGCTTACTACGTTAGAACTCGTATTCTGGCATATTAACTCACAAATTGAGTGTACTGCAGCTTACTAGAACAGAACTCTGTATATCTTGGCATTTTACACACTAATGTGGTGTATTGCAGCTTAATGCGTTTGAACTCGTTGTATTCTGGCATATTACTCAGAAATTGGGTGTACTGCAGCTTATTACACCAGAATTTGTATTCTGGACACGAATTTGGTGTAGTAGCTTACTATGTCAGAACTGGCTTAATGCACACGAATTGAGTGTACTGCAGCTTACTAGAACAGAACTCTGTATATCTTGGCATTTTACACACTAATGGGTCTATTGCAGTTTAGTACGCCAAAACTCAGTTATTCTGGCATATTACTCACAAATGCATTGTACTGAAGCTTACTACACTAGAATTGAGTGTATACTGGTCTATTACACATGATTTCATTGTAGTGCAGCTTAAAACGTCAGAACACTGGCGTAATACACCCAAATTAAGGTTTCTTGCTGTTTAGTACGTCATATCTCCGTGTATTCTTGCATATTACTCCCAAATTGGGTGTACTGCAGCTTACTACACCAGAAATTGTATTCTGGACACACGAATTTGTTGTATTGTAGCTTACTACGCTAGAACTCGTATTCTGGCATATTACTCACAAATTGAGTGTACTGCAGCTTACTAGAACAGAACTCTGTATATCTTGGCATTTTACACACTAATGGGTGTATTGCAGCTTAATGCGTTAGAACTCGTTTCTTTCTGGCATTTTACTCAGAAATTGAGTGTACTGCAGCTTACTTCAATAGAACACATTGTATCCTTGAATTTTACAGACTAATTTGGTGTAGTTCAGCTTAAGACGTCAGAACACTGGCGTTTTACACACAAATTAAGGTCTCTTGCTGTTTAGTACGTCAATCTCCGTGTATTCTTGCATATTACTCACAAATTGGGTGTACTGCAGCTTATTACACCAGAAATTGTATTCTGGACACGAATTTGGTGTAGTAGCTTACTATGTCAGAACTGGCTTAATGCACACGAATTGGGTCTATTGCAGTTTAGTACGCCAAAACTCAGTTATTCTGGCATATTACTCACAAATGCATTGTACAGAAGCTTACTACACTAGAATTGAGTGTATTCTGGTCTATTACATGATTTCATTGTAGTGCAGCTTAAAACGTCTGAACACTGGCGTTTTACACACTAATGGATGTATTGCATCTTAATGCGTTAGAACTCGTTGCATTCTGGCATTTTACTCAGAAATTGAGTGTACTGCAGCTTACTTCAATAGAACACATTGTATCCTTGAATTTTACAGACTAATTTGGTGTAGTTCAGCTTAAGACGTCAGAACACTGGCGTTTTACACACAAATTAAGGTCTCTTGCTGTTTAGTACGTCAATCTCCGTGTATTCTTGCATATTACTCACAAATTGTGTGTACCGCAGCTTACTACACCAGAAATTGTATTCTGGACACACGAATTTGTTGTATTGTAGCTTACTACGTTAGAACTCGTATTCTGGCATATTAACTCACAAATTGAGTGTACTGTAGCTTACTAGAAGAGAACTCTGTATATCTTGCATTTTACACACTAATGTGGTGTATTGCAGCTTAATGCGTTTGAACTCGTTGTATTCTGGCATATTACTCAGAAATTGGGTGTACTGCAGCTTATTACACCAGAAATTGTATTCTGGACACGAATTTGGTGTAGTAGCTTACTATGTCAGAACTGGCTTAATGCACACGAATTGGGTCTATTGCAGTTTAGTACGCCACACTCAGTTATTCTGGCATATTACTCACAAATGCATTGTACTGAAGCTTACTACACTAGAATTGAGTGTATACTGGTCTATTACACATGATTTCATTGTAGTGCAGCTTAAAACGTCAGAACACTGGCGTAATACACCCAAATTAAGGTTTCTTGCTGTTTGGTACGTCATATCTCCGTGTATTCTTACATATTACTCCCAAATTGGGTGTACTGCAGCTTACTACACCAGAAATTGTATTCTGGACACACGAATTTGTTGTATTGTAGCTTACTACGTTAGAACTCGTATTCTGGCATATTACTCACAAATTGAGTGTACTGCAGCTTACTAGAACAGAACTCTGTATATCTTGGCATTTTACACACTAATGGGTGTATTGCAGCTTAATGCGTTAGAACTCGTTGCATTCTGGCATATTACTCAGAAATTGAGTGTACTGCAGCTTACTTCAACAGAACACATTGTATCCTTGAATTTTACAGACTAATTTGGTGTAGTTCAGCATGAGACGTCAGAACACTGGCGTTTTATACACAAATTAAGGTCTTGCTGTTTAGTACGTCAATCTCCGTGTATTCTTGCATATTACTCACAAATTGGGTGTACTGCAGCTTACTACACCAGAAATTGTATTCTGGACACACGAATTTGTTGTATTGTAGCTTACTACGTTAGAACTCGTATTCTGGCATATTAACTCACAAATTGAGTGTACTGCAGCTTACTAGAACAGAACTCTGTATATCTTGGCATTTTACACACTAATGGGTGTATTGCAGCTTAATGCGTTAGAACTCGTTGCATTCTGGCATATTACTCAGAAATTGAGTGTACTGCAGCTTACTTCAACAGAACACATTGTATCCTTGAATTTTACAGACTAATTTGGTGTAGTTCAGCATGAGACGTCAGAACACTGG
Source organism: Meghimatium bilineatum (assembly GCA_034231615.1). Lineage (NCBI taxonomy): Eukaryota > Metazoa > Mollusca > Gastropoda > Stylommatophora > Philomycidae > Meghimatium > Meghimatium bilineatum. Next base: position 31,756,538 of record CM067307.1, read on the forward strand.
CGTTTTACACACAAATTAAGATCTCTTGCTATTTAGTAGGTCATATCTCCGTGTATTCTTGCATATTACTCACAAATTGGGTGTACTGCAGCTTACTACACCAGAAATTGTATTCTGGACACACGAATTTGTTGTATTGTATCTTACTACGTTAGAACTCGTATTCTGGCATATTAACTCACAAATTGAGTGTACTGCAGCTTACTAGAACAGAACTCTGTATATCTTGGCATTTTACACACTAATGTGGTGTATTGCAGCTTAATGCGTTTGAACTCGTTTTATTCTGGCATATTACTCAGAAATTGGGTGTACTGCAGCTTATTACACCAGAATTTGTATTCTGGACACGAATGTGGTGTAGTAGCTTACTATGTCAGAACTGGCTTAATGCACACGAATTGGGTCTATTGCAGTTTAGTACGCCAAAACTCAGTTATTCTGGCATATTACTCACAAATGCATTGTACTGAAGCTTACTACACTAGAATTGAGTGTATTCTGGTCTATTACACATGATTTCATTGTAGTGCAGCTTAAAACGTCAGAACACTGGCGTTTTACACACAAATTAAGGTCTCTTGCTGTTTAGTACGTCATATCTCCGTGTATTCTTGCATATTACTCACAAATTGGATATATTGCAGCTTGCTACACCAGAAATTGTATTCTGGACACACGAATTTGTTGTATTGTAGCTTACTACAGAACTCGTATTCTGGCATATTAACTCACAAATTGAGAACTGCAGCTTACTAGAACAGAACTCTGTATATCTTGGCATTTTACACACTAATGTGGTGTATTGCAGCTTAATGCGTTAGAACTCGTTGTATTCTGGCATATTACTCAGAAATTGGATGTACTGCAGCTTATTACACCAGAATTTGTATTCTGGACACGAATTTGGTGTAGTAGCTTATGATGTCAGAACTGGCTTAATGCACACGAATTGGGTCTATTGCAGTTTAGTACGCCAAAACTCAGTTATTCTGGCATATTACTCACAAATGCATTGTACTGAAGCTTACTACACTAGAATTGAGTGTATACTGGTCTATTACACATGATTTCATTGTAGTGCAGCTTAAAACGTCAGAACACTGGCGTAATACACCCAAATTAAGGTTTCTTGCTGTTTAGTACGTCAATCTCCGTGTATTCTTGCATATTACTCACAAATTGTGTGTACTGCAGCTTACTACACCAGAAATTGTATTCTGGACACACGAATTTGTTGTATTGTAGCTTACTACGTTAGAACTCGTATTCTGGCATATTAACTCACAAATTGAGTGTACTGCAGCTTACTAGAACAGAACTCTGTATATCTTGGCATTTTACACACTAATGGGTGTATTGCAGCTTAATGCGTTAGAAGTTGCATTCTGGCATATTACTCAGAAATTGAGTGTACTGCAGCTTACTTCAACAGAACACATTGTATCCTTGAATTTTACAGACTAATTTGGTGTAGTTCAGCATGAGACGTCAGAACTCTGGCGTTTTACACACAAATTAAGGTCTCTTGCTATTTAGTAGGTCATATCTCCGTGTATTCTTGCATATTACTCACAAATTGGGTGTACTGCAGCTTACTACACCAGAAATTGTATTCTGGACACGAATTTGTTGTATTGTAGCTTACTACGTTAGAACTCGTATTCTGGCATATTAACTCACAAATTGAGTGTACTGCAGCTTACTAGAACAGAACTCTGTATATCTTGGCATTTTACACACTAATGTGGTGTATTGCAGCTTAATGCGTTTGAACTCGTTGTATTCTGGCATATTACTCAGAAATTGGGTGTACTGCAGCTTATTACACCAGAATTTGTATTCTGGACACGAATTTGGTGTAGTAGCTTACTATGTCAGAACTGGCTTAATGCACACGAATTGGGTCTATTGCAGTTTAGTACGCCAAAACTCAGTTATTCTGGCATATTACTCACAAATGCATTGTACTGAAGCTTACTACACTAGAATTGAGTGTATACTGGTCTATTACACATGATTTCATTGTAGTGCAGCTTAAAACGTCAGAACACTGGCGTAATACACCCAAATTAAGGTTTCTTGCTGTTTAGTACGTCATATCTCCGTGTATTCTTGCATATTACTCCCAAATTGGGTGTACTGCAGCTTACTACACCAGAAATTGTATTCTGGACACACGAATTTGTTGTATTGTAGCTTACTACGCTAGAACTCGTATTCTGGCATATTACTCACAAATTGAGTGTACTGCAGCTTACTAGAACAGAACTCTGTATATCTTGGCATTTTACACACTAATGGGTGTATTGCAGCTTAATGCGTTAGAACTCGTTTCTTTCTGGCATTTTACTCAGAAATTGAGTGTACTGCAGCTTACTTCAATAGAACACATTGTATCCTTGAATTTTACAGACTAATTTGGTGTAGTTCAGCTTAAGACGTCAGAACACTGGCGTTTTACACACAAATTAAGGTCTATTGCTGTTTAGTACGTCAATCTCCGTGTATTCTTGCATATTACTCACAAATTGGGTGTACTGCAGCTTATTACACCAGAAATTGTATTCTGGACACGAATTTGGTGTAGTAGCTTACTATGTCAGAACTGGCTTAATGCACACGAATTGGGTCTATTGCAGTTTAGTACGCCAAAACTCAGTTATTCTGGCATATTACTCACAAATGCATTGTACAGAAGCTTACTACACTAGAATTGAGTGTATTCTGGTCTATTACACATGATTTCATTGTAGTGCAGCTTAAAACGTCAGAACACTGGCGTTTTACACACAAATTAAGGTCTCTTGCTGTTTAGTACGTCATATCTCCGTGTATTCTTGCATATTACTCCCAAATTGGGTGTACTGCAGCTTACTACACCAGAAATTGTATTCTGACCACACGAATTTGTTGTATTGTAGCTTACTACATTAGAACTCGTATTCTGGCATATTACTCACAAATTGAGTGTACTGCAGCTTACTAGAACAGAACTCTGTATAACTTGGCATTTTACAAACTAATGGGTGTATTGCAGCTTAATGCGTTAGAACTCGTTGCATTCTGGCATATTACTCAGAAATTGAGTGTACTGCAGCTTACTTCAACAGAACACATTGTATCCTTGAATTTTACAGACTAATTTGGTGTAGTTCAGCATGAGACGTCAGAACACTGGCGTTTTACACACAAATTAAGGTCTCTTGCTATTTAGTAGGTCATATCTCCGTGTATTCTTGCATATTACTCACAAATTGGGTGTACTGCAGCTTACTACACCAGAAATTGTATTCTGGACACACGAATTTGTTGTATTGTATCTTACTACGTTAGAACTCGTATTCTGGCATATTAACTCACAAATTGAGTGTACTGCAGCTTACTAGAACAGAACTCTGTATATCTTGGCATTTTACACACTAATGTGGTGTATTGCAGCTTAATGCGTTAGAACTCGTTGTATTCTGGCATATTACTCAGAAATTGGATGTACTGCAGCTTATTACACCAGAATTTGTATTCTGGACACGAATTTGGTGTAGTAGCTTATGATGTCAGAACTGGCTTAATGCACACGAATTGGGTCTATTGCAGTTTATTACGCCAAAACTCAGTTATTCCGGCATATTACTCACAAATGCATTGTACTGAAGCTTACTACACTAGAATTGAGTGTATACTGGTCTATTACACATGATTTCATTGTAGTGCAGCTTAAAACGTCAGAACACTGGCGTAATACACCCAAATTAAGGTTTCTTGCTGTTTAGTACGTCAATCTCCGTGTATTCTTGCATATTACTCACAAATTGTGTGTACTGCAGCTTACTACACCAGAAATTGTATTCTGGACACACGAATTTGTTGTATTGTAGTTTACTACGTTAGAACTCGTATTCTGGCATATTAACTCACAAATTGAGTGTACTGCAGCTTACTAGAACAGAACTCTGTATATCTTGGCATTTTACACACTAATGGGTGTATTGCAGCTTAATGCGTTAGAAGTTGCATTCTGGCATATTACTCAGAAATTGAGTGTACTGCAGCTTACTTCAACAGAACACATTGTATCCTTGAATTTTACAGACTAATTTGGTGTAGTTCAGCATGAGACGTCAGAACACTGGCGTTTTACACACAAATTAAGGTCTCTTGCTATTTAGTAGGTCATATCTCCGTGTATTCTTGCATATTACTCACAAATTGGGTGTACTGCAGCTTACTACACCAGAAATTGTATTCTGGACACGAATTTGTTGTATTGTAGCTTACTACGTTAGAACTCGTATTCTGGCATATTAACTCACAAATTGAGTGTACTGCAGCTTACTAGAACAGAACTCTGTATATCTTGGCATTTTACACACTAATGTGGTGTATTGCAGCTTAATGCGTTTGAACTCGTTGTATTCTGGCATATTACTCAGAAATTGGGTGTACTGCAGCTTATTACACCAGAATTTGTATTCTGGACACGAATTTGGTGTAGTAGCTTACTATGTCAGAACTGGCTTAATGCACACGAATTGAGTGTACTGCAGCTTACTAGAACAGAACTCTGTATATCTTGGCATTTTACACACTAATGGGTCTATTGCAGTTTAGTACGCCAAAACTCAGTTATTCTGGCATATTACTCACAAATGCATTGTACTGAAGCTTACTACACTAGAATTGAGTGTATACTGGTCTATTACACATGATTTCATTGTAGTGCAGCTTAAAACGTCAGAACACTGGCGTAATACACCCAAATTAAGGTTTCTTGCTGTTTAGTACGTCATATCTCCGTGTATTCTTGCATATTACTCCCAAATTGGGTGTACTGCAGCTTACTACACCAGAAATTGTATTCTGGACACACGAATTTGTTGTATTGTAGCTTACTACGCTAGAACTCGTATTCTGGCATATTACTCACAAATTGAGTGTACTGCAGCTTACTAGAACAGAACTCTGTATATCTTGGCATTTTACACACTAATGGGTGTATTGCAGCTTAATGCGTTAGAACTCGTTTCTTTCTGGCATTTTACTCAGAAATTGAGTGTACTGCAGCTTACTTCAATAGAACACATTGTATCCTTGAATTTTACAGACTAATTTGGTGTAGTTCAGCTTAAGACGTCAGAACACTGGCGTTTTACACACAAATTAAGGTCTCTTGCTGTTTAGTACGTCAATCTCCGTGTATTCTTGCATATTACTCACAAATTGGGTGTACTGCAGCTTATTACACCAGAAATTGTATTCTGGACACGAATTTGGTGTAGTAGCTTACTATGTCAGAACTGGCTTAATGCACACGAATTGGGTCTATTGCAGTTTAGTACGCCAAAACTCAGTTATTCTGGCATATTACTCACAAATGCATTGTACAGAAGCTTACTACACTAGAATTGAGTGTATTCTGGTCTATTACATGATTTCATTGTAGTGCAGCTTAAAACGTCTGAACACTGGCGTTTTACACACTAATGGATGTATTGCATCTTAATGCGTTAGAACTCGTTGCATTCTGGCATTTTACTCAGAAATTGAGTGTACTGCAGCTTACTTCAATAGAACACATTGTATCCTTGAATTTTACAGACTAATTTGGTGTAGTTCAGCTTAAGACGTCAGAACACTGGCGTTTTACACACAAATTAAGGTCTCTTGCTGTTTAGTACGTCAATCTCCGTGTATTCTTGCATATTACTCACAAATTGTGTGTACCGCAGCTTACTACACCAGAAATTGTATTCTGGACACACGAATTTGTTGTATTGTAGCTTACTACGTTAGAACTCGTATTCTGGCATATTAACTCACAAATTGAGTGTACTGCAGCTTACTAGAAGAGAACTCTGTATATCTTGCATTTTACACACTAATGTGGTGTATTGCAGCTTAATGCGTTTGAACTCGTTGTATTCTGGCATATTACTCAGAAATTGGGTGTACTGCAGCTTATTACACCAGAAATTGTATTCTGGACACGAATTTGGTGTAGTAGCTTACTATGTCAGAACTGGCTTAATGCACACGAATTGGGTCTATTGCAGTTTAGTACGCCACACTCAGTTATTCTGGCATATTACTCACAAATGCATTGTACTGAAGCTTACTACACTAGAATTGAGTGTATACTGGTCTATTACACATGATTTCATTGTAGTGCAGCTTAAAACGTCAGAACACTGGCGTAATACACCCAAATTAAGGTTTCTTGCTGTTTGGTACGTCATATCTCCGTGTATTCTTACATATTACTCCCAAATTGGGTGTACTGCAGCTTACTACACCAGAAATTGTATTCTGGACACACGAATTTGTTGTATTGTAGCTTACTACGTTAGAACTCGTATTCTGGCATATTACTCACAAATTGAGTGTACTGCAGCTTACTAGAACAGAACTCTGTATATCTTGGCATTTTACACACTAATGGGTGTATTGCAGCTTAATGCGTTAGAACTCGTTGCATTCTGGCATATTACTCAGAAATTGAGTGTACTGCAGCTTACTTCAACAGAACACATTGTATCCTTGAATTTTACAGACTAATTTGGTGTAGTTCAGCATGAGACGTCAGAACACTGGCGTTTTATACACAAATTAAGGTCTTGCTGTTTAGTACGTCAATCTCCGTGTATTCTTGCATATTACTCACAAATTGGGTGTACTGCAGCTTACTACACCAGAAATTGTATTCTGGACACACGAATTTGTTGTATTGTAGCTTACTACGTTAGAACTCGTATTCTGGCATATTAACTCACAAATTGAGTGTACTGCAGCTTACTAGAACAGAACTCTGTATATCTTGGCATTTTACACACTAATGGGTGTATTGCAGCTTAATGCGTTAGAACTCGTTGCATTCTGGCATATTACTCAGAAATTGAGTGTACTGCAGCTTACTTCAACAGAACACATTGTATCCTTGAATTTTACAGACTAATTTGGTGTAGTTCAGCATGAGACGTCAGAACACTGGCGTTTTACACACAAATTAAGATCTCTTGCTATTTAGTAGGTCATATCTCCGTGTATTCTTGCATATTACTCACAAATTGGGTGTACTGCAGCTTACTACACCAGAAATTGTATTCTGGACACACGAATTTGTTGTATTGTATCTTACTACGTTAGAACTCGTATTCTGGCATATTAACTCACAAATTGAGTGTACTGCAGCTTACTAGAACAGAACTCTGTATATCTTGGCATTTTACACACTAATGTGGTGTATTGCAGCTTAATGCGTTTGAACTCGTTTTATTCTGGCATATTACTCAGAAATTGGGTGTACTGCAGCTTATTACACCAGAATTTGTATTCTGGACACGAATGTGGTGTAGTAGCTTACTATGTCAGAACTGGCTTAATGCACACGAATTGGGTCTATTGCAGTTTAGTACGCCAAAACTCAGTTATTCTGGCATATTACTCACAAATGCATTGTACTGAAGCTTACTACACTAGAATTGAGTGTATTCTGGTCTATTACACATGATTTCATTGTAGTGCAGCTTAAAACGTCAGAACACTGGCGTTTTACACACAAATTAAGGTCTCTTGCTGTTTAGTACGTCATATCTCCGTGTATTCTTGCATATTACTCACAAATTGGATATATTGCAGCTTGCTACACCAGAAATTGTATTCTGGACACACGAATTTGTTGTATTGTAGCTTACTACAGAACTCGTATTCTGGCATATTAACTCACAAATTGAGAACTGCAGCTTACTAGAACAGAACTCTGTATATCTTGGCATTTTACACACTAATGTGGTGTATTGCAGCTTAATGCGTTAGAACTCGTTGTATTCTGGCATATTACTCAGAAATTGGATGTACTGCAGCTTATTACACCAGAATTTGTATTCTGGACACGAATTTGGTGTAGTAGCTTATGATGTCAGAACTGGCTTAATGCACACGAATTGGGTCTATTGCAGTTTAGTACGCCAAAACTCAGTTATTCTGGCATATTACTCACAAATGCATTGTACTGAAGCTTACTACACTAGAATTGAGTGTATACTGGTCTATTACACATGATTTCATTGTAGTGCAGCTTAAAACGTCAGAACACTGGCGTAATACACCCAAATTAAGGTTTCTTGCTGTTTAGTACGTCAATCTCCGTGTATTCTTGCATATTACTCACAAATTGTGTGTACTGCAGCTTACTACACCAGAAATTGTATTCTGGACACACGAATTTGTTGTATTGTAGCTTACTACGTTAGAACTCGTATTCTGGCATATTAACTCACAAATTGAGTGTACTGCAGCTTACTAGAACAGAACTCTGTATATCTTGGCATTTTACACACTAATGGGTGTATTGCAGCTTAATGCGTTAGAAGTTGCATTCTGGCATATTACTCAGAAATTGAGTGTACTGCAGCTTACTTCAACAGAACACATTGTATCCTTGAATTTTACAGACTAATTTGGTGTAGTTCAGCATGAGACGTCAGAACTCTGGCGTTTTACACACAAATTAAGGTCTCTTGCTATTTAGTAGGTCATATCTCCGTGTATTCTTGCATATTACTCACAAATTGGGTGTACTGCAGCTTACTACACCAGAAATTGTATTCTGGACACGAATTTGTTGTATTGTAGCTTACTACGTTAGAACTCGTATTCTGGCATATTAACTCACAAATTGAGTGTACTGCAGCTTACTAGAACAGAACTCTGTATATCTTGGCATTTTACACACTAATGTGGTGTATTGCAGCTTAATGCGTTTGAACTCGTTGTATTCTGGCATATTACTCAGAAATTGGGTGTACTGCAGCTTATTACACCAGAATTTGTATTCTGGACACGAATTTGGTGTAGTAGCTTACTATGTCAGAACTGGCTTAATGCACACGAATTGGGTCTATTGCAGTTTAGTACGCCAAAACTCAGTTATTCTGGCATATTACTCACAAATGCATTGTACTGAAGCTTACTACACTAGAATTGAGTGTATACTGGTCTATTACACATGATTTCATTGTAGTGCAGCTTAAAACGTCAGAACACTGGCGTAATACACCCAAATTAAGGTTTCTTGCTGTTTAGTACGTCATATCTCCGTGTATTCTTGCATATTACTCCCAAATTGGGTGTACTGCAGCTTACTACACCAGAAATTGTATTCTGGACACACGAATTTGTTGTATTGTAGCTTACTACGCTAGAACTCGTATTCTGGCATATTACTCACAAATTGAGTGTACTGCAGCTTACTAGAACAGAACTCTGTATATCTTGGCATTTTACACACTAATGGGTGTATTGCAGCTTAATGCGTTAGAACTCGTTTCTTTCTGGCATTTTACTCAGAAATTGAGTGTACTGCAGCTTACTTCAATAGAACACATTGTATCCTTGAATTTTACAGACTAATTTGGTGTAGTTCAGCTTAAGACGTCAGAACACTGGCGTTTTACACACAAATTAAGGTCTCTTGCTGTTTAGTACGTCAATCTCCGTGTATTCTTGCATATTACTCACAAATTGGGTGTACTGCAGCTTATTACACCAGAAATTGTATTCTGGACACGAATTTGGTGTAGTAGCTTACTATGTCAGAACTGGCTTAATGCACACGAATTGGGTCTATTGCAGTTTAGTACGCCAAAACTCAGTTATTCTGGCATATTACTCACAAATGCATTGTACAGAAGCTTACTACACTAGAATTGAGTGTATTCTGGTCTATTACACATGATTTCATTGTAGTGCAGCTTAAAACGTCAGAACACTGGCGTTTTACACACTAATGGGTGTATTGCATCTTAATGCGTTAGAACTCGTTGCATTCTGGCATTTTACTCAGAAATTGAGTGTACTGCAGCTTACTTCAATAGAACACATTGTATCCTTGAATTTTACAGACTAATTTGGTGTAGTTCAGCTTAAGACGTCAGAACACTGGCGTTTTACACACAAATTAAGGTCTCTTGATGTTTAGTACGTCAATCTCCGTGTATTCTTGCATATTACTCACAAATTGTGTGTACTGCAGCTTACTACACCAGAAATTGTATTCTGGACACACGAATTTGTTGTATTGTAGCTTACTACGTTAGAACTCGTATTCTGGCATATTACTCACAAATTGAGTGTACTGCAGCTTACTAGAACAGAACTCTGTATATCTTGGCATTTTACACACTAATGGGTGTATTGCAGCTTAATGCGTTAGAACTCGTTGCATTCTGGCATATTACTCAGAAATTGAGTGTACTGCAGCTTACTTCAACAGGAACACATTGTATCCTTGAATTTTACAGACTAATTTGGTGTAGTTCAGCATGAGACGTCAGAACACTGGCGTTTTATACACAAATTAAGGTCTTGCTGTTTAGTACGTCAATCTCCGTGTATTCTTGCATATTACTCACAAATTGGGTGTACTGCAGCTTACTACACCAGAAATTGTATTCTGGACACACGAATTTGTTGTATTGTAGCTTACTACGTTAGAACTCGTATTCTGGCATATTAACTCACAAATTGAGTGTACTGCAGCTTACTAGAACAGAACTCTGTATATCTTGGCATTTTACACACTAATGGGTGTATTGCAGCTTAATGCGTTAGAACTCGTTGCATTCTGGCATATTACTCAGAAATTGAGTGTACTGCAGCTTACTTCAACAGAACACATTGTATCCTTGAATTTTACAGACTAATTTGGTGTAGTTCAGCATGAGACGTCAGAACACTGGCGTTTTACACACAAATTAAGATCTCTTGCTATTTAGTAGGTCATATCTCCGTGTATTCTTGCATATTACTCACAAATTGGGTGTACTGCAGCTTACTACACCAGAAATTGTATTCTGGACACACGAATTTGTTGTATTGTATCTTACTATGTTAGAACTCGTATTCTGGCATATTAACTCACAAATTGAGTGTACTGCAGCTTACTAGAACAGAACTCTGTATATCTTGGCATTTTACACACTAATGTGGTGTATTGCAGCTTAATGCGTTTGAACTCGTTGTATTCTGGCATATTACTCAGAAATTGGGTGTACTGCAGCTTATTACACCAGAATTTGTATTCTGGACACGAATGTGGTGTAGTAGCTTACTATGTCAGAACTGGCTTAATGCACACGAATTGGGTCTATTGCAGTTTAGTACGCCAAAACTCAGTTATTCTGGCATATTACTCACAAATGCATTGTACTGAAGCTTACTACACTAGAATTGAGTGTATTCTGGTCTATTACACATGATTTCATTGTAGTGCAGCTTAAAACGTCAGAACACTGGCGTTTTACACACAAATTAAGGTCTCTTGCTGTTTAGTACGTCATATCTCCGTGTATTCTTGCATATTACTCACAAATTGGATATATTGCAGCTTGCTACACCAGAAATTGTATTCTGGACACACGAATTTGTTGTATTGTAGCTTACTACGTTAGAACTCGTATTCTGGCATATTAACTCACAAATTGAGAACTGCAGCTTACTAGAACAGAACTCTGTATATCTTGGCATTTTACACACTAATGTGGTGTATTGCAGCTTAATGCGTTAGAACTCGTTGTATTCTGGCATATTACTCAGAAATTGGATGTACTGCAGCTTATTACACCAGAATTTGTATTCTGGACACGAATTTGGTGTAGTAGCTTATGATGTCAGAACTGGCTTAATGCACACGAATTGGGTCTATTGCAGTTTAGTACGCCAAAACTCAGTTATTCTGGCATATTACTCACAAATGCATTGTACTGAAGCTTACTACACTAGAATTGAGTGTATACTGGTCTATTACACATGATTTCATTGTAGTGCAGCTTAAAACGTCAGAACACTGGCGTTTTACACACAAATTAAGGTCTCTTGCTGTTTAGTACGTCATATCTCCGTGTATTCTTGCATATTACTCACAAATTGGATATATTGCAGCTTGCTACACCAGAAATTGTATTCTGGACACGAATTTGGTGTAGTAGCTTACTATGTCAGAACTGGCTTAATGCACACGAATTGGGTCTATTGTAGTTTAGTACGCCAAAACTCAGTTATTCTGGCATATTACTCACAAATGCATTGTACTGAAGCTTACTACACTAGAATTGAGTGTATTCTGGTCTATTACACATGATTTCATTGTAGTGCAGCTTAAAACGTCAGAACACTGGCGTTTTACACACAAATTAAGGTCTCTTGCTGTTTAGTACGTCATATCTCCGTGTATTCTTGCATATTACTCACAAATTGGATATATTGCAGCTTGCTACACCAGAAATTGTATTCTGGACACGAATTTGTTGTATTGTAGCTTACTACGTTAGAACTCGTATTCTGGCATATTAACTCACAAATTGAGTGTACTGCAGCTTACTAGAACAGAACTCTGTATATCTTGGCATTTTACACACTAATGTGGTGTATTGCAGCTTAATGCGTTTGAACTCGTTGTATTCTGGCATATTACTCAGAAATTGGGTGTACTGCAGCTTATTACACCAGAATTTGTATTCTGGACACGAATTTGGTGTAGTAGCTTACTATGTCAGAACTGGCTTAATGCACACGAATTGGGTCTATTGCAGTTTAGTACGCCAAAACTCAGTTATTCTGGCATATTACTCACAAATGCATTGTACTGAAGCTTACTACACTAGAATTGAGTGTATACTGGTCTATTACACATGATTTCATTGTAGTGCAGCTTAAAACGTCAGAACACTGGCGTAATACACCCAAATTAAGGTTTCTTGCTGTTTAGTACGTCATATCTCCGTGTATTCTTGCATATTACTCCCAAATTGGGTGTACTGCAGCTTACTACACCAGAAATTGTATTCTGGACACACGAATTTGTTGTATTGTAGCTTACTACGTTAGAACTCGTATTCTGGCATATTAACTCACAAATTGAGAACTGCAGCTTACTAGAACAGAACTCTGTATATCTTGGCATTTTACACACTAATGTGGTGTATTGCAGCTTAATGCGTTAGAACTCGTTGTATTCTGGCATATTACTCAGAAATTGGATGTACTGCAGCTTATTACACCAGAATTTGTATTCTGGACACGAATTTGGTGTAGTAGCTTATGATGTCAGAACTGGCTTAATGCACACGAATTGGGTCTATTGCAGTTTAGTACGCCAAAACTCAGTTATTCTGGCATATTACTCACAAATGCATTGTACTGAAGCTTACTACACTAGAATTGAGTGTATACTGGTCTATTACACATGATTTCATTGTAGTGCAGCTTAAAACGTCAGAACACGCGTAATACACCCAAATTAAGGTTTCTTGCTGTTTAGTACGTCATATCTCCGCGTATTCTTGCATATTACTCCCAAATTGGGTGTATTGCAGCTTACTACACCAGAAATTGTATTCTGGACACACGAATTTGTTGTATTGTAGCTAACTACGTTAGAACTCGTATTCTGGCATATTACTCACAAATTGAGTGTACTGCAGATTACTAGAACAGAACTCTGTATATCTTGGCATTTTACACACTAATGGGTGTATTGCAGCTTAATGCGTTAGAACTCGTTGCATTCTGGCATATTACTCAGAAATTGAGTGTACTGCAGCTTACTTCAACAGAACACATTGTATCCTTGAATTTTACAGACTAATTTGGTGTAGTTCAGCATGAGACGTCAGAACACTGGCGTTTTACACACAAATTAAGGTCTCTTGCTATTTAGTAGGTCATATCTCCGTGTATTCTTGCATATTACTCACAAATTGGGTGTACTGCAGCTTACTACACCAGAAATTGTATTCTGGACACACGAATTTGTTGTATTGTATCTTACTACGTTAGAACTCGTATTCTGGCATATTAACTCACAAATTGAGTGTACTGCAGCTTACTAGAACAGAACTCTGTATATCTTGGCATTTTACACACTAATGTGGTGTATTGCAGCTTAATGCGTTTGAACTCGTTGTATTCTGGCATATTACTCAGAAATTGGGTGTACTGCAGCTTATTACACCAGAATTTGTATTCTGGACACGAATGTGGTGTAGTAGCTTACTATGTCAGAACTGGCTTAATGCACACGAATTGGGTCTATTGCAGTTTAGTACGCCAAAACTCAGTTATTCTGGCATATTACTCACAAATGCATTGTACTGAAGCTTACTACACTAGAATTGAGTGTATACTGGTCTATTACACATGATTTCATTGTAGTGCAGCTTAAAACGTCAGAACACTGGCGTAATACACCCAAATTAAGGTTTCTTGCTGTTTAGTACGTCATATCTCCGTGTATTCTTGCATATTACTCCCAAATTGGGTGTACTGCAGCTTACTACACCAGAAATTGTATTCTGGACACACGAATTTGTTGTATTGTAGCTTACTACGCTAGAACTCGTATTCTGGCATATTACTCACAAATTGAGTGTACTGCAGCTTACTAGAACAGAACTCTGTATATCTTGGCATTTTACACACTAATGGGTGTATTGCAGCTTAATGCGTTAGAACTCGTTTCTTTCTGGCATTTTACTCAGAAATTGAGTGTACTGCAGCTTACTTCAATAGAACACATTGTATCCTTGAATTTTACAGACTAATTTGGTGTAGTTCAGCTTAAAACGTCAGAACACTGGCGTTTTACACACAAATTAAGGTCTCTTGCTGTTTAGTACGTCAATCTCCGTGTATTCTTGCATATTACTCACAAATTGGGTGTACTGCAGCTTATTACACCAGAAATTGTATTCTGGACACGAATTTGTTGTATTGTAGCTTACTATGTCAGAACTGGCTTAATGCACACGAATTGGGTCTATTGCAGTTTAGTACGCCAAAACTCAGTTATTCTGGCATATTACTCACAAATGCATTGTACAGAAGCTTACTACACTAGAATTGAGTGTATTCTGGTCTATTACACATGATTTCATTGTAGTGCAGCTTAAAACGTCAGAACACTGGCGTTTTACACACTAATGGATGTATTGCATCTTAATGCGTTAGAACTCGTTGCATTCTGGCATTTTACTCAGAAATTGAGTGTACTGCAGCTTACTTCAATAGAACACATTGTATCCTTGAATTTTACAGACTAATTTGGTGTAGTTCAGCTTAAGACGTCAGAACACTGGCGTTTTACACACAAATTAAGGTCTCTTGCTGTTTAGTACGTCAATCTCCGTGTATTCTTGCATATTACTCACAAATTGTGTGTACTGCAGCTTACTACACCAGAAATTGTATTCTGGACACACGAATTTGTTGTATTGTAGCTTACTACGTTAGAACTCGTATTCTGGCATATTAACTCACAAATTGAGTGTACTGCAGCTTACTAGAAGAGAACTCTGTATATCTTGCATTTTACACACTAGTGGTGTATTGCAGCTTAATGCGTTAGAACTCGTTGTATTCTGGCATATTACTCAGAAATTGGGTGTACTGCAGCTTATTACACCAGAAATTGTATTCTGGACACGAATTTGGTGTAGTAGCTTACTATGTCAGAACTGGCTTAATGCACACGAATTGGGTCTATTGCAGTTTAGTACGCCAAACTCAGTTATTCTGGCATATTACTCACAAATGCATTGTACTGAAGCTTACTACACTAGAATTGAGTGTATACTGGTCTATTACACATGATTTCATTGTAGTGCAGCTTAAAACGTCAGAACACTGGCGTAATACACCCAAATTAAGGTTTCTTGCTGTTTGGTACGTCATATCTCCGTGTATTCTTACTTATTACTCCCAAATTGGGTGTACTGCAGCTTACTACACCAGAAATTGTATTCTGGACACACGAATTTGTTGTATTGTAGCTTACTACGTTAGAACTCGTATTCTGGCATATTACTCACAAATTGAGTGTACTGCAGCTTACTAGAACAGAACTCTGTATATCTTGGCATTTTACACACTAATGGGTGTATTGCAGCTTAATGCGTTAGAACTCGTTGCATTCTGGCATATTACTCAGAAATTGAGTGTACTGCAGCTTACTTCAACAGAACACATTGTATCCTTGAATTTTACAGACTAATTTGGTGTAGTTCAGCATGAGACGTCAGAACACTGGCGTTTTATACACAAATTAAGGTCTTGCTGTTTAGTACGTCAATCTCCGTGTATTCTTGCATATTACTCACAAATTGGGTGTACTGCAGCTTACTACACCAGAAATTGTATTCTGGACACACGAATTTGTTGTATTGTAGCTTACTACGTTAGAACTCGTATTCTGGCATATTAACTCACAAATTGAGTGTACTGCAGCTTACTAGAACAGAACTCTGTATATCTTGGCATTTTACACACTAATGGGTGTATTGCAGCTTAATGCGTTAGAACTCGTTGCATTCTGGCATATTACTCAGAAATTGAGTGTACTGCAGCTTACTTCAACAGAACACATTGTATCCTTGAATTTTACAGACTAATTTGGTGTAGTTCAGCATGAGACGTCAGAACACTGGCGTTTTACACACAAATTAAGATCTCTTGCTATTTAGTAGGTCATATCTCCGTGTATTCTTGCATATTACTCACAAATTGGGTGTACTGCAGCTTACTACACCAGAAATTGTATTCTGGACACACGAATTTGTTGTATTGTATCTTACTATGTTAGAACTCGTATTCTGGCATATTAACTCACAAATTGAGAACTGCAGCTTACTAGAACAGAACTCTGTATATCTTGGCATTTTACACACTAATGTGGTGTATTGCAGCTTAATGCGTTTGAACTCGTTGTATTCTGGCATATTACTCAGAAATTGGGTGTACTGCAGCTTATTACACCAGAATTTGTATTCTGGACACGAATGTGGTGTAGTAGCTTACTATGTCAGAACTGGCTTAATGCACACGAATTGGGTCTATTGCAGTTTAGTACGCCAAAACTCAGTTATTCTGGCATATTACTCACAAATGCATTGTACTGAAGCTTACTACACTAGAATTGAGTGTATTCTGGTCTATTACACATGATTTCATTGTAGTGCAGCTTAAAACGTCAGAACACTGGCGTTTTACACACAAATTAAGGTCTCTTGCTGTTTAGTACGTCATATCTCCGTGTATTCTTGCATATTACTCACAAATTGGATATATTGCAGCTTGCTACACCAGAAATTGTATTCTGGACACACGAATTTGTTGTATTGTAGCTTACTACGTTAGAACTCGTATTCTGGCATATTAACTCACAAATTGAGAACTGCAGCTTACTAGAACAGAACTCTGTATATCTTGGCATTTTACACACTAATGTGGTGTATTGCAGCTTAATGCGTTAGAACTCGTTGTATTCTGGCATATTACTCAGAAATTGGATGTACTGCAGCTTATTACACCAGAATTTGTATTCTGGACACGAATTTGGTGTAGTAGCTTATGATGTCAGAACTGGCTTAATGCACACGAATTGGGTCTATTGCAGTTTAGTACGCCAAAACTCAGTTATTCTGGCATATTACTCACAAATGCATTGTACTGAAGCTTACTACACTAGAATTGAGTGTATACTGGTCTATTACACATGATTTCATTGTAGTGCAGCTTAAAACGTCAGAACACTGGCGTTTTACACACAAATTAAGGTCTCTTGCTGTTTAGTACGTCATATCTCCGTGTATTCTTGCATATTACTCACAAATTGGATATATTGCAGCTTGCTACACCAGAAATTGTATTCTGGACACGAATTTGGTGTAGTAGCTTACTATGTCAGAACTGGCTTAATGCACACGAATTGGGTCTATTGTAGTTTAGTACGCCAAAACTCAGTTATTCTGGCATATTACTCACAAATGCATTGTACTGAAGCTTACTACACTAGAATTGAGTGTATTCTGGTCTATTACACATGATTTCATTGTAGTGCAGCTTAAAACGTCAGAACACTGGCGTTTTACACACAAATTAAGGTCTCTTGCTGTTTAGTACGTCATATCTCCGTGTATTCTTGCATATTACTCACAAATTGGATATATTGCAGCTTGCTACACCAGAAATTGTATTCTGGACACGAATTTGTTGTATTGTAGCTTACTACGTTAGAACTCGTATTCTGGCATATTAACTCACAAATTGAGTGTACTGCAGCTTACTAGAACAGAACTCTGTATATCTTGGCATTTTACACACTAATGTGGTGTATTGCAGCTTAATGCGTTTGAACTCGTTGTATTCTGGCATATTACTCAGAAATTGGGTGTACTGCAGCTTATTACACCAGAATTTGTATTCTGGACACGAATTTGGTGTAGTAGCTTACTATGTCAGAACTGGCTTAATGCACACGAATTGGGTCTATTGCAGTTTAGTACGCCAAAACTCAGTTATTCTGGCATATTACTCACAAATGCATTGTACTGAAGCTTACTACACTAGAATTGAGTGTATACTGGTCTATTACACATGATTTCATTGTAGTGCAGCTTAAAACGTCAGAACACTGGCGTAATACACCCAAATTAAGGTTTCTTGCTGTTTAGTACGTCATATCTCCGTGTATTCTTGCATATTACTCCCAAATTGGGTGTACTGCAGCTTACTACACCAGAAATTGTATTCTGGACACACGAATTTGTTGTATTGTAGCTTACTACGTTAGAACTCGTATTCTGGCATATTAACTCACAAATTGAGAACTGCAGCTTACTAGAACAGAACTCTGTATATCTTGGCATTTTACACACTAATGTGGTGTATTGCAGCTTAATGCGTTAGAACTCGTTGTATTCTGGCATATTACTCAGAAATTGGATGTACTGCAGCTTATTACACCAGAATTTGTATTCTGGACACGAATTTGGTGTAGTAGCTTATGATGTCAGAACTGGCTTAATGCACACGAATTGGGTCTATTGCAGTTTAGTACGCCAAAACTCAGTTATTCTGGCATATTACTCACAAATGCATTGTACTGAAGCTTACTACACTAGAATTGAGTGTATACTGGTCTATTACACATGATTTCATTGTAGTGCAGCTTAAAACGTCAGAACACGCGTAATACACCCAAATTAAGGTTTCTTGCTGTTTAGTACGTCATATCTCCGCGTATTCTTGCATATTACTCCCAAATTGGGTGTATTGCAGCTTACTACACCAGAAATTGTATTCTGGACACACGAATTTGTTGTATTGTAGCTAACTACGTTAGAACTCGTATTCTGGCATATTACTCACAAATTGAGTGTACTGCAGATTACTAGAACAGAACTCTGTATATCTTGGCATTTTACACACTAATGGGTGTATTGCAGCTTAATGCGTTAGAACTCGTTGCATTCTGGCATATTACTCAGAAATTGAGTGTACTGCAGCTTACTTCAACAGAACACATTGTATCCTTGAATTTTACAGACTAATTTGGTGTAGTTCAGCATGAGACGTCAGAACACTGGCGTTTTACACACAAATTAAGGTCTCTTGCTATTTAGTAGGTCATATCTCCGTGTATTCTTGCATATTACTCACAAATTGGGTGTACTGCAGCTTACTACACCAGAAATTGTATTCTGGACACACGAATTTGTTGTATTGTATCTTACTACGTTAGAACTCGTATTCTGGCATATTAACTCACAAATTGAGTGTACTGCAGCTTACTAGAACAGAACTCTGTATATCTTGGCATTTTACACACTAATGTGGTGTATTGCAGCTTAATGCGTTTGAACTCGTTGTATTCTGGCATATTACTCAGAAATTGGGTGTACTGCAGCTTATTACACCAGAATTTGTATTCTGGACACGAATGTGGTGTAGTAGCTTACTATGTCAGAACTGGCTTAATGCACACGAATTGGGTCTATTGCAGTTTAGTACGCCAAAACTCAGTTATTCTGGCATATTACTCACAAATGCATTGTACTGAAGCTTACTACACTAGAATTGAGTGTATACTGGTCTATTACACATGATTTCATTGTAGTGCAGCTTAAAACGTCAGAACACTGGCGTAATACACCCAAATTAAGGTTTCTTGCTGTTTAGTACGTCATATCTCCGTGTATTCTTGCATATTACTCCCAAATTGGGTGTACTGCAGCTTACTACACCAGAAATTGTATTCTGGACACACGAATTTGTTGTATTGTAGCTTACTACGCTAGAACTCGTATTCTGGCATATTACTCACAAATTGAGTGTACTGCAGCTTACTAGAACAGAACTCTGTATATCTTGGCATTTTACACACTAATGGGTGTATTGCAGCTTAATGCGTTAGAACTCGTTTCTTTCTGGCATTTTACTCAGAAATTGAGTGTACTGCAGCTTACTTCAATAGAACACATTGTATCCTTGAATTTTACAGACTAATTTGGTGTAGTTCAGCTTAAGACGTCAGAACACTGGCGTTTTACACACAAATTAAGGTCTCTTGCTGTTTAGTACGTCAATCTCCGTGTATTCTTGCATATTACTCACAAATTGGGTGTACTGCAGCTTATTACACCAGAAATTGTATTCTGGACACGAATTTGTTGTATTGTAGCTTACTATGTCAGAACTGGCTTAATGCACACAAATTGGGTCTATTGCAGTTTAGTACGCCAAAACTCAGTTATTCTGGCATATTACTCACAAATGCATTGTACAGAAGCTTACTACACTAGAATTGAGTGTATTCTGGTCTATTACACATGATTTCATTGTAGTGCAGCTTAAAACGTCAGAACACTGGCGTTTTACACACTAATGGATGTATTGCATCTTAATGCGTTAGAACTCGTTGCATTCTGGCATTTTACTCAGAAATTGAGTGTACTGCAGCTTACTTCAATAGAACACATTGTATCCTTGAATTTTACAGACTAATTTGGTGTAGTTCAGCTTAAGACGTCAGAACACTGGCGTTTTACACACAAATTAAGGTCTCTTGCTGTTTAGTACGTCAATCTCCGTGTATTCTTGCATATTACTCACAAATTGTGTGTACTGCAGCTTACTACACCAGAAATTGTATTCTGGACACACGAATTTGTTGTATTGTAGCTTACTACGTTAGAACTCGTATTCTGGCATATTAACTCACAAATTGAGTGTACTGCAGCTTACTAGAAGAGAACTCTGTATATCTTGCATTTTACACACTAGTGGTGTATTGCAGCTTAATGCGTTAGAACTCGTTGTATTCTGGCATATTACTCAGAAATTGGGTGTACTGCAGCTTATTACACCAGAAATTGTATTCTGGACACGAATTTGGTGTAGTAGCTTACTATGTCAGAACTGGCTTAATGCACACGAATTGGGTCTATTGCAGTTTAGTACGCCAAACTCAGTTATTCTGGCATATTACTCACAAATGCATTGTACTGAAGCTTACTACACTAGAATTGAGTGTATACTGGTCTATTACACATGATTTCATTGTAGTGCAGCTTAAAACGTCAGAACACTGGCGTAATACACCCAAATTAAGGTTTCTTGCTGTTTGGTACGTCATATCTCCGTGTATTCTTACTTATTACTCCCAAATTGGGTGTACTGCAGCTTACTACACCAGAAATTGTATTCTGGACACACGAATTTGTTGTATTGTAGCTTACTACGTTAGAACTCGTATTCTGGCATATTACTCACAAATTGAGTGTACTGCAGCTTACTAGAACAGAACTCTGTATATCTTGGCATTTTACACACTAATGGGTGTATTGCAGCTTAATGCGTTAGAACTCGTTGCATTCTGGCATATTACTCAGAAATTGAGTGTACTGCAGCTTACTTCAACAGAACACATTGTATCCTTGAATTTTACAGACTAATTTGGTGTAGTTCAGCATGAGACGTCAGAACACTGGCGTTTTATACACAAATTAAGGTCTTGCTGTTTAGTACGTCAATCTCCGTGTATTCTTGCATATTACTCACAAATTGGGTGTACTGCAGCTTATTACACAAGAAATTGTATTCTGGACACGAATTTGGTGTAGTAGCTTACTATGTCAGAACTGGCTTAATGCACACGAATTGGGTCTATTGTAGTTTAGTACGCCAAAACTCAGTTATTCTGGCATATTACTCACAAATGCATTGTACTGAAGCTTACTACACTAGAATTGAGTGTATTCTGGTCTATTACACATGATTTCATTGTAGTGCAGCTTAAAACGTCAGAACACTGGCGTTTTACACACAAATTAAGGTCTCTTGCTGTTTAGTACGTCATATCTCCGTGTATTCTTGCATATTACTCACAAATTGGATATATTGCAGCTTGCTACACCAGAAATTGTATTCTGGACACGAATTTGGTGTAGTAGCTTACTATGTCAGAACTGGCTTAATGCACACGAATTGGGTCTATTGTAGTTTAGTACGCCAAAACTCAGTTATTCTGGCATATTACTCACAAATGCATTGTACTGAAGCTTACTACACTAGAATTGAGTGTATTCTGGTCTATTACACATGATTTCATTGTAGTGCAGCTTAAAACGTCAGAACACTGGCGTTTTACACACAAATTAAGGTCTCTTGCTGTTTAGTACGTCATATCTCCGTGTATTCTTGCATATTACTCACAAATTGGGTGTACTGCAGCTTATTACACCAGAAATTGTATTCTGGACACGAATTTGGTGTAGTAGCTTACTATGTCAGAACTGGCTTAATGCACACGAATTGGGTCTATTGCAGTTTAGTACGCCAAAACTCAGTTATTCTGGCATATTACTCACAAATGCATTGTACAGAAGCTTACTACACTAGAATTGAGTGTATTCTGGTCTATTACACATGATTTCATTGTAGTGCAGCTTAAAACGTCAGAACACTGGCGTTTTACACACAAATTAAGGTCTCTTGCTGTTTAGTACGTCATATCTCCGTGTATTCTTGCATATTACTCACAAATTGGATATATTGCAGCTTGCTACACCAGAAATTGTATTCTGGACACACGAATTTGTTGTATTGTAGCTTACTACGTTAGAACTCGTATTCTGGCATATTAACTCACAAATTGAGAACTGCAGCTTACTAGAACAGAACTCTGTATATCTTGGCATTTTACACACTAATGTGGTGTATTGCAGCTTAATGCGTTAGAACTCGTTGTATTCTGGCATATTCCTCAGAAATTGGGTGTACTGCAGCTTATTACACCAGAATTTGTATTCTGGACACGAATTTGGTGTAGTAGCTTATTATGTCAGAACTGGCTTAATGCACACGAATTGGGTCTATTGCAGTTTAGTACGCCAAAACTCAGTTATTCTGGCATATTACTCACAAATGCATTATACTGAAGCTTACTACACTAGAATTGAGTGTATACTGGTCTATTACACATGATTTCATTGTAGTGCAGCTTAAAACGTCAGAACACTGGCGTAATACACCCAAATTAAGGTTTCTTGCTGTTTAGTACGTCATATCGCCGTGTATTCTTGCATATTACTCCCAAATTGGGTGTATTGCAGCTTACTACACCAGAAATTGTATTCTGGACACACGAATTTGTTGTATTGTAGCTTACTACGTTAGAACTCGTATTCTGGCATATTACTCACAAATTGAGTGTACTGCAGCTTACTAGAACAGAACTCTGTATATCTTGGCATTTTACACACTAATGGGTGTATTGCAGCTTAATGCGTTAGAACTCGTTGCATTCTGGCATATTACTCAGAAATTGAGTGTACTGCAGCTTACTTCAACAGAACACATTGTATCCTTGAATTTTACAGACTAATTTGGTGTAGTTCAGCATGAGACGTCAGAACACTGGCGTTTTACACACAAATTAAGGTCTCTTGCTGTTTAGTACGTCAATCTCCGTGTATTCTTGCATATTACTCACAAATTGGGTGTACTGCAGCTTATTTCACCAGAAATTGTATTCTGGACACGAATTTGGTGTAGTAGCTTACTATGTCAGAACTGGCTTAATGCACACGAATTGGGTCTATTGTAGTTTAGTACGCCAAAACTCAGTTATTCTGGCATATTACTCACAAATGCATTGTACTGAAGCTTACTACACTAGAATTGAGTGTATACTGGTCTATTACACATGATTTCATTGTAGTGCAGCTTAAAACGTCAGAACACTGGCGTAATACACCCAAATTAAGGTTTCTTGCTGTTTAGTACGTCAATCTCCGTGTATTCTTGCATATTACTCACAAATTGTGTGTACTGCAGCTTACTACACCAGAAATTGTATTCTGGACACACGAATTTGTTGTATTGTAGCTTACTACGTTAGAACTCGTATTCTGGCATATTAACTCACAAATTTAGTGTACTGCAGCTTACTAGAACAGAACTCTGTATATCTTGGCATTTTACACACTAATGGGTGTATTGCAGCTTAATGCGTTAGAAGTTGCATTCTAGCATATTACTCAGAAATTGAGTGTACTGCAGCTTACTTCAACAGAACACATTGTATCCTTGAATTTTACAGACTAATTTGGTGTAGTTCAGCATGAGACGTCAGAACACTGGCGTTTTACACACAAATTAAGGTCTCTTGCTATTTAGTAGGTCATATCTCCGTGTATTCTTGCATATTACTCACAAATTGGGTGTACTGCAGCTTACTACACCAGAAATTGTATTCTGGACACGAATTTGTTGTATTGTAGCTTACTACGTTAGAACTCGTATTCTGGCATATTAACTCACAAATTGAGTGTACTGCAGCTTACTAGAACAGAACTCTGTATATCTTGGCATTTTACACACTAATGTGGTGTATTGCAGCTTAATGCGTTTGAACTCGTTGTATTTTGGCATATTACTAAGAAATTGGGTGTACTGCAGCTTATTACACCAGAATTTGTATTCTGGACACGAATTTGGTGTAGTAGCTTACTATGTCAGAACTGGCTTAATGCACACGAATTGGGTCTATTGCAGTTTAGTACGCCAAAACTCAGTTATTCTGGCATATTACTCACAAATGAAGCTTACTACACTAGAATTGAGTGTATACTGGTCTATTACACATGATTTCATTGTAGTGCAGCTTAAAACGTCAGAACACTGGCGTAATACACCCAAATTAAGGTTTCTTGCTGTTTAGTACGTCATATCTCCGTGTATTCTTGCATATTACTCCCAAATTGGGTGTACTGCAGCTTACTAGAACAGAACTTTGGCATTTTACACACTAATGGGTGTATTGCAGCTTAATGCGTTAGAACTCGTTTCTTTCTGGCATTTTACTCAGAAATTGAGTGTACTGCAGCTTACTTCAATAGAACACATTGTATCCTTGAATTTTACAGACTAATTTGGTGTAGTTCAGCTTAAGACGTCAGAACACTGGCGTTTTACACACAAATTAAGGTCTCTTGCTGTTTAGTACGTCAATCTCCGTGTATTCTTGCATATTACTCACAAATTGGGTGTACTGCAGCTTATTACACCAGAAATTGTATTCTGGACACGAATTTGGTGTAGTAGCTTACTATGTCAGAACTGGCTTAATGCACACGAATTGGGTCTATTGCAGTTTAGTACGCCAAAACTCAGTTATTCTGGCATATTACTCACAAATGCATTGTACAGAAGCTTACTACACTAGAATTGAGTGTATTCTGGTCTATTACACATGATTTCATTGTAGTGCAGCTTAAAACGTCAGAACACTGGCGTTTTACACACAAATTAAGGTCTCTTGCTGTTTAGTACGTCATATCTCCGTGTATTCTTACATATTACTCCCAAATTGGGTGTACTGCAGCTTACTACACCAGAAATTGTATTCTGACCACACGAATTTGTTGTATTGTAGCTTACTACATTAGAACTCGTATTCTGGCATATTACTCACAAATTGAGTGTACTGCAGCTTACTAGAACAGAACTCTGTATAACTTGGCATTTTACACACTAATGGGTGTATTGCATCTTAATGCGTTAGAACTCGTTGCATTCTGGCATTTTACTCAGAAATTGAGTGTACTGCAGCTTACTTCAATAGAACACATTGTATCCTTGAATTTTACAGACTAATTTGGTGTAGTTCAGCTTAAGACGTCAGAACACTGGCGTTTTACACACAAATTAAGGTCTCTTGCTGTTTAGTACGTCAATCTCCGTGTATTCTTGCATATTACTCACAAATTGTGTGTACTGCAGCTTACTACACCAGAAATTGTATTCTGGACACACGAATTTGTTGTATTGTAGCTTACTACGTTAGAACTCGTATTCTGGCATATTAACTCACAAATTGAGTGTACTGCAGCTTACTAGAAGAGAACTCTGTATATCTTGCATTTTACACACTAATGTGGTGTATTGCAGCTTAATGCGTTAGAACTCGTTGTATTCTGGCATATTACTCAGAAATTGGGTGTACTGCAGCTTATTACACCAGAAATTGTATTCTGGACACGAATTTGGTGTAGTAGCTTACTATGTCAGAACTGGCTTAATGCACACGAATTGGGTCTATTGCAGTTTAGTACGCCAAACTCAGTTATTCTGGCATATTACTCACAAATGCATTGTACTGAAGCTTACTACACTAGAATTGAGTGTATACTGGTCTATTACACATGATTTCATTGTAGTGCAGCTTAAAACGTCAGAACACTGGCGTAATACACCCAAATTAAGGTTTCTTGCTGTTTGGTACGTCATATCTCCGTGTATTCTTACATATTACTCCCAAATTGGGTGTACTGCAGCTTACTACACCAGAAATTGTATTCTGGACACACGAATTTGTTGTATTGTAGCTTACTACGTTAGAACTCGTATTCTGGCATATTACTCACAAATTGAGTGTACTGCAGCTTACTAGAACAGAACTCTGTATATCTTGGCATTTTACACACTAATTTGTGTATTGCAGCTTAATGCGTTAGAACTCGTTGCATTCTGGCATATTACTCAGAAATTGAGTGTACTGCAGCTTACTTCAACAGAACACATTGTATCCTTGAATTTTACAGACTAATTTGGTGTAGTTCAGCATGAGACGTCAGAACACTGGCGTTTTATACACAAATTAAGGTCTTGCTGTTTAGTACGTCAATCTCCGTGTATTCTTGCATATTACTCACAAATTGGGTGTACTGCAGCTTATTACACCAGAAATTGTATTCTGGACACGAATTTGGTGTAGTAGCTTACTATGTCAGAACTGGCTTAATGCACACTAATTGGGTCTATTGTAGTTTAGTACGCCAAAACTCAGTTATTCTGGCATATTACTCACAAATGCATTGTACTGAAGCTTACTACACTAGAATTGAGTGTATTCTGGTCTATTACACATGATTTCATTGTAGTGCAGCTTACAACGTCAGAACACTGGCGTTTTACACACAAATTAAGGTCTCTTGCTGTTTAGTACGTCATATCTCCGTGTATTCTTGCATATTACTCACAAATTGGATATATTGCAGCTTGCTACACCAGAAATTGTATTCTGGACACACGAATTTGTTGTATTGTAGCTTACTACGTTAGAACTCGTATTCTGGCATATTAACTCACAAATTGAGAACTGCAGCTTACTAGAACAGAACTCTGTATATCTTGGCATTTTACACACTAATGTGGTGTATTGCAGCTTAATGCGTTAGAAGTTGCATTCTAGCATATTACTCAGAAATTGAGTGTACTGCAGCTTACTTCAACAGAACACATTGTATCCTTGAATTTTACAGACTAATTTGGTGTAGTTCAGCATGAGACGTCAGAACACTGGCGTTTTACACACAAATTAAGGTCTCTTGCTATTTAGTAGGTCATATCTCCGTGTATTCTTGCATATTACTCACAAATTGGGTGTACTGCAGCTTACTACACCAGAAATTGTATTCTGGACACGAATTTGTTGTATTGTAGCTTACTACGTTAGAACTCGTATTCTGGCATATTAACTCACAAATTGAGTGTACTGCAGCTTACTAGAACAGAACTCTGTATATCTTGGCATTTTACACACTAATGTGGTGTATTGCAGCTTAATGCGTTTGAACTCGTTGTATTCTGGCATATTACTCAGAAATTGGGTGTACTGCAGCTTATTACATCAGAATTTGTATTCTGGACACGAATTTGGTGTAGTAGCTTACTATGTCAGAACTGGCTTAATGCACACGAATTGGGTCTATTGCAGTTTAGTACGCCAAAACTCAGTTATTCTGGCATATTACTCACAAATGAAGCTTACTACACTAGAATTGAGTGTATACTGGTCTATTACACATGATTTCATTGTAGTGCAGCTTAAAACGTCAGAACACTGGCGTAATACACCCAAATTAAGGTTTCTTGCTGTTTAGTACGTCATATCTCCGTGTATTCTTGCATATTACTCCCAAATTGGGTGTACTGCAGCTTACTAGAACAGAACTTTGGCATTTTACACACTAATGGGTGTATTGCAGCTTAATGCGTTAGAACTCGTTTCTTTCTGGCATTTTACTCAGAAATTGAGTGTACTGCAGCTTACTTCAATAGAACACATTGTATCCTTGAATTTTACAGACTAATTTGGTGTAGTTCAGCTTAAGACGTCAGAACACTGGCGTTTTACACACAAATTAAGGTCTCTTGCTGTTTAGTACGTCAATCTCCGTGTATTCTTGCATATTACTCACAAATTGGGTGTACTGCAGCTTATTACACCAGAAATTGTATTCTGGACACGAATTTGGTGTAGTAGCTTACTATGTCAGAACTGGCTTAATGCACACGAATTGGGTCTATTGCAGTTTAGTACGCCAAAACTCAGTTATTCTGGCATATTACTCACAAATGCATTGTACAGAAGCTTACTACACTAGAATTGAGTGTATTCTGGTCTATTACACATGATTTCATTGTAGTGCAGCTTAAAACGTCAGAACACTGGCGTTTTACACACTAATGGGTGTATTGCATCTTAATGCGTTAGAACTCG
This sequence comes from Meghimatium bilineatum, assembly GCA_034231615.1. NCBI lineage: Eukaryota > Metazoa > Mollusca > Gastropoda > Stylommatophora > Philomycidae > Meghimatium > Meghimatium bilineatum. The sequence continues at coordinate 31,785,435 of CM067307.1, forward strand.
TTGCATTCTGGCATTTTACTCAGAAATTGAGTGTACTGCAGCTTACTTCAATAGAACACATTGTATCCTTGAATTTTACAGACTAATTTGGTGTAGTTCAGCTTAAGACGTCAGAACACTGGCGTTTTACACACAAATTAAGGTCTCTTGCTGTTTAGTACGTCAATCTCCGTGTATTCTTGCATATTACTCACAAATTGTGTGTACTGCAGCTTACTACACCAGAAATTGTATTCTGGACACACGAATTTGTTGTATTGTAGCTTACTACGTTAGAACTCGTATTCTGGCATATTAACTCACAAATTGAGTGTACTGCAGCTTACTAGAAGAGAACTCTGTATATCTTGCATTTTACACACTAATGTGGTGTATTGCAGCTTAATGCGTTAGAACTCGTTGTATTCTGGCATATTACTCAGAAATTGGGTGTACTGCAGCTTATTACACCAGAAATTGTATTCTGGACACGAATTTGGTGTAGTAGCTTACTATGTCAGAACTGGCTTAATGCACACGAATTGGGTCTATTGCAGTTTAGTACGCCAAACTCAGTTATTCTGGCATATTACTCACAAATGCATTGTACTGAAGCTTACTACACTAGAATTGAGTGTATACTGGTCTATTACACATGATTTCATTGTAGTGCAGCTTAAAACGTCAGAACACTGGCGTAATATACCCAAATTAAGGTTTCTTGCTGTTTGGTACGTCATATCTCCGTGTATTCTTACATATTACTCCCAAATTGGGTGTACTGCAGCTTACTACACCAGAAATTGTATTCTGGACACACGAATTTGTTGTATTGTAGCTTACTACGTTAGAACTCGTATTCTGGCATATTACTCACAAATTGAGTGTACTGCAGCTTACTAGAACAGAACTCTGTATATCTTGGCATTTTACACACTAATGGGTGTATTGCAGCTTAATGCGTTAGAACTCGTTGCATTCTGGCATATTACTCAGAAATTGAGTGTACTGCAGCTTACTTCAACAGAACACATTGTATCCTTGAATTTTACAGACTAATTTGGTGTAGTTCAGCATGAGACGTCAGAACACTGGCGTTTTATACACAAATTAAGGTCTTGCTGTTTAGTACGTCAATCTCCGTGTATTCTTGCATATTACTCACAAATTGGGTGTACTGCAGCTTATTACACCAGAAATTGTATTCTGGACACGAATTTGGTGTAGTAGCTTACTATGTCAGAACTGGCTTAATGCACACGAATTGGGTCTATTGTAGTTTAGTACGCCAAAACTCAGTTATTCTGGCATATTACTCACAAATGCATTGTACTGAAGCTTACTACACTAGAATTGAGTGTATTCTGGTCTATTACACATGATTTCATTGTAGTGCAGCTTAAAACGTCAGAACACTGGCGTTTTACACACAAATTAAGGTCTCTTGCTGTTTAGTACGTCATATCTCCGTGTATTCTTGCATATTACTCACAAATTGGATATATTGCAGCTTGCTACACCAGAAATTGTATTCTGGACACGAATTTGGTGTAGTAGCTTACTATGTCAGAACTGGCTTAATGCACACGAATTGGGTCTATTGTAGTTTAGTACGCCAAAACTCAGTTATTCTGGCATATTACTCACAAATGCATTGTACTGAAGCTTACTACACTAGAATTGAGTGTATTCTGGTCTATTACACATGATTTCATTGTAGTGCAGCTTAAAACGTCAGAACACTGGCGTAATACACCCAAATTAAGGTTTCTTGCTGTTTAGTACGTCATATCGCCGTGTATTCTTGCATATTACTCCCAAATTGGGTGTACTGCAGCTTACTACACCAGAAATTGTATTCTGGACACACGAATTTGTTGTATTGTAGCTTACTACGTTAGAACTCGTATTCTGGCATATTACTCACAAATTGAGTGTACTGCAGCTTACTAGAACAGAACTCTGTATATCTTGGCATTTTACACACTAATGGGTGTATTGCAGCTTAATGCGTTAGAACTCGTTGCATTCTGGCATATTACTCAGAAATTGAGTGTACTGCAGCTTACTTCAACAGAACACATTGTATCCTTGAATTTTACAGACTAATTTGGTGTAGTTCAGCATGAGACGTCAGAACACTGGCGTTTTACACACAAATTAAGGTCTCTTGCTGTTTAGTACGTCAATCTCCGTGTATTCTTGCATATTACTCACAAATTGGGTGTACTGCAGCTTATTTCACCAGAAATTGTATTCTGGACACGAATTTGGTGTAGTAGCTTACTATGTCAGAACTGGCTTAATGCACACGAATTGGGTCTATTGTAGTTTAGTACGCCAAAACTCAGTTATTCTGGCATATTACTCACAAATGCATTGTACTGAAGCTTACTACACTAGAATTGAGTGTATACTGGTCTATTACACATGATTTCATTGTAGTGCAGCTTAAAACGTCAGAACACTGGCGTAATACACCCAAATTAAGGTTTCTTGCTGTTTAGTACGTCAATCTCCGTGTATTCTTGCATATTACTCACAAATTGTGTGTACTGCAGCTTACTACACCAGAAATTGTATTCTGGACACACGAATTTGTTGTATTGTAGCTTACTACGTTAGAACTCGTATTCTGGCATATTAACTCACAAATTTAGTGTACTGCAGCTTACTAGAACAGAACTCTGTATATCTTGGCATTTTACACACTAATGGGTGTATTGCAGCTTAATGCGTTAGAAGTTGCATTCTAGCATATTACTCAGAAATTGAGTGTACTGCAGCTTACTTCAACAGAACACATTGTATCCTTGAATTTTACAGACTAATTTGGTGTAGTTGAGCATGAGACGTCAGAACACTGGCGTTTTACACACAAATTAAGGTCTCTTGCTATTTAGTAGGTCATATCTCCGTGTATTCTTGCATATTACTCACAAATTGGGTGTACTGCAGCTTACTACACCAGAAATTGTATTCTGGACACGAATTTGTTGTATTGTAGCTTACTACGTTAGAACTCGTATTCTGGCATATTAACTCACAAATTGAGTGTACTGCAGCTTACTAGAACAGAACTCTGTATATCTTGGCATTTTACACACTAATGTGGTGTATTGCAGCTTAATGCGTTTGAACTCGTTGTATTCTGGCATATTACTCAGAAATTGGGTGTACTGCAGCTTATTACACCAGAATTTGTATTCTGGACACGAATTTGGTGTAGTAGCTTACTATGTCAGAACTGGCTTAATGCACACGAATTGGGTCTATTGCAGTTTAGTACGCCAAAACTCAGTTATTCTGGCATATTACTCACAAATGCATTGTACAGAAGCTTACTACACTAGAATTGAGTGTATTCTGGTCTATTACACATGATTTCATTGTAGTGCAGCTTAAAACGTCAGAACACTGGCGTTTTACACACTAATGGGTGTATTGCATCTTAATGCGTTAGCACTCGTTGCATTCTGGCATTTTACTCAGAAATTGAGTGTACTGCAGCTTACTTCAATAGAACACATTGTATCCTTGAATTTTACAGACTAATTTGGTGTAGTTCAGCTTAAGACGTCAGAACACTGGCGTTTTACACACAAATTAAGGTCTCTTGCTGTTTAGTACGTCAATCTCCGTGTATTCTTGCATATTACTCACAAATTGTGTGTACTGCAGCTTACTACACCAGAAATTGTATTCTGGACACACGAATTTGTTGTATTGTAGCTTACTACGTTAGAACTCGTATTCTGGCATATTAACTCACAAATTGAGTGTACTGCAGCTTACTAGAAGAGAACTCTGTATATCTTGCATTTTACACACAAATTAAGGTCTCTTGCTGTTTAGTACGTCAATCTCCGTGTATTCTTGCATATTACTCACAAATTGGGTGTACTGCAGCTTATTACACCAGAAATTGTATTCTGGACACGAATTTGGTGTAGTAGCTTACTATGTCAGAACTGGCTTAATGCACACGAATTGGGTCTATTGCAGTTTAGTACGCCAAAACTCAGTTATTCTGGCATATTACTCACAAATGCATTGTACAGAAGCTTACTACACTAGAATTGAGTGTATTCTGGTCTATTACACATGATTTCATTGTAGTGCAGCTTAAAACGTCAGAACACTGGCGTTTTACACACTAATGGGTGTATTGCATCTTAATGCGTTAGAACTCGTTGCATTCTGGCATTTTACTCAGAAATTGAGTGTACTGCAGCTTACTTCAATAGAACACATTGTATCCTTGAATTTTACAGACTAATTTGGTGTAGTTCAGCTTAAGACGTCAGAACACTGGCGTTTTACACACAAATTAAGGTCTCTTGCTGTTTAGTACGTCAATCTCCGTGTATTCTTGCATATTACTCACAAATTGTGTGTACTGCAGCTTACTACACCAGAAATTGTATTCTGGACACACGAATTTGTTGTATTGTAGCTTACTACGTTAGAACTCGTATTCTGGCATATTAACTCACAAATTGAGTGTACTGCAGCTTACTAGAAGAGAACTCTGTATATCTTGCATTTTACACACTAATGTGGTGTATTGCAGCTTAATGCGTTAGAACTCGTTGTATTCTGGCATATTACTCAGAAATTGGGTGTACTGCAGCTTATTACACCAGAAATTGTATTCTGGACACGAATTTGGTGTAGTAGCTTACTATGTCAGAACTGGCTTAATGCACACGAATTGGGTCTATTGCAGTTTAGTACGCCAAACTCAGTTATTCTGGCATATTACTCACAAATGCATTGTACTGAAGCTTACTACACTAGAATTGAGTGTATACTGGTCTATTACACATGATTTCATTGTAGTGCAGCTTAAAACGTCAGAACACTGGCGTAATACACCCAAATTAAGGTTTCTTGCTGTTTGGTACGTCATATCTCCGTGTATTCTTACATATTACTCCCAAATTGGGTGTACTGCAGCTTACTACACCAGAAATTGTATTCTGGACACACGAATTTGTTGTATTGTAGCTTACTACGTTAGAACTCGTATTCTGGCATATTACTCACAAATTGAGTGTACTGCAGCTTACTAGAACAGAACTCTGTATATCTTGGCATTTTACACACTAATGGGTGTATTGCAGCTTAATGCGTTAGAACTCGTTGCATTCTGGCATATTACTCAGAAATTGAGTGTACTGCAGCTTACTTCAACAGAACACATTGTATCCTTGAATTTTACAGACTAATTTGGTGTAGTTCAGCATGAGACGTCAGAACACTGGCGTTTTACACACAAATTAAGGTCTCTTGCTGTTTAGTACGTCATATCTCCGTGTATTCTTGCATATTACTCACAAATTGGGTGTACTGCAGCTTATTACACCAGAAATTGGATTCTGGACACGAATTTGGTGTAGTAGCTTACTATGTCAGAACTGGCTTAATGCACACGAATTGGGTCTATTGCAGTTTAGTACGCCAAAACTCAGTTATTCTGGCATATTACTCACAAATGCATTGTACTGAAGCTTACTACACTAGAATTGAGTGTATTCTGGTCTATTACACATGATTTCATTGTAGTGCAGCTTAAAACGTCAGAACACTGGCGTTTTACACACAAATTAAGGTCTCTTGCTGTTTAGTACGTCATATCTCCGTGTATTCTTGCATATTACTCACAAATTGGATATATTGCAGCTTGCTACACCAGAAATTGTATTCTGGACACACGAATTTGTTGTATTGTAGCTTACTACGTTAGAACTCGTATTCTGGCATATTAACTCACAAATTGAGAACTGCAGCTTACTAGAACAGAACTCTGTATATCTTGGCATTTTACACACTAATGTGGTGTATTGCAGCTTAATGCGTTAGAACTCGTTGTATTCTGGCATATTCCTCAGAAATTGGGTGTACTGCAGCTTATTACACCAGAATTTGTATTCTGGACACGAATTTGGTGTAGTAGCTTATTATGTCAGAACTGGCTTAATGCACACGAATTGGGTCTATTGCAGTTTAGTACGCCAAAACTCAGTTATTCTGGCATATTACTCACAAATGCATTATACTGAAGCTTACTACACTAGAATTGAGTGACTGGTCTATTACACATGATTTCATTGTAGTGCAGCTTAAAACGTCAGAACACTGGCGTAATACACCCAAATTAAGGTTTCTTGCTGTTTAGTACGTCATATCGCCGTGTATTCTTGCATATTACTCCCAAATTGGGTGTATTGCAGCTTACTACACCAGAAATTGTATTCTGGACACACGAATTTGTTGTATTGTAGCTTACTACGTTAGAACTCGTATTCTGGCATATTACTCACAAATTGAGTGTACTGCAGATTACTAGAACAGAACTCTGTATATCTTGGCATTTTACACACTAATGGGTGTATTGCAGCTTAATGCGATAGAACTCGTTGTATTCTGGCATATTACTCAGAAATTGAGTGTATTGCAGCTTACTTCAATAGAACACATTGTATCTTGGCATTTTACACACTAATTTATAGTAGTTCAGCTTAAGACTTCAGAACACTGGCGTTTTACACCCAAATTAAGGTCTCTTGCTGTTTAGTACGTCATATCTCCGTGTATTCTGGTATATTACTCACAAATTGGGTGTACTGCAGCTTATTACACCAGAAATTGTATTCTGGACACGAATTTGGTGTAGTAGCTTACTATGTCAGAACTGGCTTAATGCACACGAATTGGGTCTATTGTAGTTTAGTACGCCAAAACTCAGTTATTCTGGCATATTACTCACAAATGCATTGTACTGAAGCTTACTACACTAGAATTGAGTGTATTCTGGTCTATTACACATGATTTCATTGTAGTGCAGCTTAAAACGTCAGAACACTGGCGTTTTACACACAAATTAAGGTCTCTTGCTGTTTAGTACGTCATATCTCCGTGTATTCTTGCATATTACTCACAAATTGGGTGTACTGCAGCTTATTACACCAGAAATTGTATTCTGGACACGAATTTGGTGTAGTAGCTTACTATGTCAGAACTGGCTTAATGCACACGAATTGGGTCTATTGCAGTTTAGTACGCCAAAACTCAGTTATTCTGGCATATTACTCACAAATGCATTGTACTGAAGCTTACTACACTAGAATTGAGTGTATTCTGGTCTATTACACATGATTTCATTGTAGTGCAGCTTAAAACGTCAGAACACTGGCGTTTCACACACAAATTAAGGTCTCTTGCTGTTTAGTACGTCATATCTCCGTGTATTCTTGCATATTACTCACAAATTGGATATATTGCAGCTTGCTACACCAGAAATTGTATTCTGGACACACGAATTTGTTGTATTGTAGCTTACTACGTTAGAACTCGTATTCTGGCATATTAACTCACAAATTGAGAACTGCAGCTTACTAGAACAGAACTCTGTATATCTTGGCATTTTACACACTAATGTGGTGTATTGCAGCTTAATGCGTTAGAACTCGTTGTATTCTGGCATATTCCTCAGAAATTGGGTGTACTGCAGCTTATTACACCAGAATTTGTATTCTGGACACGAATTTGGTGTAGTAGCTTATTATGTCAGAACTGGCTTAATGCACACGAATTGGGTCTATTGCAGTTTAGTACGCCAAAACTCAGTTATTCTGGCATATTACTCACAAATGCATTATACTGAAGCTTACTACACTAGAATTGAGTGACTGGTCTATTACACATGATTTCATTGTAGTGCAGCTTAAAACGTCAGAACACTGGCGTAATACACCCAAATTAAGGTTTCTTGCTGTTTAGTACGTCATATCGCCGTGTATTCTTGCATATTACTCCCAAATTGGGTGTATTGCAGCTTACTACACCAGAAATTGTATTCTGGACACACGAATTTGTTGTATTGTAGCTTACTACGTTAGAACTCGTATTCTGGCATATTACTCACAAATTGAGTGTACTGCAGATTACTAGAACAGAACTCTGTATATCTTGGCATTTTACACACTAATGGGTGTATTGCAGCTTAATGCGATAGAACTCGTTGTATTCTGGCATATTACTCAGAAATTGAGTGTATTGCAGCTTACTTCAATAGAACACATTGTATCTTGGCATTTTACACACTAATTTATAGTAGTTCAGCTTAAGACTTCAGAACACTGGCGTTTTACACCCAAATTAAGGTCTCTTGCTGTTTAATACGTCATATCTCCGTGTATTCTGGTATATTACTCACAAATTGGGTGTACTGCAGCTTATTACACCAGAAATTGTATTCTGGACACGAATTTGGTGTAGTAGCTTACTATGTCAGAACTGGCTTAATGCACACGAATTGGGTCTATTGCAGTTTAGTACGCCAAAACTCAGTTATTCTGGCATATTACTCACAAATGCATTGTACTGAAGCTTACTACACTAGAATTGAGTGTATTCTGGTCTATTACACATGATTTCATTGTAGTGCAGCTTAAAACGTCAGAACACTGGCGTTTTACACACAAATTAAGGTCTCTTGCTGTTTAGTACGTCATATCTCCGTGTATTCTTGCATATTACTCACAAATTGGATATATTGCAGCTTGCTACACCAGAAATTGTATTCTGGACACACGAATTGTTTGTATTGTAGCTTACTACGTTAGAACTCGTATTCTGGCATATTAACTCACAAATTGAGAACTGCAGCTTACTAGAACAGAACTCTGTATATCTTGGCATTTTACACACTAATGTGGTGTATTGCAGCTTAATGCGTTAGAACTCGTTGTATTCTGGCATATTCCTCAGAAATTGGGTGTACTGCAGCTTATTACACCAGAATTTGTATTCTGGACACGAATTTGGTGTAGTAGCTTATTATGTCAGAACTGGCTTAATGCACACGAATTGGGTCTATTGCAGTTTAGTACGCCAAAACTCAGTTATTCTGGCATATTACTCACAAATGCATTATACTGAAGCTTACTACACTAGAATTGAGTGACTGGTCTATTACACATGATTTCATTGTAGTGCAGCTTAAAACGTCAGAACACTGGCGTAATACACCCAAATTAAGGTTTCTTGCTGTTTAGTACGTCATATCGCCGTGTATTCTTGCATATTACTCCCAAATTGGGTGTATTGCAGCTTACTACACCAGAAATTGTATTCTGGACACACGAATTTGTTGTATTGTAGCTTACTACGTTAGAACTCGTATTCTGGCATATTACTCACAAATTGAGTGTACTGCAGATTACTAGAACAGAACTCTGTATATCTTGGCATTTTACACACTAATGGGTGTATTGCAGCTTAATGCGATAGAACTCGTTGTATTCTGGCATATTACTCAGAAATTGAGTGTATTGCAGCTTACTTCAATAGAACACATTGTATCTTGGCATTTTACACACTAATTTATAGTAGTTCAGCTTAAGACTTCAGAACACTGGCGTTTTACACCCAAATTAAGGTCTCTTGCTGTTTAGTACGTCATATCTCCGTGTATTCTGGTATATTACTCACAAATTGGGTGTACTGCAGCTTATTACACCAGAAATTGTATTCTGGACACGAATTTGGTGTAGTAGCTTACTATGTCAGAACTGGCTTAATGCACACGAATTGGGTCTATTGTAGTTTAGTACGCCAAAACTCAGTTATTCTGGCATATTACTCACAAATGCATTGTACTGAAGCTTACTACACTAGAATTGAGTGTATACTGGTCTATTACACATGATTTCATTGTAGTGCAGCTTAAAACGTCAGAACACTGGCGTAATACACCCAAATTAAGGTTTCTTGCTGTTTAGTACGTCAATCTCCGTGTATTCTTGCATATTACTCACAAATTGTGTGTACTGCAGCTTACTACACCAGAAATTGTATTCTGGACACACGAATTTGTTGTATTGTAGCTTACTACGTTAGAACTCGTATTCTGGCATATTAACTCACAAATTGAGTGTACTGCAGCTTACTAGAACAGAACTCTGTATATCTTGGCATTTTACACACTAATGTGGTGTATTGCAGCTTAATGCGTTTGAACTCGTTGTATTCTGGCATATTACTCAGAAATTGGGTGTACTGCAGCTTATTACACCAGAATTTGTATTCTGGACACGAATTTGGTGTAGTAGCTTACTATGTCAGAACTGGCTTAATGCACACGAATTGGGTCTATTGCAGTTTAGTACGCCAAAACTCAGTTATTCTGGCATATTACTCACAAATGCATTGTACTGAAGCTTACTACACTAGAATTGAGTGTATACTGGTCTATTACACATGATTTCATTGTAGTGCAGCTTAAAACGTCAGAACACTGGCGTAATACACCCAAATTAAGGTTTCTTGCTGTTTAGTACGTCATATCTCCGTGTATTCTTGCATATTACTCCCAAATTGGGTGTACTGCAGCTTACTACACCAGAAATTGTATTCTGGACACGAATTTGTTGTATTGTAGCTTACTACGTTAGAACTCGTATTCTGGCATATTAACTCACAAATTGAGTGTACTGCAGCTTACTAGAACAGAACTCTGTATATCTTGGCATTTTACACACTAATGTGGTGTATTGCAGCTTAATGCGTTTGAACTCGTTGTATTCTGGCATATTACTCAGAAATTGGGTGTACTGCAGCTTATTACACCAGAATTTGTATTCTGGACACGAATTTGGTGTAGTAGCTTACTATTTCAGAACTGGCTTAATGCACACGAATTGGGTCTATTGCAGTGTAGTACGCCAAAACTCAGTTATTCTGGCATATTACTCACAAATGCATTGTACTGAAGCTTACTACACTAGAATTGAGTGTATACTGGTCTATTACACATGATTTCATTGTAGTGCAGCTTAAAACGTCAGAACACTGGCGTAATACACCCAAATTAAGTTTCTTGCTGTTTAGTACGTCATATCTCCGTGTATTCTTACATATTACTCCCAAATTGGGTGTACTGCAGCTTACTACACCAGAAATTGTATTCTGGACACACGAATTTGTTGTATTGTAGCTTACTACGTTAGAACTCGTATTCTGGCATATTACTCACAAATTGAGTGTACTGCAGCTTACTAGAACAGAACTCTGTATATCTTGGCATTTTACACACTAATGGGTGTATTGCAGCTTAATGCGATAGAACTCGTTGTATTCTGGCATATTACTCAGAAATTGAGTGTATTGCAGCTTACTTCAATAGAACACATTGTATCTTGGCATTTTACACACTAATTTATAGTAGTTCAGCTTAAGACTTCAGAACACTGGCGTTTTACATCCAAATTAAGGTCTCTTGCTGTTTAGTACGTCATATCTCCGTGTATTCTGGTATATTACTCACAAATTGGGTGTACTGCAGCTTATTACACCAGAAATTGTATTCTGGACACGAATTTGGTGTAGTAGCACTATGTCAGAACTGGCTTAATGCACACGAATTGGGTCTATTGTAGTTTAGTACGCCAAAACTCAGTTATTCTGGCATATTACTCACAAATGCATTGTACTGAAGCTTACTACACTAGAATTGAGTGTATTCTGGTCTATTACACATGATTTCATTGTAGTGCAGCTTAAAACGTCAGAACACTGGCGTTTTACACACAAATTAAGGTCTCTTGCTGTTTAGTACGTCATATCTCCGTGTATTCTTGCATATTACTCACAAATTGGGTGTACTGCAGCTTATTACACCAGAAATTGTATTCTGGACACGAATTTGGTGTAGTAGCTTACTATGTCAGAACTGGCTTAATGCACACGAATTGGGTCTATTGCAGTTTAGTACGCCAAAACTCAGTTATTCTGGCATATTACTCACAAATGCATTGTACTGAAGCTTACTACACTAGAATTGAGTGTATTCTGGTCTATTACACATGATTTCATTGTAGTGCAGCTTAAAACGTCAGAACACTGGCGTTTTACACACAAATTAAGGTCTCTTGCTGTTTAGTACGTCATATCTCCGTGTATTCTTGCATATTACTCACAAATTGGATATATTGCAGCTTGCTACACCAGAAATTGTATTCTGGACACACGAATTTGTTGTATTGTAGCTTACTACGTTAGAACTCGTATTCTGGCATATTAACTCACAAATTGAGAACTGCAGCTTACTAGAACAGAACTCTGTATATCTTGGCATTTTACACACTAATGTGGTGTATTGCAGCTTAATGCGTTAGAACTCGTTGTATTCTGGCATATTCCTCAGAAATTGGGTGTACTGCAGCTTATTACACCAGAATTTGTATTCTGGACACGAATTTGGTGTAGTAGCTTATTATGTCAGAACTGGCTTAATGCACACGAATTGGGTCTATTGCAGTTTAGTACGCCAAAACTCAGTTATTCTGGCATATTACTCACAAATGCATTATACTGAAGCTTACTACACTAGAATTGAGTGACTGGTCTATTACACATGATTTCATTGTAGTGCAGCTTAAAACGTCAGAACACTGGCGTAATACACCCAAATTAAGGTTTCTTGCTGTTTAGTACGTCATATCGCCGTGTATTCTTGCATATTACTCCCAAATTGGGTGTATTGCAGCTTACTACACCAGAAATTGTATTCTGGACACACGAATTTGTTGTATTGTAGCTTACTACGTTAGAACTCGTATTCTGGCATATTACTCACAAATTGAGTGTACTGCAGATTACTAGAACAGAACTCTGTATATCTTGGCATTTTACACACTAATGGGTGTATTGCAGCTTAATGCGATAGAACTCGTTGTATTCTGGCATATTACTCAGAAATTGAGTGTATTGCAGCTTACTTCAATAGAACACATTGTATCTTGGCATTTTACACACTAATTTATAGTAGTTCAGCTTAAGACTTCAGAACACTGGCGTTTTACACCCAAATTAAGGTCTCTTGCTGTTTAGTACGTCATATCTCCGTGTATTCTGGTATATTACTCACAAATTGGGTGTACTGCAGCTTATTACACCAGAAATTGTATTCTGGACACGAATTTGGTGTAGTAGCTTACTATGTCAGAACTGGCTTAATGCACACGAATTGGGTCTATTGCAGTTTAGTACGCCAAAACTCAGTTATTCTGGCATATTACTCACAAATGCATTGTACTGAAGCTTACTACACTAGAATTGAGTGTATTCTGGTCTATTACACATGATTTCATTGTAGTGCAGCTTAAAACGTCAGAACACTGGCGTTTTACACACAAATTAAGGTCTCTTGCTGTTTAGTACGTCATATCTCCGTGTATTCTTGCATATTACTCACAAATTGGATATATTGCAGCTTGCTACACCAGAAATTGTATTCTGGACACACGAATTGTTTGTATTGTAGCTTACTACGTTAGAACTCGTATTCTGGCATATTAACTCACAAATTGAGAACTGCAGCTTACTAGAACAGAACTCTGTATATCTTGGCATTTTACACACTAATGTGGTGTATTGCAGCTTAATGCGTTAGAACTCGTTGTATTCTGGCATATTCCTCAGAAATTGGGTGTACTGCAGCTTATTACACCAGAATTTGTATTCTGGACACGAATTTGGTGTAGTAGCTTATTATGTCAGAACTGGCTTAATGCACACGAATTGGGTCTATTGCAGTTTAGTACGCCAAAACTCAGTTATTCTGGCATATTACTCACAAATGCATTATACTGAAGCTTACTACACTAGAATTGAGTGACTGGTCTATTACACACGATTTCATTGTAGTGCAGCTTAAAACGTCAGAACACTGGCGTAATACACCCAAATTAAGGTTTCTTGCTGTTTAGTACGTCAATCTCCGTGTATTCTTGCATATTACTCACAAATTGTGTGTACTGCAGCTTACTACACCAGAAATTGTATTCTGGACACACGAATTTGTTGTATTGTAGCTTACTACGTTAGAACTCGTATTCTGGCATATTAACTCACAAATTGAGTGTACTGCAGCTTACTAGAAGAGAACTCTGTATATCTTGCATTTTACACACTAATGTGGTGTATTGCAGCTTAATGCGTTAGAACTCGTTGTATTCTGGCATATTACTCAGAAATTGGGTGTACTGCAGCTTATTACACCAGAAATTGTATTCTGGACACGAATTTGGTGTAGTAGCTTACTATGTCAGAACTGGCTTAATGCACACGAATTGGGTCTATTGCAGTTTAGTACGCCAAACTCAGTTATTCTGGCATATTACTCACAAATGCATTGTACTGAAGCTTACTACACTAGAATTGAGTGTATACTGGTCTATTACACATGATTTCATTGTAGTGCAGCTTAAAACGTCAGAACACTGGCGTAATACACCCAAATTAAGGTTTCTTGCTGTTTGGTACGTCATATCTCCGTGTATTCTTACATATTACTCCCAAATTGGGTGTACTGCAGCTTACTACACCAGAAATTGTATTCTGGACACACGAATTTGTTGTATTGTAGCTTACTACGTTAGAACTCGTATTCTGGCATATTACTCACAAATTGAGTGTACTGCAGCTTACTAGAACAGAACTCTGTATATCTTGGCATTTTACACACTAATGGGTGTATTGCAGCTTAATGCGTTAGAACTCGTTGCATTCTGGCATATTACTCAGAAATTGAGTGTACTGCAGCTTACTTCAACAGAACACATTGTATCCTTGAATTTTACAGACTAATTTGGTGTAGTTCAGCATGAGACGTCAGAACACTGGCGTTTTACACACAAATTAAGGTCTCTTGCTGTTTAGTACGTCATATCTCCGTGTATTCTTGCATATTACTCACAAATTGGGTGTACTGCAGCTTATTACACCAGAAATTGGATTCTGGACACGAATTTGGTGTAGTAGCTTACTATGTCAGAACTGGCTTAATGCACACGAATTGGGTCTATTGCAGTTTAGTACGCCAAAACTCAGTTATTCTGGCATATTACTCACAAATGCATTGTACTGAAGCTTACTACACTAGAATTGAGTGTATTCTGGTCTATTACACATGATTTCATTGTAGTGCAGCTTAAAACGTCAGAACACTGGCGTTTTACACACAAATTAAGGTCTCTTGCTGTTTAGTACGTCATATCTCCGTGTATTCTTGCATATTACTCACAAATTGGATATATTGCAGCTTGCTACACCAGAAATTGTATTCTGGACACACGAATTTGTTGTATTGTAGCTTACTACGTTAGAACTCGTATTCTGGCATATTAACTCACAAATTGAGAACTGCAGCTTACTAGAACAGAACTCTGTATATCTTGGCATTTTACACACTAATGTGGTGTATTGCAGCTTAATGCGTTAGAACTCGTTGTATTCTGGCATATTCCTCAGAAATTGGGTGTACTGCAGCTTATTACACCAGAATTTGTATTCTGGACACGAATTTGGTGTAGTAGCTTATTATGTCAGAACTGGCTTAATGCACACGAATTGGGTCTATTGCAGTTTAGTACGCCAAAACTCAGTTATTCTGGCATATTACTCACAAATGCATTATACTGAAGCTTACTACACTAGAATTGAGTGACTGGTCTATTACACATGATTTCATTGTAGTGCAGCTTAAAACGTCAGAACACTGGCGTAATACACCCAAATTAAGGTTTCTTGCTGTTTAGTACGTCATATCGCCGTGTATTCTTGCATATTACTCCCAAATTGGGTGTATTGCAGCTTACTACACCAGAAATTGTATTCTGGACACACGAATTTGTTGTATTGTAGCTTACTACGTTAGAACTCGTATTCTGGCATATTACTCACAAATTGAGTGTACTGCAGATTACTAGAACAGAACTCTGTATATCTTGGCATTTTACACACTAATGGGTGTATTGCAGCTTAATGCGATAGAACTCGTTGTATTCTGGCATATTACTCAGAAATTGAGTGTATTGCAGCTTACTTCAATAGAACACATTGTATCTTGGCATTTTACACACTAATTTATAGTAGTTCAGCTTAAGACTTCAGAACACTGGCGTTTTACACCCAAATTAAGGTCTCTTGCTGTTTAGTACGTCATATCTCCGTGTATTCTGGTATATTACTCACAAATTGGGTGTACTGCAGCTTATTACACCAGAAATTGTATTCTGGACACGAATTTGGTGTAGTAGCTTACTATGTCAGAACTGGCTTAATGCACACGAATTGGGTCTATTGTAGTTTAGTACGCCAAAACTCAGTTATTCTGGCATATTACTCACAAATGCATTGTACTGAAGCTTACTACACTAGAATTGAGTGTATTCTGGTCTATTACACATGATTTCATTGTAGTGCAGCTTAAAACGTCAGAACACTGGCGTTTTACACACAAATTAAGGTCTCTTGCTGTTTAGTACGTCATATCTCCGTGTATTCTTGCATATTACTCACAAATTGGGTGTACTGCAGCTTATTACACCAGAAATTGTATTCTGGACACGAATTTGGTGTAGTAGCTTACTATGTCAGAACTGGCTTAATGCACACGAATTGGGTCTATTGCAGTTTAGTACGCCAAAACTCAGTTATTCTGGCATATTACTCACAAATGCATTGTACTGAAGCTTACTACACTAGAATTGAGTGTATTCTGGTCTATTACACATGATTTCATTGTAGTGCAGCTTAAAACGTCAGAACACTGGCGTTTCACACACAAATTAAGGTCTCTTGCTGTTTAGTACGTCATATCTCCGTGTATTCTTGCATATTACTCACAAATTGGATATATTGCAGCTTGCTACACCAGAAATTGTATTCTGGACACACGAATTTGTTGTATTGTAGCTTACTACGTTAGAACTCGTATTCTGGCATATTAACTCACAAATTGAGAACTGCAGCTTACTAGAACAGAACTCTGTATATCTTGGCATTTTACACACTAATGTGGTGTATTGCAGCTTAATGCGTTAGAACTCGTTGTATTCTGGCATATTCCTCAGAAATTGGGTGTACTGCAGCTTATTACACCAGAATTTGTATTCTGGACACGAATTTGGTGTAGTAGCTTATTATGTCAGAACTGGCTTAATGCACACGAATTGGGTCTATTGCAGTTTAGTACGCCAAAACTCAGTTATTCTGGCATATTACTCACAAATGCATTATACTGAAGCTTACTACACTAGAATTGAGTGACTGGTCTATTACACATGATTTCATTGTAGTGCAGCTTAAAACGTCAGAACACTGGCGTAATACACCCAAATTAAGGTTTCTTGCTGTTTAGTACGTCATATCGCCGTGTATTCTTGCATATTACTCCCAAATTGGGTGTATTGCAGCTTACTACACCAGAAATTGTATTCTGGACACACGAATTTGTTGTATTGTAGCTTACTACGTTAGAACTCGTATTCTGGCATATTACTCACAAATTGAGTGTACTGCAGATTACTAGAACAGAACTCTGTATATCTTGGCATTTTACACACTAATGGGTGTATTGCAGCTTAATGCGATAGAACTCGTTGTATTCTGGCATATTACTCAGAAATTGAGTGTATTGCAGCTTACTTCAATAGAACACATTGTATCTTGGCATTTTACACACTAATTTATAGTAGTTCAGCTTAAGACTTCAGAACACTGGCGTTTTACACCCAAATTAAGGTCTCTTGCTGTTTAGTACGTCATATCTCCGTGTATTCTGGTATATTACTCACAAATTGGGTGTACTGCAGCTTATTACACCAGAAATTGTATTCTGGACACGAATTTGGTGTAGTAGCTTACTATGTCAGAACTGGCTTAATGCACACGAATTGGGTCTATTGCAGTTTAGTACGCCAAAACTCAGTTATTCTGGCATATTACTCACAAATGCATTGTACTGAAGCTTACTACACTAGAATTGAGTGTATTCTGGTCTATTACACATGATTTCATTGTAGTGCAGCTTAAAACGTCAGAACACTGGCGTTTTACACACAAATTAAGGTCTCTTGCTGTTTAGTACGTCATATCTCCGTGTATTCTTGCATATTACTCACAAATTGGATATATTGCAGCTTGCTACACCAGAAATTGTATTCTGGACACACGAATTGTTTGTATTGTAGCTTACTACGTTAGAACTCGTATTCTGGCATATTAACTCACAAATTGAGAACTGCAGCTTACTAGAACAGAACTCTGTATATCTTGGCATTTTACACACTAATGTGGTGTATTGCAGCTTAATGCGTTAGAACTCGTTGTATTCTGGCATATTCCTCAGAAATTGGGTGTACTGCAGCTTATTACACCAGAATTTGTATTCTGGACACGAATTTGGTGTAGTAGCTTATTATGTCAGAACTGGCTTAATGCACACGAATTGGGTCTATTGCAGTTTAGTACGCCAAAACTCAGTTATTCTGGCATATTACTCACAAATGCATTATACTGAAGCTTACTACACTAGAATTGAGTGACTGGTCTATTACACATGATTTCATTGTAGTGCAGCTTAAAACGTCAGAACACTGGCGTAATACACCCAAATTAAGGTTTCTTGCTGTTTAGTACGTCATATCGCCGTGTATTCTTGCATATTACTCCCAAATTGGGTGTATTGCAGCTTACTACACCAGAAATTGTATTCTGGACACACGAATTTGTTGTATTGTAGCTTACTACGTTAGAACTCGTATTCTGGCATATTACTCACAAATTGAGTGTACTGCAGATTACTAGAACAGAACTCTGTATATCTTGGCATTTTACACACTAATGGGTGTATTGCAGCTTAATGCGATAGAACTCGTTGTATTCTGGCATATTACTCAGAAATTGAGTGTATTGCAGCTTACTTCAATAGAACACATTGTATCTTGGCATTTTACACACTAATTTATAGTAGTTCAGCTTAAGACTTCAGAACACTGGCGTTTTACACCCAAATTAAGGTCTCTTGCTGTTTAGTACGTCATATCTCCGTGTATTCTGGTATATTACTCACAAATTGGGTGTACTGCAGCTTATTACACCAGAAATTGTATTCTGGACACGAATTTGGTGTAGTAGCTTACTATGTCAGAACTGGCTTAATGCACACGAATTGGGTCTATTGTAGTTTAGTACGCCAAAACTCAGTTATTCTGGCATATTACTCACAAATGCATTGTACTGAAGCTTACTACACTAGAATTGAGTGTATACTGGTCTATTACACATGATTTCATTGTAGTGCAGCTTAAAACGTCAGAACACTGGCGTAATACACCCAAATTAAGGTTTCTTGCTGTTTAGTACGTCAATCTCCGTGTATTCTTGCATATTACTCACAAATTGTGTGTACTGCAGCTTACTACACCAGAAATTGTATTCTGGACACACGAATTTGTTGTATTGTAGCTTACTACGTTAGAACTCGTATTCTGGCATATTAACTCACAAATTGAGTGTACTGCAGCTTACTAGAACAGAACTCTGTATATCTTGGCATTTTACACACTAATGTGGTGTATTGCAGCTTAATGCGTTTGAACTCGTTGTATTCTGGCATATTACTCAGAAATTGGGTGTACTGCAGCTTATTACACCAGAATTTGTATTCTGGACACGAATTTGGTGTAGTAGCTTACTATGTCAGAACTGGCTTAATGCACACGAATTGGGTCTATTGCAGTTTAGTACGCCAAAACTCAGTTATTCTGGCATATTACTCACAAATGCATTGTACTGAAGCTTACTACACTAGAATTGAGTGTATACTGGTCTATTACACATGATTTCATTGTAGTGCAGCTTAAAACGTCAGAACACTGGCGTAATACACCCAAATTAAGGTTTCTTGCTGTTTAGTACGTCATATCTCCGTGTATTCTTGCATATTACTCCCAAATTGGGTGTACTGCAGCTTACTACACCAGAAATTGTATTCTGGACACGAATTTGTTGTATTGTAGCTTACTACGTTAGAACTCGTATTCTGGCATATTAACTCACAAATTGAGTGTACTGCAGCTTACTAGAACAGAACTCTGTATATCTTGGCATTTTACACACTAATGTGGTGTATTGCAGCTTAATGCGTTTGAACTCGTTGTATTCTGGCATATTACTCAGAAATTGGGTGTACTGCAGCTTATTACACCAGAATTTGTATTCTGGACACGAATTTGGTGTAGTAGCTTACTATTTCAGAACTGGCTTAATGCACACGAATTGGGTCTATTGCAGTGTAGTACGCCAAAACTCAGTTATTCTGGCATATTACTCACAAATGCATTGTACTGAAGCTTACTACACTAGAATTGAGTGTATACTGGTCTATTACACATGATTTCATTGTAGTGCAGCTTAAAACGTCAGAACACTGGCGTAATACACCCAAATTAAGTTTCTTGCTGTTTAGTACGTCATATCTCCGTGTATTCTTACATATTACTCCCAAATTGGGTGTACTGCAGCTTACTACACCAGAAATTGTATTCTGGACACACGAATTTGTTGTATTGTAGCTTACTACGTTAGAACTCGTATTCTGGCATATTACTCACAAATTGAGTGTACTGCAGCTTACTAGAACAGAACTCTGTATATCTTGGCATTTTACACACTAATGGGTGTATTGCAGCTTAATGCGATAGAACTCGTTGTATTCTGGCATATTACTCAGAAATTGAGTGTATTGCAGCTTACTTCAATAGAACACATTGTATCTTGGCATTTTACACACTAATTTATAGTAGTTCAGCTTAAGACTTCAGAACACTGGCGTTTTACACCCAAATTAAGGTCTCTTGCTGTTTAGTACGTCATATCTCCGTGTATTCTGGTATATTACTCACAAATTGGGTGTACTGCAGATTATTACACCAGAAATTGTATTCTGGACACGAATTTGGTGTAGTAGCACTATGTCAGAACTGGCTTAATGCACACGAATTGGGTCTATTGTAGTTTAGTACGCCAAAACTCAGTTATTCTGGCATATTACTCACAAATGCATTGTACTGAAGCTTACTACACTAGAATTGAGTGTATTCTGGTCTATTACACATGATTTCATTGTAGTGCAGCTTAAAACGTCAGAACACTGGCGTTTTACACACAAATTAAGGTCTCTTGCTGTTTAGTACGTCATATCTCCGTGTATTCTTGCATATTACTCACAAATTGGGTGTACTGCAGCTTATTACACCAGAAATTGTATTCTGGACACGAATTTGGTGTAGTAGCTTACTATGTCAGAACTGGCTTAATGCACACGAATTGGGTCTATTGCAGTTTAGTACGCCAAAACTCAGTTATTCTGGCATATTACTCACAAATGCATTGTACTGAAGCTTACTACACTAGAATTGAGTGTATTCTGGTCTATTACACATGATTTCATTGTAGTGCAGCTTAAAACGTCAGAACACTGGCGTTTTACACACAAATTAAGGTCTCTTGCTGTTTAGTACGTCATATCTCCGTGTATTCTTGCATATTACTCACAAATTGGATATATTGCAGCTTGCTACACCAGAAATTGTATTCTGGACACACGAATTTGTTGTATTGTAGCTTACTACGTTAGAACTCGTATTCTGGCATATTAACTCACAAATTGAGAACTGCAGCTTACTAGAACAGAACTCTGTATATCTTGGCATTTTACACACTAATGTGGTGTATTGCAGCTTAATGCGTTAGAACTCGTTGTATTCTGGCATATTCCTCAGAAATTGGGTGTACTGCAGCTTATTACACCAGAATTTGTATTCTGGACACGAATTTGGTGTAGTAGCTTATTATGTCAGAACTGGCTTAATGCACACGAATTGGGTCTATTGCAGTTTAGTACGCCAAAACTCAGTTATTCTGGCATATTACTCACAAATGCATTATACTGAAGCTTACTACACTAGAATTGAGTGACTGGTCTATTACACATGATTTCATTGTAGTGCAGCTTAAAACGTCAGAACACTGGCGTAATACACCCAAATTAAGGTTTCTTGCTGTTTAGTACGTCATATCGCCGTGTATTCTTGCATATTACTCCCAAATTGGGTGTATTGCAGCTTACTACACCAGAAATTGTATTCTGGACACACGAATTTGTTGTATTGTAGCTTACTACGTTAGAACTCGTATTCTGGCATATTACTCACAAATTGAGTGTACTGCAGATTACTAGAACAGAACTCTGTATATCTTGGCATTTTACACACTAATGGGTGTATTGCAGCTTAATGCGATAGAACTCGTTGTATTCTGGCATATTACTCAGAAATTGAGTGTATTGCAGCTTACTTCAATAGAACACATTGTATCTTGGCATTTTACACACTAATTTATAGTAGTTCAGCTTAAGACTTCAGAACACTGGCGTTTTACACCCAAATTAAGGTCTCTTGCTGTTTAGTACGTCATATCTCCGTGTATTCTGGTATATTACTCACAAATTGGGTGTACTGCAGCTTATTACACCAGAAATTGTATTCTGGACACGAATTTGGTGTAGTAGCTTACTATGTCAGAACTGGCTTAATGCACACGAATTGGGTCTATTGCAGTTTAGTACGCCAAAACTCAGTTATTCTGGCATATTACTCACAAATGCATTGTACTGAAGCTTACTACACTAGAATTGAGTGTATTCTGGTCTATTACACATGATTTCATTGTAGTGCAGCTTAAAACGTCAGAACACTGGCGTTTTACACACAAATTAAGGTCTCTTGCTGTTTAGTACGTCATATCTCCGTGTATTCTTGCATATTACTCACAAATTGGATATATTGCAGCTTGCTACACCAGAAATTGTATTCTGGACACACGAATTGTTTGTATTGTAGCTTACTACGTTAGAACTCGTATTCTGGCATATTAACTCACAAATTGAGAACTGCAGCTTACTAGAACAGAACTCTGTATATCTTGGCATTTTACACACTAATGTGGTGTATTGCAGCTTAATGCGTTAGAACTCGTTGTATTCTGGCATATTCCTCAGAAATTGGGTGTACTGCAGCTTATTACACCAGAATTTGTATTCTGGACACGAATTTGGTGTAGTAGCTTATTATGTCAGAACTGGCTTAATGCACACGAATTGGGTCTATTGCAGTTTAGTACGCCAAAACTCAGTTATTCTGGCATATTACTCACAAATGCATTATACTGAAGCTTACTACACTAGAATTGAGTGACTGGTCTATTACACATGATTTCATTGTAGTGCAGCTTAAAACGTCAGAACACTGGCGTAATACACCCAAATTAAGGTTTCTTGCTGTTTAGTACGTCATATCGCCGTGTATTCTTGCATATTACTCCCAAATTGGGTGTATTGCAGCTTACTACACCAGAAATTGTATTCTGGACACACGAATTTGTTGTATTGTAGCTTACTACGTTAGAACTCGTATTCTGGCATATTACTCACAAATTGAGTGTACTGCAGATTACTAGAACAGAACTCTGTATATCTTGGCATTTTACACACTAATGGGTGTATTGCAGCTTAATGCGATAGAACTCGTTGTATTCTGGCATATTACTCAGAAATTGAGTGTATTGCAGCTTACTTCAATAGAACACATTGTATCTTGGCATTTTACACACTAATTTATAGTAGTTCAGCAAGACTTCAGAACACTGGCGTTTTACACCCAAATTAAGGTCTCTTGCTGTTTAGTACGTCATATCTCCGTGTATTCTGGTATATTACTCACAAATTGGGTGTACTGCAGCTTATTACACCAGAAATTGTATTCTGGACACGAATTTGGTGTAGTAGCTTACTATGTCAGAACTGGCTTAATGCACACGAATTGGGTCTATTGTAGTTTAGTACGCCAAAACTCAGTTATTCTGGCATATTACTCACAAATGCATTGTACTGAAGCTTACTACACTAGAATTGAGTGTATACTGGTCTATTACACATGATTTCATTGTAGTGCAGCTTAAAACGTCAGAACACTGGCGTAATACACCCAAATTAAGGTTTCTTGCTGTTTAGTACGTCAATCTCCGTGTATTCTTGCATATTACTCACAAATTGTGTGTACTGCAGCTTACTACACCAGAAATTGTATTCTGGACACACGAATTTGTTGTATTGTAGCTTACTACGTTAGAACTCGTATTCTGGCATATTAACTCACAAATTGAGTGTACTGCAGCTTACTAGAACAGAACTCTGTATATCTTGGCATTTTACACACTAATGTGGTGTATTGCAGCTTAATGCGTTTGAACTCGTTGTATTCTGGCATATTACTCAGAAATTGGGTGTACTGCAGCTTATTACACCAGAATTTGTATTCTGGACACGAATTTGGTGTAGTAGCTTACTATGTCAGAACTGGCTTAATGCACACGAATTGGGTCTATTGCAGTTTAGTACGCCAAAACTCAGTTATTCTGGCATATTACTCACAAATGCATTGTACTGAAGCTTACTACACTAGAATTGAGTGTATACTGGTCTATTACACATGATTTCATTGTAGTGCAGCTTAAAACGTCAGAACACTGGCGTAATACACCCAAATTAAGGTTTCTTGCTGTTTAGTACGTCATATCTCCGTGTATTCTTGCATATTACTCCCAAATTGGGTGTACTGCAGCTTACTACACCAGAAATTGTATTCTGGACACGAATTTGTTGTATTGTAGCTTACTACGTTAGAACTCGTATTCTGGCATATTAACTCACAAATTGAGTGTACTGCAGCTTACTAGAACAGAACTCTGTATATCTTGGCATTTTACACACTAATGTGGTGTATTGCAGCTTAATGCGTTTGAACTCGTTGTATTCTGGCATATTACTCAGAAATTGGGTGTACTGCAGCTTATTACACCAGAATTTGTATTCTGGACACGAATTTGGTGTAGTAGCTTACTATTTCAGAACTGGCTTAATGCACACGAATTGGGTCTATTGCAGTGTAGTACGCCAAAACTCAGTTATTCTGGCATATTACTCACAAATGCATTGTACTGAAGCTTACTACACTAGAATTGAGTGTATACTGGTCTATTACACATGATTTCATTGTAGTGCAGCTTAAAACGTCAGAACACTGGCGTAATACACCCAAATTAAGGTTTCTTGCTGTTTAGTACGTCATATCTCCGTGTATTCTTACATATTACTCCCAAATTGGGTGTACTGCAGCTTACTACACCAGAAATTGTATTCTGGACACACGAATTTGTTGTATTGTAGCTTACTACGTTAGAACTCGTATTCTGGCATATTACTCACAAATTGAGTGTACTGCAGCTTACTAGAACAGAACTCTGTATATCTTGGCATTTTACACACTAATGGGTGTATTGCAGCTTAATGCGTTAGAACTCGTTGCATTCTGGCATATTACTCAGAAATTGAGTGTATTGCAGCTTACTTCAATAGAACACATTGTATCTTGGCATTTTACACACTAATTTATAGTAGTTCAGCTTAAGACTTCAGAACACTGGCGTTTTACACCCAAATTAAGGTCTCTTGCTGTTTAGTACGTCATATCTCCGTGTATTCTGGTATATTACTCACAAATTGGGTGTACTGCAGCTTATTACACCAGAAATTGTATTCTGGACACGAATTTGGTGTAGTAGCTTACTATGTCAGAACTGGCTTAATGCACACGAATTGGGTCTATTGCAGTTTAGTACGCCAAAACTCAGTTATTCTGGCATATTACTCACAAATGCATTGTACTGAAGCTTACTACACTAGAATTGAGTGTATTCTGGTCTATTACACATGATTTCATTGTAGTGCAGCTTAAAACGTCAGAACACTGGCGTTTTACACACAAATTAAGGTCTCTTGCTGTTTAGTACGTCATATCTCCGTGTATTCTTGCATATTACTCACAAATTGGATATATTGCAGCTTGCTACACCAGAAATTGTATTCTGGACACACGAATTGTTTGTATTGTAGCTTACTACGTTAGAACTCGTATTCTGGCATATTAACTCACAAATTGAGAACTGCAGCTTACTAGAACAGAACTCTGTATATCTTGGCATTTTACACACTAATGTGGTGTATTGCAGCTTAATGCGTTAGAACTCGTTGTATTCTGGCATATTCCTCAGAAATTGGGTGTACTGCAGCTTATTACACCAGAATTTGTATTCTGGACACGAATTTGGTGTAGTAGCTTATTATGTCAGAACTGGCTTAATGCACACGAATTGGGTCTATTGCAGTTTAGTACGCCAAAACTCAGTTATTCTGGCATATTACTCACAAATGCATTATACTGAAGCTTACTACACTAGAATTGAGTGACTGGTCTATTACACATGATTTCATTGTAGTGCAGCTTAAAACGTCAGAACACTGGCGTAATACACCCAAATTAAGGTTTCTTGCTGTTTAGTACGTCATATCGCCGTGTATTCTTGCATATTACTCCCAAATTGGGTGTATTGCAGCTTACTACACCAGAAATTGTATTCTGGACACACGAATTTGTTGTATTGTAGCTTACTACGTTAGAACTCGTATTCTGGCATATTACTCACAA
This sequence comes from Meghimatium bilineatum, assembly GCA_034231615.1. Lineage (NCBI taxonomy): Eukaryota > Metazoa > Mollusca > Gastropoda > Stylommatophora > Philomycidae > Meghimatium > Meghimatium bilineatum. Next base: position 31,811,870 of record CM067307.1, read on the forward strand.
ATTGAGTGTACTGCAGATTACTAGAACAGAACTCTGTATATCTTGGCATTTTACACACTAATGGGTGTATTGCAGCTTAATGCGATAGAACTCGTTGTATTCTGGCATATTACTCAGAAATTGAGTGTATTGCAGCTTACTTCAATAGAACACATTGTATCTTGGCATTTTACACACTAATTTATAGTAGTTCAGCTTAAGACTTCAGAACACTGGCGTTTTACACCCAAATTAAGGTCTCTTGCTGTTTAGTACGTCATATCTCCGTGTATTCTGGTATATTACTCACAAATTGGGTGTACTGCAGCTTATTACACCAGAAATTGTATTCTGGACACGAATTTGGTGTAGTAGCTTACTATGTCAGAACTGGCTTAATGCACACGAATTGGGTCTATTGTAGTTTAGTACGCCAAAACTCAGTTATTCTGGCATATTACTCACAAATGCATTGTACTGAAGCTTACTACACTAGAATTGAGTGTATACTGGTCTATTACACATGATTTCATTGTAGTGCAGCTTAAAACGTCAGAACACTGGCGTAATACACCCAAATTAAGGTTTCTTGCTGTTTAGTACGTCAATCTCCGTGTATTCTTGCATATTACTCACAAATTGTGTGTACTGCAGCTTACTACACCAGAAATTGTATTCTGGACACACGAATTTGTTGTATTGTAGCTTACTACGTTAGAACTCGTATTCTGGCATATTAACTCACAAATTGAGTGTACTGCAGCTTACTAGAACAGAACTCTGTATATCTTGGCATTTTACACACTAATGTGGTGTATTGCAGCTTAATGCGTTTGAACTCGTTGTATTCTGGCATATTACTCAGAAATTGGGTGTACTGCAGCTTATTACACCAGAATTTGTATTCTGGACACGAATTTGGTGTAGTAGCTTACTATGTCAGAACTGGCTTAATGCACACGAATTGGGTCTATTGCAGTTTAGTACGCCAAAACTCAGTTATTCTGGCATATTACTCACAAATGCATTGTACTGAAGCTTACTACACTAGAATTGAGTGTATACTGGTCTATTACACATGATTTCATTGTAGTGCAGCTTAAAACGTCAGAACACTGGCGTTTTACACACAAATTAAGGTCTCTTGCTGTTTAGTACGTCATATCTCCGTGTATTCTTGCATATTACTCACAAATTGGATATATTGCAGCTTGCTACACCAGAAATTGTATTCTGGACACACGAATTTGTTGTATTGTAGCTTACTACGTTAGAACTCGTATTCTGGCATATTAACTCACAAATTGAGAACTGCAGCTTACTAGAACAGAACTCTGTATATCTTGGCATTTTACACACTAATGTGGTGTATTGCAGCTTAATGCGTTAGAACTCGTTGTATTCTGGCATATTCCTCAGAAATTGGGTGTACTGCAGCTTATTACACCAGAATTTGTATTCTGGACACGAATTTGGTGTAGTAGCTTATTATGTCAGAACTGGCTTAATGCACACGAATTGGGTCTATTGCAGTTTAGTACGCCAAAACTCAGTTATTCTGGCATATTACTCACAAATGCATTGTACTGAAGCTTACTACACTAGAATTGAGTGTATACTGGTCTATTACACATGATTTCATTGTAGTGCAGCTTAAAACGTCAGAACACTGGCGTAATACACCCAAATTAAGGTTTCTTGCTGTTTAGTACGTCATATCTCCGTGTATTCTTACATATTACTCCCAAATTGGGTGTACTGCAGCTTACTACACCAGAAATTGTATTCTGGACACACGAATTTGTTGTAGCTTACTACGTTAGAACTCGTATTCTGGCATATTACTCACAAATTGAGTGTACTGCAGCTTACTAGAACAGAACTCTGTATATCTTGGCATTTTACACACTAATGGGTGTATTGCAGCTTAATGCGTTAGAACTCGTTGCATTCTGGCATATTACTCAGAAATTGAGTGTACTGCAGCTTACTTCAACAGAACACATTGTATCCTTGAATTTTACAGACTAATTTGGTGTAGTTCAGCATGAGACGTCAGAACACTGGCGTTTTACACACAAATTAAGGTCTCTTGCTGTTTAGTACGTCAATCTCCGTGTATTCTTGCATATTACTCACAAATTGGGTGTACTGCAGCTTATTACACCAGAAATTGTATTCTGGACACGAATTTGGTGTAGTAGCTTACTATGTCAGAACTGGCTTAATGCACACGAATTGGGTCTATTGTAGTTTAGTACGCCAAAACTCAGTTATTCTGGCATATTACTCACAAATGCATTGTACTGAAGCTTACTACACTAGAATTGAGTGTATTCTGGTCTATTACACATGATTTCATTGTAGTGCAGCTTAAAACGTCAGAACAATGGCGTTTTACACACAAATTAAGGTCTCTTGCTGTTTAGTACGTCATATCTCCGTGTATTCTTGCATATTACTCACAAATTGGATATATTGCACCTTGCTACACCAGAAATTGTATTCTGGACACACGAATTTGTTGTATTGTAGCTTACTACGTTAGAACTCGTATTCTGGCATATTAACTCACAAATTGAGAACTGCAGCTTACTAGAACAGAACTGTATATCTTGGCATTTTACACACTAATGTGGTGTAATGCAGCTTAATGCGTTAGAACTCGTTGTATTCTGGCATATTACTCAGAAATTGGGTGTACTGCAGCTTATTACACCAGAATTTGTATTCTGGACACGAATTTGGTGTAGTAGCTTACTATGTCAGAACTGGCTTAATGCACACGAATTGGGTCTATTGCAGTTTAGTACGCCAAAACTCAGTTATTCTGGCATATTACTCACAAATGCATTGTACTGAAGCTTACTACACTAGAATTGAGTGTATACTGGTCTATTACACATGATTTCATTGTAGTGCAGCTTAAAACGTCAGAACACTGGCGTAATACACCCAAATTAAGGTTTCTTGCTGTTTAGTACGTCAATCTCCGTGTATTCTTGCATATTACTCACAAATTGTGTGTACTGCAGCTTACTACACCAGAAATTGTATTCTGGACACACGAATTTGTTGTATTGTAGCTTACTACGTTAGAACTCGTATTCTGGCATATTAACTCACAAATTGAGTGTACTGCAGCTTACTAGAACAGAACTCTGTATATCTTGGCATTTTACACACTAATGGGTGTATTGCAGCTTAATGCGTTAGAACTCGTTGCATTCTGGCATATTACTCAGAAATTGAGTGTACTGCAGCTTACTTCAACAGAACACATTGTATCCTTGAATTTTATAGACTAATTTGGTGTAGTTCAGCATGAGACGTCAGAACACTGGCGTTTTACACACAAATTAAGGTCTCTTGCTATTTAGTAGGTCATATCTCCGTGTATTCTTGCATATTACTCACAAATTGGGTGTACTGCAGCTTACTACACCAGAAATTGTATTCTGGACACGAATTTGTTGTATTGTAGCTTACTACGTTAGAACTCGTATTCTGGCATATTAACTCACAAATTGAGTGTACTGCAGCTTACTAGAACAGAACTCTGTATATCTTGGCATTTTACACACTAATGTGGTGTATTGCAGCTTAATGCGTTTGAACTCGTTGTATTCTGGCATATTACTCAGAAATTGGGTGTACTGCAGCTTATTACACCAGAATTTGTATTCTGGACACGAATTTGGTGTAGTAGCTTACTATGTCAGAACTGGCTTAATGCACACGAATTGGGTCTTGCAGTTTAGTACGCCAAAACTCAGTTATTCTGGCATATTACTCACAAATGCATTGTACTGAAGCTTACTACACTAGAATTGAGTGTATACTGGTCTATTACACATGATTTCATTGTAGTGCAGCTTAAAACGTCAGAACACTGGCGTAATACACCCAAATTAAGGTTTCTTGCTGTTTAGTACGTCATATCTCCGTGTATTCTTGCATATTACTCCCAAATTGGGTGTACTGCAGCTTACTACACCAGAAATTGTATTCTGGACACACGAATTTGTTGTATTGTAGCTTACTACGGTAGAACTCGTATTCTGGCATATTACTCACAAATTGAGTGTACTGCAGCTTACTAGAACAGAACTCTGTATATCTTGGCATTTTACACACTAATGGGTGTATTGCAGCTTAATGCGTTAGAACTCGTTTCTTTCTGGCATTTTACTCAGAAATTGAGTGTACTGCAGCTTACTTCAATAGAACACATTGTATCCTTGAATTTTACAGACTAATTTGGTGTAGTTCAGCTTAAGACGTCAGAACACTGGCGTTTTACACACAAATTAAGGTCTCTTGCTGTTTAGTACGTCAATCTCCGTGTATTCTTGCATATTACTCACAAATTGGGTGTACTGCAGCTTATTACACCAGAAATTGTATTCTGGACACGAATTTGGTGTAGTAGCTTACTATGTCAGAACTGGCTTAATGCACACGAATTGGGTCTATTGCAGTTTAGTACGCCAAAACTCAGTTATTCTGGCATATTACTCACAAATGCATTGTACTGAAGCTTACTACACTAGAATTGAGTGTATTCTGGTCTATTACACATGATTTCATTGTAGTGCAGCTTAAAACGTCAGAACACTGGCGTTTTACACACAAATTAAGGTCTCTTGCTGTTTAGTACGTCATATCTCCGTGTATTCTTGCATTTTACTCACAAATTGGATATATTGCAGCTTGCTACACCAGAAATTGTATTCTGGACACACGAATTTGTTGTATTGTAGCTTACTACGTTAGAACTCGTATTCTGGCATATTAACTCACAAATTGAGAACTGCAGCTTACTAGAACAGAACTCTGTATATCTTGGCATTTTACACACTAATGGGTGTATTGCAGCTTAATGCGATAGAACTCGTTGTATTCTGGCATATTACTCAGAAATTGAGTGTATTGCAGCTTACTTCAATAGAACACATTGTATCTTGGCATTTTACACACTAATTTATAGTAGTTCAGCTTAAGACTTCAGAACACTGGCGTTTTACACCCAAATTAAGGTCTCTTGCTGTTTAGTACGTCATATCTCCGTGTATTCTGGTATATTACTCACAAATTGGGTGTACTGCAGCTTATTACACCAGAAATTGTATTCTGGACACGAATTTGGTGTAGTAGCTTACTATGTCAGAACTGGCTTAATGCACACGAATTGGGTCTATTGTAGTTTAGTACGCCAAAACTCAGTTATTCTGGCATATTACTCACAAATGCATTGTACTGAAGCTTACTACACTAGAATTGAGTGTATACTGGTCTATTACACATGATTTCATTGTAGTGCAGCTTAAAACGTCAGAACACTGGCGTAATACACCCAAATTAAGGTTTCTTGCTGTTTAGTACGTCAATCTCCGTGTATTCTTGCATATTACTCACAAATTGTGTGTACTGCAGCTTACTACACCAGAAATTGTATTCTGGACACACGAATTTGTTGTATTGTAGCTTACTACGTTAGAACTCGTATTCTGGCATATTAACTCACAAATTGAGTGTACTGCAGCTTACTAGAACAGAACTCTGTATATCTTGGCATTTTACACACTAATGTGGTGTATTGCAGCTTAATGCGTTTGAACTCGTTGTATTCTGGCATATTACTCAGAAATTGGGTGTACTGCAGCTTATTACACCAGAATTTGTATTCTGGACACGAATTTGGTGTAGTAGCTTACTATGTCAGAACTGGCTTAATGCACACGAATTGGGTCTATTGCAGTTTAGTACGCCAAAACTCAGTTATTCTGGCATATTACTCACAAATGCATTGTACTGAAGCTTACTACACTAGAATTGAGTGTATACTGGTCTATTACACATGATTTCATTGTAGTGCAGCTTAAAACGTCAGAACACTGGCGTAATACACCCAAATTAAGGTTTCTTGCTGTTTAGTACGTCATATCTCCGTGTATTCTTGCATATTACTCCCAAATTGGGTGTACTGCAGCTTACTACACCAGAAATTGTATTCTGGACACGAATTTGTTGTATTGTAGCTTACTACGTTAGAACTCGTATTCTGGCATATTAACTCACAAATTGAGTGTACTGCAGCTTACTAGAACAGAACTCTGTATATCTTGGCATTTTACACACTAATGTGGTGTATTGCAGCTTAATGCGTTTGAACTCGTTGTATTCTGGCATATTACTCAGAAATTGGGTGTACTGCAGCTTATTACACCAGAATTTGTATTCTGGACACGAATTTGGTGTAGTAGCTTACTATTTCAGAACTGGCTTAATGCACACGAATTGGGTCTATTGCAGTGTAGTACGCCAAAACTCAGTTATTCTGGCATATTACTCACAAATGCATTGTACTGAAGCTTACTACACTAGAATTGAGTGTATACTGGTCTATTACACATGATTTCATTGTAGTGCAGCTTAAAACGTCAGAACACTGGCGTAATACACCCAAATTAAGGTTTCTTGCTGTTTAGTACGTCATATCTCCGTGTATTCTTACATATTACTCCCAAATTGGGTGTACTGCAGCTTACTACACCAGAAATTGTATTCTGGACACACGAATTTGTTGTATTGTAGCTTACTACGTTAGAACTCGTATTCTGGCATATTACTCACAAATTGAGTGTACTGCAGCTTACTAGAACAGAACTCTGTATATCTTGGCATTTTACACACTAATGGGTGTATTGCAGCTTAATGCGTTAGAACTCGTTGCATTCTGGCATATTACTCAGAAATTGAGTGTACTGCAGCTTACTTCAACAGAACACATTGTATCCTTGAATTTTACAGACTAATTTGGTGTAGTTCAGCATGAGACGTCAGAACACTGGCGTTTTACACACAAATTAAGGTCTCTTGCTGTTTAGTACGTCAATCTCCGTGTATTCTTGCATATTACTCACAAATTGGGTGTACTGCAGCTTATTACACCAGAAATTGTATTCTGGACACGAATTTGGTGTAGTAGCTTACTATGTCAGAACTGGCTTAATGCACACGAATTGGGTTTAGTACGCCGAAACTCAGTTATTCTGGCATATTACTCACAAATGCATTGTACTGAAGCTTACTACACTAGAATTGAGTGTATTCTGGTCTATTACACATGATTTCATTGTAGTGCAGCTTAAAACGTCAGAACACTGGCGTTTTACACACAAATTAAGGTCTCTTGCTGTTTAGTACGTCATATCTCCGTGTATTCTTGCATATTACTCACAAATTGGATATATTGCAGCTTGCTACACCAGAAATTGTATTCTGGACACACGAATTTGTTGTATTGTAGCTTACTACGTTAGAACTCGTATTCTGGCATATTAACTCACAAATTGAGAACTGCAGCTTACTAGAACAGAACTCTGTATATCTTGGCATTTTACACACTAATGTGGTGTATTGCAGCTTAATGCGTTAGAACTCGTTGTATTCTGGCATATTCCTCAGAAATTGGGTGTACTGCAGCTTATTACACCAGAATTTGTATTCTGGACACGAATTTGGTGTAGTAGCTTATTATGTCAGAACTGGCTTAATGCACACGAATTGGGTCTATTGCAGTTTAGTACGCCAAAACTCAGTTATTCTGGCATATTACTCACAAATGCATTGTACTGAAGCTTACTACACTAGAATTGAGTGTATACTGGTCTATTACACATGATTTCATTGTAGTGCAGCTTAAAACGTCAGAACACTGGCGTAATACACCCAAATTAAGGTTTCTTGCTGTTTAGTACGTCATATCTCCGTGTATTCTTACATATTACTCCCAAATTGGGTGTACTGCAGCTTACTACACCAGAAATTGTATTCTGGACACACGAATTTGTTGTAGCTTACTACGTTAGAACTCGTATTCTGGCATATTACTCACAAATTGAGTGTACTGCAGCTTACTAGAACAGAACTCTGTATATCTTGGCATTTTACACACTAATGGGTGTATTGCAGCTTAATGCGTTAGAACTCGTTGCATTCTGGCATATTACTCAGAAATTGAGTGTACTGCAGCTTACTTCAACAGAACACATTGTATCCTTGAATTTTACAGACTAATTTGGTGTAGTTCAGCATGAGACGTCAGAACACTGGCGTTTTACACACAAATTAAGGTCTCTTGCTGTTTAGTACGTCAATCTCCGTGTATTCTTGCATATTACTCACAAATTGGGTGTACTGCAGCTTATTACACCAGAAATTGTATTCTGGACACGAATTTGGTGTAGTAGCTTACTATGTCAGAACTGGCTTAATGCACACGAATTGGGTCTATTGTAGTTTAGTACGCCAAAACTCAGTTATTCTGGCATATTACTCACAAATGCATTGTACTGAAGCTTACTACACTAGAATTGAGTGTATTCTGGTCTATTACACATGATTTCATTGTAGTGCAGCTTAAAACGTCAGAACAATGGCGTTTTACACACAAATTAAGGTCTCTTGCTGTTTAGTACGTCATATCTCCGTGTATTCTTGCATATTACTCACAAATTGGATATATTGCACCTTGCTACACCAGAAATTGTATTCTGGACACACGAATTTGTTGTATTGTAGCTTACTACGTTAGAACTCGTATTCTGGCATATTAACTCACAAATTGAGAACTGCAGCTTACTAGAACAGAACTGTATATCTTGGCATTTTACACACTAATGTGGTGTAATGCAGCTTAATGCGTTAGAACTCGTTGTATTCTGGCATATTACTCAGAAATTGGGTGTACTGCAGCTTATTACACCAGAATTTGTATTCTGGACACGAATTTGGTGTAGTAGCTTACTATGTCAGAACTGGCTTAATGCACACGAATTGGGTCTATTGCAGTTTAGTACGCCAAAACTCAGTTATTCTGGCATATTACTCACAAATGCATTGTACTGAAGCTTACTACACTAGAATTGAGTGTATACTGGTCTATTACACATGATTTCATTGTAGTGCAGCTTAAAACGTCAGAACACTGGCGTAATACACCCAAATTAAGGTTTCTTGCTGTTTAGTACGTCAATCTCCGTGTATTCTTGCATATTACTCACAAATTGTGTGTACTGCAGCTTACTACACCAGAAATTGTATTCTGGACACACGAATTTGTTGTATTGTAGCTTACTACGTTAGAACTCGTATTCTGGCATATTAACTCACAAATTGAGTGTACTGCAGCTTAGTAGAACAGAACTCTGTATATCTTGGCATTTTACACACTAATGGGTGTATTGCAGCTTAATGCGTTAGAACTCGTTGCATTCTGGCATATTACTCAGAAATTGAGTGTACTGCAGCTTACTTCAACAGAACACATTGTATCCTTGAATTTTATAGACTAATTTGGTGTAGTTCAGCATGAGACGTCAGAACACTGGCGTTTTACACACAAATTAAGGTCTCTTGCTATTTAGTAGGTCATATCTCCGTGTATTCTTGCATATTACTCACAAATTGGGTGTACTGCAGCTTACTACACCAGAAATTGTATTCTGGACACGAATTTGTTGTATTGTAGCTTACTACGTTAGAACTCGTATTCTGGCATATTAACTCACAAATTGAGTGTACTGCAGCTTACTAGAACAGAACTCTGTATATCTTGGCATTTTACACACTAATGTGGTGTATTGCAGCTTAATGCGTTTGAACTCGTTGTATTCTGGCATATTACTCAGAAATTGGGTGTACTGCAGCTTATTACACCAGAATTTGTATTCTGGACACGAATTTGGTGTAGTAGCTTACTATGTCAGAACTGGCTTAATGCACACGAATTGGGTCTTGCAGTTTAGTACGCCAAAACTCAGTTATTCTGGCATATTACTCACAAATGCATTGTACTGAAGCTTACTACACTAGAATTGAGTGTATACTGGTCTATTACACATGATTTCATTGTAGTGCAGCTTAAAACGTCAGAACACTGGCGTAATACACCCAAATTAAGGTTTCTTGCTGTTTAGTACGTCATATCTCCGTGTATTCTTGCATATTACTCCCAAATTGGGTGTACTGCAGCTTACTACACCAGAAATTGTATTCTGGACACACGAATTTGTTGTATTGTAGCTTACTACGGTAGAACTCGTATTCTGGCATATTACTCACAAATTGAGTGTACTGCAGCTTACTAGAACAGAACTCTGTATATCTTGGCATTTTACACACTAATGGGTGTATTGCAGCTTAATGCGTTAGAACTCGTTTCTTTCTGGCATTTTACTCAGAAATTGAGTGTACTGCAGCTTACTTCAATAGAACACATTGTATCCTTGAATTTTACAGACTAATTTGGTGTAGTTCAGCTTAAGACGTCAGAACACTGGCGTTTTACACACAAATTAAGGTCTCTTGCTGTTTAGTACGTCAATCTCCGTGTATTCTTGCATATTACTCACAAATTGGGTGTACTGCAGCTTATTACACCAGAAATTGTATTCTGGACACGAATTTGGTGTAGTAGCTTACTATGTCAGAACTGGCTTAATGCACACGAATTGGGTCTATTGCAGTTTAGTACGCCAAAACTCAGTTATTCTGGCATATTACTCACAAATGCATTGTACTGAAGCTTACTACACTAGAATTGAGTGTATTCTGGTCTATTACACATGATTTCATTGTAGTGCAGCTTAAAACGTCAGAACACTGGCGTTTTACACACAAATTAAGGTCTCTTGCTGTTTAGTACGTCATATCTCCGTGTATTCTTGCATTTTACTCACAAATTGGATATATTGCAGCTTGCTACACCAGAAATTGTATTCTGGACACACGAATTTGTTGTATTGTAGCTTACTACGTTAGAACTCGTATTCTGGCATATTAACTCACAAATTGAGAACTGCAGCTTACTAGAACAGAACTCTGTATATCTTGGCATTTTACACACTAATGTGGTGTAATGCAGCTTAATGCGTTAGAACTCGTTGTATTCTGGCATATTACTCAGAAATTGGGTGTACTGCAGCTTATTACACCAGAATTTGTATTCTGGACACGAATTTGGTGTAGTAGCTTACTATGTCAGAACTGGCTTAATGCACACGAATTGGGTCTATTGCAGTTTAGTACGCCAAAACTCAGTTATTCTGGCATATTACTCACAAATGCATTGTACTGAAGCTTACTACACTAGAATTGAGTGTATACTGGTCTATTACACATGATTTCATTGTAGTGCAGCTTAAAACGTCAGAACACTGGCGTAATACACCCAAATTAAGGTTTCTTGCTGTTTAGTACGTCAATCTCCGTGTATTCTTGCATATTACTCACAAATTGTGTGTACTGCAGCTTACTACACCAGAAATTGTATTATGGACACACGAATTTGTTGTATTGTAGCTTACTACGTTAGAACTCGTATTCTGGCATATTAACTCACAAATTGAGTGTACTGCAGCTTACTAGAACAGAACTCTGTATATCTTGGCATTTTACACACTAATGGGTGTATTGCAGCTTAATGCGTTAGAACTCGTTGCATTCTGGCATATTACTCAGAAATTGAGTGTACTGCAGCTTACTTCAACAGAACACATTGTATCCTTGAATTTTATAGACTAATTTGGTGTAGTTCAGCATGAGACGTCAGAACACTGGCGTTTTACACACAAATTAAGGTCTCTTGCTATTTAGTAGGTCATATCTCCGTGTATTCTTGCATATTACTCACAAATTGGGTGTACTGCAGCTTACTACACCAGAAATTGTATTCTGGACACGAATTTGTTGTATTGTAGCTTACTACGTTAGAACTCGTATTCTGGCATATTAACTCACAAATTGAGTGTACTGCAGCTTACTAGAACAGAACTCTGTATATCTTGGCATTTTACACACTAATGTGGTGTATTGCAGCTTAATGCGTTTGAACTCGTTGTATTCTGGCATATTACTCAGAAATTGGGTGTACTGCAGCTTATTACACCAGAATTTGTATTCTGGACACGAATTTGGTGTAGTAGCTTACTATGTCAGAACTGGCTTAATGCACACGAATTGGGTCTTGCAGTTTAGTACGCCAAAACTCAGTTATTCTGGCATATTACTCACAAATGCATTGTACTGAAGCTTACTACACTAGAATTGAGTGTATACTGGTCTATTACACATGATTTCATTGTAGTGCAGCTTAAAACGTCAGAACACTGGCGTAATACACCCAAATTAAGGTTTCTTGCTGTTTAGTACGTCATATCTCCGTGTATTCTTGCATATTACTCCCAAATTGGGTGTACTGCAGCTTACTACACAAGAAATTGTATTCTGGACACACGAATTTGTTGTATTGTAGCTTACTACGGTAGAACTCGTATTCTGGCATATTACTCACAAATTGAGTGTACTGCAGCTTACTAGAACAGAACTCTGTATATCTTGGCATTTTACACACTAATGGGTGTATTGCAGCTTAATGCGTTAGAACTCGTTTCTTTCTGGCATTTTACTCAGAAATTGAGTGTACTGCAGCTTACTTCAATAGAACACATTGTATCCTTGAATTTTACAGACTAATTTGGTGTAGTTCAGCTTAAGACGTCAGAACACTGGCGTTTTACACACAAATTAAGGTCTCTTGCTGTTTAGTACGTCAATCTCCGTGTATTCTTGCATATTACTCACAAATTGGGTGTACTGCAGCTTATTACACCAGAAATTGTATTCTGGACACGAATTTGGTGTAGTAGCTTACTATGTCAGAACTGGCTTAATGCACACGAATTGGGTCTATTGCAGTTTAGTACGCCAAAACTCAGTTATTCTGGCATATTACTCACAAATGCATTGTACTGAAGCTTACTACACTAGAATTGAGTGTATTCTGGTCTATTACACATGATTTCATTGTAGTGCAGCTTAAAACGTCAGAACACTGGCGTTTTACACACAAATTAAGGTCTCTTGCTGTTTAGTACGTCATATCTCCGTGTATTCTTGCATTTTACTCACAAATTGGATATATTGCAGCTTGCTACACCAGAAATTGTATTCTGGACACACGAATTTGTTGTATTGTAGCTTACTACGTTAGAACTCGTATTCTGGCATATTAACTCACAAATTGAGAACTGCAGCTTACTAGAACAGAACTCTGTATATCTTGGCATTTTACACACTAATGTGGTGTATTGCAGCTTAATGCGTTAGAACTCGTTGTATTCTGGCATATTCCTCAGAAATTGGGTGTACTGCAGCTTATTACACCAGAATTTGTATTCTGGACACGAATTTGGTGTAGTAGCTTATTATGTCAGAACTGGCTTAATGCACACGAATTGGGTCTATTGCAGTTTAGTACGCCAAAACTCAGTTATTCTGGCATATTACTCACAAATGCATTGTACTGAAGCTTACTACACTAGAATTGAGTGTATACTGGTCTATTACACATGATTTCATTGTAGTGCAGCTTAAAACGTCAGAACACTGGCGTAATACACCCAAATTAAGGTTTCTTGCTGTTTAGTACGTCATATCTCCGTGTATTCTTGCATATTACTCCCAAATTGGGTGTATTGCAGCTTACTACACCAGAAATTGTATTCTGGACACACGAATTTGTTGTATTGTAGCTTACTACGTTAGAACTCGTATTCTGGCATATTACTCACAAATTGAGTGTACTGCAGATTACTAGAACAGAACTCTGTATATCTTGGCATTTTACACACTAATGTGGTGTATTGCAGCTTAATGCGTTAGAACTCGTTGCATTCTGGCATATTACTCAGAAATTGAGTGTACTGCAGCTTACTTCAACAGAACACATTGTATCCTTGAATTTTACAGACTAATGTGGTGTAGTTCAGCATGAGACGTCAGAACACTGGCGTTTTACACACAAATTAAGGTCTCTTGCTGTTTAGTACGTCAATCTCCGTGTATTCTTGCATATTACTCACAAATTGGGTGTACTGCAGCTTATTACACCAGAAATTGTATTCTGGACACGAATTTGGTGTAGTAGCTTACTATGTCAGAACTGGCTTAATGCACACGAATTGGGTCTATTGTAGTTTAGTACGCCAAAACTCAGTTATTCTGGCATATTACTCACAAATGCATTGTACTGAAGCTTACTACACTAGAATTGAGTGTATTCTGGTCTATTACACATGATTTCATTGTAGTGCAGCTTAAAACGTCAGAACAATGGCGTTTTACACACAAATTAAGGTCTCTTGCTGTTTAGTACGTCATATCTCCGTGTATTCTTGCATATTACTCACAAATTGGATATATTGCACCTTGCTACACCAGAAATTGTATTCTGGACACACGAATTTGTTGTATTGTAGCTTACTACGTTAGAACTCGTATTCTGGCATATTAACTCACAAATTGAGAACTGCAGCTTACTAGAACAGAACTGTATATCTTGGCATTTTACACACTAATGTGGTGTATTGCAGCTTAATGCGTTAGAACTCGTTGTATTCTGGCATATTACTCAGAAATTGGGTGTACTGCAGCTTATTACACCAGAAATTGTATTCTGGACACGAATTTGGTGTAGTAGCTTACTATGTCAGAACTGGCTTAATGCACACGAATTGGGTCTATTGCAGTTTAGTACGCCAAACTCAGTTATTCTGGCATATTACTCACAAATGCATTGTACTGAAGCTTACTACACTAGAATTGAGTGTATACTGGTCTATTACACATGATTTCATTGTAGTGCAGCTTAAAACGTCAGAACACTGGCGTAATACACCCAAATTAAGGTTTCTTGCTGTTTAGTACGTCATATCTCCGTGTATTCTTGCATATTACTCCCAAATTGGGTGTACTGCAGCTTACTACACCAGAAATTGTATTCTGGACACGAATTTGTTGTATTGTAGCTTACTACGTTAGAACTCGTATTCTGGCATATTAACTCACAAATTGAGTGTACTGCAGCTTACTAGAACAGAACTCTGTATATCTTGGCATTTTACACACTAATGTGGTGTATTGCAGCTTAATGCGTTTGAACTCGTTGTATTCTGGCATATTACTCAGAAATTGGGTGTACTGCAGCTTATTACACCAGAATTTGTATTCTGGACACGAATTTGGTGTAGTAGCTTACTATGTCAGAACTGGCTTAATGCACACGAATTGGGTCTATTGCAGTGTAGTACGCCAAAACTCAGTTATTCTGGCATATTACTCACAAATGCATTGTACTGAAGCTTACTACACTAGAATTGAGTGTATACTGGTCTATTACACATGATTTCATTGTAGTGCAGCTTAAAACGTCAGAACACTGGCGTAATACACCCAAATTAAGGTTTCTTGCTGTTTAGTACGTCATATCTCCGTGTATTCTTACATATTACTCCCAAATTGGGTGTACTGCAGCTTACTACACCAGAAATTGTATTCTGGACACACGAATTTGTTGTATTGTAGCTTACTACGTTAGAACTCGTATTCTGGCATATTACTCACAAATTGAGTGTACTGCAGCTTACTAGAACAGAACTCTGTATATCTTGGCATTTTACACACTAATGGGTGTATTGCAGCTTAATGCGTTAGAACTCGTTGCATTCTGGCATATTACTCAGAAATTGAGTGTACTGCAGCTTACTTCAACAGAACACATTGTATCCTTGAATTTTACAGACTAATTTGGTGTAGTTCAGCATGAGACGTCAGAACACTGGCGTTTTACACACAAATTAAGGTCTCTTGCTGTTTAGTACGTCAATCTCCGTGTATTCTTGCATATTACTCACAAATTGGGTGTACTGCAGCTTATTACACCAGAAATTGTATTCTGGACACGAATTTGGTGTAGTAGCTTACTATGTCAGAACTGGCTTAATGCACACGAATTGGGTTTAGTACGCCGAAACTCAGTTATTCTGGCATATTACTCACAAATGCATTGTACTGAAGCTTACTACACTAGAATTGAGTGTATTCTGGTCTATTACACATGATTTCATTGTAGTGCAGCTTAAAACGTCAGAACACTGGCGTTTTACACACAAATTAAGGTTTCTTGCTGTTTAGTACGTCATATCTCCGTGTATTCTTGCATATTACTCACAAATTGGATATATTGCAGCTTGCTACACCAGAAATTGTATTCTGGACACACGAATTTGTTGTATTGTAGCTTACTACGTTAGAACTCGTATTCTGGCATATTAACTCACAAATTGAGAACTGCAGCTTACTAGAACAGAACTCTGTATATCTTGGCATTTTACACACTAATGTGGTGTATTGCAGCTTAATGCGTTAGAACTCGTTGTATTCTGGCATATTCCTCAGAAATTGGGTGTACTGCAGCTTATTACACCAGAATTTGTATTCTGGACACGAATTTGGTGTAGTAGCTTATTATGTCAGAACTGGCTTAATGCACACGAATTGGGTCTATTGCAGTTTAGTACGCCAAAACTCAGTTATTCTGGCATATTACTCACAAATGCATTGTACTGAAGCTTACTACACTAGAATTGAGTGTATACTGGTCTATTACACATGATTTCATTGTAGTGCAGCTTAAAACGTCAGAACACTGGCGTAATACACCCAAATTAAGGTTTCTTGCTGTTTAGTACGTCATATCTCCGTGTATTCTTACATATTACTCCCAAATTGGGTGTACTGCAGCTTACTACACCAGAAATTGTATTCTGGACACACGAATTTGTTGTAGCTTACTACGTTAGAACTCGTATTCTGGCATATTACTCACAAATTGAGTGTACTGCAGCTTACTAGAACAGAACTCTGTATATCTTGGCATTTTACACACTAATGGGTGTATTGCAGCTTAATGCGTTAGAACTCGTTGCATTCTGGCATATTACTCAGAAATTGAGTGTACTGCAGCTTACTTCAACAGAACACATTGTATCCTTGAATTTTACAGACTAATTTGGTGTAGTTCAGCATGAGACGTCAGAACACTGGCGTTTTACACACAAATTAAGGTCTCTTGCTGTTTAGTACGTCAATCTCCGTGTATTCTTGCATATTACTCACAAATTGGGTGTACTGCAGCTTATTACACCAGAAATTGTATTCTGGACACGAATTTGGTGTAGTAGCTTACTATGTCAGAACTGGCTTAATGCACACGAATTGGGTCTATTGTAGTTTAGTACGCCAAAACTCAGTTATTCTGGCATATTACTCACAAATGCATTGTACTGAAGCTTACTACACTAGAATTGAGTGTATTCTGGTCTATTACACATGATTTCATTGTAGTGCAGCTTAAAACGTCAGAACAATGGCGTTTTACACACAAATTAAGGTCTCTTGCTGTTTAGTACGTCATATCTCCGTGTATTCTTGCATATTACTCACAAATTGGATATATTGCACCTTGCTACACCAGAAATTGTATTCTGGACACACGAATTTGTTGTATTGTAGCTTACTACGTTAGAACTCGTATTCTGGCATATTAACTCACAAATTGAGTGTACTGCAGCTTACTAGAACAGAACTCTGTATATCTTGGCATTTTACACACTAATGTGGTGTATTGCAGCTTAATGCGTTTGAACTCGTTGTATTCTGGCATATTACTCAGAAATTGGGTGTACTGCAGCTTATTACACCAGAATTTGTATTCTGGACACGAATTTGGTGTAGTAGCTTACTATGTCAGAACTGGCTTAATGCACACGAATTGGGTCTATTGCAGTGTAGTACGCCAAAACTCAGTTATTCTGGCATATTACTCACAAATGCATTGTACTGAAGCTTACTACACTAGAATTGAGTGTATACTGGTCTATTACACATGATTTCATTGTAGTGCAGCTTAAAACGTCAGAACACTGGCGTAATACACCCAAATTAAGGTTTCTTGCTGTTTAGTACGTCATATCTCCGTGTATTCTTACATATTACTCCCAAATTGGGTGTACTGCAGCTTACTACACCAGAAATTGTATTCTGGACACACGAATTTGTTGTATTGTAGCTTACTACGTTAGAACTCGTATTCTGGCATATTACTCACAAATTGAGTGTACTGCAGCTTACTAGAACAGAACTCTGTATATCTTGGCATTTTACACACTAATGGGTGTATTGCAGCTTAATGCGTTAGAACTCGTTGCATTCTGGCATATTACTCAGAAATTGAGTGTACTGCAGCTTACTTCAACAGAACACATTGTATCCTTGAATTTTACAGACTAATTTGGTGTAGTTCAGCATGAGACGTCAGAACACTGGCGTTTTACACACAAATTAAGGTCTCTTGCTGTTTAGTACGTCAATCTCCGTGTATTCTTGCATATTACTCACAAATTGGGTGTACTGCAGCTTATTACACCAGAAATTGTATTCTGGACACGAATTTGGTGTAGTAGCTTACTATGTCAGAACTGGCTTAATGCACACGAATTGGGTCTATTGTAGTTTAGTACGCCAAAACTCAGTTATTCTGGCATATTACTCACAAATGCATTGTACTGAAGCTTACTACACTAGAATTGAGTGTATTCTGGTCTATTACACATGATTTCATTGTAGTGCAGCTTAAAACGTCAGAACAATGGCGTTTTACACACAAATTAAGGTCTCTTGCTGTTTAGTACGTCATATCTCCGTGTATTCTTGCATATTACTCACAAATTGGATATATTGCACCTTGCTACACCAGAAATTGTATTCTGGACACACGAATTTGTTGTATTGTAGCTTACTACGTTAGAACTCGTATTCTGGCATATTAACTCACAAATTGAGAACTGCAGCTTACTAGAACAGAACTGTATATCTTGGCATTTTACACACTAATGTGGTGTAATGCAGCTTAATGCGTTAGAACTCGTTGTATTCTGGCATATTACTCAGAAATTGGGTGTACTGCAGCTTATTACACCAGAATTTGTATTCTGGACACGAATTTGGTGTAGTAGCTTACTATGTCAGAACTGGCTTAATGCACACGAATTGGGTCTATTGCAGTTTAGTACGCCAAAACTCAGTTATTCTGGCATATTACTCACAAATGCATTGTACTGAAGCTTACTACACTAGAATTGAGTGTATACTGGTCTATTACACATGATTTCATTGTAGTGCAGCTTAAAACGTCAGAACACTGGCGTAATACACCCAAATTAAGGTTTCTTGCTGTTTAGTACGTCAATCTCCGTGTATTCTTGCATATTACTCACAAATTGTGTGTACTGCAGCTTACTACACCAGAAATTGTATTCTGGACACACGAATTTGTTGTATTGTAGCTTACTACGTTAGAACTCGTATTCTGGCATATTAACTCACAAATTGAGTGTACTGCAGCTTAGTAGAACAGAACTCTGTATATCTTGGCATTTTACACACTAATGGGTGTATTGCAGCTTAATGCGTTAGAACTCGTTGCATTCTGGCATATTACTCAGAAATTGAGTGTACTGCAGCTTACTTCAACAGAACACATTGTATCCTTGAATTTTATAGACTAATTTGGTGTAGTTCAGCATGAGACGTCAGAACACTGGCGTTTTACACACAAATTAAGGTCTCTTGCTATTTAGTAGGTCATATCTCCGTGTATTCTTGCATATTACTCACAAATTGGGTGTACTGCAGCTTACTACACCAGAAATTGTATTCTGGACACGAATTTGTTGTATTGTAGCTTACTACGTTAGAACTCGTATTCTGGCATATTAACTCACAAATTGAGTGTACTGCAGCTTACTAGAACAGAACTCTGTATATCTTGGCATTTTACACACTAATGTGGTGTATTGCAGCTTAATGCGTTTGAACTCGTTGTATTCTGGCATATTACTCAGAAATTGGGTGTACTGCAGCTTATTACACCAGAATTTGTATTCTGGACACGAATTTGGTGTAGTAGCTTACTATGTCAGAACTGGCTTAATGCACACGAATTGGGTCTTGCAGTTTAGTACGCCAAAACTCAGTTATTCTGGCATATTACTCACAAATGCATTGTACTGAAGCTTACTACACTAGAATTGAGTGTATACTGGTCTATTACACATGATTTCATTGTAGTGCAGCTTAAAACGTCAGAACACTGGCGTAATACACCCAAATTAAGGTTTCTTGCTGTTTAGTACGTCATATCTCCGTGTATTCTTGCATATTACTCCCAAATTGGGTGTACTGCAGCTTACTACACCAGAAATTGTATTCTGGACACACGAATTTGTTGTATTGTAGCTTACTACGGTAGAACTCGTATTCTGGCATATTACTCACAAATTGAGTGTACTGCAGCTTACTAGAACAGAACTCTGTATATCTTGGCATTTTACACACTAATGGGTGTATTGCAGCTTAATGCGTTAGAACTCGTTTCTTTCTGGCATTTTACTCAGAAATTGAGTGTACTGCAGCTTACTTCAATAGAACACATTGTATCCTTGAATTTTACAGACTAATTTGGTGTAGTTCAGCTTAAGACGTCAGAACACTGGCGTTTTACACACAAATTAAGGTCTCTTGCTGTTTAGTACGTCAATCTCAGTGTATTCTTGCATATTACTCACAAATTGGGTGTACTGCAGCTTATTACACCAGAAATTGTATTCTGGACACGAATTTGGTGTAGTAGCTTACTATGTCAGAACTGGCTTAATGCACACGAATTGGGTCTATTGCAGTTTAGTACGCCAAAACTCAGTTATTCTGGCATATTACTCACAAATGCATTGTACTGAAGCTTACTACACTAGAATTGAGTGTATTCTGGTCTATTACACATGATTTCATTGTAGTGCAGCTTAAAACGTCAGAACACTGGCGTTTTACACACAAATTAAGGTCTCTTGCTGTTTAGTACGTCATATCTCCGTGTATTCTTGCATTTTACTCACAAATTGGATATATTGCAGCTTGCTACACCAGAAATTGTATTCTGGACACACGAATTTGTTGTATTGTAGCTTACTACGTTAGAACTCGTATTCTGGCATATTAACTCACAAATTGAGAACTGCAGCTTACTAGAACAGAACTCTGTATATCTTGGCATTTTACACACTAATGTGGTGTATTGCAGCTTAATGCGTTAGAACTCGTTGTATTCTGGCATATTCCTCAGAAATTGGGTGTACTGCAGCTTATTACACCAGAATTTGTATTCTGGACACGAATTTGGTGTAGTAGCTTATTATGTCAGAACTGGCTTAATGCACACGAATTGGGTCTATTGCAGTTTAGTACGCCAAAACTCAGTTATTCTGGCATATTACTCACAAATGCATTGTACTGAAGCTTACTACACTAGAATTGAGTGTATACTGGTCTATTACACATGATTTCATTGTAGTGCAGCTTAAAACGTCAGAACACTGGCGTAATACACCCAAATTAAGGTTTCTTGCTGTTTAGTACGTCATATCTCCGTGTATTCTTGCATATTACTCCCAAATTGGGTGTATTGCAGCTTACTACACCAGAAATTGTATTCTGGACACACGAATTTGTTGTATTGTAGCTTACTACGTTAGAACTCGTATTCTGGCATATTACTCACAAATTGAGTGTACTGCAGATTACTAGAACAGAATTCTGTATATCTTGGCATTTTACACACTAATGGGTGTATTGCAGCTTAATGCGTTAGAACTCGTTGCATTCTGGCATATTACTCAGAAATTGAGTGTACTGCAGCTTACTTCAACAGAACACATTGTATCCTTGAATTTTACAGACTAATGTGGTGTAGTTCAGCATGAGACGTCAGAACACTGGCGTTTTACACACAAATTAAGGTCTCTTGCTGTTTAGTACGTCAATCTCCGTGTATTCTTGCATATTACTCACAAATTGGGTGTACTGCAGCTTATTACACCAGAAATTGTATTCTGGACACGAATTTGGTGTAGTAGCTTACTATGTCAGAACTGGCTTAATGCACACGAATTGGGTCTATTGTAGTTTAGTACGCCAAAACTCAGTTATTCTGGCATATTACTCACAAATGCATTGTACTGAAGCTTACTACACTAGAATTGAGTGTATTCTGGTCTATTACACATGATTTCATTGTAGTGCAGCTTAAAACGTCAGAACACTGGCGTTTTACACACAAATTAAGGTCTCTTGCTGTTTAGTACGTCATATCTCCGTGTATTCTTGCATATTACTCACAAATTGGATATATTGCACCTTGCTACACCAGAAATTGTATTCTGGACACACGAATTTGTTGTATTGTAGCTTACTACGTTAGAACTCGTATTCTGGCATATTAACTCACAAATTGAGAACTGCAGCTTACTAGAACAGAACTGTATATCTTGGCATTTTACACACTAATGTGGTGTATTGCAGCTTAATGCGTTAGAACTCGTTGTATTCTGGCATATTACTCAGAAATTGGGTGTACTGCAGCTTATTACACCAGAAATTGTATTCTGGACACGAATTTGGTGTAGTAGCTTACTATGTCAGAACTGGCTTAATGCACACGAATTGGGTCTATTGCAGTTTAGTACGCCAAACTCAGTTATTCTGGCATATTACTCACAAATGCATTGTACTGAAGCTTACTACACTAGAATTGAGTGTATACTGGTCTATTACACATGATTTCATTGTAGTGCAGCTTAAAACGTCAGAACACTGGCGTAATACACCCAAATTAAGGTTTCTTGCTGTTTAGTACGTCATATCTCCGTGTATTCTTACATATTACTCCCAAATTGGGTGTACTGCAGCTTACTACACCAGAAATTGTATTCTGGACACACGAATTTGTTGTATTGTAGCTTACTACGTTAGAACTCGTATTCTGGCATATTACTCACAAATTGAGTGTACTGCAGCTTACTAGAACAGAACTCTGTATATCTTGGCATTTTACACACTAATGGGTGTATTGCAGCTTAATGCGTTAGAACTCGTTGCATTCTGGCATATTACTCAGAAATTGAGTGTACTGCAGCTTACTTCAACAGAACACATTGTATCCTTGAATTTTACAGACTAATTTGGTGTAGTTCAGCATGAGACGTCAGAACACTGGCGTTTTACACACAAATTAAGGTCTCTTGCTATTTAGTAGGTCATATCTCCGTGTATTCTTGCATATTACTCACAAATTGGGTGTACTGCAGCTTACTACACCAGAAATTGTATTCTGGACACGAATTTGTTGTATTGTAGCTTACTACGTTAGAACTCGTATTCTGGCATATTACTCACAAATTGAGTGTACTGCAGCTTACTAGAACAGAACTCTGTATATCTTGGCATTTTACACACTAATGTGGTGTATTGCAGCTTAATGCGTTTGAACTCGTTGTATTCTGGCATATTACTCAGAAATTGGGTGTACTGCAGCTTATTACACCAGAATTTGTATTCTGGACACGAATTTGGTGTAGTAGCTTACTATGTCAGAACTGGCTTAATGCACACGAATTGGGTCTATTGCAGTTTAGTACGCCAAAACTCAGTTATTCTGGCATATTACTCACAAATGCATTGTACTGAAGCTTACTACACTAGAATTGAGTGTATTCTGGTCTATTACACATGATTTCATTGTAGTGCAGCTTAAAACGTCAGAACAATGGCGTTTAACACACAAATTAAAGTCTCTTGCTGTTTAGTACGTCATATCTCCGTGTATTCTTGCATATTACTCACAAATTGGATATATTGCACCTTGCTACACCAGAAATTGTATTCTGGACACACGAATTTGTTGTATTGTAGCTTACTACGTTAGAACTCGTATTCTGGCATATTAACTCACAAATTGAGAACTGCAGCTTACTAGAACAGAACTGTATATCTTGGCATTTTACACACTAATGTGGTGTAATGCAGCTTAATGCGTTAGAACTCGTTGTATTCTGGCATATTACTCAGAAATTGGGTGTACTGCAGCTTATTACACCAGAATTTGTATTCTGGACACGAATTTGGTGTAGTAGCTTACTATGTCAGAACTGGCTTAATGCACACGAATTGGGTCTATTGCAGTTTAGTACGCCAAAACTCAGTTATTCTGGCATATTACTCACAAATGCATTGTACTGAAGCTTACTACACTAGAATTGAGTGTATACTGGTCTATTACACATGATTTCATTGTAGTGCAGCTTAAAACGTCAGAACACTGGCGTAATACACCCAAATTAAGGTTTCTTGCTGTTTAGTACGTCATATCTCCGTGTATTCTTGCATATTACTCCCAAATTGGGTGTACTGCAGCTTACTACACCAGAAATTGTATTCTGGACACGAATTTGTTGTATTGTAGCTTACTACGTTAGAACTCGTATTCTGGCATATTAACTCACAAATTGAGTGTACTGCAGCTTACTAGAACAGAACTCTGTATATCTTGGCATTTTACACACTAATGTGGTGTATTGCAGCTTAATGCGT
Source organism: Meghimatium bilineatum (assembly GCA_034231615.1). Lineage (NCBI taxonomy): Eukaryota > Metazoa > Mollusca > Gastropoda > Stylommatophora > Philomycidae > Meghimatium > Meghimatium bilineatum. The sequence continues at coordinate 31,836,236 of CM067307.1, forward strand.
TAGAACTCGTTGCATTCTGGCATATTACTCAGAAATTGAGTGTACTGCAGCTTACTTCAACAGAACACATTGTATCCTTGAATTTTACAGACTAATTTGGTGTAGTTCAGCATGAGACGTCAGAACACTGGCGTTTTACACACAAATTAAGGTCTCTTGCTGTTTAGTACGTCAATCTCCGTGTATTCTTGCATATTACTCACAAATTGGGTGTACTGCAGCTTATTACACCAGAAATTGTATTCTGGACACGAATTTGGTGTAGTAGCTTACTATGTCAGAACTGGCTTAATGCATACGAATTGGGTTTAGTACGCCGAAACTCAGTTATTCTGGCATATTACTCACAAATGCATTGTACTGAAGCTTACTACACTAGAATTGAGTGTATTCTGGTCTATTACACATGATTTCATTGTAGTGCAGCTTAAAACGTCAGAACACTGGCGTTTTACACACAAATTAAGGTTACTTGCTGTTTAGTACGTCATATCTCCGTGTATTCTTGCATATTACTCACAAATTGGATATATTGCAGCTTGCTACACCAGAAATTGTATTCTGGACACACGAATTTGTTGTATTGTAGCTTACTACGTTAGAACTCGTATTCTGGCATATTAACTCACAAATTGAGAACTGCAGCTTACTAGAACAGAACTCTGTATATCTTGGCATTTTACACACTAATGTGGTGTATTGCAGCTTAATGCGTTAGAACTCGTTGTATTCTGGCATATTCCTCAGAAATTGGGTGTACTGCAGCTTACTTCAACAGAACACATTGTATCCTTGAATTTTACAGACTAATTTGGTGTAGTTCAGCATGAGACGTCAGAACACTGGCGTTTTACACACAAATTAAGGACTCTTGCTGTTTAGTACGTCAATCTCCGTGTATTCTTGCATATTACTCACAAATTGGGTGTACTGCAGCTTATTACACCAGAAATTGTATTCTGGACACGAATTTGGTGTAGTAGCTTACTATGTCAGAACTGGCTTAATGCACACGAATTGGGTCTATTGTAGTTTAGTACGCCAAAACTCAGTTATTCTGGCATATTACTCACAAATGCATTGTACTGAAGCTTACTACACTAGAATTGAGTGTATTCTGGTCTATTACACATGATTTCATTGTAGTGCAGCTTAAAACGTCAGAACAATGGCGTTTTACACACAAATTAAGGTCTCTTGCTGTTTAGTACGTCATATCTCCGTGTATTCTTGCATATTACTCACAAATTGGATATATTGCACCTTGCTACACCAGAAATTGTATTCTGGACACACGAATTTGTTGTATTGTAGCTTACTACGTTAGAACTCGTATTCTGGCATATTAACTCACAAATTGAGAACTGCAGCTTACTAGAACAGAACTGTATATCTTGGCATGTTACACACTAATGTGGTGTAATGCAGCTTAATGCGTTAGAACTCGTTGTATTCTGGCATATTACTCAGAAATTGGGTGTACTGCAGCTTATTACACCAGAATTTGTATTCTGGACACGAATTTGGTGTAGTAGCTTACTATGTCAGAACTGGCTTAATGCACACGAATTGGGTCTATTGCAGTTTAGTACGCCAAAACTCAGTTATTCTGGCATATTACTCACATATGCATTGTACTGAAGCTTACTACACTAGAATTGAGTGTATACTGGTCTATTACACATGATTTCATTGTAGTGCAGCTTAAAACGTCAGAACACTGGCGTAATACACCCAAATTAAGGTTTCTTGCTGTTTAGTACGTCAATCTCCGTGTATTCTTGCATATTACTCACAAATTGTGTGTACTGCAGCTTACTACACCAGAAATTGTATTCTGGACACACGAATTTGTTGTATTGTAGCTTACTACGTTAGAACTCGTATTCTGGCATATTAACTCACAAATTGAGTCTACTGCAGCTTACTAGAACAGAACTCTGTATATCTTGGCATTTTACACACTAATGTGGTGTATTGCAGCTTAATGCGTTTGAACTCGTTGTATTCTGGCATATTACTCAGAAATTGGGTGTACTGCAGCTTATTACACCAGAATTTGTATTCTGGACACGAATTTGGTGTAGTAGCTTACTATGTCAGAACTGGCTTAATGCACACGAATTGGGTCTTGCAGTTTAGTACGCCAAAACTCAGTTATTCTGGCATATTACTCACAAATGCATTGTACTGAAGCTTACTACACTAGAATTGAGTGTATACTGGTCTATTACACATGATTTCATTGTAGTGCAGCTTAAAACGTCAGAACACTGGCGTAATACACCCAAATTAAGGTTTCTTGCTGTTTAGTACGTCATATCTCCGTGTATTCTTGCATATTACTCCCAAATTGGGTGTACTGCAGCTTACTACACCAGAAATTGTATTCTGGACACACGAATTTGTTGTATTGTAGCTTACTACGGTAGAACTCGTATTCTGGCATATTACTCACAAATTGAGTGTACTGCAGCTTACTAGAACAGAACTCTGTATATCTTGGCATTTTACACACTAATGGGTGTATTGCAGCTTAATGCGTTAGAACTCGTTTCTTTCTGGCATTTTACTCAGAAATTGAGTGTACTGCAGCTTACTTCAATAGAACACATTGTATCCTTGAATTTTACAGACTAATTTGGTGTAGTTCAGCTTAAGACGTCAGAACACTGGCGTTTTACACACAAATTAAGGTCTCTTGCTGTTTAGTACGTCAATCTCCGTGTATTCTTGCATATTACTCACAAATTGGGTGTACTGCAGCTTATTACACCAGAAATTGTATTCTGGACACGAATTTGGTGTAGTAGCTTACTATGTCAGAACTGGCTTAATGCACACGAATTGGGTCTATTGCAGTTTAGTACGCCAAAACTCAGTTATTCTGGCATATTACTCACAAATGCATTGTACTGAAGCTTACTACACTAGAATTGAGTGTATTCTGGTCTATTACACATGATTTCATTGTAGTGCAGCTTAAAACGTCAGAACACTGGCGTTTTACACACAAATTAAGGTCTCTTGCTGTTTAGTACGTCATATCTCCGTGTATTCTTGCATTTTACTCACAAATTGGATATATTGCAGCTTGCTACACCAGAAATTGTATTCTGGACACACGAATTTGTTGTATTGTAGCTTACTACGTTAGAACTCGTATTCTGGCATATTAACTCACAAATTGAGAACTGCAGCTTACTAGAACAGAACTCTGTATATCTTGGCATTTTACACACTAATGTGGTGTATTGCAGCTTAATGCGTTAGAACTCGTTGTATTCTGGCATATTCCTCAGAAATTGGGTGTACTGCAGCTTATTACACCAGAATTTGTATTCTGGACACGAATTTGGTGTAGTAGCTTATTATGTCAGAACTGGCTTAATGCACACGAATTGGGTCTATTGCAGTTTAGTACGCCAAAACTCAGTTATTCTGGCATATTACTCACAAATGCATTGTACTGAAGCTTACTACACTAGAATTGAGTGTATACTGGTCTATTACACATGATTTCATTGTAGTGCAGCTTAAAACGTCAGAACACTGGCGTAATACACCCAAATTAAGGTTTCTTGCTGTTTAGTACGTCATATCTCCGTGTATTCTTGCATATTACTCCCAAATTGGGTGTATTGCAGCTTACTACACCAGAAATTGTATTCTGGACACACGAATTTGTTGTATTGTAGCTTACTACGTTAGAACTCGTATTCTGGCATATTACTCACAAATTGAGTGTACTGCAGATTACTAGAACAGAACTCTGTATATCTTGGCATTTTACACACTAATGGGTGTATTGCAGCTTAATGCGTTAGAACTCGTTGCATTCTGGCATATTACTCAGAAATTGAGTGTACTGCAGCTTACTTCAACAGAACACATTGTATCCTTGAATTTTACAGACTAATGTGGTGTAGTTCAGCATGAGACGTCAGAACACTGGCGTTTTACACACAAATTAAGGTCTCTTGCTGTTTAGTACGTCAATCTCCGTGTATTCTTGCATATTACTCACAAATTGGGTGTACTGCAGCTTATTACACCAGAAATTGTATTCTGGACACGAATTTGGTGTAGTAGCTTACTATGTCAGAACTGGCTTAATGCACACGAATTGGGTCTATTGTAGTTTAGTACGCCAAAACTCAGTTATTCTGGCATATTACTCACAAATGCATTGTACTGAAGCTTACTACACTAGAATTGAGTGTATTCTGGTCTATTACACATGATTTCATTGTAGTGCAGCTTAAAACGTCAGAACACTGGCGTTTTACACACAAATTAAGGTCTCTTGCTGTTTAGTACGTCATATCTCCGTGTATTCTTGCATATTACTCACAAATTGGATATATTGCACCTTGCTACACCAGAAATTGTATTCTGGACACACGAATTTGTTGTATTGTAGCTTACTACGTTAGAACTCGTATTCTGGCATATTAACTCACAAATTGAGAACTGCAGCTTACTAGAACAGAACTGTATATCTTGGCATTTTACACACTAATGTGGTGTATTGCAGCTTAATGCGTTAGAACTCGTTGTATTCTGGCATATTACTCAGAAATTGGGTGTACTGCAGCTTATTACACCAGAAATTGTATTCTGGACACGAATTTGGTGTAGTAGCTTACTATGTCAGAACTGGCTTAATGCACACGAATTGGGTCTATTGCAGTTTAGTACGCCAAACTCAGTTATTCTGGCATATTACTCACAAATGCATTGTACTGAAGCTTACTACACTAGAATTGAGTGTATACTGGTCTATTACACATGATTTCATTGTAGTGCAGCTTAAAACGTCAGAACACTGGCGTAATACACCCAAATTAAGGTTTCTTGCTGTTTAGTACGTCATATCTCCGTGTATTCTTACATATTACTCCCAAATTGGGTGTACTGCAGCTTACTACACCAGAAATTGTATTCTGGACACACGAATTTGTTGTATTGTAGCTTACTACGTTAGAACTCGTATTCTGGCATATTACTCACAAATTGAGTGTACTGCAGCTTACTAGAACAGAACTCTGTATATCTTGGCATTTTACACACTAATGGGTGTATTGCAGCTTAATGCGTTAGAACTCGTTGCATTCTGGCATATTACTCAGAAATTGAGTGTACTGCAGCTTACTTCAACAGAACACATTGTATCCTTGAATTTTACAGACTAATTTGGTGTAGTTCAGCATGAGACGTCAGAACACTGGCGTTTTACACACAAATTAAGGTCTCTTGCTATTTAGTAGGTCATATCTCCGTGTATTCTTGCATATTACTCACAAATTGGGTGTACTGCAGCTTACTACACCAGAAATTGTATTCTGGACACGAATTTGTTGTATTGTAGCTTACTACGTTAGAACTCGTATTCTGGCATATTACTCACAAATTGAGTGTACTGCAGCTTACTAGAACAGAACTCTGTATATCTTGGCATTTTACACACTAATGTGGTGTATTGCAGCTTAATGCGTTTGAACTCGTTGTATTCTGGCATATTACTCAGAAATTGGGTGTACTGCAGCTTATTACACCAGAATTTGTATTCTGGACACGAATTTGGTGTAGTAGCTTACTATGTCAGAACTGGCTTAATGCACACGAATTGGGTCTATTGCAGTTTAGTACGCCAAAACTCAGTTATTCTGGCATATTACTCACAAATGCATTGTACTGAAGCTTACTACACTAGAATTGAGTGTATTCTGGTCTATTACACATGATTTCATTGTAGTGCAGCTTAAAACGTCAGAACAATGGCGTTTAACACACAAATTAAAGTCTCTTGCTGTTTAGTACGTCATATCTCCGTGTATTCTTGCATATTACTCACAAATTGGATATATTGCACCTTTCTACACCAGAAATTGTATTCTGGACACACGAATTTGTTGTATTGTAGCTTACTACGTTAGAACTCGTATTCTGGCATATTAACTCACAAATTGAGAACTGCAGCTTACTAGAACAGAACTGTATATCTTGGCATTTTACACACTAATGTGGTGTAATGCAGCTTAATGCGTTAGAACTCGTTGTATTCTGGCATATTACTCAGAAATTGGGTGTACTGCAGCTTATTACACCAGAATTTGTATTCTGGACACGAATTTGGTGTAGTAGCTTACTATGTCAGAACTGGCTTAATGCACACGAATTGGGTCTATTGCAGTTTAGTACGCCAAAACTCAGTTATTCTGGCATATTACTCACAAATGCATTGTACTGAAGCTTACTACACTAGAATTGAGTGTATACTGGTCTATTACACATGATTTCATTGTAGTGCAGCTTAAAACGTCAGAACACTGGCGTAATACACCCAAATTAAGGTTTCTTGCTGTTTAGTACGTCAATCTCCGTGTATTCTTGCATATTACTCACAAATTGTGTGTACTGCAGCTTACTACACCAGAAATTGTATTCTGGACACACGAATTTGTTGTATTGTAGCTTACTACGTTAGAACTCGTATTCTGGCATATTAACTCACAAATTGAGTGTACTGCAGCTTACTAGAACAGAACTCTGTATATCTTGGCATTTTACACACTAATGGGTGTATTGCAGCTTAATGCGTTAGAACTCGTTGCATTCTGGCATATTACTCAGAAATTGAGTGTACTGCAGCTTACTTCAACAGAACACATTGTATCCTTGAATTTTATAGACTAATTTGGTGTAGTTCAGCATGAGACGTCAGAACACTGGCGTTTTACACACAAATTAAGGTCTCTTGCTATTTAGTAGGTCATATCTCCGTGTATTCTTGCATATTACTCACAAATTGGGTGTACTGCAGCTTACTACACCAGAAATTGTATTCTGGACACGAATTTGTTGTATTGTAGCTTACTACGTTAGAACTCGTATTCTGGCATATTAACTCACAAATTGAGTGTACTGCAGCTTACTAGAACAGAACTCTGTATATCTTGGCATTTTACACACTAATGTGGTGTATTGCAGCTTAATGCGTTTGAACTCGTTGTATTCTGGCATATTACTCAGAAATTGGGTGTACTGCAGCTTATTACACCAGAATTTGTATTCTGGACACGAATTTGGTGTAGTAGCTTACTATGTCAGAACTGGCTTAATGCACACGAATTGGGTCTTGCAGTTTAGTACGCCAAAACTCAGTTATTCTGGCATATTACTCACAAATGCATTGTACTGAAGCTTACTACACTAGAATTGAGTGTATACTGGTCTATTACACATGATTTCATTGTAGTGCAGCTTAAAACGTCAGAACACTGGCGTAATACACCCAAATTAAGGTTTCTTGCTGTTTAGTACGTCATATCTCCGTGTATTCTTGCATATTACTCCCAAATTGGGTGTACTGCAGCTTACTACACCAGAAATTGTATTCTGGACACACGAATTTGTTGTATTGTAGCTTACTACGGTAGAACTCGTATTCTGGCATATTACTCACAAATTGAGTGTACTGCAGCTTACTAGAACAGAACTCTGTATATCTTGGCATTTTACACACTAATGGGTGTATTGCAGCTTAATGCGTTAGAACTCGTTTCTTTCTGGCATTTTACTCAGAAATTGAGTGTACTGCAGCTTACTTCAATAGAACACATTGTATCCTTGAATTTTACAGACTAATTTGGTGTAGTTCAGCTTAAGACGTCAGAACACTGGCGTTTTACACACAAATTAAGGTCTCTTGCTGTTTAGTACGTCAATCTCCGTGTATTCTTGCATATTACTCACAAATTGGGTGTACTGCAGCTTATTACACCAGAAATTGTATTCTGGACACGAATTTGGTGTAGTAGCTTACTATGTCAGAACTGGCTTAATGCACACGAATTGGGTCTATTGCAGTTTAGTACGCCAAAACTCAGTTATTCTGGCATATTACTCACAAATGCATTGTACTGAAGCTTACTACACTAGAATTGAGTGTATTCTGGTCTATTACACATGATTTCATTGTAGTGCAGCTTAAAACGTCAGAACACTGGCGTTTTACACACAAATTAAGGTCTCTTGCTGTTTAGTACGTCATATCTCCGTGTATTCTTGCATTTTACTCACAAATTGGATATATTGCAGCTTGCTACACCAGAAATTGTATTCTGGACACACGAATTTGTTGTATTGTAGCTTACTACGTTAGAACTCGTATTCTGGCATATTAACTCACAAATTGAGAACTGCAGCTTACTAGAACAGAACTCTGTATATCTTGGCATTTTACACACTAATGTGGTGTATTGCAGCTTAATGCGTTAGAACTCGTTGTATTCTGGCATATTCCTCAGAAATTGGGTGTACTGCAGCTTATTACACCAGAATTTGTATTCTGGACACGAATTTGGTGTAGTAGCTTATTATGTCAGAACTGGCTTAATGCACACGAATTGGGTCTATTGCAGTTTAGTACGCCAAAACTCAGTTATTCTGGCATATTAACTCACAAATTGAGTGTACTGCAGCTTAGTAGAACAGAACTCTGTATATCTTGGCATTTCACACACTAATGGGTGTATTGCAGCTTAATGCGTTAGAACTCGTTGTATTCTGGCATATTACTCAGAAATTGAGTGTACTGCAGCTTACTTCAACAGAACACATTGTATCCTTGAATTTTATAGACTAATTTGGTGTAGTTCAGCATGAGACGTCAGAACACTGGCGTTTTACACACAAATTAAGGTCTCTTGCTATTTAGTAGGCCATATCTCCGTGTATTCTTGCATATTACTCACAAATTGGGTGTACTGCAGCTTACTACACCAGAAATTGTATTCTGGACACGAATTTGTTGTATTGTAGCTTACTACGTTAGAACTCGTATTCTGGCATATTAACTCACAAATTGAGTGTACTGCAGCTTACTAGAACAGAACTCTGTATATCTTGGCATTTTACACACTAATGTGGTGTATTGCAGCTTAATGCGTTTGAACTCGTTGTATTCTGGCATATTACTCAGAAATTGGGTGTACTGCAGCTTATTACACCAGAATTTGTATTCTGGACACGAATTTGGTGTAGTAGCTTACTATGTCAGAACTGGCTTAATGCACACGAATTGGGTCTTGCAGTTTAGTACGCCAAAACTCAGTTATTCTGGCATATTACTCACAAATGCATTGTACTGAAGCTTACTACACTAGAATTGAGTGTATACTGGTCTATTACACATGATTTCATTGTAGTGCAGCTTAAAACGTCAGAACACTGGCGTAATACACCCAAATTAAGGTTTCTTGCTGTTTAGTACGTCATATCTCCGTGTATTCTTGCATATTACTCCCAAATTGGGTGTACTGCAGCTTACTACACCAGAAATTGTATTCTGGACACACGAATTTGTTGTATTGTAGCTTACTACGGTAGAACTCGTATTCTGGCATATTACTCACAAATTGAGTGTACTGCAGCTTACTAGAACAGAACTCTGTATATCTTGGCATTTTACACACTAATGGGTGTATTGCAGCTTAATGCGTTAGAACTCGTTTCTTTCTGGCATTTTACTCAGAAATTGAGTGTACTGCAGCTTACTTCAATAGAACACATTGTATCCTTGAATTTTACAGACTAATTTGGTGTAGTTCAGCTTAAGACGTCAGAACACTGGCGTTTTACACACAAATTAAGGTCTCTTGCTGTTTAGTACGTCAATCTCCGTGTATTCTTGCATATTACTCACAAATTGGGTGTACTGCAGCTTATTACACCAGAAATTGTATTCTGGACACGAATTTGGTGTAGTAGCTTACTATGTCAGAACTGGCTTAATGCACACGAATTGGGTCTATTGCAGTTTAGTACGCCAAAACTCAGTTATTCTGGCATATTACTCACAAATGCATTGTACTGAAGCTTACTACACTAGAATTGAGTGTATTCTGGTCTATTACACATGATTTCATTGTAGTGCAGCTTAAAACGTCAGAACACTGGCGTTTTACACACAAATTAAGGTCTCTTGCTGTTTAGTACGTCATATCTCCGTGTATTCTTGCATTTTACTCACAAATTGGATATATTGGAGCTTGCTACACCAGAAATTGTATTCTGGACACACGAATTTGTTGTATTGTAGCTTACTACGTTAGAACTCGTATTCTGGCATATTAACTCACAAATTGAGAACTGCAGCTTACTAGAACAGAACTCTGTATATCTTGGCATTTTACACACTAATGTGGTGTATTGCAGCTTAATGCGTTAGAACTCGTTGTATTCTGGCATATTCCTCAGAAATTGGGTGTACTGCAGCTTATTACACCAGAATTTGTATTCTGGACACGAATTTGGTGTAGTAGCTTATTATGTCAGAACTGGCTTAATGCACACGAATTGGGTCTATTGCAGTTTAGTACGCCAAAACTCAGTTATTCTGGCATATTACTCACAAATGCATTGTACTGAAGCTTACTACACTAGAATTGAGTGTATACTGGTCTATTACACATGATTTCATTGTAGTGCAGCTTAAAACGTCAGAACACTGGCGTAATACACCCAAATTAAGGTTTCTTGCTGTTTAGTACGTCATATCTCCGTGTATTCTTGCATATTACTCCCAAATTGGGTGTATTGCAGCTTACTAGACCAGAAATTGTATTCTGGACACACGAATTTGTTGTATTGTAGCTTACTACGTTAGAACTCGTATTCTGGCATATTACTCACAAATTGAGTGTACTGCAGATTACTAGAACAGAACTCTGTATATCTTGGCATTTTACACACTAATGGGTGTATTGCAGCTTAATGCGTTAGAACTCGTTTCTTTCTGGCATTTTACTCAGAAATTGAGTGTACTGCAGCTTACTTCAATAGAACACATTGTATCCTTGAATTTTACAGACTAATTTGGTGTAGTTCAGCTTAAGACGTCAGAACACTGGCGTTTTACACACAAATTAAGGTCTCTTGCTGTTTAGTACGTCAATCTCCGTGTATTCTTGCATATTACTCACAAATTGGGTGTACTGCAGCTTATTACACCAGAAATTGTATTCTGGACACGAATTTGGTGTAGTAGCTTACTATGTCAGAACTGGCTTAATGCACACGAATTGGGTCTATTGCAGTTTAGTACGCCAAAACTCAGTTATTCTGGCATATTACTCACAAATGCATTGTACTGAAGCTTACTACACTAGAATTGAGTGTATTCTGGTCTATTACACATGATTTCATTGTAGTGCAGCTTAAAACGTCAGAACACTGGCGTTTTACACACAAATTAAGGTCTCTTGCTGTTTAGTACGTCATATCTCCGTGTATTCTTGCATTTTACTCACAAATTGGATATATTGGAGCTTGCTACACCAGAAATTGTATTCTGGACACACGAATTTGTTGTATTGTAGCTTACTACGTTAGAACTCGTATTCTGGCATATTAACTCACAAATTGAGAACTGCAGCTTACTAGAACAGAACTCTGTATATCTTGGCATTTTACACACTAATGTGGTGTATTGCAGCTTAATGCGTTAGAACTCGTTGTATTCTGGCATATTCCTCAGAAATTGGGTGTACTGCAGCTTATTACACCAGAATTTGTATTCTGGACACGAATTTGGTGTAGTAGCTTATTATGTCAGAACTGGCTTAATGCACACGAATTGGGTCTATTGCAGTTTAGTACGCCAAAACTCAGTTATTCTGGCATATTACTCACAAATGCATTGTACTGAAGCTTACTACACTAGAATTGAGTGTATACTGGTCTATTACACATGATTTCATTGTAGTGCAGCTTAAAACGTCAGAACACTGGCGTAATACACCCAAATTAAGGTTTCTTGCTGTTTAGTACGTCATATCTCCGTGTATTCTTGCATATTACTCCCAAATTGGGTGTATTGCAGCTTACTAGACCAGAAATTGTATTCTGGACACACGAATTTGTTGTATTGTAGCTTACTACGTTAGAACTCGTATTCTGGCATATTACTCACAAATTGAGTGTACTGCAGATTACTAGAACAGAACTCTGTATATCTTGGCATTTTACACACTAATGGGTGTATTGCAGCTTAATGCGTTAGAACTCGTTGCATTCTGGCATATTACTCAGAAATTGAGTGTACTGCAGCTTACTTCAACAGAACACATTGTATCCTTGAATTTTACAGACTAATGTGGTGTAGTTCAGCATGAGACGTCAGAACACTGGCGTTTTACACACAAATTAAGGTCTCTTGCTGTTTAGTACGTCAATCTCCGTGTATTCTTGCATATTACTCACAAATTGGGTGTACTGCAGCTTATTACACCAGAAATTGTATTCTGGACACGAATTTGGTGTAGTAGCTTACTATGTCAGAACTGGCTTAATGCACACGAATTGGGTCTATTGCAGTTTAGTACGCCAAACTCAGTTATTCTGGCATATTACTCACAAATGCATTGTACTGAAGCTTACTACACTAGAATTGAGTGTATACTGGTCTATTACACATGATTTCATTGTAGTGCAGCTTAAAACGTCAGAACACTGGCGTAATACACCCAAATTAAGGTTTCTTGCTGTTTAGTACGTCATATCTCCGTGTATTCTTACATATTACTCCCAAATTGGGTGTACTGCAGCTTACTACACCAGAAATTGTATTCTGGACACACGAATTTGTTGTATTGTAGCTTACTACGTTAGAACTCGTATTCTGGCATATTACTCACAAATTGAGTGTACTGCAGCTTACTAGAACAGAACTCTGTATATCTTGGCATTTTACACACTAATGGGTGTATTGCAGCTTAATGCGTTAGAACTCGTTGCATTCTGGCATATTACTCAGAAATTGAGTGTACTGCAGTTTACTTCAACAGAACACATTGTATCCTTGAATTTTACAGACTAATTTGGTGTAGTTCAGCATGAGACGTCAGAACACTGGCGTTTTACACACAAATTAAGGTCTCTTGCTATTTAGTAGGTCATATCTCCGTGTATTCTTGCATATTACTCACAAATTGGGTGTACTGCAGCTTACACCAGAAATTGTATTCTGGACACGAATTTGTTGTATTGTAGCTTACTACGTTAGAACTCGTATTCTGGCATATTACTCACAAATTGAGTGTACTGCAGCTTACTAGAACAGAATTCTGTATATCTTGGCATTTTACACACTAATGTGGTGTATTGCAGCTTAATGCGTTTGAACTCGTTGTATTCTGGCATATTACTCAGAAATTGGGTGTACTGCAGCTTATTACACCAGAATTTGTATTCTGGACACGAATTTGGTGTAGTAGCTTACTATGTCAGAACTGGCTTAATGCACACGAATTGGGTCTATTGCAGTTTAGTACGCCAAAACTCAGTTATTCTGGCATATTACTCACAAATGCATTGTACTGAAGCTTACTACACTAGAATTGAGTGTATACTGGTCTATTACACATGATTTCATTGTAGTGCAGCTTAAAACGTCAGAACACTGGCGTAATACACCCAAATTAAGGTTTCTTGCTGTTTAGTACGTCATATCTCCGTGTATTCTTGCATATTACTCCCAAATTGGGTGTACTGCAGCTTACTACACCAGAAATTGTATTCTGGACACACGAATTTGTTGTATTGTAGCTTACTACGCTAGAACTCGTATTCTGGCATATTACTCACAAATTGAGTGTACTGCAGCTTACTAGAACAGAACTCTGTATATCTTGGCATTTTACACACTAATGGGTGTATTGCAGCTTAATGCGTTAGAACTCGTTTCTTTCTGGCATTTTACTCAGAAATTGAGTGTACTGCAGCTTACTTCAATAGAACACATTGTATCCTTGAATTTTACAGACTAATTTGGTGTAGTTCAGCTTAAGACGTCAGAACACTGGCGTTTTACACACAAATTAAGGTCTCTTGCTGTTTAGTAGGTCAATCTCCGTGTATTCTTGCATATTACTCACAAATTGGATATATTGCAGCTTGCTACACCAGAAATTGTATTCTGGACACACGAATTTGTTGTATTGTAGCTTACTACGTTAGAACTCGTATTCTGGCATATTAACTCACAAATTGAGAACTGCAGCTTACTAGAACAGAACTCTGTATATCTTGGCATTTTACACACTAATGTGGTGTATTGCAGCTTAATGCGTTAGAACTCGTTGTATTCTGGCATATTCCTCAGAAATTGGGTGTACTGCAGCTTATTACACCAGAATTTGTATTCTGGACACGAATTTGGTGTAGTAGCTTATTATGTCAGAACTGGCTTAATGCACACGAATTGGGTCTATTGCAGTTTAGTACGCCAAAACTCAGTTATTCTGGCATATTACTCACAAATGCATTGTACAGAAGCTTACTACACTAGAATTGAGTGTATTCTGGTCTATTACACATGATTTCATTGTAGTGCAGCTTAAAACGTCAGAACACTGGCGTTTTACACACAAATTAAGGTCTCTTGCTGTTTAGTACGTCATATCTCCGTGTATTCTTGCATATTACTCCCAAATTGGGTGTACTGCAGCTTACTACACCAGAAATTGTATTCTGACCACACGAATTTGTTGTATTGTAGCTTACTACATTAGAACGTATTCTGGCATATTACTCACAAATTGAGTGTACTGCAGCTTACTAGAACAGAACTCTGTATAACTTGGCATTTTACACACTAATGGGTGTATTGCATCTTAATGCGTTAGAACTCGTTGCATTCTGGCATTTTACTCAGAAATTGAGTGTACTGCAGCTTACTTCAATAGAACACATTGTATCCTTGAATTTTACAGACTAATTTGGTGTAGTTCAGCTTAAGACGTCAGAACACTGGCGTTTTACACACAAATTAAGGTCTCTTGCTGTTTAGTACGTCAATCTCCGTGTATTCTTGCATATTACTCACAAATTGTGTGTACTGCAGCTTACTACACCAGAAATTGTATTCTGGACACACGAATTTGTTGTATTGTAGCTTACTACGTTAGAACTCGTATTCTGGCATATTAACTCACAAATTGAGTGTACTGCAGCTTACTAGAAGAGAACTCTGTATATCTTGCATTTTACACACTAATGTGGTGTATTGCAGCTTAATGAGTTAGAACTCGTTGTATTCTGGCATATTACTCAGAAATTGGGTGTACTGCAGCTTATTACACCAGAAATTGTATTCTGGACACGAATTTGGTGTAGTAGCTTACTATGTCAGAACTGGCTTAATGCACACGAATTGGGTCTATTGTAGTTTAGTACGCCAAAACTCAGTTATTCTGGCATATTACTCACAAATGCATTGTACTAAAGCTTACTACACTAGAATTGAGTGTATAATGGTCTATTACACATGATTTCATTGTAGTGCAGCTTAAAACGTCAGAACACTGGCGTAATACACCCAAATTAAGGTTTCTTGCTGTTTAGTACGTCATATCGCCGTGTATTCTTGCATATTACTCCCAAATTGGGTGTATTGCAGCTTACTACACCAGAAATTGTATTCTGGACACACGAATTTGTTGTATTGTAGCTTACTACGTTAGAACTCGTATTCTGGCATATTACTCACAAATTGAGTGTACTGCAGATTACTAGAACAGAACTCTGTATATCTTGGCATTTTACACACTAATGGGTGTATTGCAGCTTAATGCGTTAGAACTCGTTGTATTCTGGCATATTACTCAGAAATTGAGTGTATTGCAGCTTACTTCAATAGAACACATTGTATCTTGGCATTTTACACACTAATTTATAGTAGTTCAGCTTAAGACTTCAGAACACTGGCGTTTTACACCCAAATTAAGGTCTCTTGCTGTTTAGTACGTCATATCTCCGTGTATTCTGGTATATTACTCACAAATTGGGTGTACTGCAGCTTATTACACCAGAAATTGTATTCTGGACACGAATTTGGTGTAGTAGCTTACTATGTCAGAACTGGCTTAATGCACACGAATTGGGTCTATTGCAGTTTAGTACGCCAAAACTCAGTTATTCTGGCATATTACTCACAAATGCATTGTACAGAAGCTTACTACACTAGAATTGAGTGTATTCTGGTCTATTACACATGATTTCATTGTAGTGCAGCTTAAAACGTCAGAACACTGGCGTTTTACACACAAATTACGGTCTCTTGCTGTTTAGTACGTCATATCTCCGTGTATTCTTGCATATTACTCCCAAATTGGGTGTACTGCAGCTTACTACACCAGAAATTGTATTCTGACCACACGAATTTGTTGTATTGTAGCTTACTACATTAGAACGTATTCTGGCATATTACTCACAAATTGAGTGTACTGCAGCTTACTAGAACAGAACTCTGTATAACTTGGCATTTTACACACTAATGGGTGTATTGCATCTTAATGCGTTAGAACTCGTTGCATTCTGGCATTTTACTCAGAAATTGAGTGTACTGCAGCTTACTTCAATAGAACACATTGTATCCTTGAATTTTACAGACTAATTTGGTGTAGTTCAGCTTAAGACGTCAGAACACTGGCGTTTTACACACAAATTAAGGTCTCTTGCTGTTTAGTACGTCAATCTCCGTGTATTCTTGCATATTACTCACAAATTGTGTGTACTGCAGCTTACTACACCAGAAATTGTATTCTGGACACACGAATTTGTTGTATTGTAGCTTACTACGTTAGAACTCGTATTCTGGCATATTACTCACAAATTGAGTGTACTGCAGCTTACTAGAACAGAACTCTGTATATCTTTGCATTTTACACACTAATGGGTGTATTGCAGCTTAATGCGTTAGAACTCGTTGCATTCTGGCATATTACTCAGAAATTGAGTGTACTGCAGCTTACTTCAACAGAACACATTGTATCCTTGAATTTTACAGACTAATTTTGTGTAGTTCAGCATGAGACGTCAGAACACTGGCGTTTTACACACATATTAAGGTCTCTTGCTGTTTAGTACGTCAATCTCCGTGTATTCTTGCATATTACTCACAAATTGGGTGTACTGCAGCTTATTACACCAGAAATTGTATTCTGGACACGAATTTGGTGTAGTAGCTTACTATGTCAGAACTGGCTTAATGCACACGAATTGGGTCTATTGTAGTTTAGTACGCCAAAACTCAGTTATTCTGGCATATTACTCACAAATGCATTGTACTGAAGCTTACTACACTAGAATTGAGTGTATAATGGTCTATTACACATGATTTCATTGTAGTGCAGCTTAAAACGTCAGAACACTGGCGTAATACACCCAAATTAAGGTTTCTTGCTGTTTAGTACGTCATATCGCCGTGTATTCTTGCATATTACTCCCAAATTGGGTGTATTGCAGCTTACTACACCAGAAATTGTATTCTGGACACACGAATTTGTTGTATTGTAGCTTACTACGTTAGAACTCGTATTCTGGCATATTACTCACAAATTGAGTGTACTGCAGATTACTAGAACAGAACTCTGTATATCTTGGCATTTTACACACTAATGGGTGTATTGCAGCTTAATGCGTTAGAACTCGTTGTATTCTGGCATATTACTCAGAAATTGAGTGTATTGCAGCTTACTTCAATAGAACACATTGTATCTTGGCATTTTACACACTAATTTATAGTAGTTCAGCTTAAGACTTCAGAACACTGGCGTTTTACACCCAAATTAAGGTCTCTTGCTGTTTAGTACGTCATATCTCCGTGTATTCTGGTATATTACTCACAAATTGGGTGTACTGCAGCTTATTACACCAGAAATTGTATTCTGGACACGAATTTGGTGTAGTAGCTTACTATGTCAGAACTGGCTTAATGCACACGAATTGGGTCTATTGCAGTAGTACGCCAAAACTCAGTTATTCTGGCATATTACTCACAAATGCATTGTACAGAAGCTTACTACACTAGAATTGAGTGTATTCTGGTCTATTACACATGATTTCATTGTAGTGCAGCTTAAAACGTCAGAACACTGGCGTTTTACACACAAATTAAGGTCTCTTGCTGTTTAGTACGTCATATCTCCGTGTATTCTTGCATATTACTCCCAAATTGGGTGTACTGCAGCTTACTACACCAGAAATTGTATTCTGACCACACGAATTTGTTGTATTGTAGCTTACTACATTAGAACGTATTCTGGCATATTACTCACAAATTGAGTGTACTGCAGCTTACTAGAACAGAACTCTGTATAACTTGGCATTTTACACACTAATGGGTGTATTGCATCTTAATGCGTTAGAACTCGTTGCATTCTGGCATTTTACTCAGAAATTGAGTGTACTGCAGCTTACTTCAATAGAACACATTGTATCCTTGAATTTTACAAATTTGGTGTAGTTCAGCTTAAGACGTCAGAACACTGGCGTTTTACACACAAATTAAGGTCTCTTGCTGTTTAGTACGTCAATCTCCGTGTATTCTTGCATATTACTCACAAATTGTGTGTACTGCAGCTTACTACACCAGAAATTGTATTCTGGACACACGAATTTGTTGTATTGTAGCTTACTACGTTAGAACTCGTATTCTGGCATATTAACTCACAAATTGAGTGTACTGCAGCTTACTAGAAGAGAACTCTGTATATCTTGCATTTTACACACTAATGTGGTGTATTGCAGCTTAATGCGTTAGAACTCGTTGTATTCTGGCATATTACTCAGAAATTGGGTGTACTGCAGCTTATTACACCAGAAATTGTATTCTGGACACGAATTTGGTGTAGTAGCTTACTATGTCAGAACTGGCTTAATGCACACGAATTGTGTCTATTGTAGTTTAGTACGCCAAAACTCAGTTATTCTGGCATATTACTCACAAATGCATTGTACTGAAGCTTACTACACTAGAATTGAGTGTATTCTGGTCTATTACACATGATTTCATTGTAGTGCAGCTTAAAACGTCAGAACACTGGCGTTTTACACACAAATTAAGGTCTCTTGCTGTTTAGTACGTCATATCTCCGTGTATTCTTGCATATTACTCACAAATTGGATATATTGCAGCTTGCTACACCAGAAATTGTATTCTGGACACACGAATTTGTTGTATTGTAGCTTACTACGTTAGAACTCGTATTCTGGCATATTAACTCACAAATTGAGTGTACTGCAGCTTACTAGAACAGAACTCTGTATATCTTGGCATTTTACACACTAATGGGTGTATTGCAGCTTAATGCGTTAGAACTCGTTGCATTCTGGCATATTACTCAGAAATTGAGTGTACTGCAGCTTACTTCAACAGAACACATTGTATCCTTGAATTTTACAGACTAATTTGGTGTAGTTCAGCATGAGACGTCAGAACACTGCCGTTTTACACACAAATTAAGGTCTCTTGCTGTTTAGTACGTCAATCTCCGTGTATTCTTGCATATTACTCACAAATTGGGTGTACTGCAGCTTATTACACCAGAAATTGTATTCTGGACACGAATTTGGTGTAGTAGCTTACTATGTCAGAACTGGCTTAATGCACACGAATTGGGTCTATTGTAGTTTAGTACGCCAAAACTCAGTTATTCTGGCATATTACTCACAAATGCATTGTACTGAAGCTTACTACACTAGAATTGAGTGTATTCTGGTCTATTACACATGATTTCATTGTAGTGCAGCTTAAAACGTCAGAACACTGGCGTTTTACACACAAATTAAGGTCTCTTGCTGTTTAGTACGTCATATCTCCGTGTATTGCATATTACTCACAAATTGGATATATTGCAGCTTGCTACACCAGAAATTGTATTCTGGACACACGAATTTGTTGTATTGTAGCTTACTACGTTAGAACTCGTATTCTGGCATATTAACTCACAAATTGAGAACTGCAGCTTACTAGAACAGAACTCTGTATATCTTGGCATTTTACACACTAATGTGGTGTATTGCAGCTTAATGCGTTAGAACTCGTTGTATTCTGGCATATTACTCAGAAATTGGGTGTACTGCAGCTTATTACACCAGAATTTGTATTCTGGACACGAATTTGGTGTAGTAGCTTACTATGTCAGAACTGGCTTAATGCACACGAATTGGGTCTATTGCAGTTTAGTACGCCAAAACTCAGTTATTCTGGCATATTACTCACAAATGCATTGTACTGAAGCTTACTACACTAGAATTGAGTGTATACTGGTCTATTACACATGATTTCATTGTAGTGCAGCTTAAAACGTCAGAACACTGGCGTAATACACCCAAATTAAGGTTTCTTGCTGTTTAGTACGTCATATCTCCGTGTATTCTTGCATATTACTCCCAAATTGGGTGTACTGCAGCTTACTACACCAGAAATTGTATTCTGGACACACGAATTTGTTGTATTGTAGCTTACTACATTAGAACTCGTATTCTGGCATATTACTCACAAATTGAGTGTACTGCAGCTTACTAGAACAGAACTCTGTATAACTTGGCATTTTACACACTAATGGGTGTATTGCATCTTAATGCGTCAGAACTCGTTGCATTCTGGCATTTTACTCAGAAATTGAGTGTACTGCAGCTTACTTCAATAGAACACATTGTATCCAATTTTACAGACTAATTTGGTGTAGTTCAGCTTAAGATGTCAGAACACTGGCGTTTTACACACAAATTAAGGTCTCTTGCTGTTTAGTACGTCAATCTCCGTGTATTCTTGCATATTACTCACAAATTGTGTGTACTGCAGCTTACTACACCAGAAATTGTATTCTGGACACACGAATTTGTTGTATTGTAGCTTACTACGTTAGAACTCGTATTCTGGCATATTAACTCACAAATTGAGTGTACTGCAGCTTACTAGAACAGAACTCTGTATATCTTGGCATTTTACACACTAATGGGTGTATTGCAGCTTAATGCGTTAGAACTCGTTGCATTCTGGCATATTACTCAGAAATTGAGTGTACTGCAGCTTACTTCAACAGAACACATTGTATCCTTGAATTTTACAGACTAATTTGGTGTAGTTCAGCATGAGACGTCAAAACACTGGCGTTTTACACACAAATTAAGGTCTCTTGCTATTTAGTAGGTCATATCTCCGTGTATTCTTGCATATTACTCACAAATTGGGTGTACTGCAGCTTACTACACCAGAAATTGTATTCTGGACACACGAATTTGTTGTATTGTATCTTACTACGTTAGAACTCGTATTCTGGCATATTAACTCACAAATTGAGTGTACTGCAGCTTACTAGAACAGAACTCTGTATATCTTGGCATTTTACACACTAATGTGGTGTATTGCAGCTTAATGCGTTTGAACTCGTTGTATTCTGGCATATTACTCAGAAATTGGGTGTACTGCAGCTTATTACACCAGAATTTGTATTCTGGACACACGAATTTGGTGTAGTAGCTTACTATGTCAGAACTGGCTTAATGCACACGAATTGGGTCTATTGCAGTTTAGTACGCCAAAACTCAGTTATTCTGGCATATTACTCACAAATGCATTGTACTGAAGCTTACTACACTAGAATTGAGTGTATACTGGTCTATTACACATGATTTCATTGTAGTGCAGCTTAAAACGTCAGAACACTGGCGTAATACACCCAAATTAAGGTTTCTTGCTGTTTAGTACGTCATATCTCCGTGTATTCTTGCATATTACTCCCAAATTGGGTGTACTGCAGCTTACTACACCAGAAATTGTATTCTGGACACACGAATTTGTTGTATTGTAGCTTACTACGCTAGAACTCGTATTCTGGCATATTACTCACAAATTGAGTGTACTGCAGCTTACTAGAACAAAACTCTGTATATCTTGGCATTTTACACACTAATGTGGTGTATTGCAGCTTAATGCGTTAGAACTCGTTTCTTTCTGTCATTTTACTCAGAAATTGAGTGTACTGCAGCTTACTTCAATAGAACACATTGTATCCTTGAATTTTACAGACTAATTTGGTGTAGTTCAGCTTAAGACGTCAGAACACTGGCGTTTTACACACAAATTAAGGTCTCTTGCTGTTTAGTACGTCAATCTCCGTGTATTCTTGCATATTACTCACAAATTGGGTGTACTGCAGCTTATTACACCAGAAATTGTATTCTGGACACGAATTTGGTGTAGTAGCTTACTATGTCAGAACTGGCTTAATGCACACGAATTGGGTCTATTGCAGTTTAGTACGCCAAACTCAGTTATTCTGGCATATTACTCACAAATGCATTGTACTGAAGCTTACTACACTAGAATTGAGTGTATACTGGTCTATTACACATGATTTCATTGTAGTGCAGCTTAAAACGTCAGAACACTGGCGTAATACACCCAAATTAAGGTTTCTTGCTGTTTAGTACGTCATATCTCCGTGTATTCTTACATATTACTCCCAAATTGGGTGTACTGCAGCTTACTACACCAGAAATTGTATTCTGGACACACAAATTTGTTGTATTGTAGCTTACTACGTTAGAACTCGTATTCTGGCATATTACTCACAAATTGAGTGTACTGCAGCTTACTAGAACAGAACTCTGTATATCTTGGCATTTTACACACTAATGGGTGTATTGCAGCTTAATGCGTTAGAACTAGTTGCATTCTGGCATATTACTCAGAAATTGAGTGTACTGCAGCTTACTTCAACAGAACACATTGTATCCTTGAATTTTACAGACTAATTTGGTGTAGTTCAGCATGAGACGTCAGAACACTGGCGTTTTACACACAAATTAAGTTCTCTTGCTGTTTAGTACGTCAATCTCCGTGTATTCTTGCATATTACTCACAAATTGGGTGTACTGCAGCTTATTACACCAGAAATTGTATTCTGGACACGAATTTGGTGTAGTAGCTTACTATGTCAGAACTGGCTTAATGCACACGAATTGAGTCTATTGTAGTTTAGTACGCCAAAACTCAGTTATTCTGGCATATTACTCACAAATGCATTGTACTGAAGCTTACTACACTAGAATTGAGTGTATTCTGGTCTATTACACATGATTTCATTGTAGTGCAGCTTAAAACGTCAGAACACTGGCGTTTTACACACAAATTAAGGTCTCTTGCTGTTTAGTACGTCATATCTCCGTGTATTCTTGCATATTACTCACAAATTGGATATATTGCAGCTTGCTACACCAGAAATTGTATTCTGGACACACGAATTTGTTGTATTGTAGCTTACTACGTTAGAACTCGTATTCTGGCATATTAACTCACAAATTGAGAACTGCAGCTTACTAGAACAGAACTCTGTATATCTTGGCATTTTACACACTAATGTGGTGTATTGCAGCTTAATGCGTTAGAACTCGTTGTATTCTGGCATATTACTCAGAAATTGGGTGTACTGCAGCTTATTACACCAGAATTTGTATTCTGGACACGAATTTGGTGTAGTAGCTTACTATGTCAGAACTGGCTTAATGCACACGAATTGGGTCTATTGCAGTTTAGTACGCCAAAACTCAGTTATTCTGGCATATTACTCACAAATGCATTGTACTGAAGCTTACTACACTAGAATTGAGTGTATACTGGTCTATTACACATGATTTCATTGTAGTGCAGCTTAAAACGTCAGAACACTGGCGTAATACACCCAAATTAAGGTTTCTTGCTTTTTAGTACGTCATATCTCCGTGTATTCTTGCATATTACTCCCAAATTGGGTGTACTGCAGCTTACTACACCAGAAATTGTATTCTGGACACACGAATTTGTTGTATTGTAGCTTACTACATTAGAACTCGTATTCTGGCATATTACTCACAAATTGAGTGTACTGCAGCTTACTAGAACAGAACTCTGTATAACTTGGCATTTTACACACTAATGGGTGTATTGCATCTTAATGCGTCAGAACTCGTTGCATTCTGGCATTTTACTCAGAAATTGAGTGTACTGCAGCTTACTTCAATAGAACACATTGTATCCTTGAATTTTACAGACTAATTTGGTGTAGTTCTTCTTTTTCTTCTGCGTTCATTCTCAAACTCCTGCGAGATCTCTTGTAGCAGAACAATGGCCGTACTAGATTTCCAGCAGGATGTAGTCCAGAGAATGGAAATGCGTTGTGTCGCCGTTTTATTTGCGCCAATGGCCCGACACATCCGTCTTCGGCGCTGGTGTAGTTCAGCTTAAGACGTCAGAACACTGGCGTTTTACACACAAATTAAGGTCTCTTGCTGTTTAGTACGTCAATCTCCGTGTATTCTTGCATATTACTCACAAATTGTGTGTACTGCAGCTTACTACACCAGAAATTGTATTCTGGACACACGAATTTGTTGTATTGTAGCTTACTACGTTAGAACTCGTATTCTGGCATATTAACTCACAAATTGAGTGTACTGCAGCTTACTAGAACAGAACTCTGTATATCTTGGCATTTTACACACTAATGGGTGTATTGCAGCTTAATGCGTTAGAACTCGTTGCATTCTGGCATATTACTCAGAAATTGAGTGTACTGCAGCTTACTTCAACAGAACACATTGTATCCTTGAATTTTACAAATTTGGTGTAGTTCAGCATGAGACCTCAGAACACTGGCGTTTTACACACAAATTAAGGTCTCTTGCTATTTAGTAGGTCATATCTCCGTGTATTCTTGCATATTACTCACAAATTGGGTGTACTGCAGCTTACTACACCAGAAATTGTATTCTGGACACACGAATTTGTTGTATTGTATCTTACTACGTTAGAACTCGTATTCTGGCATATTAACTCACAAATTGAGTGTACTGCAGCTTACTAGAACAGAACTCTGTATATCTTGGCATTTTACACACTAATGTGGTGTATTGCAGCTTAATGCGTTTGAACTCGTTGTATTCTGGCATATTACTCAGAAATTGGGTGTACTGCAGCTTATTACACCAGAATTTGTATTCTGGACACACGAATTTGGTGTAGTAGCTTACTATGTCAGAACTGGCTTAATGCACACGAATTGGGTCTATTGCAGTTTAGTACGCCAAAACTCAGTTATTCTGGCATATTACTCACAAATGCATTGTACTGAAGCTTACTACACTAGAATTGAGTGTATACTGGTCTATTACACATGATTTCATTGTAGTGCAGCTTAAAACGTCAGAACACTGGCGTAATACACCCAAATTAAGGTTTCTTGCTGTTTAGTACGTCATATCTCCGTGTATTCTTGCATATTACTCCCAAATTGGGTGTACTGCAGCTTACTACACCAGAAATTGTATTCTGGACACACGAATTTGTTGTATTGTAGCTTACTACGCTAGAACTCGTATTCTGGCATATTACTCACAAATTGAGTGTACTGCAGCTTACTAGAACAAAACTCTGTATATCTTGGCATTTTACACACTAATGTGGTGTATTGCAGCTTAATGCGTTAGAACTCGTGTCTTTCTGTCATTTTACTCAGAAATTGAGTGTACTGCAGCTTACATCAATAGAACACATTGTATCCTTGAATTTTACAGACTAATTTGGTGTAGTTCAGCTTAAGACGTCAGAACACTGGCGTTTTACACACAAATTAAGGTCTCTTGCTGTTTAGTACGTCAATCTCCGTGTATTCTTGCATATTACTCACAAATTGGGTGTACTGCAGCTTATTACACCAGAAATTGTATTCTGGACACGAATTTGGTGTAGTAGCTTACTATGTCAGAACTGGCTTAATGCACACGAATTGGGTCTATTGCAGTTTAGTACGCCAAAACTCAGTTATTCTGGCATATTACTCACAAATGCATTGTACTGAAGCTTACTACACTAGAATTGAGTGTATTCTGGTCTATTACACATGATTTCATTGTAGTGCAGCTTAAAACGTCAGAACACTGGCGTTTTACACACAAATTAAGGTCTCTTGCTGTTTAGTACGTCATATCTCCGTGTATTCTTGCATATTACTCCCAAATTGGGTGTACTGCAGCTTACTACACCAGAAATTGTATTCTGACCACACGAATTTGTTGTATTGTAGCTTACTACATTAGAAATCGTATTCTGGCATATTACTCACAAATTGAGTGTACTGCAGCTTACTAGAACAGAACTCTGTATAACTTGGCATTTTACACACTAATGGGTGTATTGCATCTTAATGCGTCAGAACTCGTTGCATTCTGGCATTTTACTCAGAAATTGAGTGTACTGCAGCTTACTTCAATAGAACACATTGTATCCTTGAATTTTACAGACTAATTTGGTGTAGTTCTTCTTTTTCTTCTGCGTTCATTCTCAAACTCCTGCGAGATCTCTTGTAGCAGAACAATGGCCGTACTAGATTTCCAGCAGGATGTAGTCCAGAGAATGGAAATGCGTTGTGTCGCCGTTTTATTTGCGCCAATGGCCCGACACATCCGTCTTCGGCGCTGGTGTAGTTCAGCTTAAGACGTCAGAACACTGGCGTTTTACACACAAATTAAGGTCTCTTGCTGTTTAGTACGTCAATCTCCGTGTATTCTTGCATATTACTCACAAATTGTGTGTACTGCAGCTTACTACACCAGAAATTGTATTCTGGACACACGAATTTGTTGTATTGTAGCTTACTACGTTAGAACTCGTATTCTGGCATATTAACTCACAAATTGAGTGTACTGCAGCTTACTAGAACAGAACTCTGTATATCTTGGCATTTTACACACTAATGGGTGTATTGCAGCTTAATGCGTTAGAACTCGTTGCATTCTGGCATATTACTCAGAAATTGAGTGTACTGCAGCTTACTTCAACAGAACACATTGTATCCTTGAATTTTACAAATTTGGTGTAGTTCAGCATGAGACCTCAGAACACTGGCGTTTTACACACAAATTAAGGTCTCTTGCTATTTAGTAGGTCATATCTCCGTGTATTCTTGCATATTACTCACAAATTGGGTGTACTGCAGCTTACTACACCAGAAATTGTATTCTGGACACACGAATTTGTTGTATTGTATCTTACTACGTTAGAACTCGTATTCTGGCATATTAACTCACAAATTGAGTGTACTGCAGCTTACTAGAACAGAACTCTGTATATCTTGGCATTTTACACACTAATGTGGTGTATTGCAGCTTAATGCGTTTGAACTCGTTGTATTCTGGCATATTACTCAGAAATTGGGTGTACTGCAGCTTATTACACCAGAATTTGTATTCTGGACACACGAATTTGGTGTAGTAGCTTACTATGTCAGAACTGGCTTAATGCACACGAATTGGGTCTATTGCAGTTTAGTACGCCAAAACTCAGTTATTCTGGCATATTACTCACAAATGCATTGTACTGAAGCTTACTACACTAGAATTGAGTGTATACTGGTCTATTACACATGATTTCATTGTAGTGCAGCTTAAAACGTCAGAACACTGGCGTAATACACCCAAATTAAGGTTTCTTGCTGTTTAGTACGTCATATCTCCGTGTATTCTTGCATATTACTCCCAAATTGGGTGTACTGCAGCTTACTACACCAGAAATTGTATTCTGGACACACGAATTTGTTGTATTGTAGCTTACTACGCTAGAACTCGTATTCTGGCATATTACTCACAAATTGAGTGTACTGCAGCTTACTAGAACAAAACTCTGTATATCTTGGCATTTTACACACTAATGTGGTGTATTGCAGCTTAATGCGTTAGAACTCGTGTCTTTCTGTCATTTTACTCAGAAATTGAGTGTACTGCAGCTTACTTCAATAGAACACATTGTATCCTTGAATTTTACAGACTAATTTGGTGTAGTTCAGCTTAAGACGTCAGAACACTGGCGTTTTACACACAAATTAAGGTCTCTTGCTGTTTAGTACGTCAATCTCCGTGTATTCTTGCATATTACTCACAAATTGGGTGTACTGCAGCTTATTACACCAGAAATTGTATTCTGGACACGAATTTGGTGTAGTAGCTTACTATGTCAGAACTGGCTTAATGCACACGAATTGGGTCTATTGCAGTTTAGTACGCCAAAACTCAGTTATTCTGGCATATTACTCACAAATGCATTGTACTGAAGCTTACTACACTAGAATTGAGTGTATTCTGGTCTATTACACATGATTTCATTGTAGTGCAGCTTAAAACGTCAGAACACTGGCGTTTTACACACAAATTAAGGTCTCTTGCTGTTTAGTACGTCATATCTCCGTGTATTCTTGCATATTACTCCCAAATTGGGTGTACTGCAGCTTACTACACCAGAAATTGTATTCTGACCACACGAATTTGTTGTATTGTAGCTTACTACATTAGAAATCGTATTCTGGCATATTACTCACAAATTGAGTGTACTGCAGCTTACTAGAACAGAACTCTGTATAACTTGGCATTTTACACACTAATGGGTGTATTGCATCTTAATGCGTTAGAACTCGTTGCATTCTGGCATTTTACTCAGAAATTGAGTGTACTGCAGCTTACTTCAATAGAACACATTGTATCCTTGAATTTTACAGACTAATTTGGTGTAGTTCAGCTTAAGACGTCAGAACACTGGCGTTTTACACACAAATTAAGGTCTCTTGCTGTTTAGTACGTCAATCTCCGTGTATTCTTGCATATTACTCACAAATTGTGTGTACTGCAGCTTACTACACCAGAAATTGTATTCTGGACACACGAATTTGTTGTATTGTAGCTTACTACGTTAGAACTCGTATTCTGGCATATTAACTCACAAATTGAGTGTACTGCAGCTTACTAGAAGAGAACTCTGTATATCTTGCATTTTACACACTAATGTGGTGTATTGCAGCTTAATGCGTTAGAACTCGTTGTATTCTGGCATATTACTCAGAAATTGGGTGTACTGCAGCTTATTACACCAGAAATTGTATTCTGGACACGAATTTGGTGTAGTAGCTTACTATGTCAGAACTGTCTTAATGCACACGAATTGGGTCTATTGCAGTTTAGTACGCCAAACTCAGTTATTCTGGCATATTACTCACAAATGCATTGTACTGAAGCTTACTACACTAGAATTGAGTGTATACTGGTCTATTACACATGATTTCATTGTAGTGCAGCTTAAAACGTCAGAACACTGGCGTAATACACCCAAATTAAGGTTTCTTGCTGTTTAGTACGTCATATCTCCGTGTATTCTTACATATTACTCCCAAATTGGGTGTACTGCAGCTTACTACACCAGAAATTGTATTCTGGACACACGAATTTGTTGTATTGTAGCTTACTACGTTAGAACTCGTATTCTGGCATATTACTCACAAATTGAGTGTACTGCAGCTTACTAGAACAGAACTCTGTATATCTTGGCATTTTACACACTAATGGGTGTATTGCAGCTTAATGCGTTAGAACTCGTTGCATTCTGGCATATTACTCAGAAATTGAGTGTACTGCAGCTTACTTCAACAGAACACATTGTATCCTTGAATTTTACAGACTAATTTGGTGTAGTTCAGCATGAGACGTCAGAACACTGGCGTTTTACACACAAATTAAGGTCTCTTGCTGTTTAGTACGTCAATCTCCGTGTATTCTTGCATATTACTCACAAATTGGGTGTACTGCAGCTTATTACTCCAGAAATTGTATTCTGGACACACGAATTTGTTGTATTGTAGCTTACTACGTTAGAACTCGTATTCTGGCATATTAACTCACAAATTGAGAACTGCAGCTTACTAGAACAGAACTCTGTATATCTTGGCATTTTACACACTAATGTGGTGTATTGCAGCTTAATGCGTTAGAACTCGTTGTATTCTGGCATATTACTCAGAAATTGGGTGTACTGCAGCTTATTACACCAGAATTTGTTTTCTGGACACGAATTTGGTGTAGTAGCTTACTATGTCAGAACTGGCTTAATGCACACGAATTGGG
The DNA here is from genome assembly GCA_034231615.1 of Meghimatium bilineatum. NCBI lineage: Eukaryota > Metazoa > Mollusca > Gastropoda > Stylommatophora > Philomycidae > Meghimatium > Meghimatium bilineatum. The sequence continues at coordinate 31,866,008 of CM067307.1, forward strand.
TCTATTGCAGTTTAGTACGCCAAAACTCAGTTATTCTGGCATATTACTCACAAATGCATTGTACTGAAGCTTACTACACTAGAATTGAGTGTATACTGGTCTATTACACATGATTTCATTGTAGTGCAGCTTAAAACGTCAGAACACTGGCGTAATACACCCAAATTAAGGTTTCTTGCTGTTTAGTACGTCATATCTCCGTGTATTCTTGCATATTACTCCCAAATTGGGTGTACTGCAGCTTACTACACCAGAAATTGTATTCTGGACACACGAATTTGTTGTATTGTAGCTTACTACATTAGAACTCGTATTCTGGCATATTACTCACAAATTGAGTGTACTGCAGCTTACTAGAACAGAACTCTGTATAACTTGGCATTTTACACACTAATGGGTGTATTGCATCTTAATGCGTCAGAACTCGTTGCATTCTGGCATTTTACTCAGAAATTGAGTGTACTGCAGCTTACTTCAATAGAACACATTGTATCCTTGAATTTTACAGACTAATTTGGTGTAGTTCTTCTTCTTCTTCTGCGTTCATTCTCAAACTCCTGCGAGATCGCTTGTAGCAGAACAATGGCCGTACTAGATTTCCAGCAGGATGTAGTCCAGAGAATGGAAATGCGTTGTGTCGCCGTTTTATTTGCGCCAATGGCCCGACACATCCGTCTTCGGCGGTGGTGTAGTTCAGCTTAAGACGTCAGAACACTGGCGTTTTACACACAAATTAAGGTCTCTTGCTGTTTAGTACGTCAATCTCCGTGTATTGACGTTGAATTTTACAGACTAATTTGGTGTAGTTCAGCTTAAGACGTCAGAACACTGGCGTTTTACACACAAATTAAGGTCTCTTGCTGTTTAGTACGTCAATCTCCGTGTATTCTTGCATATTACTCACAAATTGTGTGTACTGCAGCTTACTACACCAGAAATTGTATTCTGGACACACGAATTTGTTGTATTGTAGCTTACTACGTTAGAACTCGTATTCTGGCATATTAACTCACAAATTGAGTGTACTGCAGCTTACTAGAAGAGAACTCTGTATATCTTGCATTTTACACACTAATGTGGTGTATTGCAGCTTAATGCGTTAGAACTCGTTGTATTCTGGCATATTACTCAGAAATTGGGTGTACTGCAGCTTATTACACCAGAAATTGTATTCTGGACACGAATTTGGTGTAGTAGCTTACTATGTCAGAACTGTCTTAATGCACACGAATTGGGTCTATTGCAGTTTAGTACGCCAAACTCAGTTATTCTGGCATATTACTCACAAATGCATTGTACTGAAGCTTACTACACTAGAATTGAGTGTATACTGGTCTATTACACATGATTTCATTGTAGTGCAGCTTAAAACGTCAGAACACTGGCGTAATACACCCAAATTAAGGTTTCTTGCTGTTTAGTACGTCATATCTCCGTGTATTCTTACATATTACTCCCAAATTGGGTGTACTGCAGCTTACTACACCAGAAATTGTATTCTGGACACACGAATTTGTTGTATTGTAGCTTACTACGTTAGAACTCGTATTCTGGCATATTAACTCACAAATTGAGAACTGCAGCTTACTAGAACAGAACTCTGTATATCTTGGCATTTTACACACTAATGTGGTGTATTGCAGCTTAATGCGTTAGAACTCGTTGTATTCTGGCATATTACTCAGAAATTGGGTGTACTGCAGCTTATTACACCAGAATTTGTTTTCTGGACACGAATTTGGTGTAGTAGCTTACTATGTCAGAACTGGCTTAATGCACACGAATTGGGTCTATTGCAGTTTAGTACGCCAAAACTCAGTTATTCTGGCATATTACTCACAAATGCATTGTACTGAAGCTTACTACACTAGAATTGAGTGTATACTGGTCTATTACACATGATTTCATTGTAGTGCAGCTTAAAACGTCAGAACACTGGCGTAATACACCCAAATTAAGGTTTCTTGCTGTTTAGTACGTCATATCTCCGTGTATTCTTGCATATTACTCCCAAATTGGGTGTACTGCAGCTTACTACACCAGAAATTGTATTCTGGACACACGAATTTGTTGTATTGTAGCTTACTACATTAGAACTCGTATTCTGGCATATTACTCACAAATTGAGTGTACTGCAGCTTACTAGAACAGAACTCTGTATAACTTGGCATTTTACACACTAATGGGTGTATTGCATCTTAATGCGTCAGAACTCGTTGCATTCTGGCATTTTACTCAGAAATTGAGTGTACTGCAGCTTACTTCAATAGAACACATTGTATCCTTGAATTTTACAGACTAATTTGGTGTAGTTCTTCTTCTTCTTCTGCGTTCATTCTCAAACTCCTGCGAGATCGCTTGTAGCAGAACAATGGCCGTACTAGATTTCCAGCAGGATGTAGTCCAGAGAATGGAAATGCGTTGTGTCGCCGTTTTATTTGCGCCAATGGCCCGACACATCCGTCTTCGGCGGTGGTGTAGTTCAGCTTAAGACGTCAGAACACTGGCGTTTTACACACAAATTAAGGTCTCTTGCTGTTTAGTACGTCAATCTCCGTGTATTCTTGCATATTACTCACAAATTGTGTGTACTGCAGCTTACTACACCAGAAATTGTATTCTGGACACACGAATTTGTTGTATTGTAGCTTACTACGTTAGAACTCGTATTCTGGCATATTAACTCACAAATTGAGTGTACTGCAGCTTACTAGAACAGAACTCTGTATATCTTGGCATTTTACACACTAATGGGTGTATTGCAGCTTAATGCGTTAGAACTCGTTGCATTCTGGCATATTACTCAGAAATTGAGTGTACTGCAGCTTACTTCAACAGAACACATTGTATCCTTGAATTTTACAGACTAATTTGGTGTAGTTCAGCATGAGACGTCAGAACACTGGCGTTTTACACACAAATTAAGGTCTCTTGCTATTTAGTAGGTCATATCTCCGTGTATTCTTGCATATTACTCACAAATTGGGTGTACTGCAGCTTACTACACCAGAAATTGTATTCTGGACACACGAATTTGTTGTATTGTATCTTACTACGTTAGAACTCGTATTCTGGCATATTAACTCACAAATTGAGTGTACTGCAGCTTACTAGAACAGAACTCTGTATATCTTGGCATTTTACACACTAATGTGGTGTATTGCAGCTTAATGCGTTTGAACTCGTTGTATTCTGGCATATTACTCAGAAATTGGGTGTACTGCAGCTTATTACACCAGAATTTGTATTCTGGACACACGAATTTGGTGTAGTAGCTTACTATGTCAGAACTGGCTTAATGCACACGAATTGGGTCTATTGCAGTTTAGTACGCCAAAACTCAGTTATTCTGGCATATTACTCACAAATGCATTGTACTGAAGCTTACTACACTAGAATTGAGTGTATACTGGTCTATTACACATGATTTCATTGTAGTGCAGCTTAAAACGTCAGAACACTGGCGTAATACACCCAAATTAAGGTTTCTTGCTGTTTAGTACGTCATATCTCCGTGTATTCTTGCATATTACTCCCAAATTGGGTGTACTGCAGCTTACTACACCAGAAATTGTATTCTGACCACACGAATTTGTTGTATTGTAGCTTACTACATTAGAACTCGTATTCTGGCATATTACTCACAAATTGAGTGTACTGCAGCTTACTAGAACAGAACTCTGTATAACTTGGCATTTTACACACTAATGGGTGTATTGCATCTTAATGCGTCAGAACTCGTTGCATTCTGGCATTTTACTCAGAAATTGAGTGTACTGCAGCTTACTTCAATAGAACACATTGTATCCTTGAATTTTACAGACTAATTTGGTGTAGTTCTTCTTCTTCTTCTGCGTTCATTCTCAAACTCCTGCGAGATCGCTTGTAGCAGAACAATGGCCGTACTAGATTTCCAGCAGGATGTAGTCCAGAGAATGGAAATGCGTTGTGTCGCCGTTTTATTTGCACCAATGGCCAGACACATCCGTCTTCGGCGGTGGTGTAGTTCAGCTTAAGACGTCAGAACACTGGCGTTTTACACACAAATTAAGGTCTCTTGCTGTTTAGTACGTCAATCTCCGTGTATTCTTGCATATTACTCACAAATTGGGTGTACTGCAGCTTATTACACCAGAAATTGTATTCTGGACACGAATTTGGTGTAGTAGCTTACTATGTCAAAACTGGCTTAATGCACACGAATTGGGTCTATTGCAGTTTAGTACGCCAAAACTCAGTTATTCTGGCATATTACTCACAAATGCATTGTACTGAAGCTTACTACACTAGAATTGAGTGTATTCTGGTCTATTACACATGATTTCATTGTAGTGCAGCTTAAAACGTCAGAACACTGGCGTTTTACACACAAATTAAGGTCTCTTGCTGTTTAGTACGTCATATCTCCGTGTATTCTTGCATATTACTCACAAATTGGATATATTGCAGCTTGCTACACCAGAAATTGTATTCTGGACACACGAATTTGTTGTATTGTATCTTACTACGTTAGAACTCGTATTCTGGCATATTAACTCACAAATTGAGAACTGCAGCTTACTAGAACAGAACTCTGTATATCTTGGCATTTTACACACTAATGTGGTGTATTGCAGCTTAATGCGTTAGAACTCGTTGTATTCTGGCATATTACTCAGAAATTGGGTGTACTGCAGCTTATTACACCAGAATTTGTATTCTGGACACGAATTTGGTGTAGTAGCTTATTATGTCAGAACTGGCTTAATGCACACGAATTGGGTCTATTGCAGTTTAGTACGCCAAAACTCAGTTATTCTGGCATATTACTCACAAATGCATTGTACTGAAGCTTACTACACTAGAATTGAGTGTATACTGGTCTATTACACATGATTTCATTGTAGTGCAGCTTAAAACGTCAGAACACTGGCGTAATACACCCAAATTAAGGTTTCTTGCTGTTTAGTACGTCATATCTCCGTGTATTCTTGCATATTACTCCCAAATTGGGTGTATTGCAGCTTACTACACCAGAAATTGTATTCTGGACACACGAATTTGTTGTATTGTAGCTTACTACGTTAGAACTCGTATTCTGGCATATTACTCACAAATTGAGTGTACTGCAGATTACTAGAACAGAACTCTGTATATCTTGGCATTTTACACACTAATGGGTGTATTGCAGCTTAATGCGTTAGAACTCGTTTCTTTCTGGCATTTTACTCAGAAATTGAGTGTACTGCAGCTTACTTCAATAGAACACATTGTATCCTTGAATTTTACAGACTAATTTGGTGTAGTTCAGCTTAAGACGTCAGAACACTGGCGTTTTACACACAAATTAAGGTCTCTTGCTGTTTAGTACGTCAATCTCCGTGTATTCTTGCATATTACTCACAAATTGGGTGTACTGCAGCTTATTACACCAGAAATTGTATTCTGGACACGAATTTGGTGTAGTAGCTTACTATGTCAAAACTGGCTTAATGCACACGAATTGGGTCTATTGCAGTTTAGTACGCCAAAACTCAGTTATTCTGGCATATTACTCACAAATGCATTGTACTGAAGCTTACTACACTAGAATTGAGTGTATTCTGGTCTATTACACATGATTTCATTGTAGTGCAGCTTAAAACGTCAGAACACTGGCGTTTTACACACAAATTAAGGTCTCTTGCTGTTTAGTACGTCATATCTCCGTGTATTCTTGCATATTACTCACAAATTGGATATATTGCAGCTTGCTACACCAGAAATTGTATTCTGGACACACGAATTTGTTGTATTGTATCTTACTACGTTAGAACTCGTATTCTGGCATATTAACTCACAAATTGAGAACTGCAGCTTACTAGAACAGAACTCTGTATATCTTGGCATTTTACACACTAATGTGGTGTATTGCAGCTTAATGCGTTAGAACTCGTTGTATTCTGGCATATTACTCAGAAATTGGGTGTACTGCAGCTTATTACACCAGAATTTGTATTCTGGACACGAATTTGGTGTAGTAGCTTATTATGTCAGAACTGGCTTAATGCACACGAATTGGGTCTATTGCAGTTTAGTACGCCAAAACTCAGTTATTCTGGCATATTACTCACAAATGCATTGTACTGAAGCTTACTACACTAGAATTGAGTGTATACTGGTCTATTACACATGATTTCATTGTAGTGCAGCTTAAAACGTCAGAACACTGGCGTAATACACCCAAATTAAGGTTTCTTGCTGTTTAGTACGTCATATCTCCGTGTATTCTTGCATATTACTCCCAAATTGGGTGTATTGCAGCTTACTACACCAGAAATTGTATTCTGGACACACGAATTTGTTGTATTGTAGCTTACTACGTTAGAACTCGTATTCTGGCATATTACTCACAAATTGAGTGTACTGCAGATTACTAGAACAGAACTCTGTATATCTTGGCATTTTACACACTAATGGGTGTATTGCAGCTTAATGCGTTAGAACTCGTTTCTTTCTGGCATTTTACTCAGAAATTGAGTGTACTGCAGCTTACTTCAATAGAACACATTGTATCCTTGAATTTTACAGACTAATTTGGTGTAGTTCAGCTTAAGACGTCAGAACACTGGCGTTTTACACACAAATTAAGGTCTCTTGCTGTTTAGTACGTCAATCTCCGTGTATTCTTGCATATTACTCATAAATTGGGTGTACTGCAGCTTATTACACCAGAAATTGTATTCTGGACACGAATTTGGTGTAGTAGCTTACTATGTCAGAACTGGCTTAATGCACACGAATTGGGTCTATTGCAGTTTAGTACGCCAAAACTCAGTTATTCTGGCATATTACTCACAAATGCATTGTACTGAAGCTTACTACACTAGAATTGAGTGTATTCTGGTCTATTACACATGATTTCATTGTAGTGCAGCTTAAAACGTCAGAACACTGGCGTTTTACACACAAATTAAGGTCTCTTGCTGTTTAGTACGTCATATCTCCGTGTATTCTTGCATATTACTCACAAATTGGATATATTGCAGCTTGCTACACCAGAAATTGTATTCTGGACACACGAATTTGTTGTATTGTAGCTTACTACGTTAGAACTCGTATTCTGGCATATTAACTCACAAATTGAGAACTGCAGCTTACTAGAACAGAACTCTGTATATCTTGGCATTTTACACACTAATGTGGTGTATTGCAGCTTAATGCGTTAGAACTCGTTGTATTCTGGCATATTCCTCAGAAATTGGGTGTACTGCAGCTTATTACACCAGAATTTGTATTCTGGACACGAATTTGGTGTAGTAGCTTATTATGTCAGAACTGGCTTAATGCACACGAATTGGGTCTATTGCAGTTTAGTACGCCAAAACTCAGTTATTCTGGCATATTACTCACAAATGCATTGTACTGAAGCTTACTACACTAGAATTGAGTGTATACTGGTCTATTACACATGATTTCATTGTAGTGCAGCTTAAAACGTCAGAACACTGGCGTTTTACACACAAATTAAGGTCTCTTGCTGTTTAGTACGTCATATCTCCGTGTATTCTTGCATATTACTCACAAATTGGATATATTGCAGCTTGCTACACCAGAAATTGTATTCTGGACACACGAATTTGTTGTATTGTATCTTACTACGTTAGAACTCGTATTCTGGCATATTAACTCACAAATTGAGAACTGCAGCTTACTAGAACAGAACTCTGTATATCTTGGCATTTTACACACTAATGTGGTGTATTGCAGCTTAATGCGTTAGAACTCGTTGTATTCTGGCATATTACTCAGAAATTGGGTGTACTGCAGCTTATTACACCAGAATTTGTATTCTGGACACGAATTTGGTGTAGTAGCTTATTATGTCAGAACTGGCTTAATGCACACGAATTGGGTCTATTGCAGTTTAGTACGCCAAAACTCAGTTATTCTGGCATATTACTCACAAATGCATTGTACTGAAGCTTACTACACTAGAATTGAGTGTATACTGGTCTATTACACATGATTTCATTGTAGTGCAGCTTAAAACGTCAGAACACTGGCGTAATACACCCAAATTAAGGTTTCTTGCTGTTTAGTACGTCATATCTCCGTGTATTCTTGCATATTACTCCCAAATTGGGTGTATTGCAGCTTACTACACCAGAAATTGTATTCTGGACACACGAATTTGTTGTATTGTAGCTTACTACGTTAGAACTCGTATTCTGGCATATTACTCACAAATTGAGTGTACTGCAGATTACTAGAACAGAACTCTGTATATCTTGGCATTTTACACACTAATGGGTGTATTGCAGCTTAATGCGTTAGAACTCGTTTCTTTCTGGCATTTTACTCAGAAATTGAGTGTACTGCAGCTTACTTCAATAGAACACATTGTATCCTTGAATTTTACAGACTAATTTGGTGTAGTTCAGCTTAAGACGTCAGAACACTGGCGTTTTACACACAAATTAAGGTCTCTTGCTGTTTAGTACGTCAATCTCCGTGTATTCTTGCATATTACTCATAAATTGGGTGTACTGCAGCTTATTACACCAGAAATTGTATTCTGGACACGAATTTGGTGTAGTAGCTTACTATGTCAGAACTGGCTTAATGCACACGAATTGGGTCTATTGCAGTTTAGTACGCCAAAACTCAGTTATTCTGGCATATTACTCACAAATGCATTGTACTGAAGCTTACTACACTAGAATTGAGTGTATTCTGGTCTATTACACATGATTTCATTGTAGTGCAGCTTAAAACGTCAGAACACTGGCGTTTTACACACAAATTAAGGTCTCTTGCTGTTTAGTACGTCATATCTCCGTGTATTCTTGCATATTACTCACAAATTGGATATATTGCAGCTTGCTACACCAGAAATTGTATTCTGGACACACGAATTTGTTGTATTGTAGCTTACTACGTTAGAACTCGTATTCTGGCATATTAACTCACAAATTGAGAACTGCAGCTTACTAGAACAGAACTCTGTATATCTTGGCATTTTACACACTAATGTGGTGTATTGCAGCTTAATGCGTTAGAACTCGTTGTATTCTGGCATATTCCTCAGAAATTGGGTGTACTGCAGCTTATTACACCAGAATTTGTATTCTGGACACGAATTTGGTGTAGTAGCTTATTATGTCAGAACTGGCTTAATGCACACGAATTGGGTCTATTGCAGTTTAGTACGCCAAAACTCAGTTATTCTGGCATATTACTCACAAATGCATTGTACTGAAGCTTACTACACTAGAATTGAGTGTATACTGGTCTATTACACATGATTTCATTGTAGTGCAGCTTAAAACGTCAGAACACTGGCGTAATACACCCAAATTAAGGTTTCTTGCTGTTTAGTACGTCATATCTCCGTGTATTCTTGCATATTACTCCCAAATTGGGTGTATTGCAGCTTACTACACCAGAAATTGTATTCTGGACACACGAATTTGTTGTATTGTAGCTTACTACGTTAGAACTCGTATTCTGGCATATTACTCACAAATTGAGTGTACTGCAGATTACTAGAACAGAACTCTGTATATCTTGGCATTTTACACACTAATGGGTGTATTGCAGCTTAATGCGTTAGAACTCGTTTCTTTCTGGCATTTTACTCAGAAATTGAGTGTACTGCAGCTTACTTCAATAGAACACATTGTATCCTTGAATTTTACAGACTAATTTGGTGTAGTTCAGCTTAAGACGTCAGAACACTGGCGTTTTACACACAAATTAAGGTCTCTTGCTGTTTAGTACGTCAATCTCCGTGTATTCTTGCATATTACTCACAAATTGGGTGTACTGCAGCTTATTACACCAGAAATTGTATTCTGGACACGAATTTGGTGTAGTAGCTTACTATGTCAGAACTGGCTTAATGCACACGAATTGGGTCTATTGCAGTTTAGTACGCCAAAACTCAGTTATTCTGGCATATTACTCACAAATGCATTGTACTGAAGCTTACTACACTAGAATTGAGTGTATTCTGGTCTATTACACATGATTTCATTGTAGTGCAGCTTAAAACGTCAGAACATTGGCGTTTTACACACAAATTAAGGTCTCTTGCTGTTTAGTACGTCATATCTCCGTGTATTCTTGCATATTACTCACAAATTGGATATATTGCAGCTTGCTACACCAGAAATTGTATTCTGGACACACGAATTTGTTGTATTGTAGCTTACTACGTTAGAACTCGTATTCTGGCATATTAACTCACAAATTGAGAACTGCAGCTTACTAGAACAGAACTCTGTATATCTTGGCATTTTACACACTAATGTGGTGTATTGCAGCTTAATGCGTTTGAACTCGTTGTATTCTGGCATATTACTCAGAAATTGGGTGTACTGCAGCTTATTACACCAGAATTTGTATTCTGGACACGAATTTGGTGTAGTAGCTTACTATGTCAGAACTAGCTTAATGCACACGAATTGGGTCTATTGCAGTTTAGTACGCCAAAACTCAGTTATTCTGGCATATTACTCACAAATGCATTGTACTGAAGCTTACTACACTAGAATTGAGTGTATACTGGTCTATTACACATGATTTCATTGTAGTGCAGCTTAAAACGTCAGAACACTGACGTAATACACCCAAATTAAGGTTTCTTGCTGTTTAGTACGTCATATCTCCGTGTATTCTTGCATATTACTCCCAAATTGGGTGTACTGCAGCTTACTACACCAGAAATTGTATTCTGGACACACGAATGTGTTGTATTGTAGCTTACTACGCTAGAACTCGTATTCTGGCATATTACTCACAAATTGAGTGTACTGCAGCTTACTAGAACAGAACTCTGTATATCTTGGCATTTTACACACTAATGGGTGTATTGCAGCTTAATGCGTTAGAACTCGTTTCTTTCTGGCATTTTACTCAGAAATTGAGTGTACTGCAGCTTACTTCAATAGAACACATTGTATCCTTGAATTTTACAGACTAATTTGGTGTAGTTCAGCTTAAGACGTCAGAACACTGGCGTTTTACACACAAATTAAGGTCTCTTGCTGTTTAGTACGTCAATCTCCGTGTATTCTTGCATATTACTCACAAATTGGGTGTACTGCAGCTTATTACACCAGAATTTGTATTCTGGACACGAATTTGGTGTAGTAGCTTATTATGTCAGAACTGGCTTAATGCACACGAATTGGGTCTATTGCAGTTTAGTACGCCAAAACTTAGTTATTCTGGCATATTACTCACAAATGCATTGTACTGAAGCATACTACACTAGAATTGAGTGTATACTGGTCTATTACACATGATTTCATTGTAGTGCAGCTTAAAACGTCAGAACACTGGCGTAATACACCCAAATTAAGGTTTCTTGCTGTTTAGTACGTCATATCTCCGTGTATTCTTGCATATTACTCCCAAATTGGGTGTATTGCAGCTTACTACACCAGAAATTGTATTCTGGACACACGAATTTGTTGTATTGTAGCTTACTACGTTAGAACTCGTATTCTGGCATATTACTCACAAATTGAGTGTACTGCAGATTACTAGAACAGAACTCTGTATATCTTGGCATTTTACACACTAATGGGTGTATTGCAGCTTAATGCGTTAGAACTCGTTTCTTTCTGGCATTTTACTCAGAAATTGAGTGTACTGCAGCTTACTTCAATAGAACACATTGTATCCTTGAATTTTACAGACTAATTTGGTGTAGTTCAGCTTAAGACGTCAGAACACTGGCGTTTTACACACAAATTAAGGTCTCTTGCTGTTTAGTACGTCAATCTCCGTGTATTCTTGCATATTACTCACAAATTGGGTGTACTGCAGCTTATTACACCAGAAATTGTATTCTGGACACGAATTTGGTGTAGTAGCTTACTATGTCAGAACTGGCTTAATGCACACGAATTGGGTCTATTGCAGTTTAGTACGCCAAAACTCAGTTATTCTGGCATATTACTCACAAATGCATTGTACTGAAGCTTACTACACTAGAATTGAGTGTATTCTGGTCTATTACACATGATTTCATTGTAGTGCAGCTTAAAACGTCAGAACACTGGCGTTTTACACACAAATTAAGGTCTCTTGCTGTTTAGTACGTCATATCTCCGTGTATTCTTGCATATTACTCACAAATTGGATATATTGCAGCTTGCTACACCAGAAATTGTATTCTGGACACACGAATTTGTTGTATTGTAGCTTACTACGTTAGAACTCGTATTCTGGCATATTAACTCACAAATTGAGAACTGCAGCTTACTAGAACAGAACTCTGTATATCTTGGCATTTTACACACTAATGTGGTGTATTGCAGCTTAATGCGTTAGAACTCGTTGTATTCTGGCATATTACTCAGAAATTGGGTGTACTGCAGCTTATTACACCAGAATTTGTATTCTGGACACGAATTTGGTGTAGTAGCTTATTATGTCAGAACTGGCTTAATGCACACGAATTGGGTCTATTGCAGTTTAGTACGCCAAAACTCAGTTATTCTGGCATATTACTCACAAATGCATTGTACTGAAGCTTACTACACTAGAATTGAGTGTATACTGGTCTATTACACATGATTTCATTGTAGTGCAGCTTAAAACGTCAGAACACTGGCGTAATACACCCAAATTAAGGTTTCTTGCTGCTTAGTACGTCATATCTCCGTGTATTCTTGCATATTACTCCCAAATTGGGTGTATTGCAGCTTACTACACCAGAAATTGTATTCTGGACACACGAATTTGTTGTATTGTAGCTTACTACGCTAGAACTCGTATTCTGGCATATTACTCACAAATTGAGTGTACTGCAGCTTACTAGAACAGAACTCTGTATATCTTGGCATTTTACACACTAATGGGTGTATTGCAGCTTAATGCGTTAGAACTCGTTGCATTCTGGCATTTTTCTCAGAAATTGAGTGTACTGCAGCTTACTTCAATAGAACACATTGTATCCTTGAATTTTACAGACTAATTTGGTGTAGTTCAGCTTAAGACGTCAGAACACTGGCGTTTTACACACAAATTAAGGTCTCTTGCTGTTTAGTACGTCAATCTCCGTGTATTCTTGCATATTACTCACAAATTGTGTGTACTGCAGCTTACTACATCAGAAATTGTATTCTGGACACACGAATTTGTTGTATTGTAGCTTACTACGTTAGAACTCGTATTCTGGCATATTACTCACAAATTGAGTGTACTGCAGCTTACTAGAACAGAACTCTGTATATCTTGGCATTTTACACACTAATGTGGTGTATTGCAGCTTAATGCGTTAGAACTCGTTGTATTCTGCCATATTACTCAGAAATTGGGTGTACTGCAGCTTATTACACCAGAAATTGTATTCTGGACACGAATTTGGTGTAGTAGCTTACTATGTCAGAACTGGCTTAATGCACACGAATTGGGTCTATTGCAGTTTAGTACGCCAAAACTCAGTTATTCTGGCATATTACTCACAAATGCATTGTACTGAAGCTTACTACACTAGAATTGAGTGTATACTGGTCTATTACACATGATTTCATTGTAGTGCAGCTTAAAACGTCAGAACACTGGCGTAATACACCCAAATTAAGGTTTCTTGCTGTTTAGTACGTCATATCTCCGTGTATTCTTGCATATTACTCACAAATTGTGTGTACTGCAGCTTACTACACCAGAAATGGTATTCTGGACACACGAATTTGTTGTATTGTAGCTTACTACGTTAGAACTCGTATTCTGGCATATTACTCACAAATTGAGTGTACTGCAGCTTACTAGAACAGAACTCTGTATAACTTGGCATTTTACACACTAATGGGTGTAGTGCATCTTATTGCGTTAGAACTCGTTGCATTCTGGCATTTTACTCAGAAATTGAGTGTACTGTAGCTTACTTCAATAGAACACATTGTATCCTTGAATTTTACAGACTAATTTGGTGTAGTTCAGCTTAAGACGTCAGAACACTGGCGTTTTACACACACATTAAGGTCTCTTGCTGTTTAGTACGTCAATCTCCGTGTATTCTTGCATATTACTCACAAATTGTGTGTACTGCAGCTTACTACACCAGAAATTGTATTCTGGACACACGAATTTGTTGTATTGTAGCTTACTACGTTAGAACTCGTATTCTGGCATATTACTCACAAATTGAGTGTACTGCAGCTTACTAGAACAGAACTCTGTATATCTTGGCATTTTACACACTAATGTGGTGTATTGCAGCTTAATGCGTTAGAACTCGTTGTATTCTGGCATATTACTCAGAAATTGAGTGTATTGCAGCTTACTTCAATAGAACACATTGTATCTTGGCATTTTACACACTAATTTATAGTAGTTCAGCTTAAGACTTCAGAACACTGGCGTTTTACACCCAAATTAAGGTCTCTTGCTGTTTAGTACGTCATATCTCCGTGTATTCTGGCATATTACTCACAAATTGGGTGTACAGCAGCTTATTACACCAGAAATTGTATTCTGGACACACGAATTTGGTGTAGTAGCTTACTATGTCATCTCTGGCTTAATGCACACGAATTGGGTCTATTGCAGTTTAGTACGCCAAAACTCAGTTATTCTGGCATATTACTCACAAATGCATTGTACTGAAGCTTACTACACTAGAATTGAGTGTATACTGGTCTATTACACATGATTTCATTGTAGTGCAGCTTAAAACGTCAGAACAATGGCGTAATACACCCAAATTAAGGTTTCTTGCTGTTTAGTACGTCATATCTCCGTGTATTCTTGCATATTACTCCCAAATTGGGTGTACTGCAGCTTACTACACCAGAAATTGTATTCTGGACACACGAATTTGTTGTATTGTAGCTTACTACGTTAGAACTCGTATTCTGGCATATTACTCACAAATTGAGTGTACTGCAGCTTACTAGAACAGAACTCTGTATATCTTGGCATTTTACACACTAATGGGTGTATTGCAGCTTAATGCGTTAGAACTCGTTGCATTCTGGCATATTACTCAGATATTGAGTGTACTGCAGCTTACTTCAACAGAACACATTGTATCCTTGAATTTTACAGACTAATTTGGTGTAGTTCAGCATGAGACGTCAGAACACTGCCGTTTTACACACAAATTAAGGTCTCTTGCTATTTAGTAGGTCATATCTCCGTGTATTCTTGCATATTACTCACAAATTGGGTGTACTGCAGCTTACTACACCAGAAATTGTATTCTGGACACACGAATTTGTTGTATTGTAGCTTACTACGTTAGAACTCGTATTCTGGCATATTAACTCACAAATTGAGTGTACTGCAGCTTACTAGAACAGAACTCTGTATCTTGGCATTTTACACACTAATGTGGTGTATTGCAGCTTAATGCGTTAGAACTCGTTGTATTCTGGCATATTACTCAGAAATTGGGTGTACTGCAGCTTATTACACCAGAAATTGTATTCTGGACACGAATTTGGTGTAGTAGCTTACTATTTCAGAACTGGCTTAATGCACACGAATTGGGTCTATTGCAGTTTAGTACGCCAAAACTCAGTTATTCTGGCATATTACTCACAAATGCATTGTACTGAAGCTTACTACACTAGAATTGAGTGTATACTGGTCTATTACACATGATTTCATTGTAGTGCAGCTTAAAACGTCAGAACACTGGCGTAATACACCCAAATTAAGGTTTCTTGCTGTTTAGTACGTCATATCTCAGTGTATTCTTGCATATTACTCCCAAATTGGGTGTACTGCAGCTTACTACACCAGAAATTGTATTCTGGACACACGAATTTGTTGTATTGTAGCTTACTACGTTAGAACTCGTATTCTGGCATATTACTCACAAATTGAGTGTACTGCAGCTTACTAGAACAGAACTCTGTATAACTTGGCATTTTACACACTAATGGGTGTATTGCATCTTAATGCGTTAGAACTCGTTGCATTCTGGCATTTTACTCAGAAATTGAGTGTACTGCAGCTTACTTCAATAGAACACATTGTATCCTTGAATTTTACAGACTAATTTGGTGTAGTTCAGCTTAAGACGTCAACACTGGCGTTTTACACACAAATTAAGGTCTCCTGTTGTTTAGTACGTCAATCTCCGTGTATTCTTGCATATTACTCACAAATTGTGTGTACTGCAGCTTACTACACCAGAAATTGTATTCTGGACACACGAATTTGTTGTATTGTAGCTTACTACGTTAGAACTCGTATTCTGGCATATTACTCACAAATTGAGTGTACTGCAGCTTACTAGAACAGAACTCTGTATATCTTGGCATTTTATACACTAATGTGGTGTATTGCAGCTTAATGCGTTAGAACTCGTTGTATTCTGGCATATTACTCAGAAATTGAGTGTATTGCAGCTTACTTCAATAGAACACATTGTATCTTGGCATTTTACACACTAATTTATAGTAGTTCAGCTTAAGACTTCATAACACTGGCGTTTTACACCCAAATTAAGGTCTCTTGCTGTTTAGTACGTCATATCTCCGTGTATTCTGGCATATTACTCACAAATTGGGTGTACTGCAGCTTATTACACCAGAAATTGTATTCTGGACACACGAATTTGGTGTAGTAGCTTACTATGTCATCTCTGGCTTAATGCACACGAATTGGGTCTATTGCAGTTTAGTACGCCAAAACTCAGTTATTCTGGCATATTACTCACAAATGCATTGTACTGAAGCTTACTACACTAGAATTGAGTGTATACTGGTCTATTACACATGATTTCATTGTAGTGCAGCTTAAAACGTCAGAACAATGGCGTAATACACCCAAATTAAGGTTTCTTGCTGTTTAGTACGTCATATCTCCGTGTATTCTTGCATATTACTCCCAAATTGGGTGTACTGCAGCTTACTACACCAGAAATTGTATTCTGGACACACGAATTTGTTGTATTGTAGCTTACTACGTTAGAACTCGTATTCTGGCATATTACTCACAAATTGAGTGTACTGCAGCTTACTAGAACAGAACTCTGTATATCTTGGCATTTTACACACTAATGGGTGTATTGCAGCTTAATGCGTTAGAACTCGTTGCATTCTGGCATATTACTCAGATATTGAGTGTACTGCAGCTTACTTCAACAGAACACATTGTATCCTTGAATTTTACAGACTAATTTGGTGTAGTTCAGCATGAGACGTCAGAACACTGCCGTTTTACACACAAATTAAGGTCTCTTGCTATTTAGTAGGTCATATCTCCGTGTATTCTTGCATATTACTCACAAATTGGGTGTACTGCAGCTTACTACACCAGAAATTGTATTCTGGACACACGAATTTGTTGTATTGTAGCTTACTACGTTAGAACTCGTATTCTGGCATATTAACTCACAAATTGAGTGTACTGCAGCTTACTAGAACAGAACTCTGTATCTTGGCATTTTACACACTAATGTGGTGTATTGCAGCTTAATGCGTTAGAACTCGTTGTATTCTGGCATATTACTCAGAAATTGGGTGTACTGCAGCTTATTACACCAGAAATTGTATTCTGGACACGAATTTGGTGTAGTAGCTTACTATTTCAGAACTGGCTTAATGCACACGAATTGGGTCTATTGCAGTTTAGTACGCCAAAACTCAGTTATTCTGGCATATTACTCACAAATGCATTGTACTGAAGCTTACTACACTAGAATTGAGTGTATACTGGTCTATTACACATGATTTCATTGTAGTGCAGCTTAAAACGTCAGAACACTGGCGTAATACACCCAAATTAAGGTTTCTTGCTGTTTAGTACGTCATATCTCAGTGTATTCTTGCATATTACTCCCAAATTGGGTGTACTGCAGCTTACTACACCAGAAATTGTATTCTGGACACACGAATTTGTTGTATTGTAGCTTACTACGTTAGAACTCGTATTCTGGCATATTACTCACAAATTGAGTGTACTGCAGCTTACTAGAACAGAACTCTGTATAACTTGGCATTTTACACACTAATGGGTGTATTGCATCTTAATGCGTTAGAACTCGTTGCATTCTGGCATTTTACTCAGAAATTGAGTGTACTGCAGCTTACTTCAATAGAACACATTGTATCCTTGAATTTTACAGACTAATTTGGAGTAGTTCAGCTTAAGACGTCAGAACACTGGCGTTTTACACACAAATTAAGGTCTCCTGTTGTTTAGTACGTCAATCTCCGTGTATTCTTGCATATTACTCACAAATTGTGTGTACTGCAGCTTACTACACCAGAAATTGTATTCTGGACACACGAATTTGTTGTATTGTAGCTTACTACGTTAGAACTCGTATTCTGGCATATTACTCACAAATTGAGTGTACTGCAGCTTACTAGAACAGAACTCTGTATATCTTGGCATTTTATACACTAATGTGGTGTATTGCAGCTTAATGCGTTAGAACTCGTTGTATTCTGGCATATTACTCAGAAATTGAGTGTATTGCAGCTTACTTCAATAGAACACATTGTATCTTGGCATTTTACACACTAATTTATAGTAGTTCAGCTTAAGACTTCATAACACTGGCGTTTTACACCCAAATTAAGGTCTCTTGCTGTTTAGTACGTCATATCTCCGTGTATTCTGGCATATTACTCACAAATTGGGTGTACTGCAGCTTATTACACCAGAAATTGTATTCTGGACACACGAATTTGGTGTAGTAGCTTACTATGTCATCTCTGGCTTAATGCACACGAATTGGGTCTATTGCAGTTTAGTACGCCAAAACTCAGTTATTCTGGCATATTACTCACAAATGCATTGTACTGAAGCTTACTACACTAGAATTGAGTGTATACTGGTCTATTACACATGATTTCATTGTAGTGCAGCTTAAAACGTCAGAACAATGGCGTAATACACCCAAATTAAGGTTTCTTGCTGTTTAGTACGTCATATCTCCGTGTATTCTTGCATATTACTCCCAAATTGGGTGTACTGCAGCTTACTACACCAGAAATTGTATTCTGGACACACGAATTTGTTGTATTGTAGCTTACTACGTTAGAACTCGTATTCTGGCATATTACTCACAAATTGAGTGTACTGCAGCTTACTAGAACAGAACTCTGTATATCTTGGCATTTTACACACTAATGGGTGTATTGCAGCTTAATGCGTTAGAACTCGTTGCATTCTGGCATATTACTCAGAAATTGAGTGTACTGCAGCTTACTTCAACAGAACACATTGTATCCTTGAATTTTACAGACTAATTTGGTGTAGTTCAGCATGAGACGTCAGAACACTGCCGTTTTACACACAAATTAAGGTCTCTTGCTATTTAGTAGGTCATATCTCCGTGTATTCTTGTATATTACTCACAAATTGGGTGTACTGCAGCTTACTACACCAGAAATTGTATTCTGGACACACGAATTTGTTGTATTGTAGCTTACTACGTTAGAACTCGTATTCTGGCATATTAACTCACAAATTGAGTGTACTGCAGCTTACTAGAACAGAACTCTGTATATCTTGGCATTTTACACACTAATGTGGTGTATTGCAGCTTAATGCGTTAGAACTCGTTGTATTCTGGCATATTACTCAGAAATTGGGTGTACTGCAGCTTATTACACCAGAAATTGTATTCTGGACACGAATTTGGTGTAGTAGCTTACTATTTCAGAACTGGCTTAATGCACACGAATTGGGTCTATTGCAGTTTAGTACGCCAAAACTCAGTTATTCTGGCATATTACTCACAAATGCATTGTACTGAAGCTTACTACACTAGAATTGAGTGTATACTGGTCTATTACACATGATTTCATTGTAGTGCAGCTTAAAACGTCAGAACACTGGCGTAATACACCCAAATTAAGGTTTCTTGCTGTTTAGTACGTCATATCTCAGTGTATTCTTGCATATTACTCCCAAATTGGGTGTACTGCAGCTTACTACACCAGAAATTGTATTCTGGACACACGAATTTGTTGTATTGTAGCTTACTACGTTAGAACTCGTATTCTGGCATATTACTCACAAATTGAGTGTACTGCAGCTTACTAGAACAGAACTCTGTATAACTTGGCATTTTACACACTAATGGGTGTATTGCATCTTAATGCGTTAGAACTCGTTGCATTCTGGCATTTTACTCAGAAATTGAGTGTACTGCAGCTTACTTCAATAGAACACATTGTATCCTTGAATTTTACAGACTAATTTGGTGTAGTTCAGCTTAAGACGTCAGAACACTGGCGTTTTACACACAAATTAAGGTCTCTTGCTGTTTAGTACGTCAATCTCCGTGTATTCTTGCATATTACAAATTGTGTGTACTGCAGCTTACTACATCAGAAATTGTATTCTGGACACACGAATTTGTTGTATTGTAGCTTACTACGTTAGAACTCGTATTCTGGCATATTACTCACAAATTGAGTGTACTGCAGCTTACTAGAACAGAACTCTGTATAACGGCATTTTACACACTAATGGGTGTATTGTATCTTAATGCGTTAGAACTCGTTGCATTCTGGCATTTTACTCAGAAATTGAGTGTACAATTTAGCGTTTTGCAGCTTACTTCAATAGAACACATTGTATTCTTGAATTTTACAGACTAATTTGGTGTAGTTCAGCGTAAGACGTCAGAACACTGGCGTTTTACACACAAATTAAGGTCTCTTGCTGTTTAGTACGTCATATCTCCGTGTATTCTTGCATATTACTCACAAATTGTGTGTACTGCAGCTTACTACACCAGAAATTGTATTCTGGACACACGAATTTGTTGTATTGTAGCTTACTACGTTAGAACTCGTATTCTGGCATATTACTCACAAATTGAGTGTACTGCAGCTTACTAGA
Source organism: Meghimatium bilineatum (assembly GCA_034231615.1). Classification (NCBI taxonomy): domain Eukaryota; kingdom Metazoa; phylum Mollusca; class Gastropoda; order Stylommatophora; family Philomycidae; genus Meghimatium; species Meghimatium bilineatum. The sequence goes on from CM067307.1 coordinate 31,886,798, forward strand.
ACAGAACTCTGTATAACTTGGCATTTTACACACTAATGGGTGTATTGCATCTTAATGCGTTAGAACTCGTTGCATTCTGGCATTTTACTCAGAAATTGAGTGTACTGCAGCTTACTTCAATAGAACACATTGTATCCTTGAATTTTACAGACTAATTTGGAGTAGTTCAGCTTAAGACGTCAGAACACTGGCGTTTTACACACAAATTAAGGTCTCTTGCTGTTTAGTACGTCAATCTCCGTGTATTCTTGCATATTACTCACAAATTGTGTGTACTGCAGCTTACTACACCAGAAATTGTATTCTGGACACACGAATTTGTTGTATTGTAGCTTACTACGTTAGAACTCGTATTCTGGCATATTACTCACAAATTGAGTGTACTGCAGCTTACTAGAACAGAACTCTGTATATCTTGGCATTTTACACACTAATGTGGTGTATTGCAGCTTAATGCGTTAGAACTCGTTGTATTCTGGCATATTACTCAGAAATTGAGTGTATTGCAGCTTACTTCAATAGAACACATTGTATCTTGGCATTTTACACACTAATTTATAGTAGTTCAGCTTAAGACTTCATAACACTGGCGTTTTACACCCAAATTAAGGTCTCTTGCTGTTTAGTACGTCATATCTCCGTGTATTCTGGCATATTACTCACAAATTGGGTGTACTGCAGCTTATTACACCAGAAATTGTATTCTGGACACACGAATTTGGTGTAGTAGCTTACTATGTCATCTCTGGCTTAATGCACACGAATTGGGTCTATTGCAGTTTAGTACGCCAAAACTCAGTTATTCTGGCATATTACTCACAAATGCATTGTACTGAAGCTTACTACACTAGAATTGAGTGTATACTGGTCTATTACACATGATTTCATTGTAGTGCAGCTTAAAACGTCAGAACAATGGCGTAATACACCCAAATTAAGGTTTCTTGCTGTTTAGTACGTCATATCTCCGTGTATTCTTGCATATTACTCCCAAATTGGGTGTACTGCAGCTTACTACACCAGAAATTGTATTCTGGACACACGAATTTGTTGTATTGTAGCTTACTACGTTAGAACTCGTATTCTGGCATATTACTCACAAATTGAGTGTACTGCAGCTTACTAGAACAGAACTCTGTATATCTTGGCATTTTACACACTAATGGGTGTATTGCAGCTTAATGCGTTAGAACTCGTTGCATTCTGGCATATTACTCAGAAATTGAGTGTACTGCAGCTTACTTCAACAGAACACATTGTATCCTTGAATTTTACAGACTAATTTGGTGTAGTTCAGCATGAGACGTCAGAACACTGCCGTTTTACACACAAATTAAGGTCTCTTGCTATTTAGTAGGTCATATCTCCGTGTATTCTTGTATATTACTCACAAATTGGGTGTACTGCAGCTTACTACACCAGAAATTGTATTCTGGACACACGAATTTGTTGTATTGTAGCTTACTACGTTAGAACTCGTATTCTGGCATATTAACTCACAAATTGAGTGTACTGCAGCTTACTAGAACAGAACTCTGTATATCTTGGCATTTTACACACTAATGTGGTGTATTGCAGCTTAATGCGTTAGAACTCGTTGTATTCTGGCATATTACTCAGAAATTGGGTGTACTGCAGCTTATTACACCAGAAATTGTATTCTGGACACGAATTTGGTGTAGTAGCTTACTATTTCAGAACTGGCTTAATGCACACGAATTGGGTCTATTGCAGTTTAGTACGCCAAAACTCAGTTATTCTGGCATATTACTCACAAATGCATTGTACTGAAGCTTACTACACTAGAATTGAGTGTATACTGGTCTATTACACATGATTTCATTGTAGTGCAGCTTAAAACGTCAGAACACTGGCGTAATACACCCAAATTAAGGTTTCTTGCTGTTTAGTACGTCATATCTCAGTGTATTCTTGCATATTACTCCCAAATTGGGTGTACTGCAGCTTACTACACCAGAAATTGTATTCTGGACACACGAATTTGTTGTATTGTAGCTTACTACGTTAGAACTCGTATTCTGGCATATTACTCACAAATTGAGTGTACTGCAGCTTACTAGAACAGAACTCTGTATAACTTGGCATTTTACACACTAATGGGTGTATTGCATCTTAATGCGTTAGAACTCGTTGCATTCTGGCATTTTACTCAGAAATTGAGTGTACTGCAGCTTACTTCAATAGAACACATTGTATCCTTGAATTTTACAGACTAATTTGGTGTAGTTCAGCTTAAGACGTCAGAACACTGGCGTTTTACACACAAATTAAGGTCTCTTGCTGTTTAGTACGTCAATCTCCGTGTATTCTTGCATATTACAAATTGTGTGTACTGCAGCTTACTACATCAGAAATTGTATTCTGGACACACGAATTTGTTGTATTGTAGCTTACTACGTTAGAACTCGTATTCTGGCATATTACTCACAAATTGAGTGTACTGCAGCTTACTAGAACAGAACTCTGTATAACGGCATTTTACACACTAATGGGTGTATTGTATCTTAATGCGTTAGAACTCGTTGCATTCTGGCATTTTACTCAGAAATTGAGTGTACAATTTGGCGTTTTGCAGCTTACTTCAATAGAACACATTGTATTCTTGAATTTTACAGACTAATTTGGTGTAGTTCAGCGTAAGACGTCAGAACACTGGCGTTTTACACACAAATTAAGGTCTCTTGCTGTTTAGTACGTCATATCTCCGTGTATTCTTGCATATTACTCACAAATTGTGTGTACTGCAGCTTACTACAACAGAAATTGTATTCTGGACACACGAATTTGTTGTATTGTAGCTTACTACGTTAGAACTCGTATTCTGGCATATTACTCACAAATTGAGTGTACTGCAGCTTACTAGAACAGAACTCTGTATAACTTGGCATTTTACACACTAATGGGTGTAGTGCATCTTAATGCGTTAGAACTCGTTGCATTCTGGCATTTTACTCAGAAATTGAGTGTACTGTAGCTTACTTCAATAGAACACATTGTATCCTTGAATTTTACAGACTAATTTGGTGTAGTTCAGCTTAAGACGTCAGAACACTGGCGTTTTACACACAAATTAAGGTCTCTTGCTGTTTAGTACGTCAATCTCCGTGTATTCTTGCATATTACTCACAAATTGTGTGTACTGCAGCTTACTACACCAGAAATTGTATTCTGGACACACGAATTTGTTGTATTGTAGCTTACTACGTTAGAACTCGTATTCTGGCATATTACTCACAAATTGAGTGTACTGCAGCTTACTAGAACAGAACTCTGTATATCTTGGCATTTTACACACTAATGTGGTGTATTGCAGCTTAATGCGTTAGAACTCGTTGTATTCTGGCATATTACTCAGAAATTGAGTGTATTGCAGCTTACTTCAATAGAACACATTGTATCTTGGCATTTTACACACTAATTTATAGTAGTTCAGCTTAAGACTTCATAACACTGGCGTTTTACACCCAAATTAAGGTCTCTTGCTGTTTAGTACGTCATATCTCCGTGTATTCTGGCATATTACTCACAAATTGGGTGTACTGCAGCTTATTACACCAGAAATTGTATTCTGGACACACGAATTTGGTGTAGTAGCTTACTATGTCATCTCTGGCTTAATGCACACGAATTGGGTCTATTGCAGTTTAGTACGCCAAAACTCAGTTATTCTGGCATATTACTCACAAATGCATTGTACTGAAGCTTACTACACTAGAATTGAGTGTATACTGGTCTATTACACATGATTTCATTGTAGTGCAGCTTAAAACGTCAGAACACTGGCGTAATACACCCAAATTAAGGTTTCTTGCTGTTTAGTACGTCATATCTCCGTGTATTCTTGCATATTACTCCCAAATTGGGTGTACTGCAGCTTACTACACCAGAAATTGTATTCTGGACACACGAATTTGTTGTATTGTAGCTTACTACATTAGAACTCGTATTCTGGCATATTACTCACAAATTGAGTGTACTGCAGCTTACTAGAACAGAACTCTGTATATCTTGGCATTTTACACACTAATGTGGTGTATTGCAGCTTAATGCGTTAGAACTCGTTGTATTCTGGCATATTACTCAGAAATTGGGTGTACTGCAGCTTATTACACCAGAAATTGTATTCTGGACACGAATTTGGTGTAGTAGCTTACTATTTCAGAACTGGCTTAATGCACACGAATTGGGTCTATTGCAGTTTAGTACGCCAAAACTCAGTTATTCTGGCATATTACTCACAAATGCATTGTACTGAAGCTTACTACACTAGAATTGAGTGTATACTGGTCTATTACACATGATTTCATTGTAGTGCAGCTTAAAACGTCAGAACACTGGCGTAATACACCCAAATTAAGGTTTCTTGCTGTTTAGTACGTCATATCTCCGTGTATTCTTGCATATTACTCCCAAATTGGGTGTACTGCAGCTTACTACACCAGAAATTGTATTCTGGACACACGAATTTGTTGTATTGTAGCTTACTACGTTATAACTCGTATTCTGGCATATTACTCACAAATTGAGTGTACTGCAGCTTACTAGAACAGAACTCTGTATAACTTGGCATTTTACACACTAATGGGTGTATTGCATCTTAATGCGTTAGAACTCGTTGCATTCTGGCATTTTACTCAGAAATTGAGTGTACTGCAGCTTACTTCAATAGAACACATTGTATCCTTGAATTTTACAGACTAATTTGGTGTAGTTCAGCTTAAGACGTCAGAACACTGGCGTTTTACACACAAATTAAGGTCTCTTGCTGTTTAGTACGTCAATCTCCGTGTATTCTTGCATATTACAAATTGTGTGTACTGCAGCTTACTACATCAGAAATTGTATTCTGGACACACGAATTTGTTGTATTGTAGCTTACTACGTTAGAACTCGTATTCTGGCATATTACTCACAAATTGAGTGTACTGCAGCTTACTAGAACAGAACTCTGTATAACGGCATTTTACACACTAATGGGTGTATTGTATCTTAATGCGTTAGAACTCGTTGCATTCTGGCATTTTACTCAGAAATTGAGTGTACAATTTGGCGTTTTGCAGCTTACTTCAATAGAACACATTGTATTCTTGAATTTTACAGACTAATTTGGTGTAGTTCAGCGTAAGACGTCAGAACACTGGCGTTTTACACACAAATTAAGGTCTCTTGCTGTTTAGTACGTCATATCTCCGTGTATTCTTGCATATTACTCACAAATTGTGTGTACTGCAGCTTACTACACCAGAAATTGTATTCTGGACACACGAATTTGTTGTATTGTAGCTTACTACGTTAGAACTCGTATTCTGGCATATTACTCACAAATTGAGTGTACTGCAGCTTACTAGAACAGAACTCTGTATATCTTGGCATTTTACACACTAACGTGGTGTATTGCAGCTTAATGCGTTAGAACTCGTTGTATTCTGGCATATTACTCAGAAATTGGGTGTACTGCAGCTTATTACACCAGAAATTGTATTCTGGACACGAATTTGGTGTAGTAGCTTACTATTTCAGAACTGGCTTAATGCACACGAATTGGGTCTATTGCAGTTTAGTACGCCAAAACTCAGTTATTCTGGCATATTACTCACAAATGCATTGTACTGAAGCTTACTACACTAGAATTGAGTGTATACTGGTCTATTACACATGATTTCATTGTAGTGCAGCTTAAAACGTCAGAACACTGGCGTAATACACCCAAATTAAGGTTTCTTGCTGTTTAGTACGTCATATCTCAGTGTATTCTTGCATATTACTCCCAAATTGGGTGTACTGCAGCTTACTACACCAGAAATTGTATTCTGGACACACGAATTTGTTGTATTGTAGCTTACTACGTTAGAACTCGTATTCTGGCATATTACTCACAAATTGAGTGTACTGCAGCTTACTAGAACAGAACTCTGTATAACTTGGCATTTTACACACTAATGGGTGTATTGCATCTTAATGCGTTAGAACTCGTTGCATTCTGGCATTTTACTCAGAAATTGAGTGTACTGCAGCTTACTTCAATAGAACACATTGTATCCTTGAATTTTACAGACTAATTTGGTGTAGTTCAGCTTAAGACGTCAGAACACTGGCGTTTTACACACAAATTAAGGTCTCTTGCTGTTTAGTACGTCAATCTCCGTGTATTCTTGCATATTACAAATTGTGTGTACTGCAGCTTACTACATCAGAAATTGTATTCTGGACACACGAATTTGTTGTATTGTAGCTTACTACGTTAGAACTCGTATTCTGGCATATTACTCACAAATTGAGTGTACTGCAGCTTACTAGAACAGAACTCTGTATAACGGCATTTTACACACTAATGGGTGTATTGTATCTTAATGCGTTAGAACTCGTTGCATTCTGGCATTTTACTCAGAAATTGAGTGTACTGCAGCTTACTTCAATAGAACACATTGTATCCTTGAATTTTACAGACTAATTTGGTGTAGTTCAGCTTAAGACGTCAGAACACTGGCGTTTTACACACAAATTAAGGTCTCTTGCTGTTTAGTACGTCAATCTCCGTGTATTCTTGCATATTACTCACAAATTGTGTGTACTGCAGCTTACTACACCAGAAATTGTATTCTGGACACACGAATTTGTTGTATTGTAGCTTACTACGTTAGAACTCGTATTCTGGCATATTACTCACAAATTGAGTGTACTGCAGCTTACTAGAACAGAACTCTGTATATCTTGGCATTTTACACACTAATGTGGTGTATTGCAGCTTAATGCGTTAGAACTCGTTGTATTCTGGCATATTACTCAGAAATTGAGTGTATTGCAGCTTACTTCAATAGAACACATTGTATCTTGGCATTTTACACACTAATTTATAGTAGTTCAGCTTAAGACTTCATAACACTGGCGTTTTACACCCAAATTAAGGTCTCTTGCTGTTTAGTACGTCATATCTCCGTGTATTCTGGCATATTACTCACAAATTGGGTGTACTGCAGCTTATTACACCAGAAATTGTATTCTGGACACACGAATTTGGTGTAGTAGCTTACTATGTCATCTCTGGCTTAATGCACACGAATTGGGTCTATTGCAGTTTAGTACGCCAAAACTCAGTTATTCTGGCATATTACTCACAAATGCATTGTACTGAAGCTTACTACACTAGAATTGAGTGTATACTGGTCTATTACACATGATTTCATTGTAGTGCAGCTTAAAACGTCAGAACACTGGCGTAATACACCCAAATTAAGGTTTCTTGCTGTTTAGTACGTCATATCTCCGTGTATTCTTGCATATTACTCCCAAATTGGGTGTACTGCAGCTTACTACACCAGAAATTGTATTCTGGACACACGAATTTGTTGTATTGTAGCTTACTACATTAGAACTCGTATTCTGGCATATTACTCACAAATTGAGTGTACTGCAGCTTACTAGAACAGAACTCTGTATATCTTGGCATTTTACACACTAATGTGGTGTATTGCAGCTTAATGCGTTAGAACTCGTTGTATTCTGGCATATTACTCAGAAATTGGGTGTACTGCAGCTTATTACACCAGAAATTGTATTCTGGACACGAATTTGGTGTAGTAGCTTACTATTTCAGAACTGGCTTAATGCACACGAATTGGGTCTATTGCAGTTTAGTACGCCAAAACTCAGTTATTCTGGCATATTACTCACAAATGCATTGTACTGAAGCTTACTACACTAGAATTGAGTGTATACTGGTCTATTACACATGATTTCATTGTAGTGCAGCTTAAAACGTCAGAACACTGGCGTAATACACCCAAATTAAGGTTTCTTGCTGTTTAGTACGTCATATCTCCGTGTATTCTTGCATATTACTCCCAAATTGGGTGTACTGCAGCTTACTACACCAGAAATTGTATTCTGGACACACGAATTTGTTGTATTGTAGCTTACTACGTTATAACTCGTATTCTGGCATATTACTCACAAATTGAGTGTACTGCAGCTTACTAGAACAGAACTCTGTATAACTTGGCATTTTACACACTAATGGGTGTATTGCATCTTAATGCGTTAGAACTCGTTGCATTCTGGCATTTTACTCAGAAATTGAGTGTACTGCAGCTTACTTCAATAGAACACATTGTATCCTTGAATTTTACAGACTAATTTGGTGTAGTTCAGCTTAAGACGTCAGAACACTGGCGTTTTACACACAAATTAAGGTCTCTTGCTGTTTAGTACGTCAATCTCCGTGTATTCTTGCATATTACAAATTGTGTGTACTGCAGCTTACTACATCAGAAATTGTATTCTGGACACACGAATTTGTTGTATTGTAGCTTACTACGTTAGAACTCGTATTCTGGCATATTACTCACAAATTGAGTGTACTGCAGCTTACTAGAACAGAACTCTGTATAACGGCATTTTACACACTAATGGGTGTATTGTATCTTAATGCGTTAGAACTCGTTGCATTCTGGCATTTTACTCAGAAATTGAGTGTACAATTTGGCGTTTTGCAGCTTACTTCAATAGAACACATTGTATTCTTGAATTTTACAGACTAATTTGGTGTAGTTCAGCGTAAGACGTCAGAACACTGGCGTTTTACACACAAATTAAGGTCTCTTGCTGTTTAGTACGTCATATCTCCGTGTATTCTTGCATATTACTCACAAATTGTGTGTACTGCAGCTTACTACACCAGAAATTGTATTCTGGACACACGAATTTGTTGTATTGTAGCTTACTACGTTAGAACTCGTATTCTGGCATATTACTCACAAATTGAGTGTACTGCAGCTTACTAGAACAGAACTCTGTATATCTTGGCATTTTACACACTAACGTGGTGTATTGCAGCTTAATGCGTTAGAACTCGTTGTATTCTGGCATATTACTCAGAAATTGGGTGTACTGCAGCTTATTACACCAGAAATTGTATTCTGGACACGAATTTGGTGTAGTAGCTTACTATTTCAGAACTGGCTTAATGCACACGAATTGGGTCTATTGCAGTTTAGTACGCCAAAACTCAGTTATTCTGGCATATTACTCACAAATGCATTGTACTGAAGCTTACTACACTAGAATTGAGTGTATACTGGTCTATTACACATGATTTCATTGTAGTGCAGCTTAAAACGTCAGAACACTGGCGTAATACACCCAAATTAAGGTTTCTTGCTGTTTAGTACGTCATATCTCAGTGTATTCTTGCATATTACTCCCAAATTGGGTGTACTGCAGCTTACTACACCAGAAATTGTATTCTGGACACACGAATTTGTTGTATTGTAGCTTACTACGTTAGAACTCGTATTCTGGCATATTACTCACAAATTGAGTGTACTGCAGCTTACTAGAACAGAACTCTGTATAACTTGGCATTTTACACACTAATGGGTGTATTGCATCTTAATGCGTTAGAACTCGTTGCATTCTGGCATTTTACTCAGAAATTGAGTGTACTGCAGCTTACTTCAATAGAACACATTGTATCCTTGAATTTTACAGACTAATTTGGTGTAGTTCAGCTTAAGACGTCAGAACACTGGCGTTTTACACACAAATTAAGGTCTCTTGCTGTTTAGTACGTCAATCTCCGTGTATTCTTGCATATTACAAATTGTGTGTACTGCAGCTTACTACATCAGAAATTGTATTCTGGACACACGAATTTGTTGTATTGTAGCTTACTACGTTAGAACTCGTATTCTGGCATATTACTCACAAATTGAGTGTACTGCAGCTTACTAGAACAGAACTCTGTATAACGGCATTTTACACACTAATGGGTGTATTGTATCTTAATGCGTTAGAACTCGTTGCATTCTGGCATTTTACTCAGAAATTGAGTGTACTGCAGCTTACTTCAATAGAACACATTGTATCCTTGAATTTTACAGACTAATTTGGTGTAGTTCAGCTTAAGACGTCAGAACACTGGCGTTTTACACACAAATTAAGGTCTCTTGCTGTTTAGTACGTCAATCTCCGTGTATTCTTGCATATTACTCACAAATTGTGTGTACTGCAGCTTACTACACCAGAAATTGTATTCTGGACACACGAATTTGTTGTATTGTAGCTTACTACGTTAGAACTCGTATTCTGGCATATTACTCACAAATTGAGTGTACTGCAGCTTACTAGAACAGAACTCTGTATATCTTGGCATTTTACACACTAATGTGGTGTATTGCAGCTTAATGCGTTAGAACTCGTTGTATTCTGGCATATTACTCAGAAATTGAGTGTATTGCAGCTTACTTCAATAGAACACATTGTATCTTGGCATTTTACACACTAATTTATAGTAGTTCAGCTTAAGACTTCATAACACTGGCGTTTTACACCCAAATTAAGGTCTCTTGCTGTTTAGTACGTCATATCTCCGTGTATTCTGGCATATTACTCACAAATTGGGTGTACTGCAGCTTATTACACCAGAAATTGTATTCTGGACACACGAATTTGGTGTAGTAGCTTACTATGTCATCTCTGGCTTAATGCACACGAATTGGGTCTATTGCAGTTTAGTACGCCAAAACTCAGTTATTCTGGCATATTACTCACAAATGCATTGTACTGAAACTTACTACACTAGAATTGAGTGTATACTGGTCTATTACACATGATTTCATTGTAGTGCAGCTTAAAACGTCAGAACACTGGCGTAATACACCCAAATTAAGGTTTCTTGCTGTTTAGTACGTCATATCTCCGTGTATTCTTGCATATTACTCCCAAATTGGGTGTACTGCAGCTTACTACACCAGAAATTGTATTCTGGACACACGAATTTGTTGTATTGTAGCTTACTACATTAGAACTCGTATTCTGGCATATTACTCACAAATTGAGTGTACTGCAGCTTACTAGAACAGAACTCTGTATATCTTGGCATTTTACACACTAATGTGGTGTATTGCAGCTTAATGCGTTAGAACTCGTTGTATTCTGGCATATTACTCAGAAATTGGGTGTACTGCAGCTTATTACACCAGAAATTGTATTCTGGACACGAATTTGGTGTAGTAGCTTACTATTTCAGAACTGGCTTAATGCACACGAATTGGGTCTTTTGCAGTTTAGTACGCCAAAACTCAGTTATTCTGGCATATTACTCACAAATGCATTGTACTGAAGCTTACTACACTAGAATTGAGTGTATACTGGTCTATTACACATGATTTCATTGTAGTGCAGCTTAAAACGTCAGAACACTGGCGTAATACACCCAAATTAAGGTTTCTTGCTGTTTAGTACGTCATATCTCCGTGTATTCTTGCATATTACTCCCAAATTGGGTGTACTGCAGCTTACTACACCAGAAATTGTATTCTGGACACACGAATTTGTTGTATTGTAGCTTACTACGTTATAACTCGTATTCTGGCATATTACTCACAAATTGAGTGTACTGCAGCTTACTAGAACAGAACTCTGTATAACTTGGCATTTTACACACTAATGGGTGTATTGCATCTTAATGCGTTAGAACTCGTTGCATTCTGGCATTTTACTCAGAAATTGAGTGTACTGCAGCTTACTTCAATAGAACACATTGTATCCTTGAATTTTACAGACTAATTTGGTGTAGTTCAGCTTAAGACGTCAGAACACTGGCGTTTTACACACAAATTAAGGTCTCTTGCTGTTTAGTACGTCAATCTCCGTGTATTCTTGCATATTACAAATTGTGTGTACTGCAGCTTACTACATCAGAAATTGTATTCTGGACACACGAATTTGTTGTATTGTAGCTTACTACGTTAGAACTCGTATTCTGGCATATTACTCACAAATTGAGTGTACTGCAGCTTACTAGAACAGAACTCTGTATAACGGCATTTTACACACTAATGGTTGTATTGTATCTTAATGCGTTAGAACTCGTTGCATTCTGGCATTTTACTCAGAAATTGAGTGTACAATTTGGCGTTTTGCAGCTTACTTCAATAGAACACATTGTATTCTTGAATTTTACAGACTAATTTGGTGTAGTTCAGCGTAAGACGTCAGAACACTGGCGTTTTACACACAAATTAAGGTCTCTTGCTGTTTAGTACGTCATATCTCCGTGTATTCTTGCATATTACTCACAAATTGTGTGTACTGCAGCTTACTACACCAGAAATTGTATTCTGGACACACGAATTTGTTGTATTGTAGCTTACTACGTTAGAACTCGTATTCTGGCATATTACTCACAAATTGAGTGTACTGCAGCTTACTAGAACAGAACTCTGTATATCTTGGCATTTTACACACTAACGTGGTGTATTGCAGCTTAATGCGTTAGAACTCGTTGTATTCTGGCATATTACTCAGAAATTGGGTGTACTGCAGCTTATTACACCAGAAATTGTATTCTGGACACGAATTTGGTGTAGTAGCTTACTATTTCAGAACTGGCTTAATGCACACGAATTGGGTCTATTGCAGTTTAGTACGCCAAAACTCAGTTATTCTGGCATATTACTCACAAATGCATTGTACTGAAGCTTACTACACTAGAATTGAGTGTATACTGGTCTATTACACATGATTTCATTGTAGTGCAGCTTAAAACGTCAGAACACTGGCGTAATACACCCAAATTAAGGTTTCTTGCTGTTTAGTACGTCATATCTCAGTGTATTCTTGCATATTACTCCCAAATTGGGTGTACTGCAGCTTACTACACCAGAAATTGTATTCTGGACACACGAATTTGTTGTATTGTAGCTTACTACGTTAGAACTCGTATTCTGGCATATTACTCACAAATTGAGTGTACTGCAGCTTACTAGAACAGAACTCTGTATAACTTGGCATTTTACACACTAATGGGTGTATTGCATCTTAATGCGTTAGAACTCGTTGCATTCTGGCATTTTACTCAGAAATTGAGTGTACTGCAGCTTACTTCAATAGAACACATTGTATCCTTGAATTTTACAGACTAATTTGGTGTAGTTCAGCTTAAGACGTCAGAACACTGGCGTTTTACACACAAATTAAGGTCTCTTGCTGTTTAGTACGTCAATCTCCGTGTATTCTTGCATATTACAAATTGTGTGTACTGCAGCTTACTACACCAGAAATTGTATTCTGGACACACGAATTTGTTGTATTGTAGCTTACTACGTTAGAACTCGTATTCTGGCATATTACTCACAAATTGAGTGTACTGCAGCTTACTAGAACAGAACTCTGTATATCTTGGCATTTTACACACTAATGTGGTGTATTGCAGCTTAATGCGTTAGAACTCGTTGTATTCTGGCATATTACTCAGAAATTGAGTGTATTGCAGCTTACTTCAATAGAACACATTGTATCTTGGCATTTTACACACTAATTTATAGTAGTTCAGCTTAAGACTTCATAACACTGGCGTTTTACACCCAAATTAAGGTCTCTTGCTGTTTAGTACGTCATATCTCCGTGTATTCTGGCATATTACTCACAAATTGGGTGTACTGCAGCTTATTACACCAGAAATTGTATTCTGGACACACGAATTTGGTGTAGTAGCTTACTATGTCATCTCTGGCTTAATGCACACGAATTGGGTCTATTGCAGTTTAGTACGCCAAAACTCAGTTATTCTGGCATATTACTCACAAATGCATTGTACTGAAGCTTACTACACTAGAATTGAGTGTATACTGGTCTATTACACATGATTTCATTGTAGTGCAGCTTAAAACGTCAGAACAATGGCGTAATACACCCAAATTAAGGTTTCTTGCTGTTTAGTACGTCATATCTCCGTGTATTCTTGCATATTACTCCCAAATTGGGTGTACTGCAGCTTACTACACCAGAAATTGTATTCTGGACACACGAATTTGTTGTATTGTAGCTTACTACGTTAGAACTCGTATTCTGGCATATTACTCACAAATTGAGTGTACTGCAGCTTACTAGAACAGAACTCTGTATATCTTGGCATTTTACACACTAATGGGTGTATTGCAGCTTAATGCGTTAGAACTCGTTGCATTCTGGCATATTACTCAGAAATTGAGTGTACTGCAGCTTACTTCAACAGAACACATTGTAACCTTGAATTTTACAGACTAATTTGGTGTAGTTCAGCATGAGACGTCAGAACACTGCCGTTTTACACACAAATTAAGGTCTCTTGCTATTTAGTAGGTCATATCTCCGTGTATTCTTGCATATTACTCACAAATTGGGTGTACTGCAGCTTACTACACCAGAAATTGTATTCTGGACACACGAATTTGTTGTATTGTAGCTTACTACGTTAGAACTCGTATTCTGGCATATTAACTCACAAATTGAGTGTACTGCAGCTTACTAGAATAGAACTCTGTATATCTTGGCATTTTACACACTAATGTGGTGTATTGCAGCTTAATGCGTTAGAACTCGTTGTATTCTGGCATATTACTCAGAAATTGGGTGTACTGCAGCTTATTACACCAGAAATTGTATTCTGGACACGTATTTGGTGTAGTAGCTTACTATTTCAGAACTGGCTTAATGCACACGAATTGGGTCTATTGCAGTTTAGTACGCCAAAACTCAGTTATTCTGGCATATTACTCACAAATGCATTGTACTGAAGCTTACTACACTAGAATTGAGTGTATACTGGTCTATTACACATGATTTCATTGTAGTGCAGCTTAAAACGTCAGAACACTGGCGTAATACACCCAAATTAAGGTTTCTTGCTGTTTAGTACGTCATATCTCAGTGTATTCTTGCATATTACTCCCAAATTGGGTGTACTGCAGCTTACTACACCAGAAATTGTATTCTGGACACACGAATTTGTTGTATTGTAGCTTACTACGTTAGAACTCGTATTCTGGCATATTACTCACAAATTGAGTGGAATGCAGCTTACTAGAACAGAACTCTGTATAACTTGGCATTTTACACACTAATGGGTGTATTGCATCTTAATGCGTTAGAACTCGTTGCATTCTGGCATTTTACTCAGAAATTGAGTGTACTGCAGCTTACTTCAATAGAACACATTGTATCCTTGAATTTTACAGACTAATTTGGTGTAGTTCAGCTTAAGACGTCAGAACACTGGCGTTTTACACACAAATTAAGGTCTCTTGCTGTTTAGTACGTCAATCTCCGTCTATTCTTGCATATTACAAATTGTGTGTACTGCAGCTTACTACATCAGAAATTGTATTCTGGACACACGAATTTGTTGTATTGTAGCTTACTACGTTAGAACTCGTATTCTGGCATATTACTCACAAATTGAGTGTACTGCAGCTTACTAGAACAGAACTCTGTATAACGGCATTTTACACACTAATGGGTGTATTGTATCTTAATGCGTTAGAACTCGTTGCATTCTGGCATTTTACTCAGAAATTGAGTGTACAATTTGGCGTTTTGCAGCTTACTTCAATAGAACACATTGTATTCTTGAATTTTACAGACTAATTTGGTGTAGTTCAGCGTAAGACGTCAGAACACTGGCGTTTTACACACAAATTAAGGTCTCTTGCTGTTTAGTACGTCATATCTCCGTGTATTCTTGCATATTACTCACAAATTGTGTGTACTGCAGCTTACTACACCAGAAATTGTATTCTGGACACACGAATTTGTTGTATTGTAGCTTACTACGTTAGAACTCGTATTCTGGCATATTACTCACAAATTGAGTGTACTGCAGCTTACTAGAACAGAACTCTGTATATCTTGGCATTTTACACACTAACGTGGTGTATTGCAGCTTAATGCGTTAGAACTCGTTGTATTCTGGCATATTACACAGAAATTGAGTGTACTGCAGCTTACTTCAATAGAACACATTGTATCCTTGAATTTTACAGACTAATTTGGTGTAGTTCAGCTTAAGACGTCAGAACACTGGCGTTTTACACACAAATTAAGGTCTCTTGCTGTTTAGTACGTCAATCTCCGTGTATTCTTGCATATTACTCACAAATTGTGTGTACTGCAGCTTACTACATCAGAAATTGTATTCTGGACACACGAATTTGTTGTATTGTAGCTTACTACGTTAGAACTAGTATTCTGGCATATTACTCACAAATTGAGTGTACTGCAGCTTACTAGAACAGAACTCTGTATATCTTGGCATTTTACACACTAATGTGGTGTATTGCAGCTTAATGCGTTAGAACTCGTTGTATTCTTGCATATTACTCAGAAATTGGGTGTACTGCAGCTTATTACACCAGAAATTGTATTCTGGACACACGAATTTGGTGTAGTAGCTTACTATGTCATCTCTGGCTTAATGCACACGAATTGGGTCTATTGCAGTTTAGTACGCCAAAACTCAGTTATTCTGGCATATTACTCACAAATGCATTGTACTGAAACTTACTACACTAGAATTGAGTGTATACTGGTCTATTACACATGATTTCATTGTAGTGCAGCTTAAAACGTCAGAACACTGGCGTAATACACCCAAATTAAGGTTTCTTGTTGTTTAGTACGTCATATCTCCGTGTATTCTTGCATATTACTCCCAAATTGGGTGTACTGCAGCTTACTACACCAGAAATTGTATTCTGGACACACGAATTTGTTGTATTGTAGCTTACTACATTAGAACTCGTATTCTGGCATATTACTCACAAATTGAGTGTACTGCAGCTTACTAGAACAGAACTCTGTATATCTTGGCATTTTACACACTAATGTGGTGTATTGCAGCTTAATGCGTTAGAACTCGTTGTATTCTGGCATATTACTCAGAAATTGGGTGTACTGCAGCTTATTACACCAGAAATTGTATTCTGGACACGAATTTGGTGTAGTAGCTTACTATTTCAGAACTGGCTTAATGCACACGAATTGGGTCTATTGCAGTTTAGTACGCCAAAACTCAGTTATTCTGGCATATTACTCACAAATGCATTGTACTGAAGCTTACTACACTAGAATTGAGTGTATACTGGTCTATTACACATGATTTCATTGTAGTGCAGCTTAAAACGTCAGAACACTGGCGTAATACACCCAAATTAAGGTTTCTTGCTGTTTAGTACGTCATATCTCCGTGTATTCTTGCATATTACTCCCAAATTGGGTGTACTGCAGCTTACTACACCAGAAATTGTATTCTGGACACACGAATTTGTTGTATTGTAGCTTACTACGTTATAACTCGTATTCTGGCATATTACTCACAAATTGAGTGTACTGCAGCTTACTAGAACAGAACTCTGTATAACTTGACATTTTACACACTAATGGGTGTATTGCATCTTAATGCGTTAGAACTCGTTGCATTCTGGCATTTTACTCAGAAATTGAGTGTACTGCAGCTTACTTCAATAGAACACATTGTATCCTTGAATTTTACAGACTAATTTGGTGTAGTTCAGCTTAAGACGTCAGAACACTGGCGTTTTACACACAAATTAAGGTCTCTTGCTGTTTAGTACGTCAATCTCCGTGTATTCTTGCATATTACAAATTGTGTGTACTGCAGCTTACTACATCAGAAATTGTATTCTGGACACACGAATTTGTTGTATTGTAGCTTACTACGTTAGAACTCGTATTCTGGCATATTACTCACAAATTGAGTGTACTGCAGCTTACTAGAACAGAACTCTGTATAACGGCATTTTACACACTAATGGGTGTATTGTATCTTAATGCGTTAGAACTCGTTGCATTCTGGCATTTTACTCAGAAATTGAGTGTACAATTTGGCGTTTTGCAGCTTACTTCAATAGAACACATTGTATTCTTGAATTTTACAGACTAATTTGGTGTAGTTCAGCGTAAGACGTCAGAACACTGGCGTTTTACACACAAATTAAGGTCTCTTGCTGTTTAGTACGTCATATCTCCGTGTATTCTTGCATATTACTCACAAATTGTGTGTACTGCAGCTTACTACACCAGAAATTGTATTCTGGACACACGAATTTGTTGTATTGTAGCTTACTACGTTAGAACTCGTATTCTGGCATATTACTCACAAATTGAGTGTACTGCAGCTTACTAGAACAGAACTCTGTATATCTTGGCATTTTACACACTAATGTGGTGTATTGCAGCTTAATGCGTTAGAACTCGTTGTATTCTTGCATATTACTCAGAAATTGGGTGTACTGCAGCTTATTACACCAGAAATTGTATTCTGGACACACGAATTTGGTGTAGTAGCTTACTATGTCATCTCTGGCTTAATGCACACGAATTGGGTCTATTGCAGTTTAGTACGCCAAAACTCAGTTATTCTGGCATATTACTCACAAATGCATTGTACTGAAACTTACTACACTAGAATTGAGTGTATACTGGTCTATTACACATGATTTCATTGTAGTGCAGCTTAAAACGTCAGAACACTGGCGTAATACACCCAAATTAAGGTTTCTTGCTGTTTAGTACGTCATATCTCCGTGTATTCTTGCATATTACTCCCAAATTGGGTGTACTGCAGCTTACTACACCAGAAATTGTATTCTGGACACACGAATTTGTTGTATTGTAGCTTACTACATTAGAACTCGTATTCTGGCATATTACTCACAAATTGAGTGTACTGCAGCTTACTAGAACAGAACTCTGTATATCTTGGCATTTTACACACTAATGTGGTGTATTGCAGCTTAATGCGTTAGAACTCGTTGTATTCTGGCATATTACTCAGAAATTGGGTGTACTGCAGCTTATTACACCAGAAATTGTATTCTGGACACGAATTTGGTGTAGTAGCTTACTATTTCAGAACTGGCTTAATGCACACGAATTGGGTCTATTGCAGTTTAGTACGCCAAAACTCAGTTATTCTGGCATATTACTCACAAATGCATTGTACTGAAGCTTACTACACTAGAATTGAGTGTATACTGGTCTATTACACATGATTTCATTGTAGTGCAGCTTAAAACGTCAGAACACTGGCGTAATACACCCAAATTAAGGTTTCTTGCTGTTTAGTACGTCATATCTCCGTGTATTCTTGCATATTACTCCCAAATTGGGTGTACTGCAGCTTACTACACCAGAAATTGTATTCTGGACACACGAATTTGTTGTATTGTAGCTTACTACGTTATAACTCGTATTCTGGCATATTACTCACAAATTGAGTGTACTGCAGCTTACTAGAACAGAACTCTGTATAACTTGACATTTTACACACTAATGGGTGTATTGCATCTTAATGCGTTAGAACTCGTTGCATTCTGGCATTTTACTCAGAAATTGAGTGTACTGCAGCTTACTTCAATAGAACACATTGTATCCTTGAATTTTACAGACTAATTTGGTGTAGTTCAGCTTAAGACGTCAGAACACTGGCGTTTTACACACAAATTAAGGTCTCTTGCTGTTTAGTACGTCAATCTCCGTGTATTCTTGCATATTACAAATTGTGTGTACTGCAGCTTACTACATCAGAAATTGTATTCTGGACACACGAATTTGTTGTATTGTAGCTTACTACGTTAGAACTCGTATTCTGGCATATTACTCACAAATTGAGTGTACTGCAGCTTACTAGAACAGAACTCTGTATAACGGCATTTTACACACTAATGGGTGTATTGTATCTTAATGCGTTAGAACTCGTTGCATTCTGGCATTTTACTCAGAAATTGAGTGTACAATTTGGCGTTTTGCAGCTTACTTCAATAGAACACATTGTATTCTTGAATTTTACAGACTAATTTGGTGTAGTTCAGCGTAAGACGTCAGAACACTGGCGTTTTACACACAAATTAAGGTCTCTTGCTGTTTAGTACGTCATATCTCCGTGTATTCTTGCATATTACTCACAAATTGTGTGTACTGCAGCTTACTACACCAGAAATTGTATTCTGGACACACGAATTTGTTGTATTGTAGCTTACTACGTTAGAACTCGTATTCTGGCATATTACTCACAAATTGAGTGTACTGCAGCTTACTAGAACAGAACTCTGTATATCTTGGCATTTTACACACTAACGTGGTGTATTGCAGCTTAATGCGTTAGAACTCGTTGTATTCTGGCATATTACTCAGAAATTGGGTGTACTGCAGCTTATTACACCAGAAATTGTATTCTGGACACGAATTTGGTGTAGTAGCTTACTATTTCAGAACTGGCTTAATGCACACGAATTGGGTCTATTGCAGTTTAGTACGCCAAAACTCAGTTATTCTGGCATATTACTCACAAATGCATTGTACTGAAGCTTACTACACTAGAATTGAGTGTATACTGGTCTATTACACATGATTTCATTGTAGTGCAGCTTAAAACGTCAGAACACTGGCGTAATACACCCAAATTAAGGTTTCTTGCTGTTTAGTACGTCATATCTCAGTGTATTCTTGCATATTACTCCCAAATTGGGTGTACTGCAGCTTACTACACCAGAAATTGTATTCTGGACACACGAATTTGTTGTATTGTAGCTTACTACGTTAGAACTCGTATTCTGGCATATTACTCACAAATTGAGTGTACTGCAGCTTACTAGAACAGAACTCTGTATAACTTGGCATTTTACACACTAATGGGTGTATTGCATCTTAATGCGTTAGAACTCGTTGCATTCTGGCATTTTACTCAGAAATTGAGTGTACTGCAGCTTACTTCAATAGAACACATTGTATCCTTGAATTTTACAGACTAATTTGGTGTAGTTCAGCTTAAGACGTCAGAACACTGGCGTTTTACACACAAATTAAGGTCTCTTGCTGTTTAGTACGTCAATCTCCGTGTATTCTTGCATATTACAAATTGTGTGTACTGCAGCTTACTACATCAGAAATTGTATTCTGGACACACGAATTTGTTGTATTGTAGCTTACTACGTTAGAACTCGTATTCTGGCATATTACTCACAAATTGAGTGTACTGCAGCTTACTAGAACAGAACTCTGTATAACGGCATTTTACACACTAATGGGTGTATTGTATCTTAATGCGTTAGAACTCGTTGCATTCTGGCATTTTACTCAGAAATTGAGTGTACAATTTGGCGTTTTGCAGCTTACTTCAATAGAACACATTGTATTCTTGAATTTTACAGACTAATTTGGTGTAGTTCAGCGTAAGACGTCAGAACACTGGCGTTTTACACACAAATTAAGGTCTCTTGCTGTTTAGTACGTCATATCTCCGTGTATTCTTGCATATTACTCACAAATTGTGTGTACTGCAGCTTACTACACCAGAAATTGTATTCTGGACACACGAATTTGTTGTATTGTAGCTTACTACGTTAGAACTCGTATTCTGGCATATTACTCACAAATTGAGTGTACTGCAGCTTACTAGAACAGAACTCTGTATAACTTGGCATTTTACACACTAATGGGTGTATTGCATCTTAATGCGTTAGAACTCGTTGCATTCTGGCATTTTACTCAGAAATTGAGTGTACTGCAGCTTACTTCAATAGAACACATTGTATCCTTGAATTTTACAGACTAATTTATAGTAGTTCAGCTTAAGACTTCATAACACTGGCGTTTTACACCCAAATTAAGGTCTCTTGCTGTTTAGTACGTCATATCTCCGTGTATTCTGGCATATTACTCACAAATTGGGTGTACTGCAGCTTATTACACCAGAAATTGTATTCTGGACACACGAATTTGGTGTAGTAGCTTACTATGTCATCTCTGGCTTAATGCACACGAATTGGGTCTATTGCAGTTTAGTACGCCAAAACTCAGTTATTCTGGAATATTACTCACAAATGCATTGTACTGAAGCTTACTACACTAGAATTGAGTGTATACTGGTCTATTACACATGATTTCATTGTAGTGCAGCTTAAAACGTCAGAACAATGGCGTAATACACCCAAATTAAGGTTTCTTGCTGTTTAGTACGTCATATCTCCGTGTATTCTTGCATATTACTCCCAAATTGGGTGTACTGCAGCTTACTACACCAGAAATTGTATTCTGGACACACGAATTTGTTGTATTGTAGCTTACTACGTTAGAACTCGTATTCTGGCATATTACTCACAAATTGAGTGTACTGCAGCTTACTAGAACAGAACTCTGTATATCTTGGCATTTTACACACTAATGGGTGTATTGCAGCTTAATGCGTTAGAACTCGTTGCATTCTGGCATATTACTCAGAAATTGAGTGTACTGCAGCTTACTTCAACAGAACACATTGTAACCTTGAATTTTACAGACTAATTTGGTGTAGTTCAGCATGAGACGTCAGAACACTGCCGTTTTACACACAAATTAAGGTCTCTTGCTATTTAGTAGGTCATATCTCCGTGTATTCTTGCATATTACTCACAAATTGGGTGTACTGCAGCTTACTACACCAGAAATTGTATTCTGGACACACGAATTTGTTGTATTGTAGCTTACTACGTTAGAACTCGTATTCTGGCATATTAACTCACAAATTGAGTGTACTGCAGCTTACTAGAACAGAACTCTGTATATCTTGGCATTTTACACACTAATGTGGTGTATTGCAGCTTAATGCGTTAGAACTCGTTGTATTCTGGCATATTACTCAGAAATTGGGTGTACTGCAGCTTATTACACCAGAAATTGTATTCTGGACACGTATTTGGTGTAGTAGCTTACTATTTCAGAACTGGCTTAATGCACACGAATTGGGTCTATTGCAGTTTAGTACGCCAAAACTCAGTTATTCTGGCATATTACTCACAAATGCATTGTACTGAAGCTTACTACACTAGAATTGAGTGTATACTGGTCTATTACACATGATTTCATTGTAGTGCAGCTTAAAACGTCAGAACACTGGCGTAATACACCCAAATTAAGGTTTCTTGCTGTTTAGTACGTCATATCTCAGTGTATTCTTGCATATTACTCCCAAATTGGGTGTACTGCAGCTTACTACACCAGAAATTGTATTCTGGACACACGAATTTGTTGTATTGTAGCTTACTACGTTAGAACTCGTATTCTGGCATATTACTCACAAATTGAGTGTACTGCAGCTTACTAGAACAGAACTCTGTATATCTTGGCATTTTACACACTAATGTGGTGTATTGCAGCTTAATGCGTTAGAACTCGTTGTATTCTGGCATATTACTCAGAAATTGAGTGTATTGCAGCTTACTTCAATAGAACACATTGTATCTTGGCATTTTACACACTAATTTATAGTAGTTCAGCTTAAGACTTCATAACACTGGCGTTTTACACCCAAATTAAGGTCTCTTGCTGTTTAGTACGTCATATCTCCGTGTATTCTGGCATATTACTCACAAATTGGGTGTACTGCAGCTTATTACACCAGAAATTGTATTCTGGACACACGAATTTGGTGTAGTAGCTTACTATGTCATCTCTGGCTTAATGCACACGAATTGGGTCTATTGCAGTTTAGTACGCCAAAACTCAGTTATTCTGGCATATTACTCACAAATGCATTGTACTGAAGCTTACTACACTAGAATTGAGTGTATACTGGTCTATTACACATGATTTCATTGTAGTGCAGCTTAAAACGTCAGAACAATGGCGTAATACACCCAAATTAAGGTTTCTTGCTGTTTAGTACGTCATATCTCCGTGTATTCTTGCATATTACTCCCACATTGGGTGTACTGCAGCTTACTACACCAGAAATTGTATTCTGGACACACGAATTTGTTGTATTGTAGCTTACTACGTTAGAACTCGTATTCTGGCATATTACTCACAAATTGAGTGTACTGCAGCTTACTAGAACAGAACTCTGTATAACTTGGCATTTTACACACTAATGGGTGTATTGCATCTTAATGCGTTAGAACTCGTTGCATTCTGGCATTTTACTCAGAAATTGAGTGTACTGCAGCTTACTTCAATAGAACACATTGTATCCTTGAATTTTACAGACTAATTTGGTGTAGTTCAGCTTAAGACGTCAGAACACTGGCGTTTTACACACAAATTAAGGTCTCTTGCTGTTTAGTACGTCAATCTCCGTGTATTCTTGCATATTACAAATTGTGTGTACTGCAGCTTACTACATCAGAAATTGTATTCTGGACACACGAATTTGTTGTATTGTAGCTTACTACGTTAGAACTCGTATTCTGGCATATTACTCACAAATTGAGTGTACTGCAGCTTACTAGAACAGAACTCTGTATAACGGCATTTTACACACTAATGGGTGTATTGTATCTTAATGCGTTAGAACTCGTTGCATTCTGGCATTTTACTCAGAAATTGAGTGTACAATTTGGCGTTTTGCAGCTTACTTCAATAGAACACATTGTATTCTTGAATTTTACAGACTAATTTGGTGTAGTTCAGCGTAAGACGTCAGAACACTGGCGTTTTACACACAAATTAAGGTCTCTTGCTGTTTAGTACGTCATATCTCCGTGTATTCTTGCATATTACTCACAAATTGTGTGTACTGCAGCTTACTACACCAGAAATTGTATTCTGGACACACGAATTTGTTGTATTGTAGCTTACTACGTTAGAACTCGTATTCTGGCATATTACTCACAAATTGAGTGTACTGCAGCTTACTAGAACAGAACTCTGTATAACTTGGCATTTTACACACTAATGGGTGTATTGCATCTTAATGCGTTAGAACTCGTTGCATTCTGGCATTTTACTCAGAAATTGAGTGTACTGCAGCTTACTTCAATAGAACACATTGTATCCTTGAATTTTACAGACTAATTTATAGTAGTTCAGCTTAAGACTTCATAACACTGGCGTTTTACACCCAAATTAAGGTCTCTTGCTGTTTAGTACGTCATATCTCCGTGTATTCTGGCATATTACTCACAAATTGGGTGTACTGCAGCTTATTACACCAGAAATTGTATTCTGGACACACGAATTTGGTGTAGTAGCTTACTATGTCATCTCTGGCTTAATGCACACGAATTGGGTCTATTGCAGTTTAGTACGCCAAAACTCAGTTATTCTGGAATATTACTCACAAATGCATTGTACTGAAGCTTACTACACTAGAATTGAGTGTATACTGGTCTATTACACATGATTTCATTGTAGTGCAGCTTAAAACGTCAGAACAATGGCGTAATACACCCAAATTAAGGTTTCTTGCTGTTTAGTACGTCATATCTCCGTGTATTCTTGCATATTACTCCCAAATTGGGTGTACTGCAGCTTACTACACCAGAAATTGTATTCTGGACACACGAATTTGTTGTATTGTAGCTTACTACGTTAGAACTCGTATTCTGGCATATTACTCACAAATTGAGTGTACTGCAGCTTACTAGAACAGAACTCTGTATATCTTGGCATTTTACACACTAATGGGTGTATTGCAGCTTAATGCGTTAGAACTCGTTGCATTCTGGCATATTACTCAGAAATTGAGTGTACTGCAGCTTACTTCAACAGAACACATTGTAACCTTGAATTTTACAGACTAATTTGGTGTAGTTCAGCATGAGACGTCAGAACACTGCCGTTTTACACACAAATTAAGGTCTCTTGCTATTTAGTAGGTCATATCTCCGTGTATTCTTGCATATTACTCACAAATTGGGTGTACTGCAGCTTACTACACCAGAAATTGTATTCTGGACACACGAATTTGTTGTATTGTAGCTTACTACGTTAGAACTCGTATTCTGGCATATTAACTCACAAATTGAGTGTACTGCAGCTTACTAGAACAGAACTCTGTATATCTTGGCATTTTACACACTAATGTGGTGTATTGCAGCTTAATGCGTTAGAACTCGTTGTATTCTGGCATATTACTCAGAAATTGGGTGTACTGCAGCTTATTACACCAGAAATTGTATTCTGGACACGTATTTGGTGTAGTAGCTTACTATTTCAGAACTGGCTTAATGCACACGAATTGGGTCTATTGCAGTTTAGTACGCCAAAACTCAGTTATTCTGGCATATTACTCACAAATGCATTGTACTGAAGCTTACTACACTAGAATTGAGTGTATACTGGTCTATTACACATGATTTCATTGTAGTGCAGCTTAAAACGTCAGAACACTGGCGTAATACACCCAAATTAAGGTTTCTTGCTGTTTAGTACGTCATATCTCAGTGTATTCTTGCATATTACTCCCAAATTGGGTGTACTGCAGCTTACTACACCAGAAATTGTATTCTGGACACACGAATTTGTTGTATTGTAGCTTACTACGTTAGAACTCGTATTCTGGCATATTACTCACAAATTGAGTGTACTGCAGCTTACTAGAACAGAACTCTGTATATCTTGGCATTTTACACACTAATGTGGTGTATTGCAGCTTAATGCGTTAGAACTCGTTGTATTCTGGCATATTACTCAGAAATTGAGTGTATTGCAGCTTACTTCAATAGAACACATTGTATCTTGGCATTTTACACACTAATTTATAGTAGTTCAGCTTAAGACTTCATAACACTGGCGTTTTACACCCAAATTAAGGTCTCTTGCTGTTTAGTACGTCATATCTCCGTGTATTCTGGCATATTACTCACAAATTGGGTGTACTGCAGCTTATTACACCAGAAATTGTATTCTGGACACACGAATTTGGTGTAGTAGCTTACTATGTCATCTCTGGCTTAATGCACACGAATTGGGTCTATTGCAGTTTAGTACGCCAAAACTCAGTTATTCTGGCATATTACTCACAAATGCATTGTACTGAAGCTTACTACACTAGAATTGAGTGTATACTGGTCTATTACACATGATTTCATTGTAGTGCAGCTTAAAACGTCAGAACAATGGCGTAATACACCCAAATTAAGGTTTCTTGCTGTTTAGTACGTCATATCTCCGTGTATTCTTGCATATTACTCCCACATTGGGTGTACTGCAGCTTACTACACCAGAAATTGTATTCTGGACACACGAATTTGTTGTATTGTAGCTTACTACGTTAGAACTCGTATTCTGGCATATTACTCACAAATTGAGTGTACTGCAGCTTACTAGAACAGAACTCTGTATAACTTGGCATTTTACACACTAATGGGTGTATTGCATCTTAATGCGTTAGAACTCGTTGCATTCTGGCATTTTACTCAGAAATTGAGTGTACTGCAGCTTACTTCAATAGAACACATTGTATCCTTGAATTTTACAGACTAATTTGGTGTAGTTCAGCTTAAGACGTCAGAACACTGGCGTTTTACACACAAATTAAGGTCTCTTGCTGTTTAGTACGTCAATCTCCGTGTATTCTTGCATATTACAAATTGTGTGTACTGCAGCTTACTACATCAGAAATTGTATTCTGGACACACGAATTTGTTGTATTGTAGCTTACTACGTTAGAACTCGTATTCTGGCATATTACTCACAAATTGAGTGTACTGCAGCTTACTAGAACAGAACTCTGTATAACGGCATTTTACACACTAATGGGTGTATTGTATCTTAATGCGTTAGAACTCGTTGCATTCTGGCATTTTACTCAGAAATTGAGTGTACAATTTGGCGTTTTGCAGCTTACTTCAATAGAACACATTGTATTCTTGAATTTTACAGACTAATTTGGTGTAGTTCAGCGTAAGACGTCAGAACACTGGCGTTTTACACACAAATTAAGGTCTCTTGCTGTTTAGTACGTCATATCTCCGTGTATTCTTGCATATTACTCACAAATTGTGTGTACTGCAGCTTACTACACCAGAAATTGTATTCTGGACACACGAATTTGTTGTATTGTAGCTTACTACGTTAGAACTCGTATTCTGGCATATTACTCACAAATTGAGTGTACTGCAGCTTACTAGAACAGAACTCTGTATAACTTGGCATTTTACACACTAATGGGTGTATTGCATCTTAATGCGTTAGAACTCGTTGCATTCTGGCATTTTACTCAGAAATTGAGTGTACTGCAGCTTACTTCAATAGAACACATTGTATCCTTGAATTTTACAGACTAATTTATAGTAGTTCAGCTTAAGACTTCATAACACTGGCGTTTTACACCCAAATTAAGGTCTCTTGCTGTTTAGTACGTCATATCTCCGTGTATTCTGGCATATTACTCACAAATTGGGTGTACTGCAGCTTATTACACCAGAAATTGTATTCTGGACACACGAATTTGGTGTAGTAGCTTACTATGTCATCTCTGGCTTAATGCACACGAATTGGGTCTATTGCAGTTTAGTACGCCAAAACTCAGTTATTCTGGCATATTACTCACAAATGCATTGTACTGAAGCTTACTACACTAGAATTGAGTGTATACTGGTCTATTACACATGATTTCATTGTAGTGCAGCTTAAAACGTCAGAACAATGGCGTAATACACCCAAATTAAGGTTTCTTGCTGTTTAGTACGTCATATCTCCGTGTATTCTTGCATATTACTCCCAAATTGGGTGTACTGCAGCTTACTACACCAGAAATTGTATTCTGGACACACGAATTTGTTGTATTGTAGCTTACTACGTTAGAACTCGTATTCTGGCATATTACTCACAAATTGAGTGTACTGCAGCTTACTAGAACAGAACTCTGTATATCTTGGCATTTTACACACTAATGGGTGTATTGCAGCTTAATGCGTTAGAACTCGTTGCATTCTGGCATATTACTCAGAAATTGAGTGTACTGCAGCTTACTTCAACAGAACACATTGTAACCTTGAATTTTACAGACTAATTTGGTGTAGTTCAGCATGAGACGTCAGAACACTGCCGTTTTACACACAAATTAAGGTCTCTTGCTATTTAGTAGGTCATATCTCCGTGTATTCTTGCATATTACTCACAAATTGGGTGTACTGCAGCTTACTACACCAGAAATTGTATTCTGGACACACGAATTTGTTGTATTGTAGCTTACTACGTTAGAACTCGTATTCTGGCATATTAACTCACAAATTGAGTGTACTGCAGCTTACTAGAACAGAACTCTGTATATCTTGGCATTTTACACACTAATGTGGTGTATTGCAGCTTAATGCGTTAGAACTCGTTGTATTCTGGCATATTACTCAGAAATTGGGTGTACTGCAGCTTATTACACCAGAAATTGTATTCTGGACACGTATTTGGTGTAGTAGCTTACTATTTCAGAACTGGCTTAATGCACACGAATTGGGTCTATTGCAGTTTAGTACGCCAAAACTCAGTTATTCTGGCATATTACTCACAAATGCATTGTACTGAAGCTTACTACACTAGAATTGAGTGTATACTGGTCTATTACACATGATTTCATTGTAGTGCAGCTTAAAACGTCAGAACACTGGCGTAATACACCCAAATTAAGGTTTCTTGCTGTTTAGTACGTCATATCTCAGTGTATTCTTGCATATTACTCCCAAATTGGGTGTACTGCAGCTTACTACACCAGAAATTGTATTCTGGACACACGAATTTGTTGTATTGTAGCTTACTACGTTAGAACTCGTATTCTGGCATATTACTCACAAATTGAGTGTACTGCAGCTTACTAGAACAGAACTCTGTATATCTTGGCATTTTACACACTAATGTGGTGTATTGCAGCTTAATGCGTTAGAACTCGTTGTATTCTGGCATATTACTCAGAAATTGAGTGTATTGCAGCTTACTTCAATAGAACACATTGTATCTTGGCATTTTACACACTAATTTATAGTAGTTCAGCTTAAGACTTCATAACACTGGCGTTTTACACCCAAATTAAGGTCTCTTGCTGTTTAGTACGTCATATCTCCGTGTATTCTGGCATATTACTCACAAATTGGGTGTACTGCAGCTTATTACACCAGAAATTGTATTCTGGACACACGAATTTGGTGTAGTAGCTTACTATGTCATCTCTGGCTTAATGCACACGAATTGGGTCTATTGCAGTTTAGTACGCCAAAACTCAGTTATTCTGGCATATTACTCACAAATGCATTGTACTGAAGCTTACTACACTAGAATTGAGTGTATACTGGTCTATTACACATGATTTCATTGTAGTGCAGCTTAAAACGTCAGAACAATGGCGTAATACACCCAAATTAAGGTTTCTTGCTGTTTAGTACGTCATATCTCCGTGTATTCTTGCATATTACTCCCAAATTGGGTGTACTGCAGCTTACTACACCAGAAATTGTATTCTGGACACACGAATTTGTTGTATTGTAGCTTACTACGTTAGAACTCGTATTCTGGCATATTACTCACAAATTGAGTGTACTGCAGCTTACTAGAACAGAACTCTGTATATCTTGGCATTTTACACACTAATGGGTGTATTGCAGCTTAATGCGTTAGAACTCGTTGCATTCTGGCATATTACTCAGAAATTGAGTGTACTGCAGCTTACTTCAACAGAACACATTGTAACCTTGAATTTTACAGACTAATTTGGTGTAGTTCAGCATGAGACGTCAGAACACTGCCGTTTTACACACAAATTAAGGTCTCTTGCTATTTAGTAGGTCATATCTCCGTGTATTCTTGCATATTACTCACAAATTGGGTGTACTGCAGCTTACTACACCAGAAATTGTATTCTGGACACACGAATTTGTTGTATTGTAGCTTACTACGTTAGAACTCGTATTCTGGCATATTAACTCACAAATTGAGTGTACTGCAGCTTACTAGAACAGAACTCTGTATATCTTGGCATTTTACACACTAATGTGGTGTATTGCAGCTTAATGCGTTAGAACTCGTTGTATTCTGGCATATTACTCAGAAATTGGGTGTACTGCAGCTTATTACACCAGAAATTGTATTCTGGACACGTATTTGGTGTAGTAGCTTACTATTTCAGAACTGGCTTAATGCACACGAATTGGGTCTATTGCAGTTTAGTACGCCAAAACTCAGTTATTCTGGCATATTACTCACAAATGCATTGTACTGAAGCTTACTACACTAGAATTGAGTGTATACTGGTCTATTACACATGATTTCATTGTAGTGCAGCTTAAAACGTCAGAACACTGGCGTAATACACCCAAATTAAGGTTTCTTGCTGTTTAGTACGTCATATCTCAGTGTATTCTTGCATATTACTCCCAAATTGGGTGTACTGCAGCTTACTACACCAGAAATTGTATTCTGGACACACGAATTTGTTGTATTGTAGCTTACTACGTTAGAACTCGTATTCTGGCATATTACTCACAAATTGAGTGTACTGCAGCTTACTAGAACAGAACTCTGTATATCTTGGCATTTTACACACTAATGTGGTGTATTGCAGCTTAATGCGTTAGAACTCGTTGTATTCTGGCATATTACTCAGAAATTGAGTGTATTGCAGCTTACTTCAATAGAACACATTGTATCTTGGCATTTTACACACTAATTTATAGTAGTTCAGCTTAAGACTTCATAACACTGGCGTTTTACACCCAAATTAAGGTCTCTTGCTGTTTAGTACGTCATATCTCCGTGTATTCTGGCATATTACTCACAAATTGGGTGTACTGCAGCTTATTACACCAGAAATTGTATTCTGGACACACGAATTTGGTGTAGTAGCTTACTATGTCATCTCTGGCTTAATGCACACGAATTGGGTCTATTGCAGTTTAGTACGCCAAAACTCAGTTATTCTGGCATATTACTCACAAATGCATTGTACTGAAGCTTACTACACTAGAATTGAGTGTATACTGGTCTATTACACATGATTTCATTGTAGTGCAGCTTAAAACGTCAGAACAATGGCGTAATACACCCAAATTAAGGTTTCTTGCTGTTTAGTACGTCATATCTCCGTGTATTCTTGCATATTACTCCCACATTGGGTGTACTGCAGCTTACTACACCAGAAATTGTATTCTGGACACACGAATTTGTTGTATTGTAGCTTACTACGTTAGAACTCGTATTCTGGCATATTACTCACAAATTGAGTGTACTGCAGCTTACTAGAACAGAACTCTGTATATCTTGGCATTTTACACACTAATGGGTGTATTGCAGCTTAATGCGTTAGAACTCGTTGCATTCTGGCATATTACTCAGAAATTGAGTGTACTGCAGCTTACTTCAACAGAACACATTGTAACCTTGAATTTTACAGACTAATTTGGTGTAGTTCAGCATGAGACGTCAGAACACTGCCGTTTTACACACAAATTAAGGTCTCTTGCTATTTAGTAGGTCATATCTCCGTGTATTCTTGCATATTACTCACAAATTGGGTGTACTGCAGCTTACTACACCAGAAATTGTATTCTGGACACACGAATTTGTTGTATTGTAGCTTACTACGTTAGAACTCGTATTCTGGCATATTAACTCACAAATTGAGTGTACTGCAGCTTACTAGAACAGAACTCTGTATATCTTGGCATTTTACACACTAATGTGGTGTATTGCAGCTTAATGCGTTAGAACTCGTTGTATTCTGGCATATTACTCAGAAATTGGGTGTACTGCAGCTTATTACACCAGAAATTGTATTCTGGACACGTATTTGGTGTAGTAGCTTACTATTTCAGAACTGGCTTAATGCACACGAATTGGGTCTATTGCAGTTTAGTACGCCAAAACTCAGTTATTCTGGCATATTACTCACAAATGCATTGTACTGAAGCTTACTACACTAGAATTGAGTGTATACTGGTCTATTACACATGATTTCATTGTAGTGCAGCTTAAAACGTCAGAACACTGGCGTAATACACCCAAATTAAGGTTTCTTGCTGTTTAGTACGTCATATCTCAGTGTATTCTTGCATATTACTCCCAAATTGGGTGTACTGCAGCTTACTACACCAGAAATTGTATTCTGGACACACGAATTTGTTGTATTGTAGCTTACTACGTTAGAACTCGTATTCTGGCATATTACTCACAAATTGAGTGTACTGCAGCTTACTAGAACAGAACTCTGTATAACTTGGCATTTTACACACTAATGGGTGTATTGCATCTTAATGCGTTAGAACTCGTTGCATTCTGGCATTTTACTCAGAAATTGAGTGTACTGCAGCTTACTTCAATAGAACACATTGTATCCTTGAATTTTACAGACTAATTTGGTGTAGTTCAGCGTAAGACGTCAGAACACTGGCGTTTTACACACAAATTAAGGTCTCTTGCTGTTTAGTACGTCATATCTCCGTGTATTCTTGCATATTACTCACAAATTGTGTGTACTGCAGCTTACTACACCAGAAATTGTATTCTGGACACACGAATTTGTTGTATTGTAGCTTACTACGTTAGAACTCGTATTCTGGCATATTACTCACAAATTGAGTGTACTGCAGCTTACTAGAACAGAACTCTGTATATCTTGGCATTTTACACACTAACGTGGTGTATTGCAGCTTAATGCGTTAGAACTCGTTGTATTCTGGCATATTACACAGAAATTGAGTGTACTGCAGCTTACTTCAATAGAACACATTGTATCCTTGAATTTTACAGACTAATTTGGTGTAGTTCAGCTTAAGACGTCAGAACACTGGCGTTTTACACACAAATTAAGGTCTCTTGCTGTTTAGTACGTCAATCTCCGTGTATTCTTGCATATTACTCACAAATTGTGTGTACTGCAGCTTACTACATCAGAAATTGTATTCTGGACACACGAATTTGTTGTATTGTAGCTTACTACGTTAGAACTAGTATTCTGGCATATTACTCACAAATTGAGTGTACTGCAGCTTACTAGAACAGAACTCTGTATATCTTGGCATTTTACACACTAATGTGGTGTATTGCAGCTTAATGCGTTAGAACTCGTTGTATTCTTGCATATTACTCAGAAATTGGGTGTACTGCAGCTTATTACACCAGAAATTGTATTCTGGACACGAATTTGGTGTAGTAGCTTACTATGTCAGAACTGGCTTAATGTACACGAATTGGGTCTATTGCAGTTTAGTACGCCAAAACTCAGTTATTCTGGCATATTACTCACAAATGCATTGTACTGAAGCTTACTACACTAGAATTGAGTGTATACTGGTCTATTACACATGATTTCATTGTAGTGCAGCTTAAAACGTCAGAACACTGGCGTAATACACCCAAATTAAGGTTTCTTGCTGTTTAGTACGTCATATCTCCGTGTATTCTTGTATATTACTCCCAAATTGGGTGTACTGCAGCTTACTACACCAGAAATTGTATTCTGGACACACGAATTTGTTGTATTGTAGCTTACTACATTAGAACTCGTATTCTGGCATATTACTCACAAATTGAGTGTACTGCAGCTTACTAGAACAGAACTCTGTATAACTTGGCATTTTACACACTAATGGGTGTATTGCATCAATGCGTTAGAACTCGTTGCATTCTGGCATTTTACTCAGAAATTGAGTGTACTGCAGCTTACTTCAATAGAACACATTGTATCCTTGAATTTTACAGATTAATGTGGTGTAGTTCAGCTTAAGACGTCAAAACACTGGCGTTTTACACACAAATTAAGGTCTCTTGCTGTTTAGTACGTCAATCTCCGTGTATTCTTGCATATTACTCACAAATTGTGTGTACTGCAGCTTACTATACCAGAAACTGTATTCTGGACACACGAATTTGTTGTATTGTAGCTTACTACGTTAGAACTCGTATTCTGGCATATTACTCACAAATTGAGTGTACTGCAGCTTACTAGAACAGAACTCTGTATATCTTGGCATTTTACACACTAATGTGGTGTATTGCAGCTTAATGCGTTAGAACTCGTTGTATTCTGGCATATTACTCAGAAATTGAGTGTTTTGCAGCTTACTTCAATAGAACACATTGTATCTTTGCATTTTACACACTAATTTATAGTAGTTCAGCTTAAGACTTCAGAACACTGGCGTTTTACACCCAAATTAAGGTCTCTTGCTGTTTAGTACGTCATATCTCCGTGTATTCTGGCATATTACTCACAAATTGGGTGTACTGCAGCTTATTACACCCGAAATTGTATTCTGGACACACGAATTTGGTGTAGTAGCTTACTATGTCAGAACTGGCTTAATGCACACGAATTGGGTCTATTGCAGTTTAGTACGCCAAAACTCAGTTATTCTGGCATATTACTCACAAATGCATTGTACTGAAGCTTACTACACTAGAATTGAGTGTATACTGGTCTATTACACATGATTTCATTGTAGTGCAGCTTAAAACGTCAGAACAATGGCGTAATACACCCAAATTAAGGTTTCTTGCTGTTTAGTACGTCATATCTCCGTGTATTCTTGCATATTACTCCCAAATTGGGTGTACTGCAGCTTACTACACCAGAAATTGTATTCTGGACACACGAATTTGTTGTATTGTAGCTTACTACGTTAGAACTCGTATTCTGGCATATTACTCACAAATTGAGTGTACTGCAGCTTACTAGAACAGAACTCTGTATAACTTGGCATTTTACACACTAATGGGTGTATTGCATCTTAATGCGTTAGAACTCGTTGCATTCTGGCATTTTACTCAGAAATTGAGTGTACTGCAGCTTACTTCAATAGAACACATTGTATCCTTGAATTTTACAGACTAATTTGGTGTAGTTCAGCTTAAGACGTCAGAACACTGGCGTTTTACACACAAATTAAGGTCTCTTGCTGTTTAGTACGTCAATCTCCGTGTATTCTTGCATATTACTCACAAATTGTGTGTACTGCAGCTTACTACACCAGAAATTGTATTCTGGACACACGAATTTGTTGTATTGTAGCTTACTACGTTAGAACTCGTATTCTGGCATATTACTCACAAATTGAGTGTACTGCAGCTTACTAGAACAGAACTCTGTATATCTTGGCATTTTACACACTAATGTGGTGTATTGCAGCTTAATGCGTTAGAACTCGTTGTATTCTGGCATATTACTCAGAAATTGAGTGTATTGCAGCTTACTTCAATAGAACACATTGTATCTTGGCATTTTACACACTAATTTATAGTAGTTCAGCTTAAGACTTCAGAACACTGGCGTTTTACACCCAAATTAAAGTCTCTTGCTGTTTAGTACGTCATATCTCCGTGTATTCTGGCATATTACTCACAAATTGGGTGTACTGCAGCTTATTACACCAGAAATTGTATTCTGGACACACAAATTTGGTGTAGTAGCTTACTATGTCATCTCTGGCTTAATGCACACGAATTGGGTCTATTGCAGTTTAGTACGCCAAAACTCAGTTATTCTGGCATATTACTCACAAATGCATTGTACTGAAGCTTACTACACTAGAATTGAGTGTATACTGGTCTATTACACATGATTTCATTGTAGTGCAGCTTAAAACGTCAGAACACTGGCGTAATACACCCAAATTAAGGTTTCTTGCTGTTTAGTACGTCATATCTCCGTGTATTCTTGCATATTACTCCCAAATTGGGTGTACTGCAGCTTACTACACCAGAAATTGTATTCTGGACACACGAATTTGTTGTATTGTAGCTTACTACGTTAGAACTCGTATTCTGGCATATTACTCACAAATTGAGTGTACTGCAGCTTACTAGAACAGAACTCTGTATATCTTGGCATTTTACACACTAATGGGTGTATTGCAGCTTAATGCGTTAGAACTTGTTGCATTCTGGCATATTACTCAGAAATTGAGTGTACTGCAGCTTACTTCAACAGAACACATTGTATCCTTGAATTTTACAGACTAATTTGGTGTAGTTAAGCATGAGACGTCAGAACACTGCCGTTTTACACACAAATTAAGGTCTCTTGCTATTTAGTAGGTCATATCTCCGTGTATTCTTGCATATTACTCACAAATTGGGTGTACTGCAGCTTACTACACCAGAAATTGTATTCTGGACACACGAATTTGTTGTATTGTAGCTTACTACGTTAGAACTCGTATTCTGGCATATTAACTCACAAATTGAGTGTACTGCAGCTTACTAGAACAGAACTCTGTATAGCTTGGCATTTTACACACTAATGTGGTGTATTGCAGCTTAATGCGTTAGAACTCTTTGTATTCTGGCATATTACTCAGAAATTGGGTGTACTGCAGCTTATTACACCAGAAATTGTATTCTGGACACGAATTTGGTGTAGTAGCTTACTATTTCAGAACTGGCTTAATGCACACGAATTGGGTCTATTGCAGTTTAGTACGCCAAAACTCAGTTATTCTGGCATATTACTCACAAATGCATTGTACTGAAGCTTACTACACTAGAATTGAGTGTATACTGGTCTATTACACATGATTTCATTGTAGTGCAGCTTAAAACGTCAGAACACTGGCGTAATACACCCAAATTAAGGTTTCTTGCTGTTTAGTACGTCATATCTCAGTGTATTCTTGCATATTACTCCCAAATTGGGTGTACTGCAGCTTACTACACCAGAAATTGTATTCTGGACACACGAATTTGTTGTATTGTAGCTTACTACGTTAGAACTCGTATTCTGGCATATTACTCACAAATTGAGTGTACTGCAGCTTACTAGAACAGAACTCTGTATAACTTGGCATTTTACACACTAATGGGTGTATTGCATCTTAATGCGTTAGAACTCGTTGCATTCTGGCATTTTACTCAGAAATTGAGTGTACTGCAGCTTACTTCAATAGAACACATTGTATCCTTGAATTTTACAGACTAATTTGGTGTAGTTCAGCTTAAGACGTCAGAACACTGGCGTTTTACACACAAATTAAGGTCTCTTGCTGTTTAGTACGTCAATCTCCGTGTATTCTTGCATATTACAAATTGTGTGTACTGCAGCTTACTACATCAGAAATTGTATTCTGGACACACGAATTTGTTGTATTGTAGCTTACTACGTTAGAACTCGTATTCTGGCATATTACTCACAAATTGAGTGTACTGCAGCTTACTAGAACAGAACTCTGTATAACGGCATTTTACACACTAATGGGTGTATTGTATCATAATGCGTTAGAACTCGTTGCATTCTGGCATTTTACTCAGAAATTGAGTGTACAATTTGGCGTTTTGCAGCTTACTTCAATAGAAAACATTGTATTCTTGAATTTTACAGACTAATTTGGTGTAGTTCAGCGTAAGACGTCAGAACACTGGCGTTTTTACACACAAATTAAGGTCTCTTGCTGTTTAGTACGTCATATCTCCGTGTATTCTTGCATATTACTCACAAATTGGATATATTGCAGCTTACTACACCAGAAATTGTATTCTGGACACACGAATTTGTTGTATTGTAGCTTACTACGTTAGAAATCGTATTCTGGCATATTACTCACAAATTGAGTGTACTGCAGCTTACTAGAACAGAACTCTGTATATCTTGGCATTTTACACACTAACGTGGTGTATTGCAGCTTAATGCGTTAGAACTCGTTGTATTCTGGCATATTACTCAGAAATTGAGTGTACTGCAGCTTACTTCAATAGAACACATTGTATCCTTGAATTTTACAGACTAATTTGGTGTAGTTCAGCTTAAGACGTCAGAACACTGGCGTTTTACACACAAATTAAGGTCTGTTGCTGTTTAGTACGTCAATCTCCGTGTATTCTTGCATATTACTCACAAATTGTGTGTACTGCAGCTTACTACATCAGAAATTGTATTCTGGACACACGAATTTGTTGTATTGTAGCTTACTACGTTAGAACTCGTATTCTGGCATATTACTCACAAATTGAGTGTACTGCAGCTTACTAGAACAGAACTCTGTATATCTTGGCATTTTACACACTAATGTGGTGTATTGCAGCTTAATGCGTTAGAACTCGTTGTATTCTTGCATATTACTCAGAAATTGGGTGTACTGCAGCTTATTACACCAGAAATTGTATTCTGGACACGAATTTGGTGTAGTAGCTTACTATGTCAGAACTGGCTTAATGTACACGAATTGGGTCTATTGCAGTTTAGTACGCCAAAACTCAGTTATTCTGGCATATTACTCACAAATGCATTGTACTGAAGCTTACTACACTAGAATTGAGTGTATACTGGTCTATTACACATGATTTCATTGTAGTGCAGCTTAAAACGTCAGAACACTGGCGTAATACACCCAAATTAAGGTTTCTTGCTGTTTAGTACGTCATATCTCCGTGTATTCTTGTATATTACTCCCAAATTGGGTGTACTGCAGCTTACTACACCAGAAATTGTATTCTGGACACACGAATTTGTTGTATTGTAGCTTACTACATTAGAACTCGTATTCTGGCATATTACTCACAAATTGAGTGTACTGCAGCTTACTAGAACAGAACTCTGTATAACTTGGCATTTTACACACTAATGGGTGTATTGCATCAATGCGTTAGAACTCGTTGCATTCTGGCATTTTACTCAGAAATTGAGTGTACTGCAGCTTACTTCAATAGAACACATTGTATCCTTGAATTTTACAGATTAATTTGGTGTAGTTCAGCTTAAGACGTCAGAACACTGGCGTTTTACACACAAATTAAGGTCTCTTGCTGTTTAGTACGTCAATCTCCGTGTATTCTTGCATATTACTCACAAATTGTGTGTACTGCAGCTTACTATACCAGAAACTGTATTCTGGACACACGAATTTGTTGTATTGTAGCTTACTACGTTAGAACTCGTATTCTGGCATATTACTCACAAATTGAGTGTACTGCAGCTTACTAGAACAGAACTCTGTATATCTTGGCATTTTACACACTAATGTGGTGTATTGCAGCTTAATGCGTTAGAACTCGTTGTATTCTGGCATATTACTCAGAAATTGAGTGTTTTGCAGCTTACTTCAATAGAACACATTGTATCTTGGCATTTTACACACTAATTTATAGTAGTTCAGCTTAAGACTTCAGAACACTGGCGTTTTACACCCAAATTAAGGTCTCTTGCTGTTTAGTACGTCATATCTCCGTGTATTCTGGCATATTACTCACAAATTGGGTGTACTGCAGCTTATTACACCCGAAATTGTATTCTGGACACACGAATTTGGTGTAGTAGGTTACTATGTCAGAACTGGCTTAATGCACACGAATTGGGTCTATTGCAGTTTAGTACGCCAAAACTCAGTTATTCTGGCATATTACTCACAAATGCATTGTACTGAAGCTTACTACACTAGAATTGAGTGTATACTGGTCTATTACACATGATTTCATTGTAGTGCAGCTTAAAACGTCAGAACACTGGCGTAATACACCCAAATTAAGGTTTCTTGCTGTTTAGTACGTCATATCTCAGTGTATTCTTGCATATTACTCCCAAATTGGGTGTACTGCAGCTTACTAGAACAGAACTCTGTATAACTTGGCATTTTACACACTAATGGGTGTATTGCATCTTAATGCGTTAGAACTCGTTG
The DNA here is from genome assembly GCA_034231615.1 of Meghimatium bilineatum. Classification (NCBI taxonomy): domain Eukaryota; kingdom Metazoa; phylum Mollusca; class Gastropoda; order Stylommatophora; family Philomycidae; genus Meghimatium; species Meghimatium bilineatum. The sequence continues at coordinate 31,926,943 of CM067307.1, forward strand.
CATTCTGGCATTTTACTCAGAAATTGAGTGTACTGCAGCTTACTAGAACAGAACTCTGTATAACGGCATTTTACACACTAATGGGTGTATTGTATCTTAATGCGTTAGAACTCGTTGCATTCTGGCATTTTACTCAGAAATTGAGTGTACAATTTGGCGTTTTGCAGCTTACTTCAATAGAACACATTGTATCCTTGAATTTTACAGACTAATTTGGTGTAGTTCAGCGTAAGACGTCAGAACACTGGCGTTTTACACACAAATTAAGGTCTCTTGCTGTTTAGTACGTCATATCTCCGTGTATTCTTGCATATTACTCACAAATTGTGTGTACTGCAGCTTACTACACCAGAAATTGTATTCTGGACACACGAATTTGTTGTATTGTAGCTTACTACGTTAGAACTCGTATTCTGGCATATTACTCACAAATTGAGTGTACTGCAGCTTACTAGAACAGAACTCTGTATTTCTTGGCATTTTACACACTAACGTGGTGTATTGCAGCTTAATGCGTTAGAACTCGTTGTATTCTGGCATATTACTCAGAAATTGAGTGAATTGCAGCTTACTTAAATAGAACACATTGTATCTTGGCATTTTACACACTAATTTATAGTAGTTCAGCTTAAGACATCAGAACACTGGCGTTTTACACCCAAATTAAGGTCTCTTGCTGTTTAGTACGTCATATCTCCGTGTATTCTTGCATATTACTCACAAATTGGGTGTACTGCAGCTTACTACACCAGAAATTGTATTCTGGACACACGAATTTGTTGTATTGTAGCTTACTACGTTAGAACTCGTATTCTGGCATATTAACTCACAAATTGAGTGTACTGCAGCTTACTAGAACAGAACTCTGTATATCTTGGCATTTTACACACTAATGTGGTGTATTGCATCTTAATGCGTTAGAACTCGTTGCATTCTGGCATTTTACTCAGAAATTGAGTGTACTGCAGCTTACTTCAATAGAACACATTGTATCCTTGAATTTTACAGACTAATTTGGTGTAGTTCAGCGTAAGACGTCAGAACACTGGCGTTTTACACACAAATTAAGGTCTCTTGCTGTTTAGTACGTCATATCTCCGTGTATTCTGGCATATTACTCACAAATTGGGTGTACTGCAGCTTACTACACCAGAAATTGTATTCTGGACACACGAATTTGTTGTATTGTAGCTTACTACGTTAGAACTCGTATTCTGGCATATTACTCACAAATTGAGTGTACTGCAGCTTACTAGAACAGAACTCTGTATATCTTGGCATTTTACACACTAACGTGGTGTATTGCAGCTTAATGCGTTAGAACTCGTTGTATTCTGGCATATTACTCAGAAATTGAGTGAATTGCAGCTTACTTCAATAGAACACATTGTATCTTGGCATTTTACACACTAATTTATAGTAGTTCAGCTTAAGACTTCAGAACACTGGCGTTTTACACCCAAATTAAGGTCTCTTGCTGTTTAGTACGTCATATCTCCGTGTATTCTGGCATATTACTCACAAAGTGGGTGTACTGCAGCTTATTACACCAGAAATTGTATTCTTGACACGAATTTGGTGTAGTAGCTTACTATGTCACAACTGGCTTAATGCACACGAATTGGGTCTATTGCAGTTTAGTACGCCAAAACTCAGTTATTCTGGCATATTACAAATGCATTGTACTGAAGCTTACTACACTAGAAATGAGTGTATACTGGTTTATTACACATGATTTCATTGTAGTGCAGCTTAAAACGTCAGAACACTGGCGTAATACACCCAAATTAAGGTCTCTTGCTGTTTAGTACGTCATATCTCCGTGTATTCTTGCATATTACTCACAAATTGGGTGTACTGCAGCTTACTACACCAGAAATTGTATTCTGGACACACGAATTTGTTGTATTGTAGCTTACTTCGTTAGAACTCGTATTCTGGCATATTACTCACAAATTGAGTGTACTGCAGCTTACTAGAACAGAACTCTGTATATCTTGGCATTTTACACACTAATGTGGTGTATTGCAGCTTAATGCGTTAGAACTCGTTGTATTCTGGCATATTACTCAGAAATTGGGTGTACTGCAGCTTATTACACCAGAAATTGTATTCTGGACACGAATGTGGTGTAGTAGCTTACTATGTCAGAACTGGCTTAATGCACACGAATTGGGTCTATTGCAGTTTAGTACGCCAAAACTCAGTTATTCTGGGATATTACTCACAAATGCATTGTACTGAAGCTTACTACACTAGAATTGAGTGTATACTGGTCTATTACACATGATTTCATTGTAGTGCAGCTTAAAACGTCAGAACACTGGCGTAATACACCCAAATTAAGGTTTCTTGCTGTTTAGTACGTCATATCTCCGTGTATTCTTGCATATTACTCCCAAATTGGGTGTACTGCAGCTTAATACACCAGAAATTGTATTCTGGACACACGAATTTGTTGTATTGTAGCTTACTACGTTAGAACTCGTATTCTGGCATATTACTCACAAATTGAGTGTACTGCAGCTTACTAGAACAGAACTCTGTATATCTTGGCATTTTACACACTAATGTGGTGTATTGCAGCTTAATGCGTTAGAACTCGTTGTATTCTGGCATATTACTCAGAAATTGAGTGTATTGCAGCTTACTTCAATAGAACACATTGTATCTTGGCATTTTACACACTAATTTATAGTAGTTCAGCTTAAGACTTCAGAACACTGGCGTTTTACACCCAAATTAAGGTCTCTTGCTGTTTAGTACGTCATATCTCCGTGTATTCTGGCATATTACTCACAAATTGGGTGTACTGCAGCTTATTACACCAGAAATTGTATTCTGGACACGAATTTGGTGTAGTAGCTTACTATGTCACAACTGGCTTAATGCACACGAATTGGGTCTATTGCAGTTTAGTACGCCAAAACTCAGTTATTCTGGCATATTACAAATGCATTGTACTGAAGCTTACTACACTAGAAATGAGTGTATACTGGTCTATTACACATGATTTCATTGTAGTGCAGCTTAAAACGTCAGAACACTGGCGTAATACACCCAAATTAAGGTCTCTTGCTGTTTAGTACGTCATATCTCCGTGTATTCTTGCATATTACTCACAAATTGGGTGTACTGCAGCTTACTACACCAGAAATTGTATTCTGGACACACGAATTTGTTGTATTGTAGCTTACTACGTTAGAACTCGTATTCTGGCATATTACTCACAAATTGAGTGTACTGCAGCTTACTAGAACAGAACTCTGTATATCTTGGCATTTTACACACTAATGTGGTGTATTGCAGCTTAATGCGTTAGAACTCGTTGTATTCTGGCATATTACTCAGAAATTGGGTGTACTGCAGCTTATTACACAAGAAATTGTATTCTGGACACGAATTTGGTGTAGTAGCTTACTATGTCAGAACTGGCTTAATGCACACGAATTGGGTCTATTGCAGTTTAGTACTCCAAAACGCAGTTATTCTGGGATATTACTCACAAATGCATTGTACTGAAGCTTACTACACTAGAATTGAGTGTATACTGGTCTATTACACATGATTTCATTGTAGTGCAGCTTAAAACGTCAGAACACTGGCGTAATACACCCAAATTAAGGTTTCTTGCTGTTTAGTACGTCATATCTCCGTGTATTCTTGCATATTACTCCCAAATTGGGTGTACTGCAGCTTACTACACCAGAAATTGTATTCTGGACACACGAATTTGTTGTATTGTAGCTTACTACATTAAAACTCGTATTCTGGCATATTACTCACAAATTGAGTGTACTGCAGCTTACTAGAACAGAACTCTGTATAACTTGGCATTTTACACACTAATGGGTGTATTGCATCTTAATGCGTTAGAACTCGTTGCATTCTGGCATTTTACTCAGAAATTGAGTGTACTGCAGCTTACTTCAATAGAACACATTGTATCCTTGAATTTTACAGACTAATTTGGTGTAGTTCAGCTTAAGACGTCAGAACACTGGCGTTTTACACACAAATTAAGGTCTCTTGCTGTTTAGTACGACAATCTCCGTGTATTCTTGCATATTACTCACAAATTGTGTGTACTGCAGCTTATTACACCAGAAATTGTATTCTTGACACGAATTTGGTGTAGTAGCTTACTATGTCACAACTGGCTTAATGCACACGAATTGGGTCTATTGCAGTTTAGTACGCCAAAACTCAGTTATTCTGGCATATTACAAATGCATTGTACTGAAGCTTACTACACTAGAAATGAGTGTATACTGGTCTATTACACATGATTTCATTGTAGTGCAGCTTAAAACGTCAGAACACTGGCGTAATACACCCAAATTAAGGTCTCTTGCTGTTTAGTACGTCATATCTCCGTGTATTCTTGCATATTACTCACAAATTGGGTGTACTGCAGCTTACTACACCAGAAATTGTATTCTGGACACACGAATTTGTTGTATTGTAGCTTACTACGTTAGAACTCGTATTCTGGCATATTACTCACAAATTGAGTGTACTGCAGCTTACTAGAACAGAACTCTGTATATCTTGGCATTTTACACAACTAATGTGGTGTATTGCAGCTTAATGCGTTAGAACTCGTTGTATTCTGGCATATTACTCAGAAATTGGGTGTACTGCAGCTTATTACACCAGAAATTGTATTCTGGACACGAATTTGGTGTAGTAGCTTACTATGTCAGAACTGGCTTAATGCACACGAATTGGGTCTATTGCAGTTTAGTACTCCAAAACTCAGTTATTCTGGGATATTACTCACAAATGCATTGTACTGAAGCTTACTACACTAGAATTGAGTGTATACTGGTCTATTACACATGATTTCATTGTAGTGCAGCTTAAAACGTCAGAACACTGGCGTAATACACCCAAATTAAGGTTTCTTGCTGTTTAGTACGTCATATCTCCGTGTATTCTTGCATATTACTCCCAAATTGTGTGTACTGCAGCTTACTACACCAGAAATTGTATTCTGGACACACGAATTTGTTGTATTGTAGCTTACTACATTAGAACTCGTATTCTGGCATATTACTCACAAATTGAGTGTACTGCAGCTTACTAGAACAGAACTCTGTATAACTTGGCATTTTACACACTAATGGGTGTATTGCATCTTAATGCGTTAGAACTCGTTGCATTCTGGCATTTTACTCAGAAATTGAGTGTACTGCAGCTTACTTCAATAGAACACATTTTATCCTTGAATTTTACAGACTAATTTGGTGTAGTTCAGCTTAAGACGTCAGAACACTGGCGTTTTACACACAAATTAAGGTCTCTTGCTGTTTAGTACGTCAATCTCCGTGTATTCTTGCATATTACTCACAAATTGTGTGTACTGCAGCTTACTACACCAGAAATTGTATTCTGGACACACGAATTTGTTGTATTGTAGCTTACTACGTTAGAACTCGTATTCTGGCATATTACTCACAAATTGAGTGTACTGCAGCTTACTAGAACAGCTCTGTATATCTTGGCATTTTACACACTAATGTGGTGTATTGCAGCTTAATGCGTTAGAACTCGTTGTATTCTGGCATATTACTCAGAAATTGAGTGTATTGCAGCTTACTTCAATAGAACACATTGTATCTTGGCATTTTACACACTAATTTATAGTAGTTCAGCTTAAGACGTCAGAACACTGGCGTTTTACACCCAAATTAAGGTCTCTTGCTGTTTAGTACGTCATATCTCCGTGTATTCTGGCATATTACTCACAAATTGGGTGTACTGCAGCTTATTACACCAGAAATTGTATTCAGGACACGAATTTTGTGTAGTAGCTTACTATGTCAGAACTGGCTTAATGCACACGAATTGGGTCTATTGCAGTTTAGTACGCCAAAACTCAGTTATTCTGGCAGATTACAAATGCATTGTACTGAAGCTTACTACACTAGAAATGAGTGTATACTGGTCTATTACACATGATTTCATTGTAGTGCAGCTTAAAACGTCAGAACACTGGCGTACTACACAAAAATTAAGGTCTCTTGCTGTTTAGTACGTCATATCTCCGTGTATTCTGGCATATTACTCACAAATTGGGTGTACTGCAGCTTACTACACCAGAAATTGTATTCTGGACACACGAATTTGTTGTATTGTAGCTTACTACGTTAGAACTCGTATTCTGGCATATTACTCACAAATTGAGTGTACTGCAGCTTACTAGAACAGAACTGTATAACTTGGCATTTTACACACTAATGGGTGTATTGCATCTTAATGCGTTAGAACTCGTTGCATTCTGGCATTTTACTCAGAAATTGAGTGTACTGCAGCTTACTTCAATAGAACACATTGTATCCTTGAATTTTACAGATTAATTTGGTGTAGTTCAGCATAAGACGTCAGAACACTGGCGTTTTACACACAAATTAAGGTCTCTTGCTGTTTAGTACGTCAATCTCCGTGTATTCTTGCATATTACTCACAAATTGTGTGTACTGCAGCTTACTACACCAGAAATTGTATTCTGGACACACGAATTTGTTGTATTGTAGCTTACTACGTTAGAACTCGTATTCTGGCATATTACTCATAGAGTGTACTGCAGCTTACTAGAACAGAATTCTGTATATCTTGGCATTTTACACACTAATGTGGTGTATTGCAGCTTAATGCGTTAGAACTCGTTGTATTCTGGCATATTACTCAGAAATTGAGTGTATTGCAGCTTACTTCAATAGAACACATTGTATCTTGGCATTTTACACACTAATTTATAGTAGTTCAGCTTAAGACTTCAGAACACTGGCGTTTTAAACCCAAATTAAGGTCTCTTGCTGTTTAGTACGTCATATCTCCGTGTATTCTGGTATATTACTCACAAATTGGATATATTGCAGCTTACTACACCAGAAATTGTATTCTGGACATACGAATTTGTTGTATTGTAGCTTACTACGTTAGAACTCGTATTCTGGCATATTAACTCACAAATTGAGTGTACTGCAGCTTACTAGAACAGAACTGTATATCTTGGCATTTTACACACTAATGTGGTGTATTGCAGCTTAATGCGTTAGAACTCGTTGTATTCTGCCATATTACTCAGAAATTGGGTGTACTGCAGCTTATTACACCAGAATTTGTATTCTGGACACGAATTTGGTGTAGTAGCTTACTATGTCAGAACTGGCTTAATGTACACGAATTGGGTCTATTGCAGTTTAGTACGCCAAAACTCAGTTATTCTGGCATATTACTCACAAATGCATTGTACTGAAGCTTACTACACTAGAATTGAGTGTATACTGGTCTATTACACATGATTTCATTGTAGTGCAGCTTAAAACGTCAGAACACTGGCGTAATACACCCAAATTAAGGTTTCTTGCTGTTTAGTACGTCATATCTCCGTGTATTCTTGCATATTACTCCCAAATTGGGTGTACTGCAGCTTACTACACCAGAAATTGTATTCTGGACACACGAATTTGTTGTATTGTAGCCTACTACATTAGAACTCGTATTCTGGCATATTACTCACAAATTGAGTGTACTGCAGCTTACTAGAACAGAACTCTGTATAACTTGGCATTTTACACACTAATGGGTGTATTGCATCTTAATGCGTTAGAACTCGTTGCATTCTGGCATTTTACTCAGAAATTGAGTGTACTGCAGCTTACTTCAATAGAACACATTGTATCCTTGAATTTTACAGATTAATTTGGTGTAGTTCAGCTTAAGACGTCAGAACACTGGCGTTTTACACACAAATTAAGGTCTCTTGCTGTTTAGTACGTCAATCTCCGTGTATTCTTGCATATTACTCACAAATTGTGTGTACTGCAGCTTACTACACCAGAAATTGTATTCTGGACACACGAATTTGTTGTATTGTAGCTTACTACGTTAGAACTCGTATTCTGGCATATTACTCACAAATTGAGTGTACTGCAGCTTACTAGAACAGAACTCTGTATATCTTGGCATTTTACACACTAATGTGGTGTATTGCAGCTTAATGCGTTAGAACTCGTTGTATTCTGGCATATTACTCAGAAATTGAGTGTATTGCAGCTTACTTCAATAGAACACATTGTATCTTGGCATTTTACACACTAATTTATAGTAGTTCAGCTTAAGACTTCAGAACACTGGCGTTTTACACCCAAATTAAGGTCTCTTGCGGTTTAGTACGTCATATCTCCGTGTATTCTGGTATATTACTCACAAATTGGGTGTACTGCAGCTTATTACACCAGAAAGTGTATTCTGGACACACGAATTTGGTGTAGTAGCTTACTATGTCAGAACTGGCTTAATGCAAAAGAATTGGGTCTATTGCAGTTTAGTACGCCAAAACTCAGTTATTCTGGCATATTACTCACAAATGCATTGTACTGAAGCTTACTACACTAGAATTGAGTGTATTCTGGTCTATTACACATGATTTCATTGTAGTGCAGCTTAAAACGTCAGAACACTGGCGTTTTACACACAAATTAAGGTCTCTTGCTGTTTAGTACGTCATATCTCCGTGTATTCTTGCATATTACTCACAAATTGGATATATTGCAGCTTACTACACCAGAAATTGTATTCTGGACACACGAATTTGTAGTATTGTAGCTTACTACGTTAGAACTCGTATTCTGGCATATTAACTCACAAATTGAGTGTACTGCAGCTTACTAGAACAGAACTGTATATCTTGGCATTTTACACACTAATGTGGTGTATTGCAGCTTAATGCGTTAGAACTCGTTGTATTCTGGCATATTACTCAGAAATTGGGTGTACTGCAGCTTATTACACCAGAATTTGTATTCTGGACACGAATTTGGTGTAGTAGCTTACTATGTCAGAACTGGCTTAATGCACACGAATTGGGTCTATTGCAGTTTAGTACTCCAAAACTCAGTTATTCTGGGATATTACTCACAAATGCATTGTACTGAAGCTTACTACACTAGAATTGAGTGTATACTGGTCTATTACACATGATTTCATTGTAGTGCAGCTTAAAACGTCAGAACACTGGCGTAATACACCCAAATTAAGGTTTCTTGCTGTTTAGTACGTCATATCTCCGTGTATTCTTGCATATTACTCCCAAACTGGGTGTACTGCAGCTTACTACACCAGAAATTGTATTCTGGACACACGAATTTGTTGTATTGTAGCTTACTACGCTAGAACTCGTATTCTGGCATATTACTCACAAATTGAGTGTACTGCAGCTTACTAGAACAGAACTCTGTATATCTTGGCATTTTACACACTAATGGGTGTATTGCAGCTTAATGCGTTAGAACTCGTTGCATTCTGGCATTTTACTCAGAAATTGAGTGTACTGCAGCTTACTTCAATATAACACATTGTATCCTTGAATTTTACAGACTAATTTGGAGTAGTTCAGCTTAAGACGTCAGAACACTGGCGTTTTACACACAAATTAAGGTCTCTTGCTGTTTAGTACGTCAATCTCCGTGTATTCTTGCATATTACAAATTGTGTGTACTGCAGCTTCCTACATCAGAAATTGTATTCTGGACACACGAATTTGTTGTATTGTAGCTTACTACGTTAGAACTCGTATTCTGGCATATTAACTCACAAATTGAGTGTACTGCAGCTTACTAGAACAGAACTGTATATCTTGGCATTTTACACACTAATGTGGTGTATTGCAGCTTAATGCGTTAGAACTCGTTGTATTCTGGCATATTACTCAGAAATTGGGTGTACTGCAGCTTATTACACCAGAATTTGTATTCTGGACACGAATTTGGTGTAGTAGCTTACTATGTCAGAACTGGCTTAATGCACACGAATTGGGTCTATTGCAGTTTAGTACGCCAAAACTCAGTTATTCTGGCATATTACTCACAAATGCATTGTACTGAAGCTTACTACACTAGAATTGAGTGTATACTGGTCTATTACACATGATTTCATTGTAGTGCAGCTTAAAACGTCAGAACACTGGCGTAATACACCCAAATTAAGGTTTCTTGCTGTTTAGTACGTCATATCTCCGTGTATTCTTGCATATTACTCCCAAATTGGGTGTACTGCAGCTTACAGAAATTGTATTCTGGACACACGAATTTGTTGTATTGTAGCTTACTACGCTAGAACTCGTATTCTGGCATATTACTCACAAATTGAGTGTACTGCAGCTTACTAGAACAGAACTCTGTATATCTTGGCATTTTACACACTAATGGGTGTATTGCAGCTTAATGCGTTAGAACTCGTTGTATTCTGGCATATTACTCAGAAATTGAGTGTATTGCAGCTTACTTCAATAGAACACATTGTATCTTGGCACTTTACACACTAATTTATAGTAGTTCAGCTTAAGACTTCAGAACACTGGCGTTTTACACCCAAATTAAGGTCTCTTGCTGTTTAGTACGTCATATCTCCGTGTATTCTGGCACATTACTCACAAATTGGGTGTACTGCAGCTTATTACAACAGAAAATGTATTCAGGACACGAATTTGGTGTAGTAGCTTACTATGTCAGAACTGGCTTAATGCACACGAATTGGGTCTATTGCAGTTTAGTACGCCAAAACTCAGTTATTCTGGCATATTACAAATGCATTGTACTGAAGCTTACTACACTAGAATTTAGTGTATACTGGTCTATTACACATGATTTCATTGTAGTGCAGCTTAAAACGTCAGAACACTGGCGTAATACACCCAAATTAAGGTCTCTTGCTGTTTAGTACGTCATATCTCCGTGTATTCTGGCATATTACTCACAAATTGGGTGTACTGCAGCTTATTACACCAGAAATTGTATTCCGGACACACGAATTTGTTGTATTGTAGCTTACTACGTTAGAACTCGTATTCTGGCATATTACTCACAAATTGAGTGTACTGCAGCTTACTAGAACAGAACTCTGTATATCTTGGCATTTTACACACTAATGTGGTGTATTGCAGCTTAATGCGTTAGAACTCGTTGTATTCTGGCATATTACTCAGAAATTGAGTGTATAGCAGCTTACTTCAATAGAACACATTGTATCTTGGCATTTTACACACGAATTTATAGTAGTTCAGCTTAAGACTTCAGAACACTGGCGTTTTACACCCAAATTAAGGTCTCTTGCTGTTTAGTACGTCATATCTCCGTGTATTCTTGCATATTACTCACAAATTGGGTGTACTGCAGCTTACTACACCAGAAATTGTATTCTGGACACACGCATTTGTTGTATTGTAGCTTACTACGTTAGAACTCGTATTCTGGCATATTACTCACAAATTGAGTGTACTGCAGCTTACTAGAACAGAACTCTGTATATCTTAGCATTTTACACACTAATGTGGTGTATTGCAGCTTAATGCGTTAGAACTCGTTGTATTCTGGCATATTACTCAGAAATTGAGTGTATTGCAGCTTACTTCAATAGAACACATTGTATCTTGGCATTTTACACACTAATTTATAGTAGTTCAGCTTAAGACTTCAGAACACTGGCGTTTTACACCCAAATTAAGGTCTCTTGCTGTTTAGTACGTCATATCTCCGTGTATTCTGGTATATTACTCCCAAATTGGGTGTACTGCAGCTTACTACACCAGAAATTGTATTCTGGACACACGAATTTGTTGTATTGTAGCCTACTACATTAGAACTCGTATTCTGGCATATTACTCACAAATTGAGTGTACTGCAGCTTACTAGAACAGAACTCTGTATAACTTGGCATTTTACACACTAATGGGTGTATTGCATCTTAATGCGTTAGAACTCGTTGCATTCTGGCATATTACTCACAAATGCATTGTACTGAAGCTTACTACACTAGAATTGAGTGTATACTGGTCTATTACACATGATTTCATTGTAGTGCAGCTTAAAACGTCAGAACACTGGCGTAATACATCCAAATTAAGGTTTCTTGCTGTTTAGTACGTCATATCTCCGTCTATTCCTGCATATTACTCCCAAATTGGGTGTACTGCAGCTTACTACACCAGAAATTGTATTCTGCACACACGAATTTATTGTAGCTTACTACATTAGAACTCGTATTCTGGCATATTACTCACAAATTGAGTGTACTGCAGCTTACTAGAACAGAACTCTGTATATCTTGGCATTTTACACACTAATGTGGTGTATTGCAGCTTAATGCGTTAGAACTCGTTGTATTCTGGCATTTCACTCAGAAATTGAGTGTACTGCAGCTTACTTCAATAGAACACATTGTATCCTTGAATTGTACAGATTAATATGGTTTTGTTCAGCTTAAGACGTCAGAACACTGGCGTTTTACACACAAATTAAGGTCTCCTGCTGTTTAGTACGTCATATCTCCGTGTATTCTTGCATATTACTCACAAATTGTGTGTACTGCAGCTTACTACACCAGAAATTGTATTCTGGACACACGAATTTGTTGTATTGTAGCTTACTACGTTAGAACTCGTATCCTGGCATATTACTCACAAATTGAGTGTACTGCAGCTTACTAGAACAGAACTCTGTATATCTTGGCATTTTACACACTAATGTGGTGTATTGCAGCTTAATGCGTTAGAACTCGTTGTATTCTGGCATATTACTCAGAAATTGAGTGTATTGCAGCTTACTTCAATAGAACACATTGTATCATGGCATTTTACACACTAATTTATAGTAGTTCAGCTTAAGACTTCAGAACACTGGCGTTTTACACCCAAATTAAGGTCTCTTGCTGTTTAGTACGTCATATCTCCGTGTATTCTGGAATATTACTCACAAATTGGGTGTACTGCAGCTTATTACACCAGAAATTGTATTCTGGACACACGAATTTGGTGTAGTAGCTTACTATGTTAGAACTGGCTTAATGCACACGAATTGGGTCTATTGCAGTTTAGTACGCCAAAACTCAGTTATTCTGGCATATTACTCACAAATGCATTGTACTGAAGCTTACTACACTAGAATTGAGTGTATACTGGTCTATTACACATGATTTCATTGTAGTGCAGCTTAATACGTCAGAACACTGGCGTAATACACCCAAATTAAGGTTTCTTGCTGTTTAGTACGTCATATCTCCGTGTATTCTGGTATATTACTCAGAAATTGAGTGTACTGCAGCTTACTTCAACAGAACACATTGTATCCTTGAATTTTACAGACTAATTTGGTGTAGTTCAGCATGAGACGTCAGAACACTGCCGTTTTACACACAAATTAAGGTCTCTTGCTATTTAGTAGGTCATATCTCCGTGTATTCTTGCATGTTACTCACAAATTGGGTGTACTGCAGCTTACTACACCAGAAATTGTATTCTGGACACACGAATTTGTTGTATTGTAGCCTACTACATTAGAACTCGTATTCTGGCATATTACTCACAAATTGAGTGTACTGCAGCTTACTAGAACAGAACTCTGTATAACTTGGCATTTTACACACTAATGGGTGTATTGCATCTTAATGCGTTAGAACTCGTTGCATTCTGGCATATTACTCACAAATGCATTGTACTGAAGCTTACTACACTAGAATTGAGTGTATACTGGTCTATTACACATGATTTCATTGTAGTGCAGCTTAAAACGTCAGAACACTGGCGTAATACATCCAAATTAAGGTTTCTTGCTGTTTAGTACGTCATATCTCCGTCTATTCCTGCATATTACTCCCAAATTGGGTGTACTGCAGCTTACTACACCAGAAATTGTATTCTGCACACACGAATTTATTGTAGCTTACTACATTAGAACTCGTATTCTGGCATATTACTCACAAATTGAGTGTACTGCAGCTTACTAGAACAGAACTCTGTATATCTTGGCATTTTACACACTAATGTGGTGTATTGCAGCTTAATGCGTTAGAACTCGTTGTATTCTGGCATTTCACTCAGAAATTGAGTGTACTGCAGCTTACTTCAATAGAACACATTGTATCCTTGAATTGTACAGATTAATATGGTTTTGTTCAGCTTAAGACGTCAGAACACTGGCGTTTTACACACAAATTAAGGTCTCCTGCTGTTTAGTACGTCATATCTCCGTGTATTCTTGCATATTACTCACAAATTGTGTGTACTGCAGCTTACTACACCAGAAATTGTATTCTGGACACACGAATTTGTTGTATTGTAGCTTACTACGTTAGAACTCGTATCCTGGCATATTACTCACAAATTGAGTGTACTGCAGCTTACTAGAACAGAACTCTGTATATCTTGGCATTTTACACACTAATGTGGTGTATTGCAGCTTAATGCGTTAGAACTCGTTGTATTCTGGCATATTACTCAGAAATTGAGTGTATTGCAGCTTACTTCAATAGAACACATTGTATCATGGCATTTTACACACTAATTTATAGTAGTTCAGCTTAAGACTTCAGAACACTGGCGTTTTACACCCAAATTAAGGTCTCTTGCTGTTTAGTACGTCATATCTCCGTGTATTCTGGAATATTACTCACAAATTGGGTGTACTGCAGCTTATTACACCAGAAATTGTATTCTGGACACACGAATTTGGTGTAGTAGCTTACTATGTTAGAACTGGCTTAATGCACACGAATTGGGTCTATTGCAGTTTAGTACGCCAAAACTCAGTTATTCTGGCATATTACTCACAAATGCATTGTACTGAAGCTTACTACACTAGAATTGAGTGTATACTGGTCTATTACACATGATTTCATTGTAGTGCAGCTTAATACGTCAGAACACTGGCGTAATACACCCAAATTAAGGTTTCTTGCTGTTTAGTACGTCATATCTCCGTGTATTCTGGTATATTACTCAGAAATTGAGTGTACTGCAGCTTACTTCAACAGAACACATTGTATCCTTGAATTTTACAGACTAATTTGGTGTAGTTCAGCATGAGACGTCAGAACACTGCCGTTTTACACACAAATTAAGGTCTCTTGCTATTTAGTAGGTCATATCTCCGTGTATTCTTGCATGTTACTCACAAATTGGGTGTACTGCAGCTTACTACACCAGAAATTGTATTCTGGACACACGAATTTGTTGTATTGTAGCTTACTACGTTAGAACTCGTATTCTGGCATATTAACTCACAAATTGAGTGTACTGCAGCTTACTAGAACAGAACTCTGTATAACTTGGCATTTTACACACTAATGGGTGTATTGCATCTTAATGCGTTAGAACTCGTTGCATTCTGGCATTTTACTCAGAAATTGAGTGTACAATTTGGCGTTTTGCAGCTTACTTCAATAGAACACATTGTATCCTTGAATTTTACAGACTAATTTGGTGTAGTTCAGCTTAAGACTTCAGAACACTGGCGTTTTACACACAAATTAAGGTCTCTTGCTGTTTAGTACGTCATATCTCCGTGTATTCTTGCATATTACTCACAAATTGTGTGTACTGCAGCTTACTACACCAGAAATTGTATTCTGGACACACGAATTTGTTGTATTGTAGCTTACTACATTAGAACTCGTATTCTGGCATATTACTCACAAATTGAGTGTACTGCAGCTTACTAGAACAGAACTCTGTATATCTTGGCATTTTACACACTAATGTGGTGTATTGCAGCTTAATGCGTTAGAACTCGTTGTATTCTGGCATTTTACTCAGAAATTGAGTGTACTGCAGCTTACTTCAATAGAACACATTGTATCCTTGAATTTTACAGATTAATATGGTTTTGTTCAGCTTAAGACGTCAGAACACTGGCGTTTTACACACAAATTAAGGTCTCTTGCTGTTTAGTACGTCATATCTCCGTGTATTCTTGCATATTACTCCCAAATTGGGTGTACTGCAGCTTACTACACCAGAAATTGTATTCTGGACACACGAATTTGTTGTATTGTAGCCTACTACATTAGAACTCGTATTCTGGCATATTACTCACAAATTGAGTGTACTGCAGCTTACTAGAACAGAACTCTGTATAACTTGGCATTTTACACACTAATGGGTGTATTGCATCTTAATGCGTTAGAACTCGTTGCATTCTGGCATTTTACTCAGAAATTGAGTGTACTGCAGTTTACTTCAATAGAACACATTGTATCCTTGAATTTTACAGATTAATTTGGTGTAGTTCAGCTTAAGACGTCAGAACACTGGCGTTTTACACACAAATTAAGGTCTCTTGCTGTTTAGTACGTCATATCTCCGTGTATTCTTGCATATTACTCACAAATTGTGTGTACTGCAGCTTACTACACCAGAAATTGTATTCTGGACACACGAATTTGTTGTATTGTAGCTTACTACGTTAGAACTCGTATCCTGGCATATTACTCACAAATTGAGTGTACTGCAGCTTACTAGAACAGAACTCTGTATATCTTGGCATTTTACACACTAATGTGGTGTATTGCAGCTTAATGCGTTACAACTCGTTGTATTCTGGCATATTACTCAGAAATTGAGTGTATTGCAGCTTACTTCAATAGAACACATTGTATCTTGGCATTTTACACACTAATTTATAGTAGTTCAGCTTAAGACTTCAGAACACTGGCGTTTTACACCCAAATTAAGGTCTCTTGCTGTTTAGTACGTCATATCTCCGTGTATTCTGGCATATTACTCACAAATTGGGTGTACTGCAGCTTATTACACCAGAAATTGTATTCTGGACACACGAATTTGGTGTAGTAGCTTACTATGTTAGAACTGGCTTAATGCACACGAATTGGGTCTATTGCAGTTTAGTACGCCAAAACTCAGTTATTCTGGCATATTACTCACAAATGCATTGTACTGAAGCTTACTACACTAGAATTGAGTGTATACTGGTCTATTACACATGATTTCATTGTAGTGCAGCTTAAAACGTCAGAACACTGGCGTAATATACCCAAATTAAGGTTTCTTGCTGTTTAGTACGTCATATCTCCGTGTATTCTTGCATATTACTCCCAAATTGGGTGTACCGCAGCTTACTACACCACAAATTGTATTCTGGACACACGAATTTGCTGTATTGTAGCTTACTACGTTAGAACTCGTATTCTGGCATATTACTCACAAATTGAGTGTACTGCAGCTTACTAGAACAGAACTCTGTATATCTTGGCATTTTACACACTAATGGGTGTATTGCAGCTTAATGCGTTAGAACTCGTTGCATTCTGGCATATTACTCAGAAATTGAGTGTACTGCAGCTTACTTCAACAGAACACATTGTATCCTTGAATTTTACAGACTAATTTGGTGTAGTTCAGCATGAGACGTCAGAACACTGCCGTTTTACACACAAATTAAGGTCTCTTGCTATTTAGTAGGTCATATCTCCGTGTATTCTTGCATATTACTCACAAATTGGGTGTACTGCAGCTTACTACACCAGAAATTGTATTCTGGACACACGAATTTGTTGTATTGTAGCTTACTACGTTAGAACTCGTATTCTGGCATATTAACTCACAAATTGAGTGTACTGCAGCTTACTAGAACAGAACTCTGTATATCTTGGCATTTTACACACTAATGTGGTGTATTGCAGCTTAATGCGTTAGAACTCGTTGTATTCTGGCATATTACTCAGAAATTGGGTGTACTGCAGCTTATTACACCAGAAATTGTATTCTGGACACGAATTTGGTGTAGTAGCTTACTATGTCAGAACTGGCTTAATGCACACGAATTGGGTCTATTGCAGTTTAGTTCGCCAAAACTCAGTTATTCTGGCATATTACTCACAAATGCATTGTACTGAAGCTTACTACACTAGAATTGAGTGTATACTGGTCTATTACACATGATTTCATTGTAGTGCAGCTTAAAACGTCAGAACACTGGCGTAATACACCCAAATTAAGGTTTCTTGCTGTTTAGTACGTCATATATCCGTGTATTCTTGCATATTACTCCCAAATTGGGTGTACTGCAGCTTACTACACCAGAAATTGTATTCTGGACACACGAATTTGTTGTATTGTAGCCTACTACATTAGAACTCGTATTCTGGCATATTACTCACAAATTGAGTGTACTGCAGCTTACTAGAACAGAACTCTGTATAACTTGGCATTTTACACACTAATGGGTGTATTGCATCTTAATGCGTTAGAACTCGTTGCATTCTGGCATTTTACTCAGAAATTGAGTGTACTGCAGTTTACTTCAATAGAACACATTGTATCCTTGAATTTTACAGATTAATTTGGTGTAGTTCAGCTTAAGACGTCAGAACACTGGCGTTTTACACACAAATTAAGGTCTCTTGCTGTTTAGTACGTCAATCTCCGTGTATTCTTGCATATTACTCACAAATTGTGTGTACTGCAGCTTACTACACCAGAAATTGTATTCTGGACACACGAATTTGGTGTAGTAGCTTACTATGTTAGAACTGGCTTAATGCACACGAATTGGGTCTATTGCAGTTTAGTACGCCAAAAATCAGTTATTCTGGCATATTACTCACAAATGCATTGTACTGAAGCTTACTACACTAGAATTGAGTGTATACTGGTCTATTACACATGATTTCATTGTAGTGCAGCTTAAAACGTCAGAACACTGGCGTAATACACCCAAATTAAGGTTTCTTGCTGTTTAGTACGTCATATCTCCGTGTATTCTTGCATATTACTCCCAAATTGGGTGTACTGCAGCTTACTACACCACAAATTGTATTCTGGACACACGAATTTGCTGTATTGTAGCTTACTACGTTAGAACTCGTATTCTGGCATATTACTCACAAATTGAGTGTACTGCAGCTTACTAGAACATAACTCTGTATATCTTGGCATTTTACACACTAATGGGTGTATTGCAGCTTAATGCGTTAGAACTCGTTGCATTCTGGCATATTACTCAGAAATTGAGTGTACTGCAGCTTACTTCAACAGAACACATTGTATCCTTGAATTTTACAGACTAATTTGGTGTAGTTCAGCAAGAGACGTCAGAACACTGCCGTTTTACACACAAATTAAGGTCTCTTGCTATTTAGTAGGTCATATCTCTGTGTATTCTTGCATATTACTCACAAATTGGGTGTACTGCAGCTTACTACACCAGAAATTGTATTCTGGACACACGAATTTGTTGTATTGTAGCTTACTACGTTAGAACTCGTATTCTGGCATATTAACTCACAAATTGAGTGTACTGCAGCTTACTAGAACAGAACTCTGTATAACTTGGCATTTTACACACTAATGTGTGTATTGCATCTTAATGCGTTAGAACTCGTTGCATTCTGGCATTTTACTCAGAAATTGAGTGTACTGCAGCTTACTTCAATAGAACACATTGTATCCTTGAATTTTACAGACTAATTTGGTGTAGTTCAGCTTAAGACTTCAGAACACTGGCGTTTTACACACAAATTAAGGTCTCTTGCTGTTTAGTACGTCAATCTTCTTGTATTCTTGCATATTACTCACAAATTGTGTGTACTGCAGCTTACTACACCAGAAATTGTATTCTGGACACACGAATTTGTTGTATTGTAGCTTACTACGTTAGAACTCGTATTCTGGCATATTACTCACAAATTGAGTGTACTGCAGCTTACTAGAACAGAACTCTGTATAACGGCATTTTACACACTAATGGGTGTATTGTATCTTAATGCGTTAGAACTCGTTGCATTCTGGCATTTTACTCAGAAATTGAGTGTACAATTTGGCGTTTTGCAGCTTACTTCAATAGAACACATTGTATCCATGAATTTTACAGACTAATTTGGTGTAGTTCAGCTTAAGACGTCAGAACACTGGCGTTTTACACACAAATTAAGGTCTCTTGCTGTTTAGTACGTCATATCTCCGTGTATTCTTGCATATTACTCACAAATTGTGTGTACTGCAGCTTACTACACCAGAAATTGTATTCTGGACACACGAATTTGTTGTATTGTAGCTTACTACGTTAGAACTCGTATTCTGGCATATTACTCACAAATTGAGTGTACTGCAGATTACTAGAACAGAACTCTGTATATCTTGGCATTTTACACTCTAATGGGTGTATTGCATCTTAATGCGTTAGAACTCGTTGCATTCTGGCATATTACTCAGAAATTGAGTGTACTGCAGCTTACTTCAATAGAACACATTGTATCCTGGCATTTTACACACTAATTTAGAGTAGTTCATCTTAAGACTTCAGAACACTGTCGTTTTGCACACAAGGTCTCTTGCTGTTTAGTACGTCATATCTCCGTGTATTCTGGCATATTACTCACAAATTGGGTGTACTGCAGCTTATTACACCAGAAATTGTATTCTGGACACGAATTTGGTGTAGTAGCTTACTATGTCAGAACTGGCTTAATGCACACGAATTGGGTCTATTGCAGTTTAGTACGCAAAAACTCAGTTATTCT
Source organism: Meghimatium bilineatum (assembly GCA_034231615.1). Taxonomy (NCBI): domain Eukaryota; kingdom Metazoa; phylum Mollusca; class Gastropoda; order Stylommatophora; family Philomycidae; genus Meghimatium; species Meghimatium bilineatum. The sequence continues at coordinate 31,947,262 of CM067307.1, forward strand.
GGCATATTACTCACAAATGCATTGTACTGAAGCTTACTACACTAGAATTGAGTGTATACTGGTCTATTACACATGATTTCATTGTAGTGCAGCTTAAAACGTCAGAACACTGGCGTAATACACCCAAATTAAGGTCTCTTGCTGTTTAGTACGTCATATCTCCGTGTATTCTTGCATATTACTCCCAAATTGGGTGTACTGCAGAATACTACACCAGAAATTGTATTCTGGACACACGAATTTGTTGTATTGTAGCTTACTACGTTAGAACTCGTATTCTGGCATATTACTCACAAATTGAGTGTACTGCAGCTTACTAGAACAGAACTGTATATCGTGGCATTTTACACACTAATTTGGTGTATTGCAGCTTAATGCGTTAGAACTCGTTGTATTCTGGCATATTACTGAGAAATTGAGTGTACTGCAGCTTACGTCGATAGAACACATTGTATCCTGAAATTGTACACACTAATTTGGTGTAGTTCAGCTTAAGACGTCAGAACACTGTCGTTTTACACACAAATTAATGTCTCTTGCTGTTTAGTACGTCATATCTCCGTGTATTCTGGCATATTACTCACAAATTGGGTGTACTGCAGCTTACTAAACCAGAATTTGTATTCTGGACACACGAATTTGGTGTAGTAGCTTACTATGTCAGAACTAGCTTAATGCACACGAATTGGGTCTATTGCAGTTTAGTACGCCAAAACTCAGTTATTATATCATATTACTCACAAATGCATTGTACTGAAGCTTACTACACTAGAATTGAGTGTATTCTGGTCTATTACATATGATTTCATTTTAGTGCAGCTTAAAACGTCAGAAGACTGGCGTAATACACCCAAATTAGGTTTGTTGCTGTTAAGTACTTCAAAACTCTGTATTCTGGCATATTACTCTAAAATTGGGTGTATTGCAGCTTACTACACCAGAAATTGTATTCTGGACACACGAATTTGGTGTATTGTAGCTTACTACGTTAGAACTCGTATTCTGGCATATTACTCACAAATTGAGTGTACTGCAGCTTACTAGAACATAACTCTGTATATCTTGGCATTTTACACACTTATTTGGTGTATTGCAGCTTAATGCGTTAGAACTCGTTGTATTCTGGCATATTACTCAGAAATTGAGTGTACTGCAGCTTACTTCGATAGAACACATTGTATCCTGGAATTTTACACACTAATTTGGTGTAGTTCAGCTTAAGACGTCAGAACACTGTCGTTTTACACACAAATTAATGTCTCTTCCTGTTTAGTACGTCATATCTCCGTGTATTCTGGCATATTACTCACAAATTGGGTGTACTGCAGCTTACTAAACCAGAAATTGTATTCTGGACACACGAATTTGGTGTAGTAGCTTACTATGTCAGAACTAGCTTAATGCACACGAATTGGGTCTATTGCAGTTTAGTACGCCAAAACTCAGTTATTCTGGCATATTACTCACAAATGCATTGTACGAAAGCTTATTACACTAGAATTGAGTGTATTCTGGTCTATTACACATGATTTCATTTTAGTGCAGCTTAAAACGTCAGAACACTGGCGTAATACACCCAAATTAGGTTTGTTGCTGTTAAGTACTTCAAAACTCTGTATTCTGGCATATTACTCTAAAATTGGGTGTATTGCAGCTTACTACACCAGAAATTGTATTCTGGACACACGAATTTGGTGTATTGTAGCTTACTACGTTAGAACTCGTATTCTGGCATATTACTCACAAATTGAGTGTACTGCAGCTTACTAGAACATAACTCTGTATATCTTGGCATTTTACACACTTATTTGGTGTATTGCAGCTTAATGCGTTAGAACTCGTTGTATTCTGGCATATTACTCAGAAATTGAGTGTACTGCAGCTTACTTCGATAGAACACATTGTATCCTGGAATTTTACACACTAATTTGGTGTAGTTCAGCTTAAGACGTCTGAACACTGTCGTTTTACACACAAATTAATGTCTCTTCCTGTGTAGTACGTCATATCTCCGTGTATTCTGGCATATTACTCACAAATTGGGTGTACTGCAGCTTACTAAACCAGAAATTGTATTCTGGACACACGAATTTGGTGTAGTAGCTTACTATGTCAGAACTAGCTTAATGCACACGAATTGGGTCTATTGCAGTTTAGTACGCCAAAACTCAGTTATTCTGGCATATTACTCACAAATGCATTGTACGAAAGCTTATTACACTAGAATTGAGTGTATTCTGGTCTATTACACATGATTTCATTTTAGTGCAGCTTAAAACGTCAGAACACTGGCGTAATACACCCAAATTAGGACTCTTGCTATTACGTACGTCATATCTCAGTGCATTCTGGCATATTACTCACAAATTGGGTGTATTGCAGCTTTCTACACCAGAAATTGTATTCTGGACACACGAATTTGGTGTATTGTAGCTTACTACGTTAGAACTCGTTGTATTCTGGCATATTACTCAGAAATTGAGTGTACTGCAGCTTACTAGAACAGAACTGTATATCGTGGCATTTTACACACTAATTTGGTGTATTGCAGCTGAATGCGTTAGAACTCGTTGTATTCTGGCATATTACTCAGAAATTGAGTGTACTGCAGCTTACTAGAACAGAACTGTATATCGTGGCATTTTACACACTAATTTGGTGTATTGCAGCTGAATGCGTTAGAACTCGTTGTATTTTGGCATATTACTCACAAATTTAGTGTACTGCAGCTTACTTCAATAGAACACATTGTATCCTGGAATTTTACACACTAATTTGGTGTAGTTAAGCTTAAGACGTCAGAACACTGGCGTTTTACACACAAATTAAGGTCTCTTGCTTAGTACGTCATATCTCCGTGTATTCTGGCATATTACTCACAAATTGGGTGTACTGCAGCTTACTACACCAGAAATTCTATTCTGGACACACGAATTTGGTGTAGTAGCTTACTATGTCAGAACTGGCTTAATGCACACGAATTGGGTCTATTGCAGTTTAGTACGCCAAAACTCAGTTATTCTGGCATATACTCACAAATGCATTGTACTGAAGCTTACTACACTAGAATTGAGTGTATTCTGGTCTATTACACATGATTTCATTGTAGTGCAGCTTAAAACGTCAGAACACTGGCGTAATACACCCAAATTAGGTTTGTTGCTGTTAAGTACTTCAAAACTCTGTGTATTCTGGCATATTACTCACAAATTGGGTGTATTGCAGCTTACTACACCAGAAATTGTATTCTGGACACACTAATTTGGTGTATTGTAGCTTACTACGTTAGAACTCGTTGTATTCTGGCATATTACTCAGAAATTGAGTGTACTGCAGCTTACTAGAACAGAACTGTATATCGTGGCATTTTACACACTAATTTGGTGTATTGCAGCTGAATGCGTTAGAACTCGTTGTATTCTGGCATATTACTCACAAATTGAGTGTACTGCAGCTTACTTCAATAGAACACATTGTATCCTGGAATTTTACACACTAATTTGGTGTAGTTAAGCTTAAGACGTCAGAACACTGGCGTTTTACACACAAATTAAGGTCTCTTGCTTAGTACGTCATATCTCCGTGTATTCTGGCATATTACTCACAAATTGGGTGTACTGCAGCTTACTACACCAGAAATTCTATTCTGGACACACGAATTTGGTGTAGTAGCCTACTATGTCAGAACTGGCTTAATGCACACGAATTGGGTCTATTGCAGTTTAGTACGCCAAAACTCAGTTATTCTGGCATATTACTCACAAATGCATTGTACTGAAGCTTACTACACTAGAATTGAGTGTATTCTGGTCTATTACACATGATTTCATTTTAGTGCAGCTTAAAACGTCAGAACACTGGCGTAATACACCCAAATTAGGACTCTTGCTATTACGTACGTCATATCTCAGTGCATTCTGGCATATTACTCACAAATTGGGTGTATTGCAGCTTTCTACACCAGAAATTGTATTCTGGACACACGAATTTGGTGTATTGTAGCTTACTACGTTAGAACTCGTTGTATTCTGGCATATTACTCAGAAATTGAGTGTACTGCAGCTTACTAGAACAGAACTGTATATCGTGGCATTTTACACACTAATTTGGTGTATTGCAGCTGAATGCGTTAGAACTCGTTGTATTCTGGCATATTACTCAGAAATTGAGTGTACTGCAGCTTACTAGAACAGAACTGTATATCGTGGCATTTTACACACTAATTTGGTGTATTGCAGCTGAATGCGTTAGAACTCGTTGTATTTTGGCATATTACTCACAAATTTAGTGTACTGCAGCTTACTTCAATAGAACACATTGTATCCTGGAATTTTACACACTAATTTGGTGTAGTTAAGCTTAAGACGTCAGAACACTGGCGTTTTACACACAAATTAAGGTCTCTTGCTTAGTACGTCATATCTCCGTGTATTCTGGCATATTACTCACAAATTGGGTGTACTGCAGCTTACTACACCAGAAATTCTATTCTGGACACACGAATTTGGTGTAATAGCTTACTATGTCAGAACTGGCTTAATGCACACGAATTGGGTCTATTGCAGTTTAGTACGCCAAAACTCAGTTATTCTGGCATATACTCACAAATGCATTGTACTGAAGCTTACTACACTAGAATTGAGTGTATTCTGGTCTATTACACATGATTTCATTGTAGTGCAGCTTAAAACGTCAGAACACTGGCGTAATACACCCAAATTAGGTTTGTTGCTGTTAAGTACTTCAAAACTCTGTGTATTCTGGCATATTACTCACAAATTGGGTGTATTGCAGCTTACTACACCAGAAATTGTATTCTGGACACACTAATTTGGTGTATTGTAGCTTACTACGTTAGAACTCGTTGTATTCTGGCATATTACTCAGAAATTGAGTGTACTGCAGCTTACTAGAACAGAACTGTATATCGTGGCATTTTACACACTAATTTGGTGTATTGCAGCTGAATGCGTTAGAACTCGTTGTATTCTGGCACATTACTCACAAATTGAGTGTACTGCAGCTTACTTCAATAGAACACATTGTATCCTGGAATTTTACACACTAATTTGGTGTAGTTAAGCTTAAGACGTCAGAACACTGGCGTTTTACACACAAATTAAGGTCTCTTGCTTAGTACGTCATATCTCCGTGTATTCTGGCATATTACTCACAAATTGGGTGTACTGCAGCTTACTACACCAGAAATTCTATTCTGGACACACGAATTTGGTGTAGTAGCCTACTATGTCAGAACTGGCTTAATGCACACGAATTGGGTCTATTGCAGTTTAGTACGCCAAAACTCAGTTATTCTGGCATATTACTCACAAATGCATTGTACTGAAGCTTACTACACTAGAATTGAGTGTATTCTGGTCTATTACACATGATTTCATTTTAGTGCAGCTTAAAACGTCAGAACACTGGCGTAATACACCCAAATTAGGACTCTTGCTATTACGTACGTCATATCTCAGTGCATTCTGGCATATTACTCACAAATTGGGTGTATTGCAGCTTTCTACACCAGAAATTGTATTCTGGACACACGAATTTGGTGTATTGTAGCTTACTACGTTAGAACTCGTTGTATTCTGGCATATTACTCAGAAATTGAGTGTACTGCAGCTTACTAGAACAGAACTGTATATCGTGGCATTTTACACACTAATTTGGTGTATTGCAGCTGAATGCGTTAGAACTCGTTGTATTCTGGCATATTACTCAGAAATTAAGTGTACTGCAGTTAACTTCAATAGAACACATTGTATCCTGGAATTTTACACACTAATTTGGTGTAGTTCAGTTTAAGACGTCAGAACACTGGCGTTTTACACACAAATTAAGGTCTCTTGCTTAGTACGTCATATCTCCGTGTATTCTGGCATATTACTCACAAATTGGGTGTACTGCAGCTTACTACACCAGAAATTCTATTCTGGACACACGAATTTGGTGTAGTAGCTTACTATGTCAGAACTGGCTTAATGCACACGAATTGGGTCTATTGCAGTTTAGTACGCCAAAACTCAGTTATTCTGGCATATTACTCACAAATGCATTGTACTTAAGCTTACTACACTAGAATTGAGTGTATTCTGGTCTATTACACATGATTTCATTGTAGTGCAGCTTAAAACGTCAGAACACTGGCGTAATACACCCAAATTAGGTTTGTTGCTGTTAAGTACTTCAAAACTCTGTGTATTCTGGCATATTACTCACAAATTGGGTGTATTGCAGCTTACTACACCAGAAATTGTATTCTGGACACACGAATTTGGTGTATTGTAGCTTACTACGTTAGAACTCGTTGTATTCTGGCATATTACTCAGAAATTGAGTGTACTGCAGCTTACTAGAACAGAACTGTATATCGTGGCATTTTACACACTAATTTGGTGTATTGCAGCTTAATGCGTTAGAAATCGTTGTATTCTGGCATATTACTCAGAAATTGAGTGTACTGCAGCTTACTTCGATAGAACACATTGTATCCTGGCATTTTACACACTAATTTGGTGTAGTTCAGCTTAAGACGTCAGAACACTGTCGTTTTACACACAAATTAATGTCTCTTGCTGTTTAGTACGTCATATCTCCGTGTATTCTGGCATATTACTCACAAATTGGGTGTACTGCAGCTTACTAAACCAGAAATTGTATTCTGGACACACGAATTTGGTGTAGTAGCTTAATATGTCAGAACTAGCTTAATGCACACGAATTGGGTCTATTGCAGTTTAGTACGCCAAAACTCAGTTATTCTGGCATATTACTCACAAATGCATTGTACGGAAGCTTATTACACTAGAATTGAGTGTATTCTGGTCTATTACACATGATTTCATTGTAGTGCAGCATAAAACGTCAGAACACTGGCGTAATACACCCAAATTAGGTTTGTTGCTGTTAAGTACTTCAAAACTCTGTGTATTCTGGCATATTACTCACAAAATGGGTGTATTGCAGCTTACTACACCAGAAACTGTATTCTGGACACACGAATTTGGTGTATTGTAGCTTACTACGTTAGAACTCGTTGTATTCTGGCATATTACTCAGAAATTGAGTGTACTGCAGCTTACTAGAACAGAACTGTATATCGTGGCATTTTACACACTAATTTGGTGTATTGCAGCTGAATGCGTTAGAACTCGTTGTATTCTGGCATATTACTCAGAAATTGAGTGTACTGCAGTTAACTTCAATAGAACACATTGTATCCTGGAATTTTACACACTAATTTGGTGTAGTTCAGTTTAAGACGTCAGAACACTGGCGTTTTACACACAAATTAAGGTCTCTTGCTTAGTACGTCATATCTCCGTGTATTCTGGCATATTACTCACAAATTGGGTGTACTGCAGCTTACTACACCAGAAATTCTATTCTGGACACACGAATTTGGTGTAGTAGCTTACTATGTCAGAACTGGCTTAATGCACACGAATTGGGTCTATTGCAGTTTAGTACGCCAAAACTCAGTTATTCTGGCATATTACTCACAAATGCATTGTACTTAAGCTTACTACACTAGAATTGAGTGTATTCTGGTCTATTACACATGATTTCATTGTAGTGCAGCTTAAAACGTCAGAACACTGGCGTAATACACCCAAATTAGGTTTGTTGCTGTTAAGTACTTCAAAACTCTGTGTATTCTGGCATATTACTCACAAATTGGGTGTATTGCAGCTTACTACACCAGAAATTGTATTCTGGACACACGAATTTGGTGTATTGTAGCTTACTACGTTAGAACTCGTTGTATTCTGGCATATTACTCAGAAATTGAGTGTACTGCAGCTTACTAGAACAGAACTGTATATCGTGGCATTTTACACACTAATTTGGTGTATTGCAGCTTAATGCGTTAGAAATCGTTGTATTCTGGCATATTACTCAGAAATTGAGTGTACTGCAGCTTACTTCGATAGAACACATTGTATCCTGGCATTTTACACACTAATTTGGTGTAGTTCAGCTTAAGACGTCAGAACACTGTCGTTTTACACACAAATTAATGTCTCTTGCTGTTTAGTACGTCATATCTCCGTGTATTCTGGCATATTACTCACAAATTGGGTGTACTGCAGCTTACTAAACCAGAAATTGTATTCTGGACACACGAATTTGGTGTAGTAGCTTAATATGTCAGAACTAGCTTAATGCACACGAATTGGGTCTATTGCAGTTTAGTACGCCAAAACTCAGTTATTCTGGCATATTACTCACAAATGCATTGTACGGAAGCTTATTACACTAGAATTGAGTGTATTCTGGTCTATTACACATGATTTCATTGTAGTGCAGCATAAAACGTCAGAACACTGGCGTAATACACCCAAATTAGGTTTGTTGCTGTTAAGTACTTCAAAACTCTGTGTATTCTGGCATATTACTCACAAAATGGGTGTATTGCAGCTTACTACACCAGAAACTGTATTCTGGACACACGAATTTGGTGTATTGTAGCTTACTACGTTAGAACTCGTTGTATTCTGGCATATTACTCAGAAATTGAGTGTACTGCAGCTTACTAGAACAGAACTGTATATCGTGGCATTTTACACACTAATTTGGTGTATTGCAGCTTAATGCGTTAGAACTCGTTGTATTCTGGCATATTACTCACTAATTGAGTGTACTGCAGCTTACTTCCATAGAACTCTGTATATCTTGGCATTTTACACACTAATTTGAAGTAGTGTAGCTTTAGACGTCAGAACACTGACGTAATACACCCAAATTAGGTTTGTTGCTGTTAAGTACTTCAAAACTCTGTGTATTCTGGCATATTACTCACAAATTGGGTGTATTGCAGCTTACTACACCAGAAATTGTATTCTGGACACACGAATTTGGTGTAGTAGCTTACTATATCAGAACTGGCTTAATGCACACGAATGGGGTCTATTTCAGTTTAATACGCCAAAACTCAGTTATTCTGGCATATTACTCACAAATGCATTGTACTGAAGCTTACTACACTATAATTGAGTGTATTCTGGTCTATTACACATGATTTCATTGTAGTTCAGCTTAAAACGTCAGAACACTGGCGTAATACACCCAAATTAGGTTTGTTGCTGTTAAGTACTTCAAAACTATGTGTATTCTGGCATATTACTCACAAATTGGGTGTATTGCAGCTCACTACACCAGAAATTGTATTCTGGACATACGAATTTGGTGTATTGTAGCTTACTACGTTAGAACTCGTATTCTGGCATATTACTCACAAATTGAGTGTACTGCAGCTTACTAGAACAGAACTCTGTATATATTGGCATTTTACACACTAATTTGGTGTATTGCAGCTTAATGCGTTAGAACTCGTTGTATTCTGGCATATTACTCACAAATTTAGTGTACTGCAGCTTACTTCAATAGAACACATTGTATCCTGTAATTTTACACACTAATTTGGTGTAGTTCAGCTTAAGACGTCAGAACACTGGCGTTTTACACACAAATTAAGGTCTCTTGCTTAGTACGTCATATTTCCGTGTATTCTGGAATATTACTCACAAATTGGGTGTACTGCAGCTTACTACACCAGAAATTCTATTCTGGACACACGAATTTGGTGTAGTAGCTTACTATGTCGGAACTGGCTTAATGCACACGAATTTGGTCTATTGCAGTTTAGTACGCCAAAACTCAGTTATTCTGGCATATTACTCACAAATGAATTGTACTGAAGCTTACTACACTAGAATTGAGTGTATTCTGGTCTATTACACATGATTTCATTGTAGTGCATCTTAAAACGTCAGAACACTCGCGTAATACACCCAAATTAAGGACTCTTGCTGTTTAGTACGTCATATCTCAGTGCATTCTGGCATATTACTCACAAATTGGGTGTATTGCAGCTTACTACACCAGAAATTGTATTCTGGACCCACTAATTTGGTGTATTGTAGCTTACTACGTTAGAACTCGTTGTATTCTGGCATATTACTCAGAAATTGAGTGTACTGCCGCTTACTAGAACGGAACTCTGTATATATTGGCATTTTACACAGTAATTTGGTGTATTGCAGCTTAATGCGTTAGAACTCGTCGTATTCTGGCATATTACTCACAAATTCATTGTACTGTAGCTTACTACATTAGAATTGAGTGTATTCTGGCCCATGATTTTGTTGTATTGCAAATTAGTACGTCAGATCACTGGCGTCTTACACACAATTTTGGTCTATTGCTGTTTAGTACATCAAAACTGTGTGCATTCTGGCATATTACTAACAAATTGATTGTACTGAAGCTTACTACACACTAATTCAGAGTATTGCAGCTTACTGCGTCAGCTCTGTATATCCTCGCATTTTACACACGAATTTGTTGTATTGCAGCTTAATGCGTTAGAACTCGTAGTATTCTTGCATATTACTCACAAATTGAATGTACTGCAGCTTACTTCAATAGAACACATTGTATCCTGGAATTGTACACACTAATTTGGTGTAGTTCAGCTTAAGACGTCAGAACAATGGCGTTTTACACACAAATTAAGGTCTCTTGCTTAGTACGTCATATCTCCGTGTATTCTGGCATATTACTCACAAATTGGGTGTACTGCCGCTTACTACACCAGAAATTCTATTCTGGACACACGAATTTGGTGTAGTAGCTTACTATGTCAGAACTGGCTTAATGCACACGAATTGGGTCGATTGCAGTTTAGTACGCCAAAACTCAGTTATTCTGGCATATTACTCACAAATGCAATGTACTGAAGCTTACTACACTAGAATTGAGTGTATTCTGGTCTATTACACATGATTTCATTGTAGTGCAGCTTAAAACGTCAGAACACTGGCGTAATACACCCAAATTAGGTTTGTTGCCGTTAAGTACTTCAAAACTCTGTGTATTCTGGCATATTACTCACAAATTGGGTGTATTGCAGCTTACTACACCAGAAATTGTATTCTGGACACACGAATTTGGTGTATTGTAGCTTACTACGTTAGAACTCGTTGTATTCTGGCATATTACTCAGAAATTGAGTGTACTGCAGCATACTAGAACAGAACTGTATATCGTGGCATTTTACACACTAATTTGGTGTATTGCAGCTTAATGCGTTAGAACTCGTTGTATTCTGGCATATTACTCACAAATTCATTGTACTGTAGCTTACTACATTAGAATTGAGTGTATTCTGGCCCATGATTTTGTTGTACTGCAAATTAGTACGTCAGAACACTGGCGTCTTACACACAATTTTGGTCTATTGCTGTTTAGTACATCAAAACTGTGTGCATTCTGGCATATTACTCACAAATTGATTGTACTGAAGCTTACTACACACTAATTCAGAGTATTGCAGCTCACTGCGTCAGCTCTGTATATCCTCGCATTTTACACACGAATTTGTTGTATTGCAGCTTAGTACGTCAGATCTCTGGCGTATTACACACAAATTTGGTCTATTGATGTTTAGTACGTCAAAACTGTGTGTATTCTGGTATATTACTCACAAATTAAGTGTACTGAAGCTTTCTACACCATAAACTGTATTCTGGACACATGAATTCGGTGTATTGTAGCTTACTACGTCTGAACTCTGGCGTATTACACACGAATTGGGTTTATTGCAAATTAGTATGCCAAAACTCGTTATATTCTGGCATATTACTCACAAATTCATTGTACTGAAGCTTACTACAGAAGAAGTGAGTGTATTCTGGCCTATTACACATGATTTCGTGGTATTGCAGCTTAATACGTCAGAACACTGGCGTATTATACAAAAATTAGGTCTATTGTTGTTTATTACGTCAAAACTCGGTGTATTCTGGCCTATTACACGTGATTTCGTTGTATTGCAGCTTAGTACGTCAGAACACTGGGGTATTACACAAAAATTTTGTCTATTGCAGTTAAGTACGTCAAAACTGTGTGTATTCTAGCATATTACTCACAAATTGGGTGTATTGTAGCATACTATTCCAGAACTCATTGTATTCTGGACACACGAATTTTGTGTATTGCAGCTTACTACCATCAGATCTCTGACGTATTACACACAAATTGGGCCTGCTGAAGTTTACTACGCCAAAACGAAGTGTATTCTGGCATATTACTCACAAATTGGGTGTACTGAAGCTTTCCACACAAGAAATTGTATTCTGGACACACGCATTTGTTGTATTGTAGCTTACTTCGTTAGAACTGGCGTATTACACACGAATTTGGGTGTATTGCAGTTTAGTACGCCAAAATTCGGTGTATTCTGGTATATTACTCAAAAATTCATTGTACTGAAGATTACTACACTAGAATTGAGTGTATTCTGGCCTATTAACCATGATTTTGTTGTATTGCAAATTAGTACTTCAGAACACTGGCGTATTACACTCAAAATTTGGTCTATTGCTGTTTAGTATGTCAAAACTGTGTGTATTCTGGCAAATTACTCACAAATTGGGTGTACTGAAGATTACTGCACATTAATTTAGAGTATTGCAGCTTACTGCGTCAGAACTGGCGTATTACACACAAATTAGGTATATTGCAGTATAGTTTGCCAAAATTCGTTATATTCTGACATATTACTCACAAATTCATTGTACTGAAGATTAGTACTCTAGATTTGAGTGTATTCTGGCCTATTACACATGATTTCGTTGTATTGCAGCTTAATACGTTATAACACTGGCGTTTTACACAGAGATTAGGTCTATTGCTGTTTAGTACGTCGAAACTCGGTGTATTCTGGTATGATTCTCACACATTGGGTGTACTGAAGCTTTCCACACAAGAAATTGTATTCTGGACACACGCATTTGTTGTATTGTAGCTTACTTCGTTAGAACTGGCGTATTACACACGAATTTGGGTGTATTGCAGTTTAGTACGTCAAAATTCGGTGTATTCTGGTATATTACTCAAAAATTCATTGTACTGAAGATTAGTACTCTAGATTTGAGTGTATTCTGGCCTATTACACATGATTTCGTTATATTGCAGCTTAATACGTTATAACACTGGCGTTTTACACAGAGATTAGGTCTATTGCTATTTAGTACGTCGAAACTCGGTGTATTCTGGTATGATTCTCACACATTGGGTGAACTGAAGTTTTCTACACAGGAAATTGTATTCTGGACACACGCATTTGGTGAATTGTAGATTACTTCGTTAGAACTCTGGCGTATTACACACAAATTGGGTACATTGCAGTTTATTCGCCAAAACTCGGTGTATTCTGGCATATTACTCACAAATTCATTGTACTGAAGCTTACTACACTAGAATTGAGTGTATTCTGGTCTATTACACATGATTTCATTGTAGTGCAGCTTAAAACGTCAGAACACTGGCGTAATACACCCAAATTAGGTTTGTTGCTGTTAAGTACTTCAAAACTCTGTGTATTCTGGCATATTACTCACAAATTGGGTGTATTGCAGCTTACTACACCAGAAATTGTATTCTGGACACACGAATTTGGTGTATTGTAGCTTACTACGTTAGAACTCGTTGTATTCTGGCATATTACTCAGAAATTGAGTGTACTGCAGCTTACTAGAACAGAACTGTATATCGTGGCATTTTACACAGTAATTTGGTGTATTGCAGCTTAATGCGTTAGAACTCGTTGTATTCTGGCATATTACTCACAAATTCATTGTACTGTAGCTTACTACATTAGAATTGAGTGTATTCTGGCCCATGATTTTGTTGTATTGCAAATTAGTACTTCAGAACACTGGCGTCTTACACACAATTTTGGTCTATTGCTGTTTAGTACATCAAAACTGTATGCATTCTGGCATATTACTCACAAATTGATTGTACTGAAGCTTACTACACACTAATTTAGAGTATTGCAGCTTACTGCGTCAGCTCTGTATATCCTCGCATTTTACACACGAATTTGTTGTATTGCAGCTTAGTACGTCAGATCTCTAGCGTATTACACACAAATTTGGTCTATTGATGTTTAGTACGTCAAAACTGTGTTTGTATTCTGGCATATTACTCACAAATTAAGTGTACTGCAGTTAACTTCAATAGAACACACTGTATCCTGGAATTTTACACACTAATTTGGTGTAGTTCAGTTTAAGACGTCAGAACGCTGGCGTTTTACACACAAATTAAGGTCTCTTGCTTAGTACGTCATATCTCCGTGTATTCTGGCATATTACTCACAAATTGGGCGTACTGCAGCTTAGTACACCAAAAATTCTATTCTGGACACACGAATTTGGTGTAGTAGCTTACTATGTCAGAACTGGCTTAATGCACACGAATTGGGTCTATTGCCGTTAAGTACTTCAAAACTCTGTGTATTCTGGCATATTACTCACAAATTGGGTGTATTGCAGCTTACTACACCAGAAATTGTATTCTGGACACACGAATTTGGTGTATTGTAGCTTACTACGTTAGAACTATTATTCTGGCATATTACTCACAAATTGAGTGTACTGCAGCTTACTAGAACAGAACTCTGTATATATTGGCATTTTACACACTAATTTGGTGTATTGCAGCTTAATGCGTTAGAACTCGTTGTATTCTGGCATATTACTCACAAATTTTGTGTACTGCAGCTTACTTCAATAGAACAGATTGTATCCTGGAATTTTACACACTAATTTGGTGTAGTTCAGCTTAAGACGTCAGAACACTGGCGTTTTACACACAAATTAAGGTCTCTTGCTTAGTACGTCATATCTCCGTGTATTCTGGCATATTACTCAAAAATTGGGTGTACTGCAGCTTACTACACCAGAAATTCTATTCTGGACACACGAATTTGGTGTAGTAGCTTACTATATCAGAACTGGCTTAATGCACACGAATTTGGTCTATTGCAGTTTAGTACGCCAAAACTCAGTTATTCTGGCATATTACTCACAAATGCATTGTACTGAAGCTTATTACACTAGAATTGAGTGTATTCTGGTCTATTACACATGATTTCATTGTAGTGCAGCTTAAAACGTCAGAACACTCGCGTAATACACCCAAATTAGGTTTGTTGCTGTTAAGTACTTCAAAACTCTGTGTATTCTGGCATATTACTCACAAATTGGGTGTATTGCAGCTTACTACACCAGAAATTGTATTCTGGACACACGAATTTGGTGTATTGTAGCTTACTACGTTAGAACTCGTTGTATTCTGGCATATTACTCAGAAATTGAGTGTACTGCAGCTTACTAGAACAGAACTGTATATCGTGGCATTTTACACAGTAATTTGGTGTATTGCAGCTTAATGCGTTAGAACTCGTGGTATTCTGGCATATTACTCACAAATTCATTGTACTGTAGCTTACTACATTAGAATTGAGTGTATTCTGGCCCATGATTTTGTTGTATTGCAAATTAGTACTTCAGAACACTGGCGTCTTACACACAATTTTGGTCTATTGCTGTTTAGTACATCAAAACTGTGTGCATTCTGGCATATTACTCACAAATTGATTGTACTGAAGCTTACTACACACTAATTCAGAGTATTGCAGCTTACTGCGTCAGCTCTGTATATCCTCGCATTTTACACACGAATTTGTTGTATTGCAGCTTAGTACGTCAGATCTCTAGCGTATTACACACAAATTTGGTCTATTGATGTTTAGTACGTCAAAACTGTGTGTATTCTGGTATATTACTCACAAATTAAGTGTACTGAAGCTTTCTACACCATACACTGTATTCTGGACACACGAATTAATGTGTATTGTAGCTTACTACGTCTGAACTCTGGCGTATTACACACGAATTGGGTTTATTGCAAATTAGTATGCCAAAACTCGTTATATTCTGGCATATTACTCACAAATTCATTGTACTGAAGCTTACTACAGAAGAAGTGAGTGTATTCTGGCCTATTACACATGATTTCGTGGTATTGCAGCTTAATACGTCAGAACACTGGCGTATTATACAAAAATTAGGTCTATTGTTGTTTATTACGTCAAAACTCGGTGTATTCTGGCCTATTACACGTGATTTCGTTGTATTGCAGCTTAGTACGTCAGAACACTGGGGTATTACACAAAAATTTTGTCTATTGCAGTTAAGTACGTCAAAACTGTGTGTATTCTAGCATATTACTCACAAATTGGGTGTATTGTAGCATACTATTCCAGAACTCATTGTATTCTGGACACACGAATTTTGTGTATTGCAGCTTACTACCATCAGATCTCTGACGTATTACACACAAATTGGGCCTGCTGAAGTTTACTACGCCAAAACGAAGTGTATTCTGGCATATTACTCACAAATTGGGTGTACTGAAGCTTTCCACACAAGAAATTGTATTCTGGACACACGCATTTGTTGTATTGTAGCTTACTTCGTTAGAACTGGCGTATTACACACGAATTTGGGTGTATTGCAGTTTAGTACGCCAAAATTCGGTGTATTCTGGTATATTACTCAAAAATTCATTGTACTGAAGATTACTACACTAGAATTGAGTGTATTCTGACCTATTAACCATGATTTTGTTGTATTGCAAATTAGTACTTCAGAACACTGGCGTATTACACTCAAAATTTGGTCTATTGCTGTTTAGTATGTCAAAACTGTGTGTATTCTGGCATATTACTCACAAATTGGGTGTACTGAAGATTACTGCACATTAATTTAGAGTATTGCAGCTTACTGCGTCAGAACTGGCGTATTACACACAAATTAGGTATATTGCAGTATAGTTTGCCAAAATTCGTTATATTCTGACATATTACTCACAAATTCATTGTACTGAAGATTAGTACTCTAGATTTGAGTGTATTCTGGCCTATTACACATGATTTCGTTGTATTGCAGCTTAATACGTTATAACACTGGCGTTTTACACAGAGATTAGGTCTATTGCTGTTTAGTACGTCGAAACTCGGTGTATTCTGGTATGATTCTCACACATTGGGTGTACTGAAGTTTTCTACACAGGAAATTGTATTCTGGACACACGCATTTGGTGTAGTAGCTTACTATATCAGAACTGGCTTAATGCACACGAATGGGGTCTATTGCAGTTTAGTACGCCAAAACTCAGTTATTCTGGCATATTACTCACAAATGCATTGTACTGAAGCTTATTACACTAGAATTGAGTGTATTCTGGTCTATTACACATGATTTCATTGTAGTGCAGCTTAAAACGTCAGAACACTGGCGTAATACACCCAAATTAGGTTTGTTGCTGTTAAGTACTTCAAAACTCTGTGTATTCTGGCATATTACTCACAAATTGGGTGTACTGAAGCTTTCCACACAAGAAATTGTATTCTGGACACACGCATTTGTTGTATTGTAGCTTACTTCGTTAGAACTGGCGTATTACATACGAATTTGGGTGTATTGCAGTTTAGTACGTCAAAATTCGGTGTATTCTGGTATATTACTCAAAAATTCATTGTACTGAAGATTAGTACTCTAGATTTGAGTGTATTCTGGCCTATTACACATGATTTCGTTGTATTGCAGCTTAATACGTTATAACACTGGCGTTTTACACAGAGATTAGGTCTATTGCTGTTTAGTACGTCGAAACTCGGTGTATTCTGGTATGATTCTCACACATTGGGTGTACTGAAGTTTTCTACACAGGAAATTGTATTCTGGACACACGCATTTGGTGAATTGTAGATTACTTCGTTAGAACTCTGGCGTATTACACACAAATTGGGTACATTGCAGTTTATTCGCCAAAACTCGGTGTATTCTGGCATATTACTCACAAATTCATTGTACTGAAGCTTACTACACTAGAATTGAGTGTATTCTGATTTATTACACATGATTTCATTGTATTGCAGCTTAAAACGTCAGAACACTGGCGTAATACACCCAAATTAGGTTTGTTGCTGTTAAGTACTTCAAAACTCTGTGTATTCTGGCATATTACTCACAAATTGGGTGTATTGCAGCTTACTACACCAGAAATTGTATTCTGGACACACGAATTTGGTGTATTGTAGCTTACTACGTTAGAACTCGTTGTATTCTGGCATATTACTCAGAAATTGAGTGTACTGCAGCTTACTAGAACAGAACTGTATATCGTGGCATTTTACACAGTAATTTGGTGTATTGCAGCTTAATGCGTTAGAACTCGTTGTATTCTGGCATATTACTCACAAATTCATTGTACTGTAGCTTACTACATTAGAATTGAGTGTATTCTTGCCCATGATTTTGTTGTATTGCAAATTAGTACTTCAGAACACTGGCGTCTTACACACAATTTTGGTCTATTGCTGTTTAGTACATCAAAACTGTGTGTATTCTGGTATATTACTCACAAATTAAGTGTACTGAAGCTTTCCACACAAGAAATTGTATTCTGGACACACGCATTTGTTGTATTGTAGCTTACTTCGTTAGAACTGGCGTATTACACACGAATTTGGGTGTATTGCAGTTTAGTACGCCAAAATTCGGTGTATTCTGGTATATTACTCATAAATTCATTGTACTGAAGATTACTACACTAGAATTGAGTGTATTCTGGCCTATTAACCATGATTTTGTTGTATTGCAAATTAGTACTTCAGAACACTGGCGTATTACACTCAAAATTTGGTCTATTGCTGTTTAGTATGTCAAATCTGTGTGTATTCTGGCATATTACTCACAAATTGGGTGTACTGAAGATTACTGCACATTAATTTAGAGTATTGCAGCTTACTGCGTCAGAACTGGCGTATTACACACAAATTAGGTATATTGCAGTATAGTTTGCCAAAATTCGTTATATTCTGACATATTACTCACAAATTCATTGTACTGAAGATTAGTACTCTAGATTTGAGTGTATTCTGGCCTATTACACATGATTTCGTTGTATTGCAGCTTAATACGTTATAACACTGGCGTTTTACACAGAGATTAGGTCTATTGCTATTTAGTACGTCGAAACTCGGTGTATTCTGGTATGATTCTCACACATTGGGTGTACTGAAGTTTTCTACACAGGAAATTGTATTCTGGACACACGCATTTGGTGAATTGTAGCTTACTTCGTTAGAACTGGCGTATTACACACGAATTTGGGTGTATTGCAGTTTAGTACGTCAAAATTCGGTGTATTCTGGTATATTACTCAAAAATTCATTGTACTGAAGATTAGTACTCTAGATTTGAGTGTATTCTGGCCTATTACACATGATTTCGTTGTATTGCAGCTTAATACGTTATAACACTGGCGTTTTACACAGAGATTAGGTCTATTGCTATTTAGTACGTCGAAACTCGGTGTATTCTGGTATGATTCTCATACATTGGGTGTACTGAAGTTTTCTACACAGGAAATTGTATTCTGGACACACGCATTTGGTGAATTGTAGATTACTTCGTTAGAACTCTGGCGTATTACACACAAATTGGGTACATTGCAGTTTATTCGCCAAAACTCGGTGTATTCTGGCATATTACTCACAAATTCATTGTACTGAAGCTTACTACACTAGAATTGAGTGTATTCTGGTCTATTACACATGATTTCATTGTAGTGCAGCTTAAAACGTCAGAACACTGGCGTAATACACCCAAATTAGGTTTGTTGCTGTTAAGTACTTCAAAACTCTGTGTATTCTGGCATATTACTCACAAATTGGGTGTATTGCAGCTTACTACACCAGAAATTGTATTCTGGACACACGAATTTGGTGTATTGTAGCTTACTACGTTAGAACTCGTTGTATTCTGGCATATTACTCAGAAATTGAGTGTACTGCAGCTTACTAGAACAGAACTGTATATCGTGGCATTTTACACAGTAATTTGGTGTATTGCAGCTTAATGCGTTAGAACTCGTTGTATTCTGGCATATTACTCACAAATTCATTTTACTGTAGCTTACTACATTAGAATTGAGTGTATTCTGGCCCATGATTTTGTTGTATTGCAAATTAGTACTTCAGAACACTGGCGTCTTACACACAATTTTGGTCTATTGCTGTTTAGTACATCAAAACTGTGTGCATTCTGGCATATTACTCACAAATTGATTGTACTGAAGCTTACTACACACTAATTTAGAGTATTGCAGCTTACTGCGTCAGCTCTGTATATCCTCGCATTTTACACACGAATTTGTTGTATTGCAGCTTAGTACGTCAGATCTCTAGCGTATTACACACAAATTTGGTCTATTGATGTTTAGTACGTCAAAACTGTGTTTGTATTCTGGCATATTACTCACAAATTAAGTGTACTGCAGTTAACTTCAATAGAACACATTGTATCCTGGAATTTTACACACTAATTTGGTGTAGTTCAGTTTAAGACGTCAGAACACTGGCGTTTTACACACAAATTAAGGTCTCTTGCTTAGTACGTCATATCTCCGTGTATTCTGGCATATTACTCACAAATTGGGCGTACTGCAGCTTAGTACACCAAAAATTCTATTCTGGACACACGAATTTGGTGTAGTAGCTTACTATGTCAGAACTGGCTTAATGCACACGAATTGGGTCTATTGCCGTTAAGTACTTCAAAACTCTGTGTATTCTGGCATATTACTCACAAATTGGGTGTATTGCAGCTTACTACACCAGAAATTGTATTCTGGACACACGAATTTGGTGTATTGTAGCTTACTACGTTAGAACTATTATTCTGGCATATTACTCACAAATTGAGTGTACTGCAGCTTACTAGAACAGAACTCTGTATATATTGGCATTTTACACACTAATTTGGTGTATTGCAGCTTAATGCGTTAGAACTCGTTGTATTCTGGCATATTACTCACAAATTTTGTGTACTGCAGCTTACTTCAATAGAACAGATTGTATCCTGGAATTTTACACACTAATTTGGTGTAGTTCAGCTTAAGACGTCAGAACACTGGCGTTTTACACACAAATTAAGGTCTCTTGCTTAGTACGTAATATCTCCGTGTATTCTGGCATATTACTCACAAATTGGGTGTACTGCAGCTTACTACACCAGAAATTCTATTCTGGACACACGAATTTGGTGTAGTAGCTTACTATATCAGAACTGGCTTAATGCACACGAATTTGGTCTATTGCAGTTTAGTACGCCAAAACTCAGTTATTCTGGCATATTACTCACAAATGCATTGTACTGAAGCTTATTACACTAGAATTGAGTGTATTCTGGTCTATTACACATGATTTCATTGTAGTGCAGCTTAAAACGTCAGAACACTCGCGTAATACACCCAAATTAGGTTTGTTGCTGTTAAGTACTTCAAAACTCTGTGTATTCTGGCATAGTACTCACAAATTGGGTGTATTGCAGCTTACTACACCAGAAATTGTATTCTGGACACACGAATTTGGTGTATTGTAGCTTACTACGTTAGAACTCGTTGTATTCTGGCATATTACTCAGAAATTGAGTGTACTGCAGCTTACTAGAACAGAACTGTATATCGTGGCATTTTACACAGTAATTTGGTGTATTGCAGCTTAATGCGTTAGAACTCGTTGTATTCTGGCATATTACTCACAAATTCATTGTACTGTAGCTTACTACATTAGAATTGAGTGTATTCTGGCCCATGATTTTGTTGTATTGCAAATTAGTACTTCAGAACACTGGCGTCTTACACACAATTTTGGTCTATTGCTGTTTAGTACATCAAAACTGTGTGCATTCTGGCATATTACTCACAAATTGATTGTACTGAAGCTTACTACACACTAATTCAGAGTATTGCAGCTTACTGCGTCAGCTCTGTATATCCTCGCATTTTACACACGAATTTGTTGTATTGCAGCTTAGTACGTCAGATCTCTAGCGTATTACACACAAATTTGGTCTATTGATGTTTAGTACGTCAAAACTGTGTGTATTCTGGTATATTACTCACAAATTAAGTGTACTGAAGCTTTCTACACCATACACTGTATTCTGGACACACGAATTAATGTGTATTGTAGCTTACTACGTCTGAACTCTGGCGTATTACACACGAATTGGGTTTATTGCAAATTAGTATGCCAAAACTCGTTATATTCTGGCATATTACTCACAAATTCATTGTACTGAAGCTTACTACAGAAGAAGTGAGTGTATTCTGGCCTATTACACATGATTTCGTGGTATTGCAGCTTAATACGTCAGAACACTGGCGTATTATACAAAAATTAGGTCTATTGTTGTTTATTACGTCAAAACTCGGTGTATTCTGGCCTATTACACGTGATTTCGTTGTATTGCAGCTTAGTACGTCAGAACACTGGGGTATTACACAAAAATTTTGTCTATTGCAGTTAAGTACGTCAAAACTGTGTGTATTCTAGCATATTACTCACAAATTGGGTGTATTGTAGCATACTATTCCAGAACTCATTGTATTCTGGACACACGAATTTTGTGTATTGCAGCTTACTACCATCAGATCTCTGACGTATTACACACAAATTGGGCCTGCTGAAGTTTACTACGCCAAAACGAAGTGTATTCTGGCATATTACTCACAAATTGGGTGTACTGAAGCTTTCCACACAAGAAATTGTATTCTGGACACACGCATTTGTTGTATTGTAGCTTACTTCGTTAGAACTGGCGTATTACACACGAATTTGGGTGTATTGCAGTTTAGTACGCCAAAATTCGGTGTATTCTGGTATATTACTCATAAATTCATTGTACTGAAGATTACTACACTAGAATTGAGTGTATTCTGGCCTATTAACCATGATTTTGTTGTATTGCAAATTAGTACTTCAGAACACTGGCGTATTACACTCAAAATTTGGTCTATTGCTGTTTAGTATGTCAAATCTGTGTGTATTCTGGCATATTACTCACAAATTGGGTGTACTGAAGATTACTGCACATTAATTTAGAGTATTGCAGCTTACTGCGTCAGAACTGGCGTATTACACACAAATTAGGTATATTGCAGTATAGTTGGCCAAAATTCGTTATATTCTGACATATTACTCACAAATTCATTGTACTGAAGATTAGTACTCTAGATTTGAGTGTATTCTGGCCTATTACACATGATTTCGTTGTATTGCAGCTTAATACGTTATAACACTGGCGTTTTACACAGAGATTAGGTCTATTGCTGTTTAGTACGTCGAAACTCGGTGTATTCTGGTATGATTCTCACACATTGGGTGTACTGAAGTTTTCTACACAGGAAATTGTATACTGGACACACGCATTTGGTGAATTGTAGATTACTTCGTTAGAACTCTGGCGTATTACACACAAATTGGGTACATTGCAGTTTATTCGCCAAAACTCGGTGTATTCTGGCATATTACTCACAAATTCATTGTACTGAAGCTTACTACACTAGAATTGAGTGTATTCTGGTCTATTACACATGATTTCATTGTAGTGCAGCTTAAAACGTCAGAACACTGGCGTAATACACCCAAATTAGGTTTGTTGCTGTTAAGTACTTCAAAACTCTGTGTATTCTGGCATATTACTCACAAATTGGGTGTATTGCAGCTTACTACACCAGAAATTGTATTCTGGACACACGAATTTGGTGTATTGTAGCTTACTACGTTAGAACTCGTTGTATTCTGGCATATTACTCAGAAATTGGGTGTACTGCAGCTTACTAGAACAGAACTGTATATCGTGGCATTTTACACAGTAATTTGGTGTATTGCAGCTTAATGCGTTAGAACTCGTTGTATTCTGGCATATTACTCACAAATTTAGTGTACTGCAGCTTACTTCAATAGAACACATTGTATCCTGGAATTTTACACACTAATTTGGTGTAGTTCAGCTTAAGACGTCAGAACACTGGCGTTTTACACACAAATTAAGGTATCTTGCTTAGTACGTCATATCTCCGCGTATTCTGGCATATTACTCACAAATTGGGTGTACTGCAGCTTACTACACCAGAAATTCTATTCTGGACACACGAATTTGGTGTAGTAGCTTACTATGTCAGAACTGGCTTAATGCACACGAATTGGGTCTATTGCAGTTTAGTACGCCAAAACTCAGTTATTCTGGCATATTACTCACAAATTCATTGTACTGAAGCTTACTACACTAGAATTGAGTGTATTCTGGCCCATGATTTTGTTGTATTGCAAATTAGTACGTCAGAACACTGGCGTCTTACACACAATTTTGGTCTATTGCTGTTTAGTACATCAAAACTGTGTGCATTCTGGCATATTACTCACAAATTGATTGTACTGAAGCTTACTACACACTATTTCAGAGTATTGCAGCTCACTGCGTCAGCTCTGTATATCCTCGCATTTTACACACGAATTTGTTGTATTGCAGCTTAGTACGTCAGATCTCTGGCGTATTACACACAAATTTGGTCTATTGATGTTTAGTACGTCAAAACTGTGTGTATTCTGGTATATTACTCACAAATTAAGTGTACTGAAGCTTTCTACACCATAAACTGTATTCTGGACACATGAATTCGGTGTATTGTAGCTTACTACGTCTGAACTCTGGCGTATTACACACGAATTGGGTTTATTGCAAATTAGTATGCCAAAACTCGTTATATTCTGGCATATTACTCACAAATTCATTGTACTGAAGCTTACTACAGAAGAAGTGAGTGTATTTTGGCCTATTACACATGATTTCGTGGTATTGCAGCTTAATACGTCAGAACACTGGCGTATTATACAAAAATTAGGTCTATTGTTGTTTATTACGTCAAAACTCGGTGTATTCTGGCCTATTACACGTGATTTCGTTGTATTGCAGCTTAGTACGTCAGAACACTGGGGTATTACACAAAAATTTTGTCTATTGCAGTTAAGTACGTCAAAACTGTGTGTATTCTAGCATATTACTCACAAATTGGGTGTACTGAAATTGGGTGTACAAATTCCAGAACTCATTGTATTCTGGACACACGAATTTTGTGTATTGCAGCTTACTACCATCAGATCTCTGACGTATTACACACAAATTGGGCCTGCTGAAGTTTACTACGCCAAAACGAAGTGTATTCTGGCATATTACTCACAAATTGGGTGTACTGAAGCTTTCCACACAAGAAATTGTATTCTGGACACACGCATTTGTTGTATTGTAGCTTACTTCGTTAGAACTGGCGTATTACACACGAATTTGGGTGTATTGCAGTTTAGTACGCCAAAATTCGGTGTATTCTGGTATATTACTCAAAAATTCATTGTACTGAAGATTACTACACTAGAATTGAGTGTATTCTGGCCTATTAACCATGATTTTGTTGTATTGCAAATTAGTACTTCAGAACACTGGCGTATTACACTCAAAATTTGGTCTATTGCTGTTTAGTACGTCGAAACTCGGTGTATTCTAGTATGATTCTCACACATTGGGTGTACTGAAGTTTTCTACACAGGAAATTGTATCCTGGACACACGAATTTGGTGTAGCTTACTATATCAGAACTGGCTTAATGCACACGAATGGGGTCTATTGCAGTTTAGTACGCCAAAACTCAGTTATTCTGGCATATTACTCACAAATGCATTGTACTGAAGCTTATTACACTAGAATTGAGTGTATTCTGGTCTATTACACATGATTTCATTTTAGAACACTGGCGTAATACACCCAAATTAGGTTTGTTGCTGTTAAGTACTTCAAAACTCTGTGTATTCTGGCATATTACTCACAAATTGGGTGTATTGCAGCTTACTACACCAGAAATTGTATTCTGGACACACGAATTTGGTGTATTGTAGCTTACTACGTTAGAACTCGTTGTATTCTGGCATATTACTCAAAAATTGAGTGTACTGCAGCTTACTAGAACAGAACTGTATATCGTGGCATTTTACACAGTAATTTGGTGTATTGCAGCTTAATGCGTTAGAACTCGTTGTATTCTGGCATATTACTCACAAATTTAGTGTACTGCAGCTTACTTCAATAGAACACATTGTATCCTGGAATTTTACACACTAATTTGGTGTAGTTCAGCTTAAGACGTCAGAACACTGGCGTTTTACACACAAATTAAGGTCTCTTGCTTAGTACGTCATATCTCCGTGTATTCTGGCATATTACTCACAAATTCATTGTACTATAGCTTACTACATTAGAATTGAGTGTATTCTGGCCCATGATTTTGTTGTATTGCAAATTAGTACGTCTGAACTCTGGCGTATTACACACGAATTGGGTTTATTGCAAATTAGTATGCCAAAACTCGTTATATTCTGGCATATTACTCACAAATTCATTGTACTGAAGCTTACTACAGAAGAAGTGAGTGTATTCTGGCCTATTACACATGATTTCGTGGTATTGCAGCTTAATACGTCAGAACACTGGCGTATTATACAAAAATTAGGTCTATTGTTGTTTATTACGTCAAAACTCGGTGTATTCTGGCCTATTACACGTGATTTCGTTGTATTGCAGCTTAGTACGTCAGAACACTGGGGTATTACACAAAAATTTTGTCTATTGCAGTTAAGTACGTCAAAACTGTGTGTATTCTAGCATATTACTCACAAATTGGGTGTATTGTAGCATACTATTCCAGAACTCATTGTATTCTGGACACACGAATTTTGTGTATTGCAGCTTACTACCATCAGATCTCTGACGTATTACACACAAATTGGGCCTGCTGAAGTTTACTACGCCAAAACGAAGTGTATTCTGGCATATTACTCACAAATTGGGTGTACTGAAGCTTTCCACACAAGAAATTGTATTCTGGACACACGCATTTGTTGTATTGTAGCTTACTTCGTTAGAACTGGCGTATTACACACGAATTTGGGTGTATTGCAGTTTAGTACGCCAAAATTCGGTGTATTCTGGTATATTACTCAAAAATTCATTGTACTGAAGATTACTACACTAGAATTGAGTGTATTCTGGCCTATTAACCATGATTTTGTTGTATTGCAAATTAGTACTTCAGAACACTGGCGTATTACACTCAAAATTTGGTCTATTGCTGTTTAGTACGTCGAAACTCGGTGTATTCTAGTATGATTCTCACACATTGGGTGTACTGAAGTTTTCTACACAGGAAATTGTATTCTGGACACACGAATTTGGTGTAGTAGCTTACTATATCAGAACTGGCTTAGTGCACACGAATGAGGTCTATTGCAGTTTAGTACGCCAAAACTCAGTTATTCTGGCATATTACTCACAAATGCATTGTACTGAAGCTTATTACACTAGAATTGAGTGTATTCTGGTCTATTACACATGATTTCATTGTAGTGCAGCTTAAAACGTCAGAACACTGGCGTAATACACCCAAATTAGGTTTGTTGCTGTTAAGTACTTCAAAACTCTGTGTATTCTGGCTTATTACTCACAAATTGGGTTTACTGATGCTTTCCACACAAGAAATTGTATTCTGGACACACGCATTTGTTGTATTGTAGCTTACTTCGTTAGAACTGGCGTATTACACACGAATTTGGGTGTATTGCAGTTTAGTACGCCAAAATTCGGTGTATTCTTGTATATTACTCAAAAATTCATTGTACTGAAGATTAGTACTCTAGATTTGAGTGTATTCTGGCCTATTACACATGATTTCGTTGTATTGCAGCTTAATACGTTATAACACTGGCGTTTTACACAGAGATTAGGTCTATTGCTGTTTAGTACGTCGAAACTCGGTGTATTCTGGTATGATTCTCACACATTGGGTGTACTGAAGTTTTCTACACAGGAAATTGTATTCTGGACACACGCATTTTGGTGAATTGTAGATTACTTCGTTAGAACTCTGGCGTATTACACACAAATTGGGTACATTGCAGTTTATTCGCCAAAACTCGGTGTATTCTGGCATATTACTCACAAATTCATTGTACTGAAGCTTACTACACTAGAATTGAGTGTATTCTGGTCTATTACACATGATTTCATTGTAGTGCGGCATAATTCGTCAGAACACTGGCGTATCATACAAAAATTAGATCTATTGCTGTTTAGTACGTCAAAACACAGTGTATTCTGGCATATTGCTCACACATTGGGTGTATTGCAGCTTACTATACCAGAACTCATTGTATTCTGGACACACAAATTTGGTGTATCGCAGCTTACTACCATCAGATCTCTGGTGTAATTTGGTGTGTAATCTGGTGTGTTAAAAATAACACAAAGATTGGGTCTACTAAAGATTACTAAGCCAAAACTAAGTGTATTCTGGCAAATTACTCACAAATTCAGTGCACTGATTCTTATTACACCAGAATTTATATTCTGGACACACAAATTTTGTGTATTGTAGCTTACTACGTCATATTTCAGACGTATTACACACGAATTGGGTGTATTGCAGTTTAGTACGCCAAAACTTGTTGTATTCTGGCATATTACTCACAAATTGGGTGTACTGAAGCTTACTACAAACTACAAAACACTACAAAAACACTACAAAACACTACAAAACATTACAAAACAACAACATAAAACACTACAAAACACTACAAAACACTCACAAACATTATAAAACACTACAAAACACTACAAAACATTACAAAACACTACAAAAACACTACAAAACATTCAAAAACATTTCAAAAACACTACAAAAACTACAAAATTCTACAAAACTTTACAGAACAATATACAACACTGAGAAACATTACCAAACAATACAAAACTTTACACAACAATTCAAAACACTTAAAAACACAACAAAACCTGTACAAATCACTCAAAAACATTACATCACACTACAATACTATACAAAACAATTCAAAGCACTAAAAAACACAACAAAACCTATACAAACTTAAAAACCTTACAAAACACCACAAAACACTACAAAACATTACAAAACAACACAAAACACTACAAAACACAACAAAACACTACAAAACACTCAAAACATTACAAAACAATACAAAAATCTACAAAAAAACTACAAAAACTAAAAAATCTTTACAAATACAAAACACTTATAAACACTAAAAAACACTACAAAATACTGAAACACATTAAAAAACATAACAAAACACTACAAAACACTACACAAATTTACAAAACAATACAAAACACTAAAAACACAGCAAAACCTGTAAAAACTCAAAAAACCGTACAAAACATCACAAAACACTACAAAACACTACACAACAACAAAAAACTATTAAAAAAAACATTACAAAACACTACAACATACAACAAAACATTAAAAAATAACACAAAACATTACAAAAACACTACAAAACTCAAAAACATTACAAAACAATATAAAACACTAAAAGCTACAAAAACACTATAAAACACTCAAAAACATTACAAAACACTACACAACACTACACAACATTACAAAGCTACACACAAAAATGCAAAACACTACAAAAACACTACAAAAAACTCAAAAACCTTACAAAACACTACAAAACACTAAAAACACTACAAAAACACTCCACAACACTCAAAAACATTACAGAACACTAAAAACATTACAACAATATACAAATCTACAAAACACTATAAAAACACTACAAAACATTTAAAAAAAACAAAAAACACTACAAAACACTACAAAAACACTACATAACACTCAAAAACATTACAAAACAATACAAAAATCTACAACACTACAAAACACTTCAAAACACTTAATACTTTACAAATACAAAACACGCAAAAACACTACAAAAACACTACAAAACACTCAAAAACATTACAAAACACTAGAAAACTACACTAAACACTACAAAACACTACAAAATTACTACTAAACAATCAAAAACATTACAAGACACTACAAAACACTACAATACACTCAAAAACACAACAAAACCTGTAAAAACTAAAAAAACGTACAAAACAATACAAAACACTCAAAAACATTACAAAACACTACAAAACATTACAAAACAATACAAAACTACAAAAACACTACAAAACATTCAAAAACTTTACAAAACAACACACAAACATTACAAAACAATACAAAAATCTACAAAACACTACAAAAACACTACAAAACACTACAAAAACATTACAAAACACTACAAAACATTACAAAACACTCAAAAACATTACAAAACAATACAAAACACTACAAAACACTCCAAAACATTACAAAACACTACAAAACATTACAAAACTGTCTGTTCACAGCTATTCTGTGTAGTTCTTGAATAGTATGAATATTGGTTGTTTTAATTTCTCTAAGTATTGTTATTTTGTTTCTTTTGGTTTACCCCTTGCTCTTTTGCCTGTAGGTATCCAATCAAGAGATTGGTGGTGTATTCTGTTGGTGTCTGCGCGTAGGACATGCCCGATGTAGGACCAACGGCGTTTTCTGATAACATCTGTGATGAAATTTTGATGTGTCTCTTCTCTGATTTTATCATTCGATTTAAATTCACTCCAATGGTGTTAGTTATCCTACTATAATATATATACATGAGTTCAGTCTTTTCAGACGACGAGCACCGCCCACATGTAATCTTTAGTGCTCGCATGCACATTTTACCTGCCATTGAGTGAGCATATATCCTTATTGGAGCACCAAGGTGCTCGCGAGCACTATGATATACATGATAATCACCGGAGTTGTTGTGAAACACCGCTACGGCGCCACCTTGGGTTGGAGTGGGCCACAGAAGACTTAATTCTCCCTGGAAACCGTCCCAGCTACATGTGGCTGGACACACCTAGTCATGGGGTCTCCATATCGATAGCAAAAAAAGTGTTACAATGTCCCGGCGCTGGAGGGCCAGTTTCCAGTGAGAACCGTTAGTTCCATGGCCCACTCCTGACCCAAGGTGTCGCCGTAGCGGTGTTTCACAACTACTCATCCGCGAGCGGTGGGCCCCCGGACCCCCCCCCCCCCCCCAGCGGGGGCCCTCTCGCGATGGGCATCCCATGTTAGAGAGACGGGTAGACCAGTAGATATAGGCTACTATGGCTCCAGGAAAAAATAACTGCGCAGCCCAAAAGTTGTATCATTTTACTTCCCATATAGTTGTCTCTACTAGGTTGGTCTAATAGCGCCGCAGGCAGCCGCAGCCTACGATTTCATGATCTGGATGAGGTGAGACCTCAACCTGACCGACTCACAGTGGGTGAGGCCCCTCTTTCTCTGCAAGAAACCGTAATAAGACGAATTATGGAAATCCATCGACAGGAGGCAGAGTCACCATATCTAGTAAAAGCTTTGAAAGGCCTTAGGGTGTGGAAGCCGATGTCACTACAAGAGCTCCCACGGATATTACACAATGAGATTCTCATCCGGGAATGTACACAAACCTTCGATGCTGTAATGTCTGATTTCTTCGCGGCCGTCTGGAATACCGATGAGTGGCAAAAAACTGTGTACTTAGATGAGACACTACGCCCCAGCGTGATTGCTAGATATAGTAGATGGCTCAGTAGGTACTGAGGTTTTGTAGTGGAGCATAGCAACCGAAATATTTTTCAATTAGAGAAGTATGCAGCATAACATATACCGGCACCACAGCAACATGAGTGAATTAATGATGGTTTACTTTGGAGCGGGGTGGGACATGCGACCTTTATCTATGAAAGATTATAGGCCCTTCAAGTGTTTCATCTTCATCGATGCCTTGCCGAAATTAAGTCACTACGAACCAAATCAAGCCTATGCAAAAGATCGCAAGAGCTTTGTCATAAAGATCACACAGAATGCTCGGAAGAAGAAATTTCGTCTCTGTAAAGACGAAGGAAATCATCTGCGTTTCATGGGTCCGAGCGGAAGATCCCTTGATTACTATATCAACACAACGGTCCAGGACTCTCTCGCAGACCCAGCCCTCTCTCAGATTTTACATGATGCCATGTGGCTTCACGTAGAGGGCTTCTGGCCCACACAGTTCAGACTTAATACAGAGCGTGATATGCCAAACCTATTCAGAAATCTGGAGGTTCTCAGAGAGAGGACGAAGCAAACCTTTAATCATTGTAAATGGTTATGGATAGGAGAGGCAACTCACTGCGGTAAGGCATCTGTATTCGAGCACTGTAAGCAACATCGGGCCCAGCTCAGACGGGGGGCTGTAGAACCGAAGCCCTGTCGCAAGTGCGGGATTGGGACACAGTCAAAAGTTCAACTTTGTGTAGGATGCTGTCAAAGAGAAGTGACTCTGGCATGTATCTCCATTGAAAGACAGGCTCGCAGTCGATTAAAAAAGGTTCTAAACGAACTACTCACCAGAAACACTGAATAAAAGCTGCCGCTGCGCTAGTATCGACAATAATTTTTAATTATAACAGTATGATACGTAGAGTATACCGACGCTTGCAATTTTCACCCACTTGACAGTGCTGAGTAATACGATTGTGACTGAAAAAACTACTTAACCCGTCCGGTGTAGGAATTTCTCAAGTTCACAGCAGTGAAATTTCAGGCTGTAAAATGTTTTTCGCGAATTATCGTCCAAAATCGTCCAAAATCTAGTTCAAAGCGTGACAACATTCTATTTTAGTTTTTGCTGTAACGCTTTGCCCTAGATACGCTAGTAGCACGGTCCTATGTCACACTTTCGAACATGAGAAAAAAGGGCTTACGGACAGCATGGAAAACACCTACAGTTGGAGCGGTAGGAATTCACCATCCAATCAACCCCCAGAGAAAATGAGCAAGGATTTTAAGAGGTTCTCAAATTTCGCTAGCCCTCGAAGAGGAAAACATCATCTGAAAACAGAAATTTTACGGCTTGAGATAGAAATTAAAGCGAAGCCATAATGAATATTCGGGAGGCACTGACTAATTCAATGATATGGGGGAGGTGCTGACGGCTCTAGATGGGTAGCAGGGGGCGTATGGCCACACATTAGTATGGCTTTGCAGCAGCCCCACCGGATATATATTTGGTAAATTCGGCTCGAGCTTCTTCTCCTCCCTTTTTCCAGCCATTGTTTTTTTGCCTGCTCGTCTGCCTTTTGGGCTTTAGATCGAAGCTCTTCCTTCATGACCAAGTATCGGTCATACTCATCTGAGATTGTTTTAAATTCCTCATGTGACTATCGAGTCAGTCAAAGCCTTGCTCACAAGCTGATGGATTGAATTGAGTTTTGTTTTAGCAGTTTGTGAAATAGCTGCTTGCTTCTCTGCCTTAGCGATACATCTACGCTGAATCCTGTCACAAACCAGGACTACAAGGCCGGCCCCAGCTCCCACTGATGATAGTGTTATGCCGGAAATGATTCCTACCCCAGTCACCATCAAGGGAATTCCGGTGGCCTCCATTCCCAGTGATGTAATACCTGCCCAACTGCCAATACCATGAGCGGTATTGATAGCACGACGATATTTCTTCTCGATTTTACGCCTATCTTCAATCTCCTTCATCAGTAATGAATCAATCTTGCTAATGCGCGCGAGACGGAATTTTTGATCTGGTGTTTCAGACACGCTAGGATACAGATGCGACTGCATTGTGACTATAGTAGTCTCTACGAGATAGGTCTAATAGCCTCTACGAGGTTGGGGCTAATTGCGCATTTGGGAGATTAGATGTTCGATGCGGGAGTCACTGACCGGGCTGGAGGAAAATAATAGCCGGACAAAGGCCCAACTCAGGCCAAAGGTTAACTCATCCACCCCCACATCTTTGGTATCAATAGAAACATCTTGAGCAGTAGTACGCGCCACCCACTTCCTATCGGCTCCAGAGGAGATTATCAACGCAATATGACGGGGCTTGTCGGATGCGGCCCATTTGAGTGAAACACCTGGGAGGACCGTCACAGGCTCTGTCTGAGCAGGAGGTAGAATGACTATCTCCAGGTATATCGTCGACTCCGGTGGAGGCTTAACTAGATGAAGCATATCCGAATCAAATTCAGGGACTGTTTTCATACAAAATCTGATCCGGGGTTTGGTCTCTGTCGCCTGCACAGAATATATTAGAGACTTAGTGCCGATGACTTTCAAGAATGATTGATAACTAATGCTGACAGTTTTATCCTGTCGCACAGCCACCTTGCATGCTTGGTATGAAGTGAGGCATGTGCCCAGGTTCTCCAACCGGACAAACATGTGATTGTGCTCCAAATATGCAACCCCCCGGCGTAATTCGAGCTGAATATTCCAGTCATCATCATCGGGGTGATCGATGGCTACACGAGAGTAGTAGCCCTTATCATCTATTTTAAAACCATAAGTCTTGTGCGGGATTCCCGGCGCGCGAAACCCTGTAGTGTCACCGAGATCGGCTAAAGTGAGCGTACTGTATTGTCTAGGCGCGTGGCGTCCTGGCCCTTCAGAATCCATTGCTTAGTCTCTACGAGGTAAGTTTAATACTGCCACAGGCAGCGCAGTTTCTGCGAACTTCAAGAACCAAGCTTAAATAAGCAAGCTTTACATCGCTGCCATTATCAGATCGGGCTGATACTTCAATTGCGGAATGAGTCCCAGTCTCCAGGCGTTTAAAGTGCGGTGTTGCGAAAGTAACCTGTCGACCTCCGTTACACTCCTCCTGACCAATGTGAATTGCCCTCAGCAGTGTCGAGGGCAAACTGTTATGCCTATTCTCATATGTTGATAGTCCGTTCAGGTGGATGTAGAGCTCCTTGTACACGCTGAGCTGCGGGAACCTCTGAGCTGTCACCCGCCCATTAATAACATCAGGAATTAAGTTGACAAATCCCAAACTGCGGCCAACTTTCCCTAGGTCAAAATAATCTTTAATACCACTTATGGATACCAGGCCCGTCGCCGGGTTATGGCTCAGTGTCAGCCCAAGTGGGGTAAAAACTTCTTTGTTCAGCGCGCAAACGTCCCAATACCCATCAGAAATTCTAACCTGCCGCCCAACATTCTGTCGATCACGCCCATAGTGAAACGTGTTGTTGTCTAGTGCCTCGGATATGTTTGACCATGCCGGGTAATACAAAATCTCGCTGAGGGCAACCTCCATATCGCCCTGCCGGTTGTCTAGGATTGGGTTGAGCTCTGTGGGCTCCCCGTGTTGGACGTTGGACAACGTTATGAACATATTACAGATATGGATCCATCTCTACGAGGTTTATCTAAAATTTACTCATTAGCCCGCTCAGTATTGTAGTATCCACGGTAAGCGATGCGGCATGGACTGCCCGGGTGCCAAGCTTCCTCGGCAAGTACAGGCTGCCGCATGTGGACAATCAACACGCCGTCGACATGTGGGACAGCCAGCCTATGTAATTCTGGCAGAATCAAGTTAATTTTGCTGTTTGGGCTGCGAGCACTGGCTGCGGGGTCTCAGTCGAACACATGTCTAGTCCCAGCCTACTAGGGGCATTTTACAGATTCCAGACCAGACCCGACGCCTCCTTTCCGAGCTTCGCGCCGCGCTGCCGCAGGACCAAGCATGGAACGGAATTGAGAACTCATACGACCGCAGAGCGTATGAGCGCATTTGTAACGAGTTCAATGTGTCCCCCGATGCCGATTGGCGAATCAAGGGGAAAAATAATGGCCTGGGCTCTGTATATATCTACGTAAGCAATGCATATCGCACGGGCAGCGGGCACCTCACTTTGGACAGGGGGTTAAAGAACGGGTATTATATATTACGAGATGGCACTTATTACAGAGACGCCGTGGCTCATGTTGCGCCGCGCCAATCGTTCACAGAGTCGACATCGTACAACGTCCATCATATCGATTTTATCGCCCAGGACGACGTGGCAGGCGTTGACACAGCATGGACAGCGTTTATCTTAGATAAGGGCGAAGGCTTCACACAGGCGGGTGTAGAGAGGCTTAACGATTCAATTCGCACGTACATATGGACAATCTTAGGAGCCCAGGCCCAGACGAAAACTCCAATTATTGGGAATGGTACAGCATTTGACGCCCAACGGCAGTTCCTTGCTAATCTAGAAGACGCTATTGCTAGGCCAGTTGATCTGCCAGAAGCGATCCAACGATACCAGGACACCCTTAAGTATGCTAGTAGCAAGGTTGACTTTGTTTTTGGGGTCGGGCTTTATATACTTAGAGCTGTTAGAATGCTGGCAATTGTGACACCTTGCTCTCGGAACAAATTCCGCAGCCGCTCCCCCAAAGTAGTATCATCGTTGAGAAAGTGCATGAGCGATTCACGAATCTGCCTAAGTTGGTTGTGACTCTCAGCACGTAGATTACTAAGTTCCACCAGGTGAAGATTCTTTACATCCAAGAGTTTGTCTCGTTCCTGCTCTTCAAACTGGCGAACTTCCTCGTTAGGAGCTTCTCGGATTTTTCTGTCTCGGAGGGCGATCTCATCATTTAATGCTGAAATTTTAGCTTGAGTGTTGGCAGTTTGATTTGCAATCCGTAAGAAATGCACTTTAGCACCTTCAATATCGCGAAGTGGAATGAGGTTTCGCCGTTCCAGTTCCCGATCCATAATCTCATCTGGAATGCCTTGCTCGGTGCCTCGCTCCAAAACCGACTTAACAGTGGTTTCATGATCTAGCGGGTCTAATGCTGGATCTTCGATGGTGTTCAAAGCCTCGCTAATTTTGGGGTTTTCTAAGGATTTGACAACGGCTGTAGCCTGCCGTAAAATGTCATCGCCATCAGCGTTGATTGGGGTATGTTGTTGCTCAGCCTGGGCCAGCTCATCAGCCAGGCTTTTAATTGCCTTTGTATTTTTTGGACGTACTACCCTCTTCCAATCTGGGAACCCTAGTTCTTCGAGGATTACCGCATTCTTAAGTGCTGATAGCGCGTACGGCATGCCACTATTTCTGCTTGTTTTTATGAGATCTACTTGTGGATTTGAGACGAAACCGCCCCCGCCGATCCAAGTAAAATTTTGAATAATTTATACCTGATGAGGGTATGTCCTCACGGTTTTTATTATTTCTGCTTGTGTTTATGAGATCTACTTGTGGCTTTGAGACGTAACCGCCCCCGCCGATCCAAGTAAAATTTTGAATAATTTATACCTGATGAGGGTATGTCCCCACGGTTTTTATGATACTCATAAAATTTATCTACGGATTCTTTAAGCAAATCCACCCATAATGATTCCGTCAATGCACCAGCCGGTAGCTCGGGATCAAATGTTGGTATAGGCGCATTAAAGCTTGTTTCATCTATGCCTCCAGCGTCATCATCGCGATCATCATCATGACCGCCAGATAGCTCAATGGCATCCGACCAATAGTGTGCCATAGTTTTTTTACGTAACGTGAGATGTCTAACTCTACATTAGAGCTAAACTTATATACTACATTCTACGAAATGTCGAATTCAAAATACGGCCGCAAGCTTGACCCGTATAGACGTCTCCGAGAACCTCTGGGGGTTAAGGGGATACGCCAATCCGTGGTTATCACAAAAAACCCCTCATCTATCGATCAGAATCAGCCGCTTCTCGTTCGGTTCCCTAATCTAGGTTCTGATTCTGTCATCGTTCCGGGAACCACGCGCTTGGCTTTTACGATGTCTTTGAACAGCACCGACGCTAAGCGCACAGTCGTTCAGAACCTAGGGCGCGCCCTCGTAAAAAAGACGGTGATAGAAGTTAGCGGGAACGAAGTACTGAGTATTGATGACAGCGATGTATACCATTGCTATACTGACCTCTGGAAGCCATCGTCGGAGCTAGCCCAGGCACAATATCAAGGGATTGACACCTCTGACGGTATGAACGTCACAAAGCTGCGTCTCAGAGCTGGCGAAGCTGATTCTACACAGGATAGAGACGTGGCGATTGCGGATACGTATGGCAACCGATACTACATCCCCCTCGACTTCGAGTTGCTGGAGAGCCATATGCCCTACTACCAGAGCGCCCTCGGGGACAGGCTAGAGTATGAAATAACGTTTAATGACTATAGCCGCGTTGTCGTAGCTACAGGCGACTCGGCAGCCAGTGATAAAGTTGATAACATCTCGCTGGAGTTCGAACAGGTCACTCACTCGGACATAGCACGGCTGATCCGCAACCAGTATGCGGGTGGGGTTGTGATCTACTATGACCGCATCCTTCGCCAGCGAAAAGTGGTCTTAAACAAGAAGGACCCCCTGTGGAATGTTAATATTAACGTGTCAGCTCGCAGCATGAAGGGGATCCTTATGCTCTTCGAGGATGTTGCTAAGACGAAACCATACGGTCGCGACACCGAATACTTTTACAATCCGAAAATAGAAAAACTTGAAATGATTATCGAGGGAGTCCCGAATCAGTTATTCTCCTCAGGACTCCATCCACACCAGCTCTGGGACGAAGCCAGAAAGGCATTTCCTATCCGCAGTAAACATCACATAGAGACAGCCACAGTTATCAAAGACTTGAGCCTGAGCAACGTAAGCCTGGCTGACTTTCTGACAACAAAGTACGCGCTGTGGCTCGATCTAAGAACATCTGACGACGATCACCTCCACGGTAACGGGCGCCGAGTTGAGAACGCTTCTGAGGGCATCACCATTCAGATTTCTAGGAAATCTGAATCGAGCGGAGTATTGAACCTATATTTATATATCGTACAAGATGCACAGGTCAACATCGCAGAAGGGCGATTCGTTATCGCAATCTACTAACTACCCTAAGGATTCCCACGCGGCCCTCATATGCGGCCAGACAGGCTCCGGAAAATCAGAATACGTTTTGGACCTCCTCGAAGGCCCTTTCAGGAGCGTCTTTCATTATATTGTGATCCTGTGTCCGACACTGCAATTTAATAAGGCCTACCGTGATCGTGGCTGGATCTGGTCCGACCGCAGGATTTTCCTTGTCAACCTAGGAAATATGTTACACGAGTGGCTTCGGTGGTTTTACCACGGATTTAAGGGACAGCCTACTGTATATATTCTGGATGACATGGCGGCAAGCAAAGCTTTGACCAAGAAAAAGGACATGCTGTCTGAGCTAGCCTTCAGTGGTCGACACGCGAAGCAGTCAGTCTGGGTGTTGACTCAAAAATTCAACGCCGTTTGTACGGACTTCAGGGAGCAATGGGTGGCCCTGTTTCACTGTAAGGATCGAGACAGTTTTTCAGAATGTCTTCAGGAGAACGACGTGATCCCCGCCAGCGAGGAGAG
Organism: Meghimatium bilineatum; assembly: GCA_034231615.1. Taxonomy (NCBI): domain Eukaryota; kingdom Metazoa; phylum Mollusca; class Gastropoda; order Stylommatophora; family Philomycidae; genus Meghimatium; species Meghimatium bilineatum. Next base: position 31,986,172 of record CM067307.1, read on the forward strand.
AGCTGCGGTTAGAAAGCTCCTGGCCGCTAACAAGCACAGCAAGGTAATACTAAAGACAGACCAGCCCACTGCTTATAAAGTGCTCATGGCGGGGGAGTGTTAATCGGTTTTGTTATAAAGACCGCATAGTGCCGTCTGATCTATCTGCTAAGCAATGTTCAGTTGAGGGTTAAGTAGCTGTTGAGCAAATGTTGCACAAGTGTTAAGTACTTGTATGTGTGCAGACCTGAGAAATGTGCAGCATTTATGAAATATTATGCCTAATTGCGTTGCTTGTTGCGTGTTTGAATTTAAGTCTGCTTGGGTGGGCTGCCTATGAATACCTACGATTTAAAGCAGTGTTTTTGAGCATGCCTGCGGCGCTGTTAGACATACCTCGTAGAATACATACGATGGAGCTAGACGAACTAATTGATAGCCTTGTTTCACAGGAAACATCTGCAGAGACTGCGAGCCGTGTGGTCAATAATCCTGACAACAGTGTCGCCCAGAAGAGGGAAAAAATTGCTGCTGTGGTCGCTAGTGGCCAGTCGCAGCGTTATCTAGGGAGAGCGATCTCTCTGGATCAGGTAGATAAATTGCCTGATTCTGAAATCGTTAAGCTTTATGCGAGATACGAGATGCTTTTTGGGGCCAGCATAGTAAATACACTGGGGCACGCAGTCATTACTATGTACAGTGACCTCGCTGCCCATTATCGACCTAAGATAAACCCTAGCAGCTTAACAGCTGACCTAGAAAGCAACCCTCTCGTTGAGCTCGGAATGAGCGCCTATTCAGGCAGTCTTTATCACAGGTTCGGTCTGTTTTTAACACCTATAGCAATCGCCCTAACCACAATTAAACATTGCAAATTTGGTGATGATGAAGATGGAGGAGACAGCTGCACAGCAGCCAGTGGAAGAGACAATTGCACAGCCAGTGGAGATGCCCCGAGCCACGAACCCTGACAAAGTAAGAGCTGGTAAACAATCTGCTGAAAAATGAAAAGCAAAAGAAGCAGAAATTGTGGATGTAAAACAGCGTCTGGCCCTGCTGGAGGACTATAAGAAGAAAATACATGTAGAGCAACCCCCAGAGGCAGACGTGGAATCGGTCACGAAGGAACCACCACGCAGTGAATCTATGCTTGACTGGAATCCTTGGATCCTTGGAGGTCTGGGCTTTGCTATCGTTGGGTATATATTCACCACGCTGTCGGCGAAGCCTGCTGCCAAGAAGTCAGCTCCACAATAGACATCATCGCAGGTGGCCCCTCACAAGATTGTAGACCCATTCTATATGGAGTAGACCTGCCTTGCTGCGCCCTAATTGAAGATTGATAGTATATGGGTGTAATATCGATATATGTGCCCTACTTTTCTAGATACGCTAGCTCAGGTGGCCACGTCCTATGCTCTAGCACAGCTTAAGGGAGCTGGTGTACAGAATATTAGGATTTATGCACTCCAGAATGCCTTCAAAATAGGAGATCTTGAATCAATTAAAACGGTGATCGAATTCTTTCGTTTCACCGTAGAGGAAATACGCGCTGCGGGGGTAATCAGATTACTCGCCAGGGATGGGTATCTGGATATTTTGAAGTGGCTTGCAGACGCAGGCTATCTCACTAAAGCCTGTGCTGTTGACGCTCTCGTATATGGCGCCTGTTGGGGCCCAAGCAACAAGCACTAACTATCGCTCGCTGGCTGATCGAACACTTTCAGCTCACTAAAGACGATCTAGTTGAAGAAGGGTGTACCGCATTCCTACACGCCTGCGAAGCTGGACACCTTGAACTTGCTCAATGGCTTGTTGAGAATTACCAACTCACCTTGGGCGATATCTTGCATGAGGAGCCACCTTGGACAGAGTGCGAAGAGACTCCGCTCCTGCGAGCCTGTGATAATGGGCACCTTTCAATTGTTCGCTGGCTGGTTACTACCTTCGACTTCGGGCGTGATGCCGTGACTGTGGCATTCCGTAGGGTCTGTATGACAAACCATCTCGACATATGTAAATATCTGGCAGAAACATATCAGTTCACCGCAGAAAAGGTACAACAAGAAGGGAATATTTTAATGCAAAATTGTAATAGTTTTCATGTGAGGCGCTGGCTTTTGGATACCTACTACAATTCCACAAATTTAGATGGATCAGCTAACCAATTGGAGCTAACGAAAGATCAATAATACTCGATGGCTACTCCAAATATTGACGGAAAACAAATCATAAACGCCGTCTACACGGTGCAGTGGTCGCGGGCTTGACTATAGGTAGCGCGAAGCTAATCCACATGATTTTCAAGAAGGCGGCTTTGCCGAAACTCGATGCGGATGTTTATGACGCAGGGATGCTGGTATTAGACGCTTCCATCGCACTAGCCATCAGAAACGTGTTCAAACAGGACATCATACCTCCTGATATTATGAAATAGCCTGCGGGGCTGCCTGCGGCGCTATTAGTCCAACCTCGTAGAGGCTATTAGACCTACCTCGTAGAGGCTAATATACCTATGGCTTCGATCGCGCTAATGATCGGAGGGGCCGTTGTTAATGCTTTAGCATTTAGCGGGAGAAATCTCCATCCAGACCAGCACCGTGCAGAGGTGATGGGGCTTAGTTCAGCCATCAGGGGCTGGAAACTAAGACTGGTCGGGCAGTCCCACTCGAGCAGGACCATAGTCCTGCCCTAGTAAGCGGAGTGCTGAAGACGGAGGCATCCAGCCAAAAGGCGCACAGATAATCAGGATGCCACGCACAAAACACAATGGAAACATGTCTACATCTATAAATAGTTATGGTGCCTGCCCTGTGGCGGACGTTCAGGCAGGGACGGTGCCGGGCCCTATACCTCGAAAGGGCCCAACCTCAGTTACTGGAAGTCCTTCTCAATTGCCCCGAGGAGCCAGGAGGCAAGGGAATAGAGCTACTGGCCAAACAAACAAACGACCAATAAAAATAATGCACTGGAATGCTGAGGGTGTCAACAGTAAAAGAGATCTTGAAAATGTCCTCAGTGAAGAACAAGTTAATATATGCTGTATCCAAGAAACACACCTCAGCAGCGACATAGCCTTCAAAATCAGAGGCTACCAGTGCTACCGATCTGACCGAAAGGACAGGCGAAAGGGTGGAATTCTGACACTTGTTAAAAACAATATCAGCGCATGTCAGCTGGAAGTATATATGGAAGGGGCAGAATACCAGATGCTCCACCTAAAAACAGACAGTGCAGAATTCCATCTCCTGAACTACTACTGCCCAAATGATAAACCATTGGCACTAGACACAATTCCAGATAAAGAGAGACTTATGGTGTGTGGTGACTTCAACAGCCACTCTCAGAGCTTTGGCTACGATCATATCGACAAGAGAGGTGAGGAACTTGAGAGCTGGCAGGATGAAAATAATCTCATCATTATTAACCAGCCAGCTGACTCACCAACCTTCTACTCGAGAGCATGGCACACCACCTCTACACCAGATCTGGCATTCCACTCACCAGGCCTGGAATGGAACATCACACGTGTCGTTGGAAAGCAGCTTGGGGGTAGTGACCACAGACCAGTATTTCTGGAAATCCACAATGAATTTACCAAGGACAGCAGCACACTCACTAGGTGGAACTATAAGAGGGCAGACTGGAAAATGTACCAGCATTTAACCAGTGTTCTAGCTAAGGACATGAACTTGGACAAAGACATCAATAGAGCAGTGAGTGAATTTAATAGATGTATACTACATGCTGCTAGTAAAACCATACCCAGGGGGGCACGCAAAAACTACAAACCCTACTGGAATGATGAACTGGAAAAGCTGCAAAATGAGATGGAAACATCTAGACAGCAGGCTGAGAACAGACCTAGCCAAGAACATCACAACAAATATCAGCAAACAAAGGCTAAATTTCAAAGAGCCAAGTTACAAGCCAGACGGAGTAGCTGGAAAGAAAAAACAGAGTCGCTGAACCTAGAAAGAGATACTAGGAAATTATGGAAACTTGTAAAACAACTAAATGATGAAGGTACAGGGAGAAATACCAGGATCACACTTTATAAAGATAGAAACATTTTAACAGGTAAACATGCAGCTGATTACTTTGCAGATTCCTTTGCAGAAGACAATAACATCAAAGTCAGCCCAGACAAACAACAGGAGGTTCGAGAGAACCAGCAAAACATTGGACAAGGCGAACCTATACCTGAAGTCATGGAGGCACCAATCACAATGAGAGAACTGGAGCATGCAATATCCAAATTGAAAATGAAAAAGTCCCCTGGAGCTGATGGAGTGTCCAATGAAATGATTAGAAACCTGGGAATTGCAGCAAGAGCAAAGCTACTGCAGATCTTTAACACAAGCTGGTCCACGGGTAATGTACCACAGGCGTGGAGAGAAGCAATAATGATACCACTCCTCAAATCAGGAAAAGATGGCAACACAGTCTCCAACTACAGGCCCATCAGCCTCACAAGCTGTCTATGCAAAAACAATGGAACGCATTATCAATCTTAGGATGCAGTGGTACCTTGAAAGTGAAAACCTTCTGGTATCACAGCAAGCAGGTTTCAGACAGTGCTACTCTACTGAAGAGCCAGTGGGAATATACTCAGTAAAGTTTACCAGCAAGGCATAAGACCACACCTGGAATATGGTTCAGCAGCATGGTGTCCTGCATCAAACACCACATTACAAGATCTAGATAAAGTGCAAAACCAGGCACTTAGAATAATGTTGGGAGCAATGAAATCAACACCCATAGCAGAGATGCAGAAAATGGGAAGAATGCAAACACTTGGCGAACGCAGAGACACAAAAGTACTAATTCAGGCAGAAAAGTTTCAGTGTATGCCAAGTCATCCAATGAAGGAAAGATTCCAAAATCTAGCCATGGGACGACTGAAAAGAAGCAGCTTTATCCATCAAGCTAAACGACTCCGCAGACAACTTACAGACCTACCTGAAGTTGACAGCCCCTTAAGGCCTGTACCAGAACAAACCCCGTGGAGTGAAAGGCATGGAATGCCAATATACATTCAGACCCATGTGAAAGGAATACTAAGCGAGGACGAACAGAACAGTGTGCAGCGAAGGACAGTCGCCCTCAGTTTCCTGGATGAGGAATATCCACAAGATATATGGGTCAGAGTATACACAGATGGGTCAGCACAGAATGCCGTGAGGAATGGAGGTGCAGGTGTATATATAGATTATCCACACAAGCCTAGAGATACAATCAGAACACCGACAGGAAAATTCTGCAATAATTATGATGCAGAAATCCAGGCAATTAGTGTGGCAGCTAAAAAACTGCTGAACTCCAACCCTGACCTACAGCCTGTGGTATTCCTGACAGATGCAAGGTCAGTGCTTCAAGCTCTCCAGTCTGAAAAACTAACAGACTTGAAAAAACTACTTAGCGAATTGTCTTACCAGTATAGGGTAACCATGCAGTGGATACCCTCTCACTGTGGAATACCAGGAAATGAAAAAGCAGACCAACTGGCTAAGGAAGGTGCTGCCGAAGACCAACCAGATATACCAATCACCTACCATCAGAAAAAACAGATGATCAAGTCAATAAGAAAGCCACAAACACCAACACAAGATGACTATCATATTATGAACAGACCAGAACAAGTTATAATTCTACGTCTCAGAACAGGACACAACCGACTCCGCAGTCACATGTATACAAAGTTCAAGATTGGCAATACAGCCATGTGTACATGTGGACAGGCAGCACAGAGTGCCAAACATATACTTCAAGAGTGTTCTGAGCATGAAACGCTGAGGCAGACATATTGGCCAGAGGAAACAACACTGGAATCAAAACTCTATGGGACACTGTATGAACTACAAAAGACAGTGAGTTTTATTAAGGAGACAGAATTACAGATATAGACATGTTTCAAGTGAACGAAAGAAGAAGAAGAAGAAGAAGAAGAAGCGGGAGAAATTACCTATTCGCGGCACTAGGAAACGGTAATGCAGAGCGTAAACGACACGATGAGACCGTAGAGCAGCTGCAGGCTGCGCAAGCGTGTGGTCCAAGAAGAGAACGGAGCGTTTCGACTATCTTAACGAGGAACTGCACAGACAACAACATGCCGAGAAGACCTTCCAAGATGTTGACGCTGCAATGCAGGAATACGCGTTAATCACGGGCAAGAAGCTAGATCCTCTCGCCCCTGCCCCCCAGCTCCGAGACTATTACGTTCCCAGCGACGTGCAAAAAGATCGGGAAATAGCTTTTATCCTTCTGGGCATGGCGGTGACTGGCTTTGTAGCCTATAAGTTCTTGTAATTTTAAGGTAAGCACACAGTCAGAGTATGATGGGTCTCGCCGAAGAGCTCTATTTTGCGATGCTGGATGTGGGCTATACCGCCCGAAGACACAAGATCACTGAATTGGGGGAGTATATGATATACTCCGCTCGTAAGTGTCTTCCTATCTGGCGCGAGAACGAACATACCATTGTCCTCTTTGCTTTGCGGGCGACGACTGGGCAGCTTCCTGAACCGCTAGCATCAGCTTGTTGGAGACTTATCAGCTTGCTTGAATACCTCGCCAATGAAACTGAAATCAACTAGCCTCGCGGATCGTTTCTCTGAAGCGAATTACAGCCCTCGAGGGTATTGGAAGGGGATTGCAGCCATCAAGTCGCTCTCAGCGGTCATTCAAAGTTTCTGAGAGCGATGCTCGAGAATGGCTAAAAAAGCAAGCCTCCTATCAAATATATTTACCGGCCCCTCGTCACATACCGCGGCCGAAATTTGATATATCCGAGCCAAATGAGGCACATCAAGCTGACCTTCTTTTTCTGCCTCACGATCGCGTTGGAAAGAAAACGTATAAATATGCTTTAACGGTTGTTGACGTCGCTAGTCGTTATAAACAAGCGGAACCCCTAACCTCGACGAATAGCTCTGAAGTTGCAGAAGCTCTGGCCCGAATCTACAAGCGTGGCCCTCTTGCAAGGCCTAATCTGCTAATGGTGGACCCTGGTCGCGAATTCATGGGCGAGGTCTCAGTGCTGCTGGAGAAACACGACGTCCATATCAGACGCGGCCGTGTTGAGATCCATCTGGACCAAGGTATTGTTGAAAGAATCAATCGCACTCTGGCCGAACGCCTCTTTGGCCACCAATATGCCCAAGAGCTTTTGCTCGCTGCCCGGGGGTCTTCTGAGAGGTCTGCAGAGTGGGTGGCCCGCTTGCCTTTAGTGGTTGCAGCCTTAAACAATGAGTCGACCCGGCTGACGGGTAAGAAGCCCGTGGATGTTATCAAACTCCAGAGAGTGACAGCGCGACCTTCCTCTGTTATTCCCGGTCGCCCGATTGGGCTCGAAGAACAGCTCATCCCGTCTGATGCTCAGGTTCGTTATTTGTACCAGCCCGGCGAACTCGAAGGCGGTCGAAGACGAGCTACTGACCCAATATGGTCAATCAGCACGCATACTGTTCGTAACATTGTGAAGCAAAACGACCAGCCCGCTGTGTACTATTTGGATCCGCCTGGGCCGGCTCGCGGGTTCGTACGAGAAGAACTGATGATTGTACCCGAGAAAACAGAATTACCCCCGGATAGCGTTCTCATGCAATTGAAGAGTGCAACTCGGTAAGAATTATTCGGTACCTGGCTCATACCTATAGAGATATGTTTTTAGAGTATTATACCCCTCACCACCATGCCAATGGCACGATAACATATACGGTGCTGAACTTAAGCGGCGATAAGTGCTGCAACGAACTCATTGATATTTTCATCTAGTTGGACTGCCTGTTCATCTAGCCGGGCTCAATGAGGTAGTGCCCATACGCCCGCGTTGTGATCCCATCTGGCGCGATCCATTTTTTTGTGTCCAGCGGGGAGAGTGACGTTTTCACCTGCTCGTAGACCCCCATTTTTCCATCTTGCATGCCTACGTGGGTTGCTGGACATCCATTGGTGGGACGGGGTGCCAGACTACGGGGTCTTGGAAAGGTCGGCCTCGGTAAGCGTCCACACAATACTTGTGAAGGCGCAGGCACGCTGGGCAGGCCATCTTGTGCGTATGGAGAGCTCGCGATTGCCAGGGCAAATATATTGTGGAGGGCTCGGGGCGGGATTTCGAGGGGCTGGTGGACAGGGAGGGCGTTTCAGGGACGCGCTCGGGTCATCCTTGAGACATCTTGGCATTGACGTGGGCGCTTGGGAGAGCCTCGCTCAGGATAGAACGGCTTGGCGTTACAGCATTAGAACGGGAGCACTGGCGGCGGGGGAGTTCAGACGGGGGGCTGCAGGACGGAGGCGGACGCGTAGAAAAGAGGGGACATCTCGGCCTCACACGGATACCTTCTATTGTTGTCGGTTCTGTAGAGGAACATTTTGTGCGCGCATTGGACTTGCTGGTCATTTAAAAACGCACTGTTAACTTTGTTATTTTATTATTTATTGTTATTATTATTATGGTTGAGTTTTTGGTCATCGTCGATCACGACGGACGAACATCATCATCAGACCCCCATCTGGTGACCCTTGCTTCGGATGGCTACCTGGGTGTGCCTATATTCTTTCTGTTCGAACAGTGCTGTCTTATACAGCTCATGTCGTAAATCTTTTTTCACTACAGCTCGCTGAACGCCCTTGGCTTTCTTAACGTTTGCGCCGTCAGCTTCTAGGTTGGAATACATCTTAGGGCGTAGTCCGATAAATTCCGCGATGGGACGCCCATTTCATTCGTCTTTGAATTTGTCAGGAATCATCTTATTTGCTGTGCTGTAACACGGGTGGTCTGTAGGATAGTCTCTAAAGTCATACGCATCGGTATTCTTTAGCATATCCGCATATATATCCTCTGTCTCCACCTGAAATATTAGACTGTCGGTGTCGGTGTAACACAGCTGAGCTTTCTCGCCGTATTGCGCCTTTATCTTGTTATACCAGAATTCATTCATTAAGCGTTTGGATCCGTCGAGAACATCTAGGCCGGTATATACTGGACGATTCAGCTTAAGTTTGCTCTTGATCGAGTGTATAGCCATCAGATCTCCATCGAATAATCTTCGAGATATATAAGCTGGATCGGCAACAAGTCGGCGTATTCTATCTGTTTCCGAGACCTTAACTAGATCGACTCTGATACGTTTACGGAGGTTCTCCATAGTTTTTCCGAATACCGAGACGTTCATGAGTTTGAAGAAATCCTTCTCAAACTCTGATGTGGCACTCGCTCGCAACGCGGTATTCAGTTGAATGTAGGGTGCCATCCACTCTTCTTGTCTGAACTTTATCGCCCGATGAATCTTCGTGACCCGCATTCCCAATGAGATTAGCTGTTTCAGAGCGCTATAGTGTATGATGTACTTCTCCTTTCTGCAGAGGGTTGGGACTAGTTTCTCACACTTGGAAAACTTACCTCCCAGTTCGTTTACGAGTGTGCGTTGATATTCACTCAACCATGCTTCAGGTATGCTCATCTTCTCTGGAGCGGGTGGATAGTCATTAAACAGGTCGTGTAGATGCTCTGGAGATTCTATGTCACATTCTAGGATATAACCCACCATTACGTCGTCGGCGGTGGCCAGCACTTCATCTAACGTCAGTCCTTCGACCCAGCGGAACCCGCCCACTGGTAGCATCTGCAGCATAGCCAAGCCATATAAGTTGTTTGCATCCAGGTATATGATCCATGTGGTAGGTTTAGTATTATCATAATCGGGACAGCGTGGATTATTAGCTTTGGCAAATCGTCTCGATACCATGCAAACCCCGCCCCGACTGCCTTTCTCCATGAAGAGATGCATATCGATGTCTGTCAAGAGCTCGAGCTCGACCCCAGTCTTTTTTAGGAGCGCATCCCACGACATACCCGGCGATGTATAGTAATGTGCTGGGTCGAGCCCATAGTGCTTCATAGAAGTGTCTCGGAACGTTTCGAACACATCAGCTAGAAGGTGTACGTCTGTACGCAGATATAGATCGTGGTAGTCTCCGAACGTCTTGCAGCCAAATTCACTCCATACCCGCTGTGCGTGTTCATAGTCCTTGTCGCTAATGTGTTATCTGCTCAGTTGGCTGTAGAAAGCCTCCTTTGGTGGGAGTGATGTTTCCGTGAATCTGTTAAAGCTGCTGACATACTCATACGGATATACACCCTTACGCTTCAAAAATTTTAGCTCTGCGCTAGTAACCCCCTGGCCCGTAATCTTAAAATTCTCCGTTGTAAGGTTCCCAGCCAGCTTCTCGAGAGAGCTGTTCATGAACTGTAATGAATCGATGAACTGGAGCTGACCAACGGAGAATGCCATGTACTTCTCCATATTATTTGGGATGCATGAGATTTTGCCGTTCTTTACCACATTCGTCTTCAACTCGCTTTTTTTCGTTTTATATGTAGCTATTCTAGTGCCCCAATCCATACCCCCTAATCCTTGCATGATCAGGTGCCCATCATAGCCTCGTAGATTATGAAGGACCACGGGCACTTTGGTGATATGGGGTTTGATACGAAGCTTGAGGTTACATTTATTGTGCGCTCCTCTTCTGAATTTGCCTGTGATGTGACAATGGTCGCGCACCCGATCATACCTTTTTCACCTAATAGTGCCTCACCACAGATATGACAGAATAGGGCAGCATTGTAAGCTCGCCAGTCAGCTTGTAACATCTGGATCTGTACTGGATTTTGGAACACCTCGTTAATTTCCTCCAGCTCAGACTTGAGGCTTTCTAGGAAGTGTCTCACAGCGTCCTCACCGCGGTATAGTTGCCCATGTATGACGTGGCCGTCACAGCGGACAATTATGTAATAATAGCTACAGGGTATCTGCATAGCGATCTGCCGTGTGCCGCTTTTTTCAGGGTTGTTAGCACAGCCTTCGATGGGGATATTTAGGCATTCAAAATCCGCATAGATAATATAGGGTACCCGCATCTGTCTGTGGTGGGCTGTAAACTTGAGGATGGTATCTCCCGGGGTGCCATCCTCGGCCAGCTGCGGCATTAGTGTTCTTTGGGGTTTCTTAGCAATACCCTTACAGTCGTCGGTATGAGCTTCCAATAGTTTCTCGCTTGAGTACACATGGAGACATCTGCGGCATGGATATACTCGATGGCCGTATGCACTATTCTTAAAGAGTAGTTTTCCCAGGTCTTTGAGCTAAACATAGTGACGCTTTTCGGGATTTTGGGGGTCAGTTAGAAGTAGGAGATCAATCTTTATACAGTGTTTTGAAGTATTCCTTGACTCGTAGATTAAATATGGACCCGCATTCCAAGCAAACACAGTAATTGACAGATTAGGATTTTGGCATTCAAACTTTGCTATATCGGTGATTTGAATCGGAAATGTAATTCCATTGAAATTGAGTTTACCCAGGTGGGCCTCATAGTTAGATGTGCGGTAAGGATGACTCTTTGAATCTACCCGATAAATTGCTGATAGTATGGACCATTCAAAGCAGCGGTTCTCATTGTTCCTTACATTAAGGACTGCCTTTAGCGAAATGTATGCTGGTGTCTTGAAGTAACTCCGGCCACGGAATGGGTGATACTCATCGATTATTATGTCCAACTTTATGCATCGCTTGAGTGCCCAGTCGGATCTGGTAGTATATGTTTCCAACGTTTCAATGATCACATCGCGAGATATTTCAAGATTTTCTGCAATATCGCCAGGATTAAGCACCGGTAGGGCAGCGCTCCTCAGGTAGGGTGTTTCTATTATCACTTCGGGCGAGTCAGGTTTCCTCTTCTCCAACACTACATGTAGAACCATTGCAAACTTGATGCCATGTCCATGAAGTTGGTCCTCTAGTATGGCTGTGATGCTTGGAAACATAGCGTGCAGGAATGCCAGAGCATCTGCCTCAAGAGGATGACCTACTGGTACTATGGCACGATAGTCCTTATGTATACCTACCTGCTTTCTCAGGATGAATGGTGGTAGTCGCCCCGCTAGTTGCTGTCTCCCCGCATTAACAACAATGGATGCAATTTGGCGTCGGCGCAGACTTCGCCGAGCGGCTTGCCTTAGAGCTGGTTTCTTCTTGGCCCGCTTTTCATAGCCAGAGGCTCTCAGGGCCGCCTCAGCCTCATCAACCAGCCGTCTATACACGGCCTGTTGCGATTCTTTAGACCCAAATTTAAGGGCGGGATGATCCTTCGCTCGGTCTAATCTTCTGCGGACCGCAGCTTAACGAGCCTCAATGATTCTGCTGGTGAGAACCGCCTTGGCTCCCGACATACGAAGTCCGTATTGCCTCAATTTGGCTTTGAGTTCTATAACGGTAGGCATGGCTAACCTTATACACACTGTCCCCCATTTCTCTAATAGGTAATTTCAATACTCGCAAGACGCTTAACCTCCTTCTGAAAGTCTCTCGCATGTGTCTTACCTATTTTAGTGATAGCGTTATGATAGCCACATCCTAGACAAAGACTAAGGCTGTTTGTGACACCCACTCCGCATTCCCTGCACGGTGTTGTTCCACCGCCTTTTCGCAACCTATCATTGTGAACCCCGCAGTATGCACCCCGGCACGGCCTGCCACAGTTCTTAGTAGACCCCCTCACTAGCCACGCACAGTTATTTTTTCCCGGTGCCATATACTTCTCTGATCCCCGAATATATCTACAGGTCTACCCGTTTCTCTAATATGGGATGCCCATCGCGAGAGGGCCCCCGCTGGGGGGGGGGGGGGGGTCCGGGGGCCCACCGCTCGCGGATGAGTAGTTGTGAAACACCGCTACGGCGACACCTTGGGTCAGGAGTGGGCCATGGAACTAACGGTTCTCACTGGAAACTGGCCCTCCAGCGCCGGGACATTGTAACACGTTTTTTGCTATCGATGTGGAGACCCCATGACTAGGTGTGTCCAGCCACATTTAGATGGGACTGTTTCCAGGGAGAATTAAGTCTTCTGTGGCCCACTCCTGACCCAAGGTGGCGCCGTAGCGGTGTTTCACAACTACTCACCGGGCATGTCTATTCTTTTGCGACAATTGGGTTTTGTTTTCGGCATGCATGTAATGTGCACACGTAATACCTATTTGTAACATAATTGTTGTTTAAACATGGCACAGAAACCTGATTGATACCTACTTTCATTTTCACTATCCATACGTGTTAATATATACTATATATAGGCCTATATTCATATATTGATTCCTACTGACCGTTCTTTTCTAAAGGAGGCCTAATTAATTTGGATGTTGCAACAAGTCTTATTGATATATATATTATATATATGATATGCAGTTGCCACAGTTGAGTATCATCAGTATTCAGTATGGGTAAATGGTATATTTAAGTATATTATAATATATATAGTAGGTATTAGCACTAAATTTTCAAATTGGGTTTATAACATTATAAACACCACAGTTAGATAGCCCTTGAAATTTGCAATTCAACGATACCTCAACCAAGTCTGTAGGTCGATTCTGTGAAAAGTTATGAATTTTTTTGTCGAAATTTCAGGAAAAGATAATTACATGGGAACATATAATAAAATATGAACGGACTGATGATGAAAGTTGTGACCAAGAATTGAAGCAGAACTTGCATTTTATGAAATATTTCAGTTATTTATGATAATATATGCATAAAACTATACATTTTTGTGTTCGAGAAGGCAAGACGCATCTGTTGAATATACTGTACCAATTGTCAGGCATAATTGGGGCTAATTAATATTCAAAATGGTGGCTAATTTGCATAATTTACTTGTAATTTAATTGTCTAATTATTAATTATTTCACTTATTTATGATAAAACACAATACAAATTATACTTTTTTGTGTTCGGGAAGGCAAGACGCATCTGTTGAATATACTGTACCAAATAATTAATATTCAAAATGGTGGCTAATTTGCATAATTTACTTGTAATTTAATTGTCTAATTAATTATTTCACTTATTTATGATAAAACACCATACAAATTATACTTTTTTGTGTTCGGGAAGGCAAGACGCATCTGTTGAATATACTGTACCAATTGCCAGGCATAATTGGGGCTAATTAATAAGAAAATTCTGGAGGTAAGGTAGGACATAGCGAATGCCAACTGACTAGAGTACAGGAACTGTATGGCGAATAAGTAAGTGGGAGGTTTGGAACAGAGGATGAAAAAAGCAGAGGTGGAGAATACAAGAGGAAAAAAGAAAAGAAGAAAATATGTGGTGGATTGACGAAAGCCCCGAGACGGAGATACGCCACGCAAAAAAGTAAAGTGTGGGTGGGAGGGATGAGGGAACCCAGATGCCTAAAGCCTTATGCATTAGGTCTCCAGCCATAACATCAGACTGCAGACCCATTTCATAGGACATCCGTGAAACTGTAGTGTAATGAGGTGCAGTAGACAAGACTTTACCAAATAATACTCTACCTACATAATTAATTAGAGAGGAACAATGCTTAACACTGACATGACTCTGTAGAAACTTGTATATGCACATGCGTAATGGCGAACCATATTGCCGCATGTTCATCTTCACGTCTACAGTGCTGCTCACTATCAGAATTAAATAGAATATCCAATAATGCATCTTAAAAATTATCTTTACGGTAATTCTAATTTATACCTAGACCTACTAATAATGTTTGAATAGAAGCTATCTGAGTTCGATTACAGTGACAGTGAGACACAAACACTTATCGTCATGGTAACATGGGCTGCAAGCATTCTGACGCGCTGACATGTTTTTTTTATCTGTACCCTTGAATAATTTAATATAATACTGTTTGAAGACATTTCAATAAAAACTAGTACATAGTGTCACATTAAATTAACTAAAGAATGATAAGATGTAGAAATTCATTAAACTGTAACTTAAATTTTTAACATTATACACGTATATCGATAATTAACGGCGCGGCAACATTGAACAGCCGAAAACGAACTCTAAAGTTAGTAGCGTGGTCGGTCGATCACCATAGCATTTTTAAAATTTAATAATAATTAATAGGTACTTCTAGAAATGTTAAAATTTGGTACATAAAGAGAGAAATCGTTGCTGAATATGTTAGACATGGTTTCACATATCACTTAAAATCAAAACTAAAAAATATACGTGTGCAAAGAGAAAAAACACCTACCTCGTCTTGTTTAATTGCTTGGTGTTAATTGTAGATAAGGTATCTCCAACATTTATAATCTTAATACACTGAACAAATGGATGAAAAATAGTATACAGTTCACTTTTATATGAACTAAAGCTGCGTGGCGTCACTAAATGACAATTCCATTGGATAGTGCACACGTGGTCCATGAAAAAATGAAAATGTCGGCAAATGGCATGTTTATCAAGGGACATTACTCTAAATATCTTTTTGCGGAAATATTTCGATTAGTGCTAATGCCTAATATATAGTATATAGGCATTAGCACTAAATTTTCAAATTGGGTTTATAACATTATAAACACTAGGCATTAGCACTAAATTTTCAAATTGGGTTTATAACATTATAAACACCACAGTTAGATAGCCCTTGAAATTTGCAATTCAACGATACCTCAACCAAGTCTGTAGGTCGATTCTGTGAAAAGTTATGATTTTTTGTGTCGAAATTTCAGGAAAAGATAATTACATGGGAACATATAATAAAATATGAACGGACTGATGATGAAAGTTGTGACCAAGAATTGAAGCAGAACTTGCATTTTATGAAATATTTCAGTTATTTATGATAATATATGCATAAAACTATACATTTTTGTGTTCGAGAAGGCAAGACTATACTGTACCAATATACTGTACCAATTGTCAGGCATAATTGGGGCTAATTAATATTCAAAATGGTGGCTAATTTGCATAATTTACTTGTAATTTAATTATCTAATTATTAATTATTTCACTTATTTATGATAAAACACCATACAAATTATACTTTTTTGTGTTCGGGAAGGCAAGACGCATCTGTTGAATATACTGTACCAAATAATTAATATTCAAAATGGTGGCTAATTTGCATAATTTACTTGTAATTTAATTGTCTAATTATTAACTATTTCACTTATTTGTGATAAAACACCATACAAATTATACTTTTTTGTGTTCGGGAAGGCAAGACGCATCTGTTGAATATACTGTACCAATTGCCAGGCATAATTGGGGCTAATTAATAAGAAAATTCTGGAGGTAAGGTAGGACATAGCGAATGCCAACTGACTAGAGTACAGGAACTGTATGGCGAATAAGTAAGTGGGAGGTTTGGAACAGAGGATGAAAAAATGCAGAGGTGGAGAATACAAGAGGAAAAAAGAAAAGAAGAAAATATGTGGTGGATAGACGGAAGCCCCGAGACGGAGATACGCCACGCAAGAAAGTAAAGTGTGGGTGGGAGGGATGAGGGAACCCAGATGCCTAAAGCCTTATGCATTAGGTCTCCAGCCATAACATCAGACTGCAGACCCATTTCATAGGACATCCGTGAAACTGTAGTGTAATGAGGTGCAGTAGACAAGACTTTACCAAATAATACTCTACCTACATAATTAATTAGAGAGGAACAATGCTTAACACTGACATGACTCTGTAGAAACTTGTATATGCACATGCGTAATGGCGAACCATATTGCCGCATGTTCATCTTCACGTCTACAGTGCTGCTCACTATCAGAATTAAATAGAATATCCAATAATACATCTTAAAAATTATCTTTACAGTAATTCTAATTTATACCTAGACCTACTAATAATGTTTGAATAGAAGCTATCTGAGTTCGATTACAGTGACAGTGAGACACAAACACTTGTCATCGTCATGGTAACATGGGCTGCAAGCATTCTGACGCGCTGACATGTTTTTTTTATCTGTACCCTTGAATAATTTAATATAATACTGTTTGAAGACATTTCAATAAAAACTAGTACATAGTGTCACATTAAATTAACTAAAGAATGATAAGATGTAGAAATTCATTAAACTGTAACTTAAATTTTTAACATTATACACGTATATCGATAATTAACGGCGCGGCAACATTGAACAGCCGAAAACGAACTCTAAAGTTAGTAGCGTGGTCGGTCGATCACCATAGCATTTTTAAAATTTAATAATAATTACAAGGTATTTCTAGAAATGTTAAAATTTGGTACATAAAGAGAGAAATGGTTGCTGAATATGTTAGACATGGTTTCACATATCACTTAAAATCAAAACTAAAAAATATACGTGTGCAAAGAGAAAAAACACCTACCTCGTCTTGTTTAATTGCTTGGTGTTAATTGTAGATAAGGTATCTCCAACATTTATAATCTTAATACACTGAACAAATGGATGATAAATAGTATACAGTTCACTTTTATATGAACTAAAGCTGCGTGGCGTCACTAAATGACAATTCCATTGGATAGTACACACGTGGTCCATAAAAAAATGAAAATGTCGGCAAATGGCATGTTTATCAAGGGACATTACTCTAAATATCTTTTTGCTGAAATATTTCGATTAGTGCTAATGCCTATAAACACCACAGTTAGATAGCCCTTGAAATTTGTAATTGAACGATACCTCAACCAAGTCTGTAGGTCGATTCTGTGAAAAGTTATGAATTTATTTTGTCGAAATTTCAGGAAAAGATAATTACATGAGAGCATATAATAAAATATGAACGGACTGATGATGAAAGTTGTGACCAAGAATTGAAGCCGAACTAGCAATTTATGAAATATTTCAGTTATTTATGATAATATATGCATAAAACTATATATTTTTGTGTTCGGGAAGGCAAGACGCATCTGTTGAATGTACTTTACAAATTGTCAGGCATAATTGGGGCTAATTAATATTCAAAATGGTGGCTAATTTGCATAATTTACTTGTAATTTAATTGTCTAATTATTAATTATTTCACTTATTTATGTTAAAACACCATACAAATTATACATTTTTGTGTTCAGGAAGGCAAGACGCATCTGTTGAATATACTGTACCAATTGCCAGGCATAATTGGGGCTAATTAATAAGAAAATTCTGGAGGTAAGGTAGGACATAGCGAATGCCAACTGACTAGAGTACAGGAACTGTATGGCAAATAACTAAGTGGTAGGTTTGGAACAGAGGATGAACAAATGCAGAGGTGGAGAATACAAGAGGAAAAAAGAAAAGAAAATAAGAAGAAAATATGTGGTGGATAGATGGAAGCCCTGAGACGGAGATGCGCCACGCAAGAAAGTAAAGTGTTTTTAATTCTAGTTCAAATTTTTTTAAAGTTACTCTAAGATAATTTTCTCTAATATACTTATCTTGTCCCTGAGCAAGCACTATAGTCTTAATCTTTCGTATCACCTCCGAAATTTTATTAGTTTTAGGCTTAGTTTTGGTCGGGGCCAATATCAGCTGCGCAATGTATCCTTTCTTGACAGGTTACTCTGGTACAAAATTGGCTAGATGTCTCCTCAAATCCTCCATCGTATTCTTAACCTTATATGCCATCACTGTCACTATCAGAATTAAATAGAATATCCAATAATGCATCTTAAAAATTATCTTTACGGTAATTCTAATTTATACCTAGACCTACTAATAATGTTTGAATAGAAGCTATCTGAGTTCGATTACAGTGACAGTGAGACACAAACACTTGTCATCGTCATGGTAACATGGCCTGCAAGCATTCTGACGCGCTGACATGTTTTTTTATCTGTACCCTTGAATAATTTAATACAATACTGTTTGAAGACATTTCAATAAAAACTAGTACATAGTGTCACATTAAATTAACTAAAGAATGATAAGATGTAGAAATTCATTAAACTGTAACTAAAATTTTTAACATTATACACGTATATCGATAATTAACGGCGCGGCAACATTGAACAGCCGAAAACGAACTCTAAAGTTAGTAGCGTGGTCGGTCGATCACCATAGCATTTTTAAAATTTAATAATAATTAATAGGTACTTCTAGAAATGTTTAATTTGGTACATAAAGAGAGAAATGGTTGCTGAATATGTTAGACATGGTTTCACATATCACTTAAAATCAAAACTAAAAAATATACGTGTGCAAAGAGAAAAAACACCTACCTCGTCTTGTTTAATTGCTTGGTGTTAATTGTAGATAAGGTATCTCCAACATTTATAATCTTAATACACTGAACAAATGGATGAAAAATAGTATACAGTTCACTTTTATATGAACTAAAGCTGCGTGGCGTCACTAAATGACAATTCCATTGGATAGTGCACACGTGGTCCATGAAAAAATGAAAATGTCGGCAAATGGCATGTTTATCAAGGGACATTACTCTAAATATCTTTTTGCTGAAATATTTCGATTAGTGCTTATGCCTATAAACACCACAGTTAGATAGCCCTTGAAATTTGTAATTGAACGATACCTCAACCAAGTCTGTAGGTCGATTCTGTGAAAAGTTATGAATTTATTTTGTCGAAATTTCAGGAAAAGATAATTACATGAGAGCATATAATAAAATATGAACGGACTGATGATGAAAGTTGTGACCAAGAATTGAAGCCGAACTAGCAATTTATGAAATATTTCAGTTATTTATGATAATATATGCATAAAACTATATATTTTTGTGTTCGGGAAGGCAAGACGCATCTGTTGAATGTACTTTACAAATTGTCAGGCATAATTGGGGCTAATTAATATTCAAAATGGTGGCTAATTTGCATAATTTACTTGTAATTTAATTGTCTAATTATTAATTATTTCACTTATTTATGTTAAAACACCATACAAATTATACATTTTTGTGTTCAGGAAGGCAAGACGCATCTGTTGAATATACTGTACCAATTGCCAGGCATAATTGGGGCTAATTAATAAGAAAATTCTGGAGGTAAGGTAGGACATAGCGAATGCCAACTGACTAGAGTACAGGAACTGTATGGCAAATAACTAAGTGGTAGGTTTGGAACAGAGGATGAACAAATGCAGAGGTGGAGAATACAAGAGGAAAAAAGAAAAGAAAATAAGAAGAAAATATGTGGTGGATAGATGGAAGCCCTGAGACGGAGATGCGCCACGCAAGAAAGTAAAGTGTTTTTAATTCTAGTTCAAATTTTTTTAAAGTTACTCTAAGATAATTTTCTCTAATATACTTATCTTGTCCCTGAGCAAGCACTATAGTCTTAATCTTTCGTATCACCTCCGAAATTTTATTAGTTTTAGGCTTAGTTTTGGTCGGGGCCAATATCAGCTGCGCAATGTATCCTTTCTTGACAGGTTACTCTGGTACAAAATTGGCTAGATGTCTCCTCAAATCCTCCATCGTATTCTTAACCTTATATGCCATCACTGTCACTATCAGAATTAAATAGAATATCCAATAATGCATCTTAAAAATTATCTTTACGGTAATTCTAATTTATACCTAGACCTACTAATAATGTTTGAATAGAAGCTATCTGAGTTCGATTACAGTGACAGTGAGACACAAACACTTGTCATAGTCATGGTAACATGGGCTGCAAGCATTCTGACGCGCTGACATGTTTTTTTATCTGTACCCTTGAATAATTTAATACAATACTGTTTGAAGACATTTCAATAAACACTAGTACATAGTGTCACATTAAATTAACTAAAGAATGATAAGATGTAGAAATTCATTAAACTGTAACTTAAATTTTTAACATTATACACGAATATGGATATTTAACGGCGCACCTACATTGAACAGCCGAAAACGAACTCTAAAGTTAGTAGCGTGGTTGGTCGATCACCATAGCATTTTTAAAATTTAATAATAATTACAAGGTACTTCTAGAAATGTTAAAATTTGGTACATAAAGAGAGAAATGGTTGCTGAATATGTTAGACATGGTTTCACATATAATTTTAATCAAAACTAAAACATATATGTGTGAAAAGACAAAAAACACCTACCTCGTCTTGTTTAATTGCTTGGTGTTAATTGTAGATAAGGTATATCCAACCGACCTAATCTTAATACACTGCAGAAATGGATGATAAATAGTATACAGTTCACTTTTATATGATCTAAAGCTGCGTGGCGTCACTAAATGACAATTCCATTGGATAGTACACACGTGGTCCATGAAAAAATGAAAATGTCGGCACATGGCATTTTTATCAAGGGACATTACTCTAAATATCTTTTTGCTGAAATATTTCGATTAGTGCTAATGCCTATTATATACCATTATATGGTATATACTATATATTATATGGACTAGTATGGAGTATGAAATTGAATAGTATGATGGATCATGAATGATGATCAAATTTTCAAAATGGGGTTACACTGTTACAGCATTATAAATACTACCCATAGGTAGTTGGACAAAATTTTCAAAATAATGCTACAACATTTAATTTAAAAATACTATATTATATTTAGATAGCCCTTGAAAATTGTATGAATTTTTTTCGAATTAATTTGACATCAAAATAATTTACAGGAAGTATATAGGAAAATATAAATAAAACTTGACCACAAAAATGTAACTGAGCTGACAATTTATAATTATCTTAGTTATTTTCAATAATACAACACACAAACTATACATGGGCACATCTGCTGTTTCGTCTACCACTGTGACCTTTGCTCTGCTATTGAGGTGTTTTCCAACCTTTCCCAGGGTCACGTGATCAGAAGATTCTCCAAGGTGGCGCGTGATTGACATGAATGGCGGTCTCTGGTCGTAATGGTCACTTAAAAAGAAATTTATAGAAAAAAGTTAGGAATAAAAAATAAAAGTTAAATATTAGATATTTTAGGAAGACTTGAGTAGTCTTTCTAAAACAAGAGAAAAAAAAAAGAAAAAGAGGGGGGCAAGCCCCCCTCATGTGTGCTAAGTGAAAGAAAAACACAAGGCAGGTTGGGGTGGGGTGGGGTAATAAATAAAGAAAAAGGGGGGTTGAGGGGGGAAATTGTACCACCCTCATGTATGCTAAGAGAACGAAAGATTGGTATGAGGGGGATTATTGCAAAAATTTCTATTTTTTGCAGCAATGCAGGGTTGCCATTACGGTGATTTTTGAGCCACCTGATCTGGTGTTTATTCATATCATCTGGAGCCTAAATGTTTGGAATAGCGCGGCCGCACTAGTTTAGCGCATTCCTACAATTTTCTGATGCGTTTTAGTGCATTTTATCATTATTTCGTGTTTTTTTTTTGAGCTTATAAAAGATGTTCTTGGTGCTTTTATGAGGGAATGAGTTGGCAACACTGGACAAGAATTATTGGCGCACTTTGAAACAGGAGAAAAACTGACCGGAATGCTGTGAGATTTATGTTAGAAATAATTCAGGGAGTTTATCCGCCATGAAATGATGTATAAGGTAAGGGGCCTTTTTTCCCATTTCACACTGTTTATATATTTAGGCAGATGGCTACGGATTTCCGCTAGAAACTGTTGAAATCCGCCATGAAATCGATCAAATCTAAAAAAAAATGTCTTCCAAGAGAACACTGCTTGGCGGTCGGCGGGAACGTGACGTCACCGCACTCTGTATTTCATTGGATTTCTAGCGGAACTCCGTGACGTCATCTACCTAAATATGAAAATAGTGTGCTATTTATAGTACTGTGGTGGACGTAACAGCATTTCTACCCATTTTTGTGTTCGTGAAACAAGACGCTTAACCTTTAGCAAGCTGAATTAAAAAATACAAAACCTCTTCCTGCCACCGGATTCTTTTTTGAGAATTTTTATCTTTTCTGGTTGGTGTTACGGAAACGCAATAACTTTTTTGTTATTTTAGATATTTTTAAAAAATTGAATACCGCAAATGTATGTAAATTTTTTTTTTTTTTATGTAACATACCTGGGGTTTGCGCAAGAAGTGAAGACCTCACAAAAAAACAACAAGACATGGGTGTTTGGAAAACTCAATAACATTTTTGTTATTAGAGCTTTTAAAATAATTTCAACAGATTTAAATGCAGAATTGAATACTGCAAATGGGTGTGTAATTGTTTTGTTTTTTATGCAACCTACCTGAGGTTTGTGCAAGAGGTGAAGACATTTTCTCGAAAAAACAAGACATGCCAAAAAGACATGGGTGTTCGGAAAACTCAATAACATTTTTGTTATTAGAGCTTTTAAAATTACTCAACACATGTAAATGCAGAATTGAATACTGCAAATGGGTGTGTAATTAGGTTTTTTTAATGTATCCTACCCGAGGTTTGCGCAAGAGGTGAAGACAATTTTTATTTTAAAATTACATAAAAACAAACAACACAAATGACTTACCCACTGGCCGTGCAGCTCTGGGGTACACCTACAGGCTGTGCTGCTCTCCTACTTGCTGTGCAGCTCAGACGTACAATCAATTTTGAAATGTACCAATGTGTAGTATCTATGGAAACAGGGGTATGGGCACAGAGTGACCTGACATGCTGCGCACACGTACTGAGTCTGATGGCGCTTCTTTGACCGATCTGAACAGACTACACAGTCAGGAAGCGCAGGCTTGCCACTGGACAACCGTTTAGGATTTATAGCAATGTGGTGTGTTGGTCCTATTGTCAACCTATCCGGTGGGTGGCTTGTTCTTCTTCCGGCACTGGAAGAAGAAGGCCTAGAGTTGCAACTCTGAAGAAGCCCATGAACTATCAGCAAGCAAAATTTTTCCGTCTTGACTCGTCCAGGATGTTTGGCCCGCCACAGGACAATTGCATTTACAAAGCAAGCTTCCAACAAGTAAAAGAAAATTTTCTTCCACCACTTGCAGGACCTGTGACCTAACATATAATATGTTAGCTGCTTGTCAACACGATCAACGCCTCCCATATGATGGGTATAGGCCTGTATTGCGCATGGTTTTACCACATCCCTCACATTGCCACCATGAAGTTTGGAACAGACCTTCCTATTGCGGCCAACAAATTACTCACAACAAAGTGAGCCAATCCCTTCTCTTTGTCATAGATGTCCTCCTTCCCAAGGTACAGCATCCAGTTCCAGAGATAACTAGTCTTCGAGTCAGCCACTGCCCAAGACTTTATACCCCACTTTGAGGGTTTCTTGGGCATGTACTGCAAAAGACGAGTCCTACCCTTGAATGCAATCATGCTTTCATTGATACTGATTTCTTTGGAGAGGCCATAATATTGTTGGAACAGAGGAATAAGTTTGTCAACAAACCCGTGTATCTTGAATGCCTTGCTGTGACTGGGTTGCCCTCGTGCAACAGCTGTTGTGTTGTCTACAAAGTGCAGGAATGAAAGAATATCTAAAAATCTATTCCTACTCATGACATTCCTGAACCCAGGAATCTCGATGAGACCATCATTAGACCAATACAATTCATAGGAGGAACGTTTGATCAGTCCCATCAAGAGCACCAAAGCAACAAAAGCTGTCATCTCATCAGCTGTGACTTCCTTCCACAGCTTCACACGAGATGCATTGCCGGCGTCCTGTCCCTTCGAATCACTAACCTGCTTAGCGTAACGATTAGTTTCAGTTACCAACATGTTCACAATATCATCTGTAATAAACAGACGAAACACGTCTACCGCACTAATGTCATCAGCTAAGCCTATAGGTCCAACAACTTCATCGAAGTTGCTAAGCCAATCATGGCTATACCCCGAAGGAACACTAGAATTTTCAACAATTTCTTCTTCCAATATGTCGTCATCAGCCACGCTGCCAACCGAATCAGTATCACTATTATTATCTCTATCTAACAACACATCATCTATTGGAGCGATATCTGCATCTGTTAGCGGCACACTTTCCTCCTCATCCGAATCGGGATCCATTACGAACTCAAAATAAATTGTATCCATTGTAGGCCTAGGTTGCTGTCGGAAAATGCAATGTAAATGCGTCTGGACGCTACAGAAAATTCTCTCTAATAGACTGGGCAGACGTGAACTGGTGCCGGCTTCGATTGCGCATGCCCTGAACTATATATTTATGGCTGTGATTAGGCTGTCGTAGGCCTATTTCGCATGATGTATCATTGAGCGAGTGCACCCGACAACAGTAAACAGCCACCATCTTTTTTTTGTCAATCACTCTTAACCAAAGCGCGGTGAAGGTTAAGTTGATCCCATTTCTAGAATGTTCAGATGGACACAGAACTAATTGATATTCCAAATGGCTGCTAATTTGCATAATTATAATGAAAGTAAAATAAATATCTATTAACCATAATAAAATACCACAGAAACTATATATTTTTGTATTCACAAAGACAAGAAGCATCTGTTGATCACATTGCTGTGATTCTCAGAGGCATGTACAACTAATTAATATTCAAAATGACAGCCAATTTGCATAAATAAAACACATGTTGATAGCTAGCTCAGCAGAAAAGATGTGTTATGAGGCTGACATCATTGCATTGCAAGAAACACAGCTTGGTGAAAGGGGTAATATCAGGATAGCCGGATTTCAGTGTTTCTACAACAGGCGACATCTTGGACAGGCAATCTTAGTATGCGAGGTTGATGTGTCCAAGTGGGATAGCGACAATATCCAGTTACAGGCAGTGAAAGTCCAGCACCAAATCATGATTGTAAATGTGTATGCCTGCAACACGAGCATTGATCTTCAGGGTTGGAAAATCCTAGGGGAGATAATGGAACAGGAAAAGCAGATCCTCTTCTGTGGTGACTTCAATGTGAAAGGTACATCATGGGGCAATAGTGCTTCGAACAAACAGAAGAGAACTTGAGGAGGCCCTGACAGATACAGACCTGGTGTGCCTTAACGATGGCCGTATAACAAGGATGGCAAGCAGGGATGGTGATGATGATAGCGCTATCGACCTGGCATTGGTGTCATCAGCTTCTGTGGCTATCTGCAAATGGGACGTGCTGGGGCATCATGGCAGTGACCACCTCCCATGTGTTGTTCTCTTTAAAAATGACAAAAGTAAGCAGATAAGGCCAAAGGTAAGATCCTTTAACCTTTAGAGCCCTGGCTTAAAATTACAAAACTTCTCCCAGGGCCTGACTTATTTTTTGGAAAATTTGCGTTATTGATGGTGGGTGTTTTGAAAACGTCATAACTTTTTTCTTTTAAAAGATATCAAAATAATTTTTGCACATCTAAATAAAGGAGTGAATAGTGAATATTATCGTGTTTTTGTTGTTGTTGTATGTGTGATATGACAGTTGTGAGCAAGTTTTGAAGTTGAAAATTCTGGCGAAAAACGCAAAACGTCATTTTCAAAATCGCAAATATATCTTCGTGACGACCCTAATACATGAGAAATGTGTGACAACATTGATAAAATCCTCATAAATACCTATACTTATTGTATATATATATTGTTTTATATCAAAACTAATATAATATGGACTAAAAAACTAATAAAACGTGAAGAAATTGCATATAACGTCCGTCCGGTCAACACTAGGTCTATGCCGACACGCAGCGTAATTATTGTCCATAAACACATGTGTCACCCCTGATACATATTATTTTTGTGCTTTTTAATGAATACACACACATTCTTATCAAATAACAACATATTAAACACAAAAAACAACAATTAGAACATGTAGTCACGATCACTTACCCATGCCACGCGGTACTCAATTTGATAGTAAAATACGGCCGAAAATGGCCAAAGTCGCTCTAGAAATGCGTTGACAAATTCAACCGGCTTTCTCTCTCTTACAATCGTAATGAGTAAAGGAATTTGACCTTTAAACTGTGACGTATTCCTAGCTTCGTGTTGCGGGAATTCTACGTCATATAAGCTTTAACTTCGTGAAGTTCCGTACTCGGGAATGGAGCGATATCGTATGGCGTGTGATTGCGACCACAGGCAATACGGGATGCACACGCAAGGTGCACTTTTGCCACCATAGGGGCCTAAAGGTTAAGTATGATCGCAGAGGAGTGGATGTTGTGAGCAGAATTCGACAAGACAAACGTAAGGCTCAAGTAGTAGGAAATCAGGTGTGGGATAGACCCCCCTGGTGGAACGAAGAGGTTCAAAGGGCATGGAGCGAGAAACGGAAAGCAGTAGCACTATGGCAAAGGGCAAGGAAACGTGTTGCGACTCAGCCCATGGAGGTCGCACAATGGAAATGGAAGAAAGATATCTTAGTCCAAACATTCAAAGATATTGCAAAGGCGTCAAAATGGGACGAATTTTGCCATGAGATCACACGCGAAAAGTCACTAAAATTGTTCTGCCGTTTACACAAATTCAAGAATGGTCTGACAAGACGCGTGACTATTGCCGATTTCCAGAGCAACGATACCGTCTGGCAGAAGATGGACGAGACAAAAGGTGCGCCGTTGCTGGCACACTACACCGCACAAATTGGTCAGAGAAATGTGGAGGCATATCAAGAAATCAGGAAAACGCTCACAGACACGTGTAAGAACTTGAGCATGGAATACCATATGCTAATCACAGTTGAAGAAATCAGGAAGGCACTGAAAAGTACAAAAAACACAGCACCAGGGCCAGATGGCATTAGATACGATGACATTAGTCGGATGAGGAGTTGGGAGAGTTGGCGGACATGTTCAATAATAGCCTTCTAAAGGGCACAGTGAAAGAAGACTGGTTGCACAGCTATTTAGTTCCACTACCCAAACCTGAGAAGGACCACACCAAGATACAAGGCTACAGAATAATAACAATGCAGAATACGATAGGCAAGCTTTTGGAAAAAATTGTGGCCTGGAAGGTATCGGGTTATCTTGAAAGAAATAAGTGTTTACCAACATTGTTAGGAGGATATCGTCCAGGAAAGAAGACATGGCAGAATGCAGCCATATTTGCGCAGGATGTTTTTTAGGGGTTCGATTCGCGCATGGAGACGTGGAGTCGCAATAGACCTTGAGGATGCGTACAATAGGGTGTCCTTGTATATCTTGATGCACTGCACCAGCTGTTAAATCTTGCAGTTAATCCTTTTGTCGTGCGGTGGGTTGGCACCGCCCTGATGCACAGGGTAGTAGTTCTTAAGTGTGGTAACTGGATATCTGCACCAACGTTTATTAGCCCTGGCCTGCCACAGGGATCGCCTCTTTCTCCTGTACTTTTCAATGTATACACAGTACATATCGCTGGCAATCAAATCACAGGTGTTGGCAGAACGATGTCATATGCCGATGATATCCTGTTGTATAGACAGGGCAGAAATCGAGAACAGTGCGTCGTGGAACTACAGAAGGAGATGGACAGACTGGTAAATTGGTGTCGAGATACTGGAGCAGTGGTTAATCCATCTAATGGCTGACAAGGGGTCCATAGATGATCTGAGGGAACATTCAACCCTGTAGTTGGGAGGGGAGAGGGGGGTAGGCAGAGTGTTTTCCAGACTTTAGCATAATAATCACAAAATCTGACCTACGCCCTACAAATTACTCTTTTTTACTAATTTTTTTTCACAAATTGCTCAACTATTATTCCTAGAACATTACTGTGCACAATAATGCTACCAATAATTATATGTATGATAGGATTTGGTGTGGGGGAATAATACAACAGAAATAAATCCTCTACTTACTAGTAGATGCACATGAATTATTCCTCCACACAAGCTGCTCACAAAACTAAACACATTACTATGCACATAATCCAGGAAAGTTTTGTCACATTTGAAGCACAGAAACATTTTGTCATAAATAACTAAGAAATTTAACAGTCCTATAATAAAATATATATTTAAATTGTTCAAATTAGCCATTTTGAATATTAATTAGCTTTGGTTGTATCTAAAAATTATAGGAATGTAATTCGCAACTTCGTCTAGTATTCCTGAACTCAAAAATGTATAGTTTGTACAATATTTTATTGTAAATAACTGAAATATTTAGTCATTAGACCACTGCATTCAATGTCCATTTTGCAAGTTAGCCGCCATTTTGAATTTTTATTCACTCTAATTCCCTGAAAATTAGTACAATGTAATAAAAATATGCGTCTTGTCTTTGTGCACACAAAAATATATATTTTCTGTAGTATTTTATTATATTAAATAGTTGTATAATTTATTTTCATTTAAATCATGCTATCTGGTATTTTGAATATTAATTAGTCCTGCGTACATCTGAAAATTACAGAAATGTGATCATTTTGCCTTTGCAAACACAAAAATATATATATATTATATGGCATTTAAATCTGTTTAATTGCCATATAATTATTTTTTATATTTTAAATATGCTAATTAGTTGCCATTTTTGAATATTAATTTAGTTGTGCGTGCTTCTGAAAATTACAGTAATGTGATCAAAAGATGTGTCTTGTCTTTGTGAACAAAAAAGTGTATAGTTTATGTGTTGTATTAGTGAAAAGAACAAAGATAATTTAGAAATTATCAGCTTGGCTACATTATCTGGGGACGTTATTTATATTTTCCTATATGTTTCATGTAAATTATTTTGATTTCAAATTAATTAGAAAAAAATGTGTAACTTTTTCAGGGTTGACATACAGACTTGGACGAGGTATCATTGAATTGCAATTTTTAAGGGCTATCTAACTATATTATTTTTAATTATGTAGCACTATTTTGAAAATTTTGTCCAAATACTTAAAGAGAGAAAACTTCAACCCCCTTTGAGTAGGCTTCTTCAATAGGCATTTCATGATTTTTGCTGAGACAAGCTGAAGTCTATTGGGTATGATTAAGAAAGCTCAGAAAAAGCACTCCACTGCACATATAACAATAAAGGTAATAAGAGACAGTGTGAATCATATAGAAGCATCTCCTTGTTAAGTCACACAGGTAAAATCTACGCAAAAATAATAGAACAAAGAATGCGATACATTGCAGATCCACAGTTGAGCCCCTCTCAGTTTTCAGAAGGGGAGCAAGCTGTACAGACGCACATTTCGCACTGAGACATCTGAGTGAAAAAGCAATCGAATACAATCAAGATTTAAACACAGTATTTGTAGACCAGGAAAAGGCATTCAACAGAGTAGATAGAAACATTCTATGGGAAAACTTAGAAATGTATAACATCAGAGGACAGCTGTTAGATAACATAAAAGTGATATATCACAAATGCCAAAGCTCAGTAAGAACAACAGATGGAATGACTGAACCTTTTGAAACAAGATCTGGAGTAAGACAAGGATGCGTACTTTCACCCCTACTTTTCAACATATACATGGACAGAATAATAAAAGAAGCTCATATCAACAAAGAGGAAAACATTGCAAATAAACCTGATGAAGAACATAATAATGAAATCAATTAACTATTATTTGCTGATGATCAAAGTTTAATATACAAAGATGAGGAAACTTTGCAAAAGCACATCAATGCATTGTTGTTAGCATGTCAGAAGTACAACATGAAAATTAATGTACAAAAAACAGAATTATGAAAATTAGCAAGTCTTCAACACCATTGAATATAACAATAGATAACACCAAAGTGAAACAAGCCAAAGAATTTAAATATCTAGGCAGAATTTTTTCCGAAGATGGAAGAATAGACAGAGAAATAGAAAGATGATGCCAGAAAGCAAACACAGTGACTTACCAACTTTCACCATTACTTCTTCATCCAAAGATCAAGATGGAAATTAAAAAACAAATAATATCTACAATTTTTATACCAACACTATGCTACCAATGTCAAACATGGTCTTTAACAGCTTCGAAGCAAAGAAAATGTTCACATGTGAAATGAAGTGTCTGAGGAAAGCTGCAATGGTTACCAAACTAGATAAAATAAGAAATTAGGAAAAGAGTTGGTATAATATCATGTATCGAACATATTGAGAAACAGCAAGTAAAATGGTTTGGTCACCTTATGAGAATGAAGCCAAACCAAATACCAATAAGAGCATATAATACAAGAATATCCGGGCGTAAAGCCAAAGGTAGACCAAGAAATGGTGGATAGAAAACATTAAGATAACCTTGAACAAACATGGACTAAATGCAACCTTGGCGACACATCTGGCCTTGAAACGACAACTTAAGATACCACCCCTTCGCTTAACGGCAAGTGTTTATGTGTTGTATTATTGAAAAGAACAAAGATAATGTTCTTTTCAACAATCATTCACCTGGGGATAGACAATAGACTGCACATAGGAAGTACGAGCTAATTGCTCGTAATTCCTGGGGTTCTCAGTGAGTCAATCGGCGCATCTTTCGTTTCTATGGTCACAGTGAAATTTGACCTAGTTTTGAGGTATTTCCTAACATGATAAGAATGATGGTCCCGGTGGAATGACAATCTTGTATCATAGCTTTTGTTAAAGGGGGTGGGGGGTTAAAAGGATTAGAATTAATTTATATAATTTTTTAGGAGGGGGAAGAAGGGTTAGAATCAGTGTTTAGAATTAATAATTAATTCTCTAAGAATTCTTGTGTAAGGGTGAATCGATATGATTTATAGCACAACACCATACAATCGGGGGGTGTGATGCGTTGATTGGTTTTCTTGTGGAACTCCGTGACGTTGTCTGCTCAAACATGAAAACAGTGCTATTTATAGCGCAGTGACAGTAGAAAAGAAAAATTTACCAATTGATCAATCAGAAAATGCTTACTTTGTGTGAAATGAGATGTCCAAGTAAAACAGCACAAGAAGAGATGTGAAAAATGAGGAGACTAATGGTCAGATATATTTAAAAACAGACTGAAATGGTTTGACCACCGAATGAGAATACAACTTTATTGGCCAGGAGCAAGAGTATACAACATGAAAATGGATACAGCAAGAAGAAAGTGGATTGATGGAGTTACCAACATTCTGACACAACACATTATTATTGATTATCAAATGTGTCATAGCCCGAAAACCGATCGCCATTCAATCCTGCAACTCCTCACAGAAAAAGCAGAGAAAAGACAATAGATAGATAGAGATCTAAATTGATGATTGATAATTTAACACAGGTTATATATTGTGTCGTATCGAAGATAACATGCAGTCTCACTTCTTCTTTGTTCATTCTCAAACTCCTGCAGAATAGCAGGATGTCATCAACACATCCTGTCCGCAAACTCAGGCTACAACGGAAGACACCAAATTCAAATTAATAGCACTATCTTCATTACAATCCCTATTCACCACTCTTGTTATACAACCATTGTGTATACATAGTATGTCTGTAGCAACCAAGACATTTTTAAGATCTCTTCCCTATTTAATGGACATGACATTGCCCCATGAAGTGTCCTTGCATTAAAATAATCATAGAGAATAATCTGCCTCTCTAGTTATAGTATCTCCCCAAGACATTGCCAACACTGTATCATATAGGGAGTAAGCTAATCGCTCGTAATTCCTGGTACTGGTAATCAAAACAACAACTGTGGTTTGTTATAATAATTAACCAAATTTTCCAAACTCCAATGAGTGTTATTTTAAATTTTTAGGAAAGAAAATTTCGATTTAACAGGAACTGAAATATGTATGTTGGTGACAGACTCTACTACTAACTTGTCTACAGTTGTCTGCATGTATGTTGGTGACACACTCTATTACCAACTTGTCTACAGTTGTCTGTATGTATGTTGGTGACACACTCTACTACCAACTTGTCTACAGTTGTCTGTATGTATGTTGGTGACACACTCTACTACCAACTTGTCTACAGTTGTCTGTATGTATGTTGGTGACACACTCTACTACCAACTTGTCTACAGTTGTCTGTATGTATGTTGGTGACACACTCTACTACCAACTTGTCTACAGTTGTCTGTATGTTGGTGACACACTCTACTACCAACTTGTCTACAGTTGTCTGTATGTTGGTGACACACTCTACTACCAACTTGTCTACAGTTGTCTGTATGTTGGTGACACACTCTACTACCAACTTGTCTACAGTTGTCTTTATGTATGTTGGTGACACACTCTACTATTGACTTGTCTACAGTTGTCTTTATGTATGTTGGTGACACACTCTACTATTGACTTGTCTACAGTTGTCTGTATGTATATTAGTGACACACTCTACTACCAACTTGTCTAATGTTGTTTTCACAAGGAATCAAATTTATAACATTTAGTGTAGCAGAATCAATTTTAACTTCTTTTCCAGGTAAAAATAATATGCCTTGTTTTGGTGATGAAGTTGAAATGAATATAACATTTGACTTGGTAGAGACTGGAATCTCTAATCATCTTGAGGTTGTGCCAGCATTGAAAACCAGAGATGGGAGCTCTTCCACAGTTAAGTTTCCTTCAATCACAGTGAGTGAAATGATTATATTTTTAATAACAGGTTTATAAGATATGACAAGTTCTTCTTCTTTCGTTCACTTGAAACATCTATATCTGTATTTGGCAAGTGATCTAGCAGTATAAGCACATGGGCAGGTTTTTACAACAGTGCTGCTCTCTTTCACAAACTCTAGGCTTACAATGATTATGCAACATTTGCAGCTATGATAAATAGGAGATTATACTCCAAAAAAAAAAAAAAGAAAAAAGAAAAAAAAGAAGAAGAAAATGGTCAGGGTAATGTCAGAGTAATGTTAAAGTTGGAAATCTACTGCAATAATGGATAAAAGTTAGTTGCCTTTGAGAATAGATGTTCCCTAGAAAAATCACAAATACTAATTGGAAAGACTTAAAAAAAAACAACTTACTAAGAGAAGAGACAAAACAAGAATATTTGACGAACATCATCTAAAAACGCTGCTGGACATACATCAGCCACATACTTAGAATGAAGGAAGACAGAATTCCACGACAAGTCTTCATGTGGACACCAGACGGGGAAAGAAGACAGGGAAGACTAAAAACAATGCTTAGAAGAACATTTATGAATGAATGAAAATCAACAGGCATAAATGCACAAGACCTGCAATCCTTGGCAACTGACCGACAGGCATGGAGAACTATTACATCTGACCTATGTGCCAAACTTGGCAAAAGAGGAACTGACTGACTGAATGTCAGAATTTGTTTCTCACAATAACACTGTGTGTCTTGTATGGATGGATAGAAGATCAACCCATTTTATATTCACCTGCCACAACCCAACACAAATTGGTACTGTTAGGAGAAACAAGGATGGAACAACAGTGACATTCCAATTCTTCATTTATGTATTATTACAATGCTTTCTTGGGTAAGTGTGATGTCAGTGACCAAGTCTGTTGAATCAATAAAACATGTTGAAATTATCACTGGCTTGCCAGAGATGCAGGAGATTCATAAGGAAGACTACGTTCTGGAAATAATACGTCACATGACAACAACAAAGATTGTTGGTAAAGATTTTCATACAGGCATGCAATAATGCATATATAATAATAACCTACAACCCACACAAAATAACTGGAAGACACTAAAAATCATTTTGTATGTTCAAGAGTGAAATCTGTTTGTCTCCCATTGGCGATTACAGAACAGAAGCACAAAACACTAGAAGCATATTGATGCACCACAGAGGCTGGAGAATTCCTATTCAACCTTAAGCTTTTCCTTTATTTTTAGTATAACGGGGCCATATTGATGTCTAATTTGCATACAATTTAAAATGTCTTCGCAAGTATTAATCTTTAATCCCCTAGAATCCAAATATGTTGTTAAAATGATTCTTGATATACACGTTTCAAAATTAGGATCCCATGTGGATATACTACCTTAAAGTTACATCCTTGGTTTATACATGGATCAACTTATACTTGGAAATATATGGTTCATTCAAATGAAGCAGTGGTTAGCATCCTGTTGTTGAATATTTATTATGTAAATTCATTAGTAATGTATATATCAGTTTTCTTTACCTCACATACACTGGAGATCACCTTTATGTTGTCAAAAAGAGAAGCAAAGAGTAACTTTCAGATACCAGGTAAATGGAAAATGTCTTGTTTTAATTGTCAGATACCTGTTGAATAGGAAATGTATTGTTTTAATTTTCAGATACCTGTTGGCATTCCACCGATCATACCTCCGTGGAATGAAACTGTTGAAAAATATCTAACAGACATTGAGAGCCTTCCAATTCATGACTTCTCCACATGTCAAAGGTAAAATAGGAACCATTGTAGTTTTATAGTCTTTGTATACATGTTTTCAGTGCTTAAGTTCCTTCCCTGAGTTAGATGGGGAATGGTTTCTTGAAGAAATTATAGACTATGGCAGATTATTAGATTACTACTTGAGAACACCTAATAACCACTGAGCAAAAAGCAACCAGGAGGCTATCCTTGATGAAGAATCTTGCAGGCACAAGCTGGGGAGCAAATAGAAGTATTCTCCAAAAAGTCTACATGGGTACAGTCAGACCTGTAGTAGAATATGGAATGACAGTCTGGGCATCAGCATCAAAAACAAATACTGATCGCTTATCTAAAGTACAAAATGCAGGTCTTCGACATATCTCAGGAGGGATGAAAACCACTCCAATCCATGCAATGGAAAAATATGTAAACATCCGCCCACTGGATAATAGAAGAGAAGAAAGAGTGCTTGGTCAAAGGGAACAAATTAAGCGCATGCCAAACCATCCAATGTATGCACAAATTTCTAGATCAACCTCAAGCAGGCTGAAGAGAACTATCTCCATGAACAACATAAAGATATCCTCACAAACCTCCCAAATGAAATTGAAAAGCAAAATGAGTTAAACAGGTTACTAAAACACTTACCTTGCCTATTAATAAAAATATATTTAAAAAAAAATAAATTATTATTTATAAAAAAACATACAATAAAACTAAACAGGACAATTCTCCACGTATCGGCTCAAATTGAACCTTTTTCAAGAGAAACAACAGAAAACGACAAAATAAAAAACAAAATAAATGACTATATTTCATCAAGCCCCGTCTCCATAGCGCAGGCATGGCAACGCATCTAGTAAAAGAGAAAATGTGTGCATTCATTATAAACAAACCGAAAGTGGGAAATTAGAGGCACTGTAGATGAGTGCAAGAATAATAAAAGAAAAAGATAAGAAAAATACCCCTTTTGTCACTTTATCAGACAGGCAGGTTTTAAGAACATAGTCACAACAGGCAAGACTGAAGGGAACAGAGACAGATGGGGACGTGAGTTAATATTAATGTGACAACCTAGCGAGGCTTGGAAACAACGATCCTGATAACAATACTGTGAACAGAGAACCATGGTCACCTACGCCAACCAGAATGGCATATGACAATGATAGATGAGTAATGATGAGGTTGTGTGGTGGTGGGGTGAGTGGGTTTGGGGAAGGAAGGATACAAGAAGAATCAACATTTGAAAATGCATGGAATGAATGTGAAACCAAATATAGACATAAACATATATATAAAACCAAACCTAAACATACATAGAAATGTATACACACACCAAGAGTCAAGAAATAAACACATAACAAAATGGACACAGATGTGTGAAGGATACCCACACAAAATGCACAGGCATGTAAATGTATCCACACACAGGAAAGGGCTCACACCAGAATAGGTATACACATTGACACAGAATGGAGATACGTGCATTAACATAAACAAGCGCTCACATAAATATATATATATATGTATACATAAATATGAACATTCATCCACATAAACACTTTCTCACATAAATAAAAACAATAACATGAACATTCGTACACATAGAAACATATACATATATTAATGTAAATATAAACGTTCGTTCACATAAAGATAATGCTATAACAACTGCATATGTATACATACAAATGTGTGGCCCAAAGTAATTGTGTGGATACATAGAACCATGTAAAACGAAATGCATATACAAATAACTATACATGTGTGGGCACCCATCGAAGAGACAACTGCAATAAAAGCGAGGAAATCAAAATCTAAATATGTAAATGATTTAACAATAACAAAATGGCAGAGTACAAAATAATCACATATTGACATACACAAACGAAAGAAGACATAAAAGAATTATATAGAAGTACGGCAAACACAAAAATAATAATTACTCACGAAAGTGTACAAAGACAGTTTCATTGCACTGATTCTTGTAATTATTTGTCTTTGTACACTTTCGTGAATAATTATTATTTTTGTGTTTGCCGTACTTCTATATAATTAGTTATTTATTAGATATACAGCAAAAAATTGGAACTTGAAAATGTCCTCAGTGAAGAACAAATTAGTATATGCTGTGTCCAAGAAACACACCTCAGCAGTGACATAGCCATCAAGATCAGAGGCTACCAGTGCTACCGGTCTGGGCGAAAGAGTGGAATTCTGACACTTGTTAAAAACAACATCAACGCATGTCAGCTGGAAGTATATATGGAGGGGGCAGAATACCAGATGCTCCACCTAACAACAGACAGTGCAGAATTCCATCTCCTGAACTACTACTGCCCAAATGATAGACCATTGGCACTAGACACAATTCCAGAAAAAGAGAGACTTATGGTGTGTGGTGATTTCAACAGCCACTCTCAGAGCTGGGGCTACGATCACATCGACAAGAGTGGTGAGGAACTTGAGAGCTGGCAAGATGAAAATAATCTCATCCTTATTAACCAGCCAGCAGACTCACCAACCTTCTACTCGAGAACATGGCACACCACCTCTACATCAGACCTGGCATTCCACTCACGGGGCCTGGAATGGAACATCACACGTGTCATTGGAAAGCAGCTTGGGGGTAGTGACCACAGACCAGTATTTCTGGAAATCCACAATGAATTTACCAATGACAGCAGCACGCTCACTAGGTGGAACTATAAGAGGGCAGACTGGAAAATGTACCAACATTTAACCAGTGTTCTAGCTAAGGACATGAACTTGGACAAAGACATCAATAGAGCAGTGAGTGAATTTAATAGATGTATACTACATGCTGCTAGTAAAACCATACCTAGGTGGGCACGCAAAAACTATAAACCCTACTGGAATGATGAACTGGAAAAGCTGCAAAATAAGATGGAAACATCTAGACAGCAGACCAAGAACAGACCTAACCAAAAACATCACAACAAATATTAGCAAACAAAGGCTAAAATTCAAAGAGCCATGTTACAAGCCAGATGGATCAGGTGCAAAGAAAAAACAGAGTTGCTGAACCTAGAAAGAGATACTTAGAAATTATGGAAACTTGTAAAACAGCTAAATGACGAAGGTACAGGGAGAAATACCAGGATCACTCTTTATAAAGATAGAAACATTTTAACAGGTAAACATGCAGCTGATTACTTTGCAGAAGACAATAACGTCAAAGTTAGCTCAGACAAACAACAGGAGGTTAGAGACAAACAGCTAAACATTGGGAAATGAACCTATACCTGAAGTCATGGAGGCACCAATCACAATGAAAGAACTGGAGCATGCAATATCCAAATTGAAAATGAAAAAGTCCCCTGGAGCTGATGGAGTGTCCAATGAAATGATTAAAAACCTGGGAACTGCAGCAAAAGCAAAGCTACACAGATCTGGTCCACAGTTAATGTACCACAGGCTTGGAGAGAAGCAATAATGATACCACTCCTCAAATCAGGAAAAGATGGCAACACAGTCTCCAATTATAGGCCCATCAGCCTCACAAGCTATGCAAAACAATGGAACGCATTATCAATCTTAGGATGCAGTGGTACCTTGAAAGTGAAAACCTTCTGGTATCACAGCAAGCAGGCTTCAGACAGTGCTATTCTACTGAAGATCAGGCAACCTACCTCTCCCAAGAGATTGAGGATGCCTTCCAAGATATGAAACTGGTACTAGCAGCATGGATAGACCTCAGAAAAACATTTGATAAGGTCTGGATAGAAGGGCTCTTAAAGAAATTGCGAAACTGCAGGGTTAGCTCAAGAATGTACAAATGGGTAAAAGCATACCTGCATAATAGAAAAGCCAGGGTACAATTAGATGGTTGCAAGAGCAAGAAAGTCCTACTGTGTCATGGAGTCCCCCAGGGAGGAGTCCTGTCACCCACCCTTTTCTTGGTTTACATCAATGACCTAGTTGCTGAACTACCACATGGGATCAAAGTGGCAATGTATGCTGGTGATCTGGTGCACGGAAGAACATGCGACAGTGGCCACTAAACAAATACAAAGAGCTATCGATGCCCTAACCTTATGGGCAAATAGATGGTGCATCAGCACTAACACAGATAAGTGCAACACTACACTCTTTACCCTCTCACCAAAACAAAAAGCCGGTCGTATCAAGATAGATGGAAAACTCTTGAAAGAAGACAAACAACCCACATACCTCGGAGTTACTTTTGATGATAAGCTGACATGGAAGCAGCACATAAACAAAGCAACAACAAATGCCAGGAGGAAGTTAGCTATCCTGAGAAAACTAAGTGGAACCACATGGGGAGCCAGTGGGAATATACTCAGTAAAGTTTACCAGCAAGACATAAGTCCACACCTGGAATATGGTTCAGCTGCATGGTGTCCTGCATCAAACAACACATTACAAAATCTAGATAAAGTGCACAACCAGGCACTTAGAATAATGTTGGGAGCAATGAAATCAACACCCATAGCAGAGATGCAGAAAATGGGAAGAATGCAAACACTTGACGAACGCAGACACAAAAGTACTAATTCAAGCAGAAAAGTTTCAGTATATGCCAAGTCATCCAATGAAGGAAAGATTCCAAAATCTAGCAATGGGGCGACTGCTAAAGAAGCAGCTTTATCCATCAAACTAAACTGTAGACAACTTACAGACCTACCTGAAGTTGACAGCCCCTTAAGGTCTGTACCAGAACAAACCCTGTGGACTGAAAGGCATGGAATGCCAATATACATTCAGACCCATGTGAAAGGAATACTAAGCGAGGGAGGACGAACAGAACATTGTGCAGTGACGGACAGTCACCCTCAGTTTCCTGGATGAGGAATATCCACA
Source organism: Meghimatium bilineatum (assembly GCA_034231615.1). NCBI lineage: Eukaryota > Metazoa > Mollusca > Gastropoda > Stylommatophora > Philomycidae > Meghimatium > Meghimatium bilineatum. The sequence continues at coordinate 32,025,850 of CM067307.1, forward strand.
AGATATGTGGGTCAGAGTATACACAGATGGGTCAGCACAGAATGCTGTGAGAAATGGAGGTGCAGGTGTATATATAGAATATCCATACAAGCCTAGAGATACAATCAGAACACAGACAGGGAAATTTTGCAATAATTATGATGCAGAAATCCAGGAAATTAGTGTGACAGCTAAAAAAAACTGCTGAACTCCAACTCTGACCTACAGCCTGTGGTATTCCTGACAGATGCAAGGTCAGTGCTTCAAGCTCTTCAGTCTGGAAAACTAACAGACTTTAAAAAACTACTTAGTGAATTGTCTTACCAGTATAGGGTAACCATGCAGTGGATACCCTCTCACTGTGGAATACCAGGAAATAAAAAAAAAGACTAACTGGCTAAGGAAGGTGCTGCCGAAGACCAGCTAGATATACCAATCACCTACCATCAGAAAAAACAGATATCAAGTCAATAAGAAAGCCACAGACACGCTGAGGCAGACATATTGGCCAGAGGAAACAACACTGGAATCAAAGCTCTATGGGACACTGTATGAACTACAAAAAACAGTGAATTTTATTCAGGAGACAGAATTACAGATATAGACATGTTTCAAGTGAACGAAAGAAGTCTTCATAACACAGGCTCCTGGAATACTTAATAAGGAATAACAAACTCCGTCTCAACTAAAAGCATTGACACTAGAGATGATAGAAATAAAATACAATCCCAAGGAATGGACACATGTCTACACAGATGGATCGGCAGAAGGAGCAGTAAGGAATGGAGGAGTTGCACTCCATCAAGCACTGAAAGCCTTCACCGAATCAGGACTGCCAAGATCAAAGAAGATAGCCATATTAACAGATTGCAGATCCCTACTGGAATCAATCCAGAGCAACAGAAACAAAAGCCTTCTGCACAAAATCAGACATGAGCTAAAACAGATCCAAAAATCATCAGCTATTGCCCTTCAATGGATACTATCACACTGTGGAATCATGGGAAATGAGAAAGTGGATGCTCTGTCAAAAGCAGGAAGCAAAATGGAGCAGCACAGACACCCACTGTCATATGGAGATGCAAAAACAATAATCCACAACACATACACAGCAAAGTGGAAGAAACAAATGGAAGTGGAATACAAACATGATGCAATACATCTCCTCCAAAGATATCAACAGACCACAATATTTCGCCTTAGAACAGGCCACTGCAGACTGTTGGGTCACCTTTACCGATTGAGGATCTCATACTCAGATGAATGTCCATGCGGATCCAGAACCCAGACCCCGGAACACATACTTCCGGACTGCCCAACATACAAAGAGCAGAGACAGCAGACCTGGCCAGAGGATACAGACTTGAGGCAAAAGCTATAGGGCAGCCGCTCTGACCTGAAGACGGTGGACTTCGTCTTGACAACGGGTCTGACAATATAGCATGACCACAGTTGCTGAACGCAGAAGAAGACTACTTGAGAAATTATAGTGCAAGTGAGATCATTGCTTGAGCAATTATAATGTAAGGCAAGTAATTACTTGAGATTGTAAGACAGGTCATTACATGAGAGAGCTGGTGTGTAAACGTAATAATTAGTTTTGAAGATGTTTGTTCAACATTTACGTTCTTGTCTACACTCACTCATTGCTCACAAGTTAAGATATGTGGGTGAAAACATCAAAGTTTATTGATTGCTAGAAAATTGGTGACACTGCATTTCAAGTTCATCAATGGCTTAACACTCAAAATATATCTGTAATTATAGTCGATAGTGTGTTGATTGTGTAATGTTTTATTTATCAGCAAGTTCAAGAACATCTTCAGCTGATAGTACTTGCTTTCACGCGAAATTATTTCGTCAGAAATACAACTATGTTAGCTAATCGCTGTCAGAAACACTGTTTCTGAGTAAAATCATGTCATACCTTATAAGCACTTCGGCTTCATCCTCAAGTGTCTATCACATTGTTATCACAGCAGAACCTGAGCATATCTTCATCTGTTTTAAATTTCTATGAAAATCTACTGTTACGAACACTGAATCAAGCTGCTGTGTGCTTGCCTTTTCTCTATCTAATGTGATCTAAGCCTCACTTTGTTCCTTCGTGCTAAGATTTTTGTAGCATGTAGAGTGGTTAGAACATTAGTCTCTAGAAGTAGATTGCAGAGTGGTTAGAACATTAGTCTCTAGAAGTAGATTGCAGAGTGGTTAGAACATTAGTCTCTAGAAGTAGATTGCAGAGTGATTAGAACATTAGTCTCTATAAGAATATTTGTAGAGTGGCTAGAGCATTAGTCTCTAGAAGTAGATTGCAGAGTGGTTAGAACATTAGTCTCTAGATGTAGATTGTAGAGTGGTTAGAACATTAGTCTCTATAGTGCGTTCATAAATAGTTGTCCACCGATATTTACATTTTTCTCTTTAATTACTGAGCGTATAGACTTCATATTTTGCATGAGTGCATCATTTCATAACCACGTTACAGATTTTTGATTATTTATTATCTATATTGAGCGGATTTATCGCAGATTGCATGTATATGCAATCTTTCATAGCGTGGGTAAAAATGAAATATTTTGAGAATAATATTTTTCTTTCCTTGCATTGAGAATTTATGCAACGAGATAAAGTTAATAGTGAAACATTTATGAAATAGTATTATTGTGCGTGGAAATTTTGTAATACAAATAATTATTCTTCTGTGTTCTTGTTTATAATATCATTTGTTTTATCAAAGATTTCTTCACTTCTTGTTTCATTCAGAATCCAATGAGTAGTTTGAAAATGGTTATGGGTTGAATGCAGCGTAAACCATCTTTATGCCAATATTCTTCTTTCACTTTCAATATATGGTCCTCACATTTAGTCCAGAATTCTTTGTTAATGTTAGAGAGCATAGAATATGCCATTTTATTAACATCATTAAGTCTGAAGGTTTTATTTTCCATTGCCACGGCTCTTTTATTTTTAGCCCAAACAAATTTTATTGGATTTAAATGTGAATGATACGATGGTAGTCATACATCTATGTCCATGCTCTTCTATAATTTTATCAATGTGGAAAGTCTTCACTCTTGGTGCATTCTTTACCAACATCAGCAACTCAGGTTTCAAGTGCAGTTCATGAAATGAAATTTTCTTTTCTAAGCCATATTTTAATCTCTTCCTTAGTAGACGAGGTTGTAGGATCTTATCTTCACATGCAACTACCTTATTGTAAGAAGCGCTGTCCATAACCAGTCAGGAGGGTTTATCTAACGATGGAAGTACAGTCTTTTCTATCCACTCTCTAAATATATGACCATTCATTCAGCATGGTAGTCTCGATTATTGGTAGATTTGGAAATGAACATGAGTTCACAAATATTCAACATACCTTTTTCTCTGCTACATGCATGTGCCATTATTAATCTTTGACCTTTGCTATTTGGTACATATCTCTTAATAGTTCCATCTGTAGATTGCCATTCCTTATCATTAGTATGGTGATCATTTATCCATGTTTCATCAATATATACTACATCATAATTTTCTTTCCGCATCTCCCTAATTTGTCTCTTCTCATAGTTTCTAAATGTGGTTTCTCACAAATGACGCTTCTGCCATATATTTGCGAAATGTAAATCCGGCACTCCTTACTGATTTCCATAATTTTGTTTCAGAAATGTGAATGTCGTTGGTATTTTCTAGATACGTTTTCAATATTTTTAATGTCAATGCTTCTTTCCATCGAAGCATCAGGCTTTGATAATTATCGAGTAAACCACAGATACAATTTCGCAATTCGAGAAACAAGGGTACACACGCAAACAGTTGAGAGAATGTGGGGTAGCGCCAAATGGAGAAATAAAATAAGCTTAGCGGAACAGCCAGACAACACCTCAAAACATACTTGGCCGAGTTTATGTGGCGTACAAGATTACCCGCTGGAAAGGATCCATTTGAAACAATCCTTGAGGATATAAAGAGCTACTGGCCACTTGCGTAACGAAACATTTACTCCCCAACTCTCTTCCGTCTTCTCAAAAGAATGAAACACCCCCCCCCCAAACTTCCCCCAAGAATTAAACACTTACAACCCCCCCCCCCCCCCCAAAACTTCCCCCAAAAATGAAACACTTACACCCCCCCCCCCCAACTTCCCAATTTCCCCAAAAGAATAAAACACTCCCCCCCCCCCCCCCAAATTCCCAAAATAATGCAACACACAATCTTAAACAAACTCTACCGCTTCTCACCTAACTACCAAACTCAACACGCACTCTGACACAAACTACCGCCGTCCCACCTCCCACCTAACTACATGCACTCTGAAACAATCTACCCCTTTCCAACCCCCTCCTAACTTGCAATCATTTACTCGCATTCCACTGTCTGCTATAACTGTTTTCCTGTGAATAATTGTTATAATAAATAATTTTCAGCTATAACTGTGATCACCGTTCACCGTCTGCTACAACTAATTTCCGGTACTAGTTTTATACTTGACTTATATTTCGCTACACATTTCGTAAAAGCTCAGACAGTTTCGTTAAATTACTGGCACCCACCAGGAATTATTCACCCCATAGGAAAGAACCAGTATTTCTTATGGCAAGGTGTTCTCTCATCAACCATGGACATTTAAGTCCAGTTAGGATCTATTGTAGCTTTTTACCATTTACAAAATTGTGGAGTTGACAGTTATGATAATTCAGCCACCACAATAGTGTTGTCCCTCCTATGTGTTCAAAATGGAAAAGAGGGATAACTAATAAAATTGTCTAATTGACTGCTTTCAGGACAAGTACCAATAATTCATATACATTATGCGCCAAGTGGTTACTGTGTTTTTATTCCATTTCCAGACAGATTCCTCGTCAGTCAGATGTTGAAAGTTTACTTTTCTTAGATGTATGTCCAATTCAAACTACTATTACAGTTGAGAGGAAGCGCACAACAGGCCAACTGCTGGGGTACACAGAGGTATAAGTTGCCTTTTTTTCTACTTAATATTACCAGAGCTGATGTTAGTACACTCTGGGCAGATCCATTGTTTCTTAGACTATTAGTAAATTGTGTAAATAACTTCTGTTCTTACAGAGCGATCAGCAAACTCATTGGATACTCTTAATATCAGATTCCTTCAGATTCATTGGTTCTCAGACTATTAATAGGGGTGCAAAGGGAATGTATTGCTCTTGGCGGACCCAGGGTTAGCAGATAACCAAGATTCCAAATGTACCTCCTCGCGGTGCACCTGGGAAACAGAAATACAGCGGTGTCTTGCTGATTCTGGCCAAATCATTTGGGGATCGTGTCCGAGAATGTGGAGGTAGCAGATGGAAAGAGATTTGACTGCATAAGAGACAGACAATTTCTCTGACACCACCAGCACCAACACATGCAGCGGCACTGTCGACACACATTGATGCTAGTCAGTCCAGTCCGAACATTCGAGGACACAGGTACAGTATGTTCAATTACACGAGGCAAGTTCATAGACGGTGGAACACCTTGTGCGAAATAGACGTGAACGACAATCGTCTTGGCGAAGAGTCACTACACACCCGTGGCGAACAGATAGTGCTCGGCAACAGATAGGCAGGCTGTCACGGACTAGGTAAACCTACTACCCGAATTAAAGGCACGACCAAAACGGATGTGCTGGACCTCGGATGTCCAGACCACAGAGTGGCCAACCGAGGTGCAAATAACACAGTTTTACTGTGGAACTTGCAGCACAGCATACTTCATGCTCCCAGGCGGAAATCACATGATATATTAATTGTGGTTATATGAGAGCAAACGCAGAAGAAGAAGAAGACTATTAATAAATTGTGTACATAAATTCTATCCTTGCAGAGAGTCCAGTAAATTCATGGGACACTCTGCAAGGACAGAAGTTATGTAATAATAAAAGCTGAAGTTTTGCTAAACTTTAATAATAAAAGTTTAATAAAAGCTAAACTTTGCATGTTTTTCTTGTCATACTTATTTTTTGTGTGTGCTTTGTAAGTGTGCCATTTACCAAATATGACCAAAATTTTAAAATAATAATTTATCATTTTTATTAAATTCTAAACCAAACACTTCATGTAAAAGCATATTTATGCTCAGGATACATAAAGAATTGTATCCTGAACAAAATGACATGATACAAAATAACATATTGAAGTATTATTTCATTTACATGTTGAAAATTTTTTAAGCAACCTTTCTTTTGGGAAATTCTTTTTGAAATGGGCAAAGTTCCATGTCTGCCAAGTGCATCTTCTCTGCAAGGAACTGGCCTTAATTTAACAATTCACAACGGACTCCATAACCATAGATATACAAAGTTCAAGATTAGTAACACGGCCCTAGTGGCACCAAATCGAATTGCAACTCCAGTCTGATATTTAAATGTTTGTGGTTCTCGAGAAAAAAATTTACATATCCATGCAGTGTGTGTTGATGTTGTCTGTGTGTTGTTTGACTGGCCCATATTCATAGTAGCTTAGGAATATATACATTGAAAGTCTTGACTAAAATCTCATCTTTGTTAGGGATGTGAGGTGGTTGAAGACAGAAAATGTGTTTACTCAAGTTGCAAGACGAGTCAGTGCCAGGTCCTGGTTCCAATCCTGTTTGCTGCAACATAACTTTTCTTTCATATTTGTTTACCTTTGTCCTTATGTAAATAATAATGATTTTATATTTTATAGGAGTTGATACCAGACACTGTAGAAACACCAAGAAACTCTTTATCTTTGAGGAGAGCCCCAGATATGAAGGCTAAGCAAGATATACGAGGATCCAACATAAACCTGCCTTTCTGGCCAGGTAGTGCAACAATCTTACAGTGCTATGCTAAACATTTTAAGTATTAAAATATTTTTTTCAAATGCTGTTCTTTGTTTTTTATGATTGGATCTCCATTGAAGTGTGAGTGAAATTTTAATTGGTGGTGCTAATCTCTTTGTTTTCTATGATTGGTTCTTCATTAAAGGTGAGTGAAAGTTTAATTGGTGGTCATAATCTCTTTCTTCTTCTTCTGCATTCAGCATCTGTGGTCATGCTATATTGTCATGCCTGTCGTCAAGATGAAGTCCACTGTCTTTTCCAGGTCAGAGCGGCTGTCCCATAGCTTTTGCCTCAAGTCTGTATCCTCTGGCCAGGTCTGCTGTCTCTGCTCTTTGTATGTTGGGCAGTCCTGAAGTATGTGTTCCGGGGTCTGGGTTCCGGATCCACATGGACATTCACCTGTGTATGAGATCCTTAATCGGTAAAGGTGACCCAACAGTCTGCAGTGGCCTGTTCTAAGGTGAAATATTGTGGTCTGTTGATATCTTTGGAGGAGATGTATTGCATCATGTTCATATTCGTCTTCCATTTGTTTCTTCCACTTTGCTGTGTATGTGTTGTGGATTATTGTTTTTGCTTCTCCGTAAGCAGTGGGTGTCTATGTTGCTCCATTTCGCTTCCTGCCTTTGACAGAGCATCCGCTGTCTCATTTCCCATTATTCCACAGTGTGATGGTATCCACTGAAGGACAATAGCTGATGATTTTTGGATCTGTCTTAGCTCATGTCTGATGTTGTGCAGAATGATTTCATTTCTGTTGCTCTGGATTGATTCCAGTAGGGATCTACAATCTGTGAATATGGCTATCTTCTTTGATCTTGGCAGTCCTGGTTCGGTGAAGGCTTTCAGTGCTTGATGGAGTGCAACTGCTTCTGCTTTAAAGTTAGAGGAGTATTTCCCGGTTGGAAAAGCTTTTGATATTGTGTTCCCATCTTTGAGTCTTATAAAAATTCCACCTCCTCCATTCCTTACTGCTCCTTCTGCCGATCCATCGGTGTAGACATATGTCCATTCCTTGGGATTGTATTTTATTTCTATCATCTCTAGTGTCAATACTTTTAGTTGAGGTGGAGTTTGATATTTCTTATTAATTATTCCAGGAACCTGTGTTATTATGGAGACATTCTGGAGACTATTGCCTGGCTCTTCAAAGTCCGTTAGTGTTTCAATATCATTTGGGAGGTTTGTGAGGATATCTTTATGTTGTTCATGGAGATTGTTGGAGATGTGACAGAAGCTGGTTCTCTTCAACCTGTTTGTGGTTGATCTAGAAATTTGCGCATACATTGGATGGTTTGGCATGCGCTTAATATTTTCCCTTTGAACAAGCACTCTTTCTTCTCTTCTGTCATCCAATTGGCGGATGTTTACATGTTTTTCCATTGCATGGATTGAAGTAGTTTTCATTCCTCCTGAGATAAGTCGAAGTCCTACATTTTGTACTTTAGATAAGCGATCAGTATTTGTTTTTGATGCTGATGCCCAGGCTGTCATTCCATATTCTACTACAGGTCTGACTGTACCCATGAAGACTTTTTGGTGAATATTTCCATTTGCTCCCCACTTGTGCCTGCAAGTTTTTTCGTCAAGGATAGCCTCCTGGTTGCTTTTTGCTCAGTGGTTATTAGGTGTGGTTTCCAGGTGAGTCGCTTGTCTAGTGTGACCTCTAGATATGTAGGGTTCTCCACATGTGCTAGCTCACTTCCATTTATTTTAAGATTTTCTTTTTCTTGGTGGTTTGAAAGTGAGAAGATGGTTGTCACAGTTTTGGAGAGGTTGATCTGGACTCCCCAGTCAGAAGCCCATTCACTTAGGGTGTCAAGTGCGGTCTGCATTCTGTTTTTTGCAGTAGATGAGTTGCTTGCCGCACTCCAGGCAGCAAAGTCATCTGCATGAAGGGCCTTTGAAATATGATGTGACAGTTTCTCTCCCATATCACTGATGAATACTAGGAAGAGGGTAGGAGAGATCACTCCTCCTTGAGGTACTCCTTGTTGGAGAGTAACACGTTTGCTTAGTTTACCATCTACTTTTACTCTTGCAGTGCAGTAGAAGAGGAAATCTTTTATCCAGCTGAGCATTCTTCCTTCAATTTCTTTTGGAGAGGCTTGAAGAGGACTCCATCTTTCCACACCTTATCGAAGGCCTTACTCAAGTCCATAAAAGTAGCCAGCACTTTTTCCTTCTTTTGAAAAGCATTTTCGATTGCCTGTGCTAGGTATATAAGCTGGTCTTCAGTGCTTCGATTTTTCCTATAGGCTGACTGTGTCTTGGTGAGCTTTTGGTTTTCTTCTAGGTATTTTATCAGTCTAGAGTTGACCATTCTCTCCATTGTTTTTCCTACGCAACTCAAGAGGCTGACTGGTCGGTAGCTTGACTTGCTGGTGTTTCCTTTTTGTTTTTTCCCTATTGGGATGATGATGGCTTCACGCCACAAGTCTGGAATTTTACCAGTTCTCCATGATTGGTTGAAGATGGTAAGGAGCTTGTTTCTGCTGATTGGCCCTAGGTTCCTGATCATATCATTGGTTATGCCATCTTTTCCTGAGGCCCTTTTGGATTTTAGTTTTCCTATGGCACCATTTAGTTCTGCGATGGTGAAGGGTGTCTTCATGTAAGGCTCTGGATTTTGATTCTTCAGTTTTCAACGTTGAGGTTTATGTAAGCATGCATTCAAGTGCAGATCACAAACATATTTTGAAGATTAACTAAGACATCTCTCTTTAGTGTGGAAATTCATAACTTTTCAGAAATTCATAACATTTGATCATCCAGCTTGGCATGGTCAAATCAATGCAGGATAAAAAAAAATTAAAAAGAATAGAGCATTCATTATCATTATCATCAAACCCATAACCTGTCAGGGTCGTAGCGGTGTCCTCCTCTGGAAACATCAACACAAAAATTTAGCAAGCAATTCAAAAGTGACAAATTTAATTTAAAGGGGTCATACATTTTCCCCTCATCTCAAGACTCTTAATTTCTATTCACTCTGTAAAAGGTTTTTCCAAGCCTAGTTAGGACTTCTCAGTCGCCGGACTCACAAACATAAAACAGAACATATTTTTTCAACACCATGATCATCTTGGCTTACGAAGAAGAGCATACAGTTGGGGGGAGGGATGTTACAGATGCTAGGAAACATAACCACTCCAGGTCTAGTTCTTGACTCACGTGCATGCAAAGTTATCTGCTATTGTATCAATAAATAAGAAAAGAGTATAAAGTCCAACAATCGACTGGTATTTGACTTAATGTTTTGAAGATTTAATGATCAGAAATTGAAATATTGTTTGTTTATTATGTTGTTTAATATAAATGTTTTGTCAGAGCCCAAAAGTGAAGCAAAGAATAGCGACACTGTTTACCTTCCATGCATGTCGTAAGAGGCAACTAATGATTTTTTGGGATGGAGTTTGTTGTCCCATCCCACATAGAGTAGAAGTGATCCAGAAGCCATGCTAAAGTTGGATGTGTCAGACCGAACAATATAGATATCGCAGCTAAGCTACAAGCCATGACATAACACATTCCATTTTTCATACTACATCCCGCTAGTCTGCAGAAATTTAAGAATGAACACAGAATAAGAAGAAGAATACGATCGCTCATGTGACAATGTCAGAACTTCTAGTTCATGGTGCAAAGAATTATCATTGTCATCTTTACGTAAAAAGTTATCTTCATCCCTGATGGCAGGTTGCTGCCATGGGACCTACCTTTACTTTATCTCTTTATAGGTATTTCATAGCAGGCAGCTAAAGAAATTTGGAGAATAAACTGACAATCTGTCACCTGTGAAAAAAATCATTGTCATTGCATGTCCTGCCTTGATTTCTTAGTTTTTTCACTGCATGTCCTGTCTTGATTTCTTACTTTTGTCTTCTATCAAATGGTCCACGTGGATGACAAAGAGATGCAGGCCAGCGGACATGCTCCTTTATACTTTTGTGACAGACTCCTAGGTGGCAGGGAATGTTAGATGTGCCATCACTACAGATGGGTCAACAGACCTGACCAAAGAATAATTAACTTGTTGGCCCAGAAGTGTATGCTACGTTCCTGGCAGGACGTGATAGTCCTGGGATAATTCCGTACTCGAATGCTTCCCTTCAGGTACTAAACGTGCATCCATAAACATCACTAACACAACCGTGTCTTCGAGACAACAATCCTTAATATGATTTTACATGTTACCTTGAATGCCCAACTCAGGAGGCCATTCAGGAGGTTCATATTTTAATCATCATATTTTAATACAGTTATAATTGTACGTATAGGTGGACTGGAGATAGATGACCTACTTGAAGAATCAGAGAATTCAGGGTCTAATACAGCCATCAGCTTAGATGAAGGTGAGTTATGAATGATTTATGTAATATTTGGAAAAAAATTGATTGAATTATAGGAATTCTGGAGAAGCTCCAGTACTATCTATCTCTGTCTGTCCTATCCATCTGTCTGTCTGAAGAAGAAGATGACTGACAAAGTTACAAGCAGAGGATTTATGAGAATGCCCTTTGTGCAATGATGCTGATTTCTATACAAGAAAAAGTGATCCTTATTTTATTTTTTCAGTTTTTTACATCTGTTAGAGAAATTGTGTAAATTATTAATGACATTCTTTTAACTTTATTCTATTTCTATTTTTACCTATCAATAGTGCCTACATCCTGGTGCGACAGATATTGCCAGTCACTAAATATGACTGAATATCTTTCTTTCTTTATTTCCGTATCTATTAATTCATGGGAATACTTTGACAGAATCGAGTATCAGAAACGGAAATCCTTCAAAATCCTGTTGGTTGGTTGGTTGGTTGCTGATCCAGCGGTCCATGGGCTCATGCCCTTTGACCCAATGCCATTGTGTGATATATGCATGTGTTTGTGAGTTGTTGTTTTGTTCCATATAATGTGTTCCATTTATCTGGCCCTGGAGGGAGAAGCATTTTCCTGATGTCATCCAGCACTGGACATTCAAAAAGGTGATGGTCAACAGTTTCATATGGATGAGTGCACAGCCGGCACCCTGGAGTGTGTTGTGGTTGTATTCTGTTCAGGTGATTGTTAAGCTGTACATGTTGTGTGCGCAGTCGGAATATGATACTCTGGTCTTTTCTTTCCAGGAGGTTGATATTGTCTTTAGGATTTGGGCTGGTCATATATTTATAGATTTCCCTCCCAGTGTTTCCCATGGCCCATCTGTTCATCCAATTTTCTTTGTTCACAGATTTCAGAATCATTTTAACTGTGTGCATTGCTGTTTCTGTATAAGGCTGTTCTTGTTGTGCTCCCCTCTTTGCTAGTCTGTCTGCCTTATCATTACCAGGTGTGTTTGAGTGGCCAGGAATCCACTGCATAACAATGTTGACATCATAAGATGTGAGCAGCTGGTTTGCATGGTGGTATATTTCAGCTAGCTCGGGTTTAGAATGTCCATCACATTCCAATGCTTGGAGCGCAGACATAGAGTCTGTAAAAATAACAATGTTTTGGACTTTTGATGGGAAGGCATCAAATATGGTCTTCAGGTGGTACAGGGCAATTTCTAGTGCTGTTATTTCAGCTTCATAGTTAGAACATATCTCCCCACAGGCATCAAACAACTCATCAGATGTTTTGTCTGGATATTCTATATAGACACCATAACCTGTTTTGATGATGGCTTTGAAGGCAGACCCATCAGTATAGACATGAATCCATTGTTCTGGGTAGGTGTCTATTGTTTTCTGTGTTGCTTTCATAAGACTTACTGGGTCGGAACGTTTTGTTGCATTATCTCTTAACTGTGTTTTGATTTCAAAATCCTGTATGCAAAGTACTGACTTGGTCCCAACTCCGCTGGACTGGCCACATCGTCCGTATGCTAGACAAGCGCATTCCCAAGAGATTATTCTATGGGGAGCTGTGCGATGGTAAATGTTCAAGTGGAGGGCAGAAAAAAGCACTTCAAGGATCACCTAAAAAACTCTCTCAAGCACTGTAACATTAATACTAGCTCCTGGAAGACTACAGCCCTTGATCGCTCAGCTTGGCACACCCAGATCACTGGGAAATTTACAAGTGACGGAAGCGGAAGGACAAATCTGAAAACTCTCATACCCAACCTCTCTGCACTCCTGCATGCACTGCAATAGAACTTTACGGCACAGATTGGACTCAACGGGCATCTATGAACTCACAAAGCAAATTAGAAAATTACAGATTTTTTTCTACTTGTTCATCACATTTATTGTTTTTCATGCCATGCTCATCTTCGCTTGTGAAGGAGGAACATTATCATCATCATCATCAAGCTTTTCTCTTTGCAGATCTGAATAAATTTGAAATTTTTACTTTCAGAGTCTCAGTATCTCTCAGTACCACCTGGGTTTACTTCTGGCATGACTTTTAAACAGTTACTTGTCAACAAGAACGAAGACACCAATACACAGGAAGTAACTTCTACAATTCCACACTCCAACACTACTACTGGACTTATTAGCTTGGCAGATATCATGGCTGGAGTAGATGATATAGACCTAGGGGACAGTGGTGATGAGGAAAATATTCATGAGAAGTCTAAAAAGGAGGATGTACAAGATGATCAGGTAAAATGTTACAATAATGTCTAGTTTGTGTAAACCATGGTATGTCTTTTGTGTAAACCATGGTATAATATCTAGTTTGTGTAAACCATGGTATAATATCTAGTTTGTGTAAACCATGGTATAATATCTATTTTGTGTAAACCATGGTATAATATCTATTTTGTGTAAACAGTGGTATAATGTCTATTTTGTGTAAACAGTGGTATAATGTCTATTTTGTATAAACCATGGTATAATGTCTTGATTTTTTATGAGAAACTGGCCTCACAGCACTTGGGGCATTCACATAAGTGCTCCGCCCTCTGTTCCAGCAGCCATTTGACTCGATGGTGTTTTGACTCCAATGCTGCCAAAACAGACGTTGACATAAGGGCACAGCTCTGGCCCTTGCGACAGGTTTCTTTGCTGTTCCGCTCACCCATGCCATGCCTGTAACTAGTTCAAGCACGTTGGCCTGTTGGAACAACATGGTAACTTATCGAAGGTTACGACTACGAGATTGTATAGATGACGTGCCATGAAGCTTCTATAAGAAGATAACCTCAATATAAAGGCATGTCATCTACTAAGGTTTTCTGTTGCATGGTTGGTTTGTCTAGTGAGCCATGGGTGAGACCCACAGACGCAACCGCATGCATGGTATAATTTCTATTTTGTATAAACCATGGTATAATGTCTATTTTGTATAAACCATGGTATAATTTCTATTTTGTATAAACCATGGTATAATTTCTATTTTGTATAAACCATGGTATAATGTCTATTTTGTATAAACCATGGTATAATGCAAACTGTTCTTCTGACTACATCCTGATAATCTGCAGGAATTTTAGAGACTCTCAGAAACTTCATGTACAAAGGAAGTTATCATGTCAGATTCTCAGTCCATGCTGCTGTTGATATCAGTCAAATGACATTCTGCTTTCAACCATCTGGACATCATATAGATTTGATGCTCAGGATATGCAGGCTTTTGTAGTAATGAGAGAGCAGACAGACTTGCATCAAATTCATCTATAGTCTTAATTAAAAATATATGGGGGTGGGAGAGGTGTGATGTGCTGATGTTGTTTAGTGAGTGCAGGGTAAATATGGCACTACAAGGGAATTTATCTAGGCTGAGATTGAGGCAATTCAGTGTTAAGTGTGGTGCAAGCAGGACAGTGGCAATTCTCTGTTAAGTGTTTTGCAAGCAGTACAGAGGCAATTCGGTATTAAGTGTGGTACAAGCAGGACAGAGACATTTCAGTGTTAAGTGTGGTACAAGTAGTACAAAGACAATTTGGTGTTAAGTGTGGTACAAGCAGGACAGAGAACTTGTGAAGTAGAGTGAGAAGTGTTTTTGACTAGTAATCTACAAGAACTATTAGTATGCATGCTCTTCTTCATATCACTGGAGAGACTGAGCACCATTTGATTTTCCCAGAATATTGGTTCATAACCAATTTATATAATGTTTGTGGGACTTTGTTTTGGGATTACCTTTGTAGATACATAAATTAAATGTATTTTATGTGAATGAGGACTTATATGATCATTGTGTAACAGACTGATATAAACATGTCTTTTCTTTCTCTTGTCTTTCACACTGAAAGAACACCAGAACTGAACTTACCAGAAGTGAAAGTCTGGAGAAATTAATTCAGGTATGTCACACATTGGATACTACTTTTATTTTGCATCCTGCTGATCTGCAGGAGTTTGAGAATGAACGCAGAAGAAGAAGAACTGAAAAATCAAACAAAATAAGTGATTCTCTAGTGGATTCCAGAAAACTCACAAATCTGGGGAAATGAGATGGCAAACACTGGAGAAAAAAAACAATTACTGTCAACAACAGATAGAAGATTCAGAATCATTTCCAGAGATGAAGTCCATCATCCAAGTCTCCTTTCCTACAGATCTGAGACGGTCACACCTCAAATCACCCATGCAACCAAAAAGACGATGCTATCTACAGGCTTGGAAGAAAGTAATAAACAATTATTTTTAGATTGAGAGCAGACATCAATAGAATCAAACAACACATGTACAGAAAGTTTGGAGCTGTGACACTGATATGTGCCCATGTGGGCAATCTCCAGAAAACACAGAACATATTTTACAGAACTGCCAACTGTACAACACCACAAGAAGAAAGATGGCTATAGCCATCGGAAACAGCTCTGGTGGACTCTATGACTATGTCTTGGAGCTGGTGACCATAGTACAGTTCATTGATGAAATCCATATCATCAGCGTCTGACCTATGACTGGAGAACCAGGCACGAAAAAGTATGCACATTACTAGTTTGGTTGAGTGATTGTTCTTTATTTTAGGACAAATTGACTGTTCGGGTTGTAAATGTTGAACTATAGCTATTAAAATTGTTGCTATGTTTACACAAGTTCAGGGCCGGCCCTAACAATTGCGGGGCCCAATTCGAAACGGATTGCGTGGGGCCCAGTCTGAGTAGGGAAGAGGATAATAAAATAAATTCTAATATGAATTTATGGCCTATGAAGTGCGGGGCCCAATGCGGCCGCATAGGTTACAATGGCCTAAGACCGGCCCTGCTCAAGTTTGACTTAAAGTTGTTGCTTTTGTTATAAGTGTCACTTTGAGATTATTGGAGCTGTTTCTTTCAGACTATCGGAGCTGCTGCTATGAAAATATCTTTCTGTTTTATTTTTTAACACTCTACTTTATGTTGGTGTCTATCTGACTAAGAATCTCTAAAACACGTAGAATATTTATAGTAAAATATGATTTGAAAATTTTGCTACTAAAAGCATATAACCCTATACTTACACTTAAAAAAAATGTTGAGATGTCTTTCTGTTTATTTTTTAACACTGCTTTGTTTTGATGTCTGGTATTGTTTTAAAAAAATCATGTAAATATGTATACTTTGATTTTCATTCCTTAATACAATTAATGACTATCTGACTGTGAATCTCTAGTCAGAAAGCTCAACAAAGCAAGAGGCAACTCCCCCAGTAAAAAAAGAGGTAGTTCCAAAAGAACAATGGTCAGTACAGATAGACGTGAGCTCTCCTGTCCAGGACTTTTATAAAAGGATTCCAAATATGGCATACAAGGTTTGTCAATAATATTTTAATATTAATTTAATCTGAGTTATTTACCTCTCCATAGAGGTATCAAACAACAGAATCAAACAACACAAAACGTGTGGCAGTATGGCTATAATGCTGGTCTCAGAACCCTGAGGTCCGGGTTCAAAGTATTGTTGAAGATTTTTGTCTTTTGGAGGTGAAATAAAAAATTCTTCCTGTACATGTCACGGCGAAAGCTTTGGTAAAGCGGCTTTTATTTCCACAGCCAAAAAGCCTCCCTGCACTCCTTAACAGGAAAACATGCAGTAACGAAAGAAAGTTTATTTACCTCTCTAAGTAGGAGATTTATCATAGTATTGCACACTGCTGAGAATTTTAGTCTGGGTTCGAAATGAAGCTCTGTAGAGAGAACACCTCGGTGTATACACTTCAGTAAGTGCTAATTGCTTGTAATTTCTGGGGAGCGAAATAATAATAATATTTATGTTTATCTGTATTTATACTTTGTCAAATTGAACTAGAACTGAAAAACATCAAAGTAATCTCAAACATCATTCTTCAATAGCTACCTGCCCACTGTGGTATTACTAGAAAAATTAAAGGGAAAATGGAACAATCCAGCTAATCCTCTGCCATACAGTGAGACCAAAACACTAATCAGCAATGAGAACATTTAGAAGATGGCATTAGTGATCTAGAAAAATTAGATCACTAAACAGCACCCATTATATAGGACATGTTTCTATTCCATATTAATGTATGGCTCAGAAACATGGACACTAAATAAACAATTAGAAGACAAAATTGATGCCTTTGAGATGTGGGTATATAGAAGAATAGGGAGAACATCATGGAAAGAGAAGAAAACAAATAAAGAGGTGCTAAAAACACTTAATATGAAGAAAGAACTACTAAGAGAAATAAAGATCAGGCAAATAAAATACTTTGGACACATTAAAAGACATGACACCCTATTGAAGACCTTACTTGAGGGTAAAGTCAAAGGGAAGCGAGCAAGAGGTAGGCAGAGATACAAGTGGGAGAGTAACATTACACGATGGACAGGTTACAGGCTAGCAGAGTGCACCACCAAGACAAGAGACAGGAGATGTTGGAGATACGTTGCAGCCAACCTTCGTTGCGGAGACGGCACTTGATGATGATGATGATATAGGACATGGATATTCACCAGAAACTAGACCCCATGCACCAACTCCATAGGCAACAACAGACAATCATCTTTCCAGTTAGAACTCGCCACTGCAGACCACAGGGCCGCCTATACCAGGTCAGGGTTAGATAGTTTGTTCCTTTGGTGCAAAGGATGGCACATAGAGCAGAAGTTATGTTTCTCCATGCCTTTTGGTTTGGTCAGGGTGGCCCACACAAATGAATGTCCATGTGGAACAGACATACAGACCTCCGAACACATACCCCAAGACTGTCCAGATTAGAAATAACTGCAAGATAAGACATGTTGACACTGGAATGAAGTGAGGCAAAAGCTTTGGGACAGCCGCTCTGACCTGGAGAAGACTGGCAGCTTCATACTGGCAACTGCCTGAAGATCTAGCAAGACCAAAAGAATCCTTAACCTTTAGCCACTGAATTCTTTTTTGAGAATTTGTGTTATTGATTGTGGCTGTTTTAAAATTCAATAACTTTTTTGTTGTTAGAGATAATTAATTAATATTTGTACATATAAATAAAGGATTGAATACTGCATATATCGGTGTTATTTTTTTACATGTGTTTGTGTGATACCAGACGTATTAGAAAGTAGTAAAGATGATTTTTCACCAAAAAATAAAGAAGTTATAACAGATAAAAGTAAAAAAAATTATTAAAAAATTACTTATCTATGGAATGTGCCATTAATTATTACAAATAACTTTTTTCTGCATGTATTCCTGTTAATGAGTGCAGAGAAGGATTTATTGTCGGTGTAAATAAAATATATTTTGTCATAACTGTCATCACAATGTGTTAGATTTTAATTTTATCATGAAAAGAGAATCATACAGTCTTTACTGTCATTTGTACCAGAGCTTTCAGTATGCTAAAATAATTTGTTTATCCATTGTTTTCTGTTCTGATGAAGGCTTGTTAGTTGAAACATCATCTGTTCGTGTGTTCGTTGCTATTATGTTGTGTTTACTATTAGTAATACTTTACGCTATTTCCATTTATACTCACTATTGTGAATCTTGCATTTACGTGCTCCAAATGTCTTTTATCACAACAACAAAAACAGCCTAATCACAGACTCTCTATAAGTCTTAGTTGTGTTAAAAGAAACTTTACCCCATCATGCTCAAATATTCTATATCCCATATTCTATTACTGGTTTTACATATCCTCTGTATGCTCTTTTTATAATTATGTTCATTTGTTTTCTAGTATGTTTCAGTAATTTTTTTCTGCAAAAATATTCAGGTAACTGCTATGAAATCATGCTCCTTGGATGACTGGACTTAGTATGCACTTTAAAACTGGTATATCTACTAATTTAGTACCCTACTTCCTTTCGATCTTAATACCCACCATTCCTACATGTAAATATCTTGTGTTATGTCAATCTTTATTTCATTTAATTTTGTATAGTTTCATTTCTGTCCCTCTAGTTTTTGTATTACCAATTATTATTCATCCATTTCCAGCATTAATGTCTTCAATTAGTTTTTGTGATGTCATCATAAGCAATGCTGTTCTCTACTCTTCATGTACTATGTTGTCTTTGGTAAATGCCTTTTGGTTGAAACTCATTTTCTTTTGTGTTTTCAGTGATAAGAAAGCTTTTGCGTTTGACCCACAGATTACAGTTTTATTGCAGTTCTAACCCATTATCTATTCGATAATATACTGATACTTTTACTGCTGTTATATTATATTCAGTGGCCATTTGAGCTGGACATTTTCCAGAAACAATCCATCCTGAAACTAGAAAGCCATGACAGCGTGTTTGTAGCTGCCCACACATCAGCTGGCAAAACAGTTGTTGCTGAATATGCTATTGCACTGTCACTCAAGCACATGACGAAGTAAGTGAAACTCTGTGACATAAATATTATCTTAACTTCATTTATTAAAATAGCACAATGACACTTATCGAAACTGTCAAATGTCTTTTCATAGTCTATAAAACATATATATATATATGTGAATCCTATATATCTTCCTATGTGTTATGTGTGTTATGACTTCCGGTAGTGAAGTCCGTTGATGGAGGGTGTTTCTCTAATCAAGTCTGGGTCACTCCGTCGATCGTTGGATTAATCAACTAACATCATAAAGTCCAGACCGATTTGTGTAACAGAAGTCAGTTTATTCCAGTAGACCAAAAGAAACACCCAGAAGAACAATACTTAGAGAAAGTAAAACAATCAATATTCATACTATTCAAGAACTGCACAGAATATCTTTGAACAGACAGAATTGGAGAGATCTGCCCTATGCGCTAACTTCAGCGCAAAAGGAAAATAAATGAATGTATATATCTTACACATCCTATATATATATATATATATATATATATATATATATATATATATATATATATATATATATTAGAGAGCGCCTTTGGCTAAGGGAGTCAACCCCTACATAAAACCCCACTGTCTAGAGGGTTAACATGAGAGTGCCTCAGACTAAGGGAGTTTCCATGACATATTACACCCTTACAGAATGCTAAAGAGGAGACCCTACTGCAGTTGACTGTGTATTAAACAATCTTCTGGCATCACCTACAGTTTTGTGTTTCCAAGTATATTGACATTGTCTTTTCTTTGGAACTAATAAACAGAATCAAAAGGGGGTTAGTACAAATGTGCAGTACACTTTCACCTTAAAACTTGCCCAGGTAAGAAATTGTATGACATTTTGAGGGCCTCAGTACATTTGAAATTTTACACCAGCCTACTTCCTAACCATCTGTAAGGACCATCATACCATCATCATGATATATATATCCTGTATCCATAATCCATTAGAGGGTTGCAAGAGTAGAAGTGCTCTGTTACAGCAGCCACCCAAACATATGCACTCCCAGATAGATGTTGATTATGTGATCTTCGAATCTTTCCAGAGAAGACACACTTTCTCCTCTTATGCCCCATCAAACCCTTTTCTGTCTATTGTCTTTCTCCAGATGGTTTGTTATCCACTCTTGCCGTTAACCGTATGGGTGATAGGAGATTGAGCTTGCATTCTAAAGCCAGATGTGTGGCCTCGGCTGTGCTATGGGCATGTCTCTTCAGGATGTCCCTGACGTTTTCGATCCATCTTTTCCGTGGTCTTCATTTTTCCTTTTCTGTCATTCTTTGTATATGCATGTTATCACATCCATCATCATCTTCTTCACTCTGTAGTAAATATACTCTAGCACTATTTCTTTTCAATAATGTTCATCAACCACAGCATTGCCTGTCAATGAATTGGCAAAGAATCATGTCAGCATGCATGTCCAAGCCATGCAAGCTTGTCTTCTCTTCTCTGTGTCTGATGATCCATTGCAATATATTTTGTGGGTGAAAGGTTTAACTAGTGGCTCCCATCTCCTCTCCAGTATTTATATATACCCGGTATGCAAACTTTATGTCTAAACTTTATACCATAACTATATATACAGTTGCTATTTGATATGTACTGTCAAAAACTGACAAGTTCTTCTCCATGCTGTAATTCTGTAGTAGCATTGAATATGTTTAGAATAACCCTGTTTAGTATTTTTCTTCAGCAAACTGATCATAGCAATATTTCGCAACGTTTATGTAAATCTGTAAATTTTCCTTCTTAGATATTTTGACTAGATATCCTTCTTTTCAGTCCGTTGGTATTTCTTCTTTAATTTGTACATTGATGTCTGTTGAAATATCTATTGGATTTGTTGACCATTACTGACCTAGGAAGCAATATTTGATTTGATGACCATTACTGACCTAGGAAGCAATATTTGATTTGATGATCATTACTGACCTAGGAAGCAATATTTGATTTGATGACCATTACTGACCTAGGAAGCAATATTTGATTTGATGACCATTACTGACCTAGGAAGCAATATTTGATTTGATGATCATTACTGACCTAGGAAGCAATATTTGATTTGATGACCATTACTGACCTAGGAAGCAATATTTGATTTGATGACCATTACTGACCTAGGAAGCAATATTTGATTTGATGACATTTACTGACCTAGGAAGCAATATTTGATTTGATGACCATTACTGACCTAGGAAGCAATATTTGATTTGATGACCATTACTGACCTAGGAAGCAATATTTGATTTGATGACATTTACTGACCTAGGAAGCAATATTTTATTTGTTGACCATTACTGACCTAGGAAGCAATATTACAGCGAAAGGAAGTAGTAAATAAATGCATATCCAATCGATGCAGTAAAGCATATCAAGTGTTAGAACAGATGACACTAATCCTCAAAAACAAATGTGTAGATTTAAACAATGACATTGTTCAAGATGATTATTGTAACAGTTCTATTTTACCAATATCAAACGTGGACAACGACACCGCAAGACAAAAGTAAACTCGTGAGAACTGAAATGGCATATTTGCGCAGAATCTTATAAATATCGCTAAGAGACAGAGTAAGATGACATTAGGAAAAAAGCTGGTGCAACACCGATACTAGAATACATTAAGAGACAGCAGATCAAATGGTTTTCACACTTTAGCAGACAGTGTTCCGCACCAAGTGATGCTACACAGATACAATGGCCCTAGACCTAGGGGTAAATCATGAAAGCTTTGGACCACTGAAATAAGAGACAACAAGCACCTCAATATATATATATATATATATATATCCTACCTCTTTCTAGCGAATGCCATCTCTAGAGAATTCATCTACCCCTGATGCTGTGAGGCGCAAAAATGGATCAGCCTATAGATAGACTTGAATTATGTCTTGTTGACCATTTTTTCATCTACTAGAAAATTTGATGTATTTTATGTTTTCTTTCACAGTTGTAATTTATCTGGTTGGCACTGTGGTTGTGGTCTATTTAATATGTCATGGAAACTTTTATTTCCATCTTATATCTTGTGGAAAGTGGAAAATTAGAGGCAATAGAGAAGCGGTTCTACAGAAGAATGCTGAGAATACCATGGACTACCAGAAAAACTAATGTGGAGGTGTTGAAAGAATCAAATGTGAAACAGACCTTAATCATTAATATAAGAAAAAGACAATCTTCATTTTCTGGCCACTTCATGAGACAGGGAGGTTTGTAGAACATAGTCTTAACAGGCAAGATTGAAGGCAACAGAGAGGGCAACAACGGGAGAAAATATTAGACAGTTTGACAACCTAGCACTGCAGGGAAACATCTACTGTCTTGATACATAATGCTAGAGATAGAGAGCTGTGGTGGTGAGTCATGATTGCCTACGCCAGCAGGCATGGCACCTGATGATGATATCTTCATCTCTTCTTTGATGTTGCTAATCACATTGCATTTGTTGCTCTTAAGAAGATTTTTTTAAATATTTGTTTCTCAGTTTCCCTGTGATGTACAGATGATTTCCTCTGTCTCCAGAAAGTTCTATATTTTTTTCTTTTGTAATATTCTTGGGTTGCTTGTTGGTAATTCTGGATTTAAACTAAGTCTGCTTTCTCATTTTTTTCCATTTTTGTTTATCTTCATAGAAGTTCAAAAGGCATAAAAGATTGACCTCATTGGTTTTCCCATAAGTATTCTTTTCCTTTCAACAAAGTGGTATACCACATGTAGCTCACCTAAAGAATGCATTTGTATGCAAGATTACCCAGGACCAAACCTGATGATATTCATAGTAAAGGTATTTGTGTTTAATTTCAAAGTGTTTGTCTTGATAGTAATTGTTTATTGTTTCCATTATGAAGAACTATCTACACATCTCCGATCAAGGCACTGTCTAATCAGAAGTTCAGAGACTTCAAGCAAATGTTTGTGGATGTTGGACTGGTCACAGGTGATGTACAATTGAATCAGACTGCATCTTGTCTTATCATGACAACAGAAATCCTCAGGTAAGAGATGTCTCATTTATGGGTATATATTGTTCTCATTAACCCTTTCACCCCTATGAGATTTTCCAATTGTCAATCCCTGATCCCTAAGGCAAGGGGCACAACTCCAAAATATGGATATGATGTTGACAAAATTACATTTTCTTTCAAACTATTCATCATATCACACTCAGACTTGGCAGATCAACAGAAAAATGAATAGTCTTGTATAAACCTATATCAAAGATAATTTAATACATATATGTTTTAAATAATAAACTGTCAAACTCGACATAATGTGGGGAAAATTATTTTTTTATCTTTGGGGTGTTGAGTAGAGGAGTCATATTGAGACGAAAATATTGTGATATATTCTCAAATCCCCTTGTTTCCAAACAGGGTGAGATGCCCAAAACGTTGAACCTGTCATATGTACTTCAGTACATGCCATACTCAAACAGAATACACAGGTCCATCATAATATAAATTTCAAAAATGACATTTTATTTCAATGGCGGTTGCAGATGTTCAGCGCGTGTCTTCTTTCCTTGTTTGTTCTTTGCGTTATTATTACATACAAATTTGTCAGATCGGCTGCAAATTGATAAACTCATCGTTGACAATGATGCTAAAGTATTCATAACGTGTGGCAATCTCATCAAGATTATGTACAGACACAATGTTTTGTACACAACTCTCAACTTCTACTCGAAAAACGACATCACTACGGCGAAATTTGCGATGTCACAATTAGTGCCACACATGTCCATCTCTTTGTCAGAAACATTAGGCCTATCTAACAAGAACTTCACTGTCACTTTCCATGTTATATTTGATACGCAAATTACCCACATCGAGCATGTTTCCATCTTAACTACGGCTGTCATCATCAGTGTACATATGAATAATATCTTCCATTTCCAAAATTAGGTCTAATAATTTGCTAATTTTTAAAAAAATCGTGATAAATTTATTTTTCCACCGATCTCTTAGATTAAACATAAAACAAGAAGCGAAACCACGGATCTACGCAATGGTCATGGTTTTTAATAGTCCCGGCACAAACTAAAAATGTAATATCGATCGCAACGAAACAAGTAACAAAAATCGAGCGGCAGCGGCTCGAATATCGGTTAAAACTCCACTAATTACAAAAAATCGTAATAAATAATTTTTATGTCCGATTATTTCGATTAAAACATAAAACAAGAAGCGAAACCACGGATGTACGCAATGGTCATGGTTTCTAATAGACCCAGCGCAAACTAAAAATGTCATATCGATCGCAAGGACATAAGTTTTAAAAAAAAAAATGTCGGCAGCGACTCGAAAATCGGTTAAAACTACACTAATTTAAAAAAAAAAAGTAATAAATATTTTTATGTCCGATTTCTCCAATTAAAACATAAAACAGAAGCTAAACCACGGAACTACGCAATGGTCATGGTTTCTAATAGACCTGACACACACACAAAATATCATATCGATCGCAACGAAACAAGTTTAAAAAAGCGTCTTTGAGGCGCTCCAGGAGGCAGCCAGTAAGAGGCGCTCTAAGGGGGAAACGGTTAAAAAAAATATTTCTGTATCACCAGATCAACCATCATGCAACAGAAAACTCCCAGTAGATGACCTGCCTATTTAGTAATGTAGATGACCTGCCTATTTAGTGAAGTAGATGACCTGCCTATTTAGTAATGTAGATGACCTGCCTATTTAATGAAGTAGATGACCTGCCTATTTAGTAATGTAGATGACCTGCTTATTTAGTGAAGTAGATTACCTATTTAGTGAAATAGATTACCTGCCTGTTTAATGAAGTAGATAATCTGCCTATTTAATGAAAATAATACTCACATGGAAGACAGGTAATGAAGTCCTACTTTATGACGACTAACACACTATCACTGACGGATGTTTACATGAAAAAATATGGTACATACATCAAAACAAAACAGAATATAATCGTACATATGACAATACACAGGACAAAGTCGACGTACTAGCAGTACCACTTTCTATTTAATGAAGTAGATTACCTGTCTATTTACTGAAGTATATGACCTATTTAGTGAAGTAGATGACCTGCCTATTTAGTGAAGTAGATGACCTATTTAGTGACCTGCTTATTTAGTGAAGTAGATGACCTGTTTATTTAGGGAAGTATATGACCTATTTAGTGAAGTAGATGACCTACTTATTTAGTGAAGTAGATGACCTGTCTATTTAGTGAAATAGATGACCTGTCTGTTAAGTGAAGTAGATGACCTGTCTATTTAGTGAAGTATATGACCTATTTAGTGAAGTAGATGACCTGCCTATTTAGTGACATAGATGGCCTGCTTATTTAGTGAAATAGATGACCTGTCTATTTAGGGAAGTAGATGACCTATTTAGTGACCTGCTTATTTAGTGAAGTAGATGACCTATTTAGTGACCTGCTTATTTAGTGAAGTAGATGACCTGTTTATTTAGGGAAGTAGATGACCTACTTATTTAGTGAAGTAGATGACCTGTCTATTTAGTGAAGTAGATGACCTGTCTGTTAAGTGAAGTAGATAACCTGTCTATTTAGTGAAGTAGATGACCTATTTAGTGAAGTAGATGACCTGCTTATTTAGTGACATAGATGGCCTGCTTATTTAGTGAAATAGATGACCTGACCTGCCTATTTAGTGACATAGATGGCCTGCTTATTTAGTGAAATAGATGACCTGTCTATTTAGGGAAGTAGATGACCTATTAGTGAAGTAGATGATCTGCTTATTTAGTGAAATAGGTGACCAGCCTATTTAGTGATGTAGATGACCTGCCTATTTAGTGAAGTAGATGACATGTCTATTTACTGAACTATAAATAACCAAATGGTCGGAGAGTGTCCGACAAAGTGGAGGGTGCCGCAGTAACCGAACGAACAATGGTAAAGCAAAATAAATTAAACTGGTTACTAGAAAAACTTACCGTACCTATGAATAAAAATATATAAAGAAGTATATAAAAAACATACAATAAAATTAAACAGGACAATTCTCAACGTGTTGGTCCTATTTCAAGATACTAATAACTTATAAACTAAACAATACTACACAAAATAGATGATTGAATTAACGCAGAAACGTGACCCGGTAACAGTTGTGGAAACACATCCAGTAAAAGAGAAAATGCGTGCTTTCATTATAAACAAACTGGAAAGTTAGAGGCAATAGAGATGTGGTTCTATATAAGAATACTGATAATACCATGGAATGCCAGAAAAACCAATGTAGAGGTGTTGAAAGAATCAAAAGAGAAACTGGCCTAAATCAATAATATAAGAAAAAGACAATATTCTTTTTTTGGTCACTTCATGAGACAGTCACACCTGGAGAACACAGTCACAGCAGGCAAGACCGAAGGCAACAGAGACAGAGGGCGACAATGAGAGAAAATATTAGGTTGACAACCTGACAAGGCATGGAAACAAAACGATCGTGACACACAGTACTGTGGACAGATAGTTTGGAGAGCCATGATCGCCTACGCCAGCCAGCATGGCACATGATGATGATTGATGAGTAATGATGAGGTTGTTGGTTGGGGGGGGGGTGGGTATGTTTAGGGAAAGGAAAGATACAAGAAGGGTCAGCATTTGAAAGCACATGAAATGAATGTAGAACCAAATATAGACATAAACATATATATACATCCACACATACATATATATAGAAATGTATACACACACAAAGAGTTAAGAAATACATATATAACAAAATGGAAAAATAGATGTGTGAAGGATACCCACACAAAATGCACAGGCAGGTAAATGTATCCACACATAGGAAAGGGCTCACACAAGAATAGGCATACATATTGACACAGAATGGAGATACATGCATTAACTTATTAACTTAAACAAGCACTATTTTATATATATCCGTTGCAGCCAACCTTTGTTGCGGAGATGGCACTTAATAATGATGATGATGTATCCATGCAATTCTTGATTAGAAACTGGCTTCACAGCACACAGGACATTCCCATAAGTTCTCCTCCCTCCGCTCCAGCAGCCATCCCAGTGTATGTAAACTCATAGTTCCGGTCAGGTGTTGATTGTGTGATCTTCAGGACTTTCCAGGTGTTGATTGTGTGATCTTCGGGACTTTGGGCGGGCGCGAGCACGCGTTTTGTGTGGGTATCCTTCACACATCTATTTTTCCATTTTGTTATATATGTATTTCTTAACTCTTTGTGTGTGTATACATTTCTATATATATATGTATGTGTGGATGTATATATATTATGTCTATATTTGGTTCTACATTCATTCCATGTGCTTTCAAATGCTGATCCTTCTTGTATCTTTCCTTTCCCTACCTATTTAGTGAAGTAGATTACTTATTTGGTGAGGTAGATGACCTGCTTATTTAATAAAGCTTTCTTCTTGTGGAAGCAACACCCCACTTGCATCTTTTCAATTAGATTTTATTACATTTTTACTACTTTTATTGATTGTGGCTGGAGAGTGATGTTCATTCTAGAACAGTACCCATCTTGGGCTGTATCGATAGGATGCAAGATAATTGCAGAAAGGGCAACCATATGTGACCATGGTTAGCTTTGAGGTTGGATACCAGCTTGTAAGTATGGGAACCACTTCTCTCATACAGCTGGCCTACTAGCGATATGATTACAGATGTCCACCGTTCTGTGGAAGTGGTGAACATATGTAATGTTTTAGTTAACTTTGCAGATGTCTGATATGTCAGGACATTGGCTCAAATAAAATGATGATACCATGCATTTCTGTTCTCTGCACTGTATCTTTCTGGAAATTTATTAGAGATCCAGTGCGAGTTTGAACACAATAACAACAAAATCTAGAACATTCCTATATGAGTTAAATAGTAGTATTGTACTTTAGCATCAGAGTTACTGTTTGTATGCAGATTTCACTGTTACAATTGAGGTCAATATGTGCATGATATCAATAAGTTTTCATTGACTTCCTCCAGGTCTATGTTATACAATGGTTCTGACATTATCCGTGACCTGGAATGGGTAATCTTTGATGAAGTCCACTATATCAATGACTCTGAGAGAGGAGTGGTTTGGGAGGAGGTCCTAATTATGTTGCCAGATCACGTCAGTGTTATTTTGTTGAGTGCAACTGTTCCAAATACAACAGAGTTCGCTGATTGGGTTGGGTAAGTTGTTTGATTTATTTAAATTTGATTATTGATGCAATTGTTAAGATGTATGTTTTTGTGTGTCTTCTTCTTCTGCATCTGTTCTCAAACTCCTGCATATTAGCAGGATGTACTCCAGAGAATGTAATGCATTATGTCATGTTTTACAACTTTGCTGCAATATCTGCACCTTTTGGCCTGACACACCTGACTTCAGCATAGCTTCTGGGTCACTTTGACCCTATATAGGATGGGACAGTCAACTCCACTCCATAACCTCTTAGTCACCTCTTATGACATGCATGAAAGGTAACCTTTCAGACCCCAGCAACACACATATGCTGTGTGTCTACGAGTAAGAGCTTCAAAAATTAAAGTGGAAGAAGAACTAAGAAACAACGCTGGGAATGAATAAAGCATACATTAAGAAAACTAACAGAAAGCATAAAAATATCTGGAGGAAATAATTGATGCAGAGGCACACAAGTTTTATAGAACATGGAAAGAGCTGGAAGCAATAGAGAGAGAGAGCCTGGAGTTTCTTATTGGTCATAACGTACTTACTTATCCGATTCCTTGGTTTGAGATCTTTTTCTCTTTCATCTCTGTGTCAGGTGGTGGTATGTGCATGTCTTCTTCGGCTATGTTGTGTTTGTATAAAAGGTGTTAATGATGAAGAGGTTTAGTGGTAATAGTTGTTTCCGCAGGTCTTGTAGTGAAGGGCATTCAATAAGGTTGTGTGTTATCATTTGCTGGCCATAAATTAACAAATTTTAAGCAATAATTAGATTTTAGGACCACAAAGAGGGTTGTTGAAAACTGATTATAATTTATCAAAAGACAAAACATCAAAAGACAAAACATCAAAAGACGAAGAATGGAAAAATTATCACAACGTTTTGTTTGTGTCTTGATAAAGACCTTTTGGTTGAAACGTTGAATGTGATTTGTGTATTGTAATTTTATGATTTCTGGTGTGCTCATCATTGCCCATCATTACCCACTAGTTTTAGATATAGTCTGTGGTTAGTTAGTTAGTTAGTCGTCGGATCATCATCACTGCAAACTAGACACATCCATAGTTGCTCCAATCTCTCCTTGAGTGTATCCGCCATCACACTTCTGCTGACAGTACCGGTCCTATGCTGGTTGACCATCATTCTTCTGCGCCCTCCAAAATGTTCACTTCTAGCAACACCGCATTTCAATCCCTGATCTTTAATCCTAGCCATTGAAAAGGAATCATCATCCGCATTAGTCTCACTCTCGCGTGTTATATCTCTTAAGGAGTTCAAAACGTCAGCGCGATCCATTGCCCCATCGCCCTGTGCCACAATCGCGCACGATGCCAGTTGATCCGCTCTTTCATTACCTCAAACGCCCACATGTCTCGGCACGAAAATAAATGTAACAACTTTCAAGCTCGCCTTTCAAGTCACTAAAGATGCAGACCTGCGCTACCTTCTGTGTGCGTAGCCACTCAAATGCCTTGGTCATCGCCATAGTCTCCATGGTCATACTACTCGTAGTGACCGCAAAGGCACCATTTTCCTCCTTGACCGTTTTACCTGCGCACTGAGCTGTAAAGGCCCAAGCACTGCGAACATGCCTAATTACAGATCCATCAGTGTATATAATCACATCCCCCTCTTTGGTATTCTCACTGATTAAAGCCTGCACTTCTTTCTCCACAGCTGTGGGACACCATTCTCTGCATAACCTGCTAAGTGATATTACTACTCTCAAACAAGTTTCGAAATCTGTGGGTAGACCTATCCATTCCGCACCTGCTGCCACATCCTGTAATCTGCACACGCTTTGTATGACATCCTCAGCACGTCCCATCCACGACCTTCCTCTCTTGAGTCTGCTGCCTTTAACTTTCTGTATTACGGAATGCAACGGGTGTTCCTTATCTGCATGTATTTGAAGGTACGCCCGTGCACGGCAATACTGTAATCTAAGCTCAGCTATTGGGCAGTCAAGTAGGTATCGCATAGCTCTTGTTGATGTGTCTCTTGTGCATCCCAGTATGATACGCATTGCTGCATTCTGGACTCTATCCAGTCTTTCGATCGACTAAGAGTCAGAATTGCCTGTGCATATTCCACCACAGCCACATCCAAACCCTGGTACAAAAGAAATAACAATCTCTGCTCACACTGCGCAGCAGCCATAACCTTCATTGCTGCTAAGCCTTTGCCTGCCTTTATGATAATATGGTCAACATGTTCCCTGAAACTCAGGCTTCTGTCAAAAAACACACCCCGATATCTGATTGTGCTAGTTCTTTCTAAACTTTTCCCGGACAACGAAACTTGTGGCATGGGTGTCTTTACCATGTGATTGTTCAAGGAAAACCAAGTCACGAATGCCTTAAACGGATTAACCACTGTTCCCGTATCTCGACACCAATTTGTCAGTCTGTCCAGCTCCTTCTGTAGTTCCACGATGCACTTTTCATGATTTCTGCCCTGTCTATACACCTTAATATCATCGGCATATGACATCGTTCTGCCAATACCTGTGATTTGATTGCCAGCGATATGTACTGTGTATACATTGAAAAGTACAGGAGATAGAGGCGATCCCTGTGGCAGACCAGGGCTAATAACCGTTGGTGCAGATATCCAGTTACCACACTTAAGAACTACAACCCTGTGCATCAGGGTTGCACCAACTCAACGCACAACAAAAGGATTAACTGCAAGATTTAACAGCTGGTGCATCAAGATATCCAAGGACACCCTATTGTACGCATCCTCAAGGTCTATTGCGACCGCACATGCCTCCATGCGCGAATCGAACCCCTCAAAAACATCCTGCGCAAATATGGCTGCATTCTGCCATGTCTTCTTTCCTGGACGATATCCTGCTAAAAATGCTGGTAAACACTTATAGTCTAATTGTTGTTATGTTTCACGCAGTTACCTTGTATTGCTTGTTTGCTAAGTAGTTTTACTTTGGCTGTGAGTTTATTATAATTTAGTTTATTGACAGGTGTTGGATGTTTCTCTACCGTTCATCTTGCTTTTTTCCTATCTTCAATAGCAGTTTTCAATTCTATATTTCAGTAAGGTTTGAACGTTTTTCTGAACCCTCGCGGGATAGTTTTGGTTGCAGCTGAGAGAAGTGTTGCAGAAATTTTATTGTAGACCTTGTTGATGTTCTCTGTTAGGTCGATTTTCTGGAACTGTTGCCGTACTAGGTCTCTGAAAGTTTTCCAATCAGCCTTTCTATAGTTCAATGTGGGCTGTATTTTGTTGTATGTTAGCTCCCCAGATCCAGAGACTTCTAGGAGAATCGGTCTGTGGTCGCTTCCAATATCATCTAGGACTCTAATAGAACACTGTGGGTGAATGTCAGATGATACTATAGTAAGGTCTGGTCTTGTTCTTGTGCTGCTGGCCCGGTGTAGTAGAGTTGGGGGAGTATTAGCGCTCTGGAGTAGGATGAGTGAGGAGGTGTCTATAAGCTCTTCTATGGTCGTTCCTGTTGGATTCCTATCTGTATAACCCCATAAAGGTGAGTGACTGTTTATGTCACCTGCGATGATTGTCCTTCTCATATCGGTTGTCTGGACAAGTTTTAGTTTAAGGTGAGTCTTAGGGGGGGTTATAGATATTAATTATTTTTAGCATTTTCCCATCCCTCCATATTATCACATCTTGTAGGTCTGTCTCGTCATCAGTTTCTATATTTGAAACCTCAGCCTGTATGTCATTCCGAATGAGTGTCATTAATTCCTGAAACCTCTGACATTTGTACACATACGCTGTGTATCCTGTGACATGTATGGGGGAATTTTTCGGTAGTAAAGTTTCTTGTATCAAAGCTACTTGTATTTGTAGATCCAAAAGTAGCTTGGTCAGTTCTAATTGTTTGTTTCTAAATCCTGCGATGTTTAGTTGGAGGATGCGTAATGTGTCTGTGTTGTAGTGAGTTTTCCTGATAGCATACTTGACACTGCTCCCCCCAGGTGAAGAGGAGCAGCGCTGGCCACGGTAACCGAGGTGACACCCGATCTCGTGTAACATTCGCTGTCTTAAAGGCATGGTTTTGTATGGGGGATTTATGGATGCATTTCTGGTCCCCAAAGAGAGACGTTCCAGTGTAGCAGTGATCCAGAATCGTCACGTCCTGCCATGGTCAAACCATTTACCGGCCCACCAGCTCATCACCCGTACGTCAGATGTGTGGGCACATCGGCAGTGGAGGCACCTCCGGCATTCCCCGCCACCAAGAGGATGGCTACAGGTGGGTAAAGGTGCTATGTCCGCTGGCTCGCATCTCTTCATCATCCATGGGTTCCGTTTTACAGGAGACAAAAGCAAGGCACTGAGGCAAGTCAAACATAACCCATGAGTGGGGAACAAGGACATACACACATAATGTTTAGGTAGGTATGGCCTGGATCCGCTTCAAGTAGGATAGATTCATCACCGTTTCAGGATCTTTGGTGAGGGCGGCAGAATTTGACAAGAACAGTGGTGTGAAGAGAAGAAAAAG
The DNA here is from genome assembly GCA_034231615.1 of Meghimatium bilineatum. Taxonomy (NCBI): domain Eukaryota; kingdom Metazoa; phylum Mollusca; class Gastropoda; order Stylommatophora; family Philomycidae; genus Meghimatium; species Meghimatium bilineatum. The sequence goes on from CM067307.1 coordinate 32,058,996, forward strand.
AAGGAGGGACCCGGGTATCCCGCCAGGTACTCGGTCACCCCCATAGCAAACTTTGTGAAAACAGGGCTACCAGTGTGAAGATTGCTATGGAGATAGTTGTGCATAAGTTGTACCTGGATGTGAGATGAGAGGTGATGAATGCACATCAACATCTATTGACTGTAGGCGGGACGTCCGGCCCAGACCCTACATGTAGTCTGTCCCGAGTAGATGGATAGCAAGGATATATTGATGATGCTTGCCCCCTTCATGATTGCACATCAACATCTATTGACTGTAGGCGGGACGTCCGGCCCAGACCCTACATGTAGTCTGTCCCGAGTAGATGGATAGCAAGGATATATTGATGATGCTTGCCCCCTTCATGATTGCACATCCACACTGCATTTGGTTGAATTTGGTATTGGGTGTGACATGAACAAGACTGGAACCTTGGTTGTAGAGTGTTGGTGTGTTTCAATAGCAAGCTATGGTAACCATCTGCATGAATAGGATTGGACACCTACTGAGGAGAATTGAGTCCATCTCTGTTATAAAAAATGTGTTTATCTAGATCTTTAGCTTTGTATGTTTATAATTTTTTATAACATTTTTGTTTATGTTTTGAGAACTGTTACCTTTTTATTTGTTTGCAGTGACATAGTATGCTTTGTGACTTGTAATACTCCATAAAAAGGGTTTAAAAGCTGTAGAAGATTGACTTCACTGTAATCGGTTGCCCATATGTACTCCATCACTCTCAACGAAGCGGCATGCCGCCTGCCAAGAGTACCACTCATAGCACGTAACTCTGTAGCTTCAAGTGATAATCCACAGGGATCTCCGAAAAAAATCCGCCTTATAAACAAAACAACATGAGCCAGATTCGAACCCGTGACCTCTTGAACACAGGGCAAACAGCTTAACCACTATGCCAGGGAGATCCCAGAAATTAAAAAAATTAATTCATGTGTTCTCTGTTCTGACATTTTTTGTGTTCTCATAATTTGTGTTCTCCGTTCCGACCTATTGGTATACAGTTTTACTACAATCCTACCCATGTTAAATTTTGTTTATGCTCGTTTCATTATTACCACAGGCGAACAAAGAAGAAGAAGATCTATGTTGTCAGTACTACCAAGAGGCCCGTTCCCCTAGAACACCACCTCTACACTGGCAACAGCACCAAGACTTGTAATGAACTTTTCTTATTGGTAGATGCCAAGGGTAGCTTTTTAACAGCTGGGTCTGTATGGCTTATGTTTCTTTAATATATTTTCTTGATAGTTGTATTATTTAAAAAACAAAACAAAAAACAGACATACATAACGAGACATAATTTCAGTAGTATTTATAGTCTGCGAAAGCAAAACAGACTTAATTTCAGTAGTATTTATAATCTGCGAAAGCAGAACAGACATTATTTCAGTAGTATTTGTAATATACTGCATAACAGACATAATTTCAGTAGTATTTATAATCTATTGCAGGTATGTCAAACCCGCAGCCCGCACAAAGGATACTGCAATTGTCTCATTTAATGGCGAAAATTGCAGTTTTAATACTTTAAACTGGGTGTATAAAATAGAAATCTGGCACAGTGCCACGTATAAGAAAACAATACGGCTATTTTAAGCTAGTAAGGGTTTTCTATCTATGAAAATTGTCAACATTGACCGGAAGCAGCAGACAGGTTGTTATTGCCATGTTAAAATTTTAAAACAATAATAAATTGTATCTTGTGGAATCGTGCCAGTAATTATGTTATTTGTTTTTATGATGTACTGTGTACACTGACACAGTTTAAAATGGCTACAGCACCTTCAGCTAAGAAGAAAAGGACACTTGATGAAGAAAGGCAAGTATTTCAAGAAAAATGGGAACTACAGTATTTTTGTACAATGGTAAATAGAAAGATACATATAGCTTATAGAAGACACAGTTGTCACGTGGAAATTTGGTTCATTTTCCTAACTGCAAAGAACTAAAAACCAGGCCATTACTCAATCTGTACTTACCTTTGCTAAATATGAGAGTTACCTAGATTTATTGTCAAATGAGTTCCAAGAAAGATTTAGTGATTTCTCATCTTTTGAATACTATTTTGCATTATTCTCAGCACCATTCAACTTTGATGTTGTCAAATCAAAGCAGAGGAAAACATGCAGATGGGGCTATTAGAAATGCAGTCTGATTCTACACTCAAAGCAAAGTATCTAGAAGTTGGGATACCTGGCTTCTATTCATACCTCCCTGAAAGTTTAAAAACTTCAGAAATTTTTCAACTAGGATTATGGCAATGTTCGGTTCCACCTAAGTGTGTGAACAGTTATTTTCCTTCATGAAATTAACAAAAACTTCTCAGAGAACAAGACTGGCCGATGAACACTTGTAATCCCTGATGAAGATCGGAACTGCAAATACATTTCAGCCAGATATACGAAAACATTTCATGAAAAAGAGGCATCAAGCCTCAGGACAAAACACTGATTAAAGAGTAAAAATAATTGAATGTTCTTAAATAAATGTTGGATTTCAAACCTCAGGACAAAACACTGATTAAAGAGTAAAAATGATGAATGTTCTTAAATAAATGTTGGATTACAGTTATTATATTTGGCAGTGTGGGTTGTTAGCTTAATAAAGCCGTTGTAGGAGGCGTACAAATTAATTAAATATAATTCAATAAGATTACAATGTTTCTCAGATTTGTTGGTGTGACCCACCGGCATACTCAAAGTATCTTATGTGGCCCATGGTGCTTTTTTTAGTTTGACACGCCTGATCTACTGTAGAACAGCATAATTTCAGTAGTATTTATAATCTACTGAATAACAGACATTATTTAAGTAGTATTTATAATCTACTGAATAACAGACATTATTTCAGTAGTATTTATAATCTACTGAATAACACATTATTTTAGTAGTGTTTATAATCTACTGAATAACACATTATTTTAGTAGTGTTTATAATCTACTGTATAACACATTATTTTAGTAGTGTTTATAATTTACTGAATAACAGACATAATTATATTTTAATGCAGGAAATCTCATATCTTTTCTTCATCAGAAACCATCATTTTTGTATGAATAATGTCAACTTTCCTCAGCGTTAAAAGGGTTAAGAAACAGTGACTAAAAACCTATGACTTAAATGTAGTGGAAGATTAACCTTTAGGACCCCAGATTAAAATTACGCAATTTCTCCCCTGGCCTGGATTCTTTCTTGACAATGTGCATTATTTTTGGTGAGTGATTGGTAAATGTGATAACATTTTTGTTTGTAAAGATATACAAATATTTTTACACATGTAAATAAAGGAGTGAATAATGCATGTAATTGTGTGTTTTTGGTTCTTGTATGTATGATATAACAGTTGTGAAGTTGAATATTGGGGGGAAAATCTCAAATTTACAATTTAAAAAAAATCATAAATAATTTCTTAATGCACCTATATTTGAACAATAAGTAAAACAGTATCAATATCTTGGACACATAGTCACAAATGATGGCAGATGTGAAACAGAAGTTAAAAGGAGAATAGGAATGGCTAAAAGTACCTTCAATGACATGAGGAAATTATTAATATCTAAACAAATTACAAACAAGTTAAAAATGAGAATTATAAAATGCTACATCTATTCCATATTAATGTATGGCTCAGAAACATGGACACTAAATAAACAATTAGAAGACAAAATTGATGCCTTTGAGATGTGGGTATATAGAAGAATAGGGAGAACATCATGGAAAGAGAAGAAAACAAATAAAGAGGTGCTAAAGACACTTAATATGAAGAAAGAACTACTAAGAGAAATAAAGATCAGGCAAATAAAATACTTTGGACACATTAAAAGACATGACACCCTATTGAAGACCTTACTTGAGGGTAAAGTCAAAGGGAAGCGAGCAAGAGGTAGGCAGAGATACAAGTGGGAGAGTAACATTACACGATGGACAGGTTACAGTCTAGCAGAGTGCACCACCAAGACAAGAGACAGGAGATGTTGGAGATACGTTGCAGCCAACCTTCGTTGCGGAGACGGCACATGATGATGATGATTTGAACAATGTGTGACAAAACTGATTTAATCCTCCTAAATACCTATTCCTGTTGTATATATGTTGTTTGACATCCAAACTAGTATAATATGGACTGAACAAACTAATTAAACATGAAGAAATCACATACAATGTCCATCCGTTCAAGCCTAGGCCTTGACATAACAATGACATATAATGTAATTATTTTCTGTGAAGACACGTGGCACCCTTGATACTTATGTGTTTGTGTTATTCAATGAATAAATGAACATTCTTACAATACAACAATACACAAAATAAAAACAACTAAAACAATGTAGATATTACATTATCACTTACCATACTAACATATGGATGTGAATCTTGGACAATTAACAAACTAGACAGTGGGAAATTAGAGGCAATAGAGATGTGGTTCTATAGAAGAATGCTGAGAATACCATGGATTGCCAGGAAAACTAATGTGGAGGTGTTGAAAGAGTCAAATGTGAAACAGACTTTAACCATTAGTGTAAGAAAAAGACAATCTTCATTTTTTGGCCACTTCATGGTTTGGAGAACATAGTCACAACAGGCAAGATTGAAGGCAACAGAGACAGAGGGTGACAATGTGATACTAAATTTGATAGTAAAATATTATGTTGAAAAATAACATACTTCGCTCTAGATTTTCGATGAATAAATCAGCTGACATTCTCCTTCTTACAATCATTATGTGTAAAGGAATTTGACCTTTAGACTAACATATTCCTAGCTCCATGTAGTGGAAATTCTATGCCATGTGAGCTAAACTTCTTGTGATTCCGTAGTGAGAAATCAGGGCATAGCAATGGAGGAGTCTGGAGAGGCTGACGGACCCTGGTAACATAATTCCGTCAGCATTTCCAGACACCTATGGTGTCAGTAAAGTTAAAAATAAGTAGGGAGAAATAAGTGACTTAACAGATCAAATATTTCAGCTTTCATGAAAATCCCATCCTAGGATGGCAGGTTAACTGGTTTTAAATAAGTATCTTTGGTTGCTTCACCCATGCGGCTTCCAGGACCTGGACCTCTAGTTCAAGTTGCAGAGAATAGGGCAACTGTATTCTTTCCATGCATGTTGTAGGAGGCGACTAAGAAAAGTTGGGGCAACCTGACAACCTAACACCTGTGAAAAAATGATTTTCTCTGCATGTCTTGTCTCATTTTCTTACTTTTATCTTCTTACTTATTCACCAATTGCCTAATTGGTTAAAAAGGGAATGCCTTAGGCTAAGGGTGTAAACTTCTACAGAATATCATTAGGAGAACGCTTAGGCATTTGAACCTGGTGTATTAAACCATCTTCTAACATCTGCAGTTCTGCTTGTTTCCAAGTGTATTGGCATTGCATTTCCCTTGAAATTAATCAACAGAGCTGAAAGGCGGTAAGTGCAATGGACAAGGGACTTCTTCCATAAATCTTGCCAGGGCAAGAATTCGTGTGTAATGTAGGGGGTTATGTGTCTCAGCAAAGTCAATGTGTGAAACGAAGTGAATATGTGTCTCCTCAATTTCACTGGCCTACCTCCTGTCTGTAAAAACACAAAAACCGTCATCATCATTCTTCTTCTTCATCGTTCTTCAGTCGGATATCAGGTTACAGCACCAATAGCTTCAATGAATTATGTGATTCGCTTCAGGTCATCCATGGAACCCCTCAAGTCTGGAAGCAGTGCTGTCTCAGTAGGCCATATTTTCTCCCTCTCTTCTCGGTAGAGTTGACAGGCATGAAGAATGTGTTCTGCAGTCTCTGGGCTCAGTCCACAGTTGCACAGGTCTGTCTCACCAATCTTCAGCTTTCGGAACATGTGACTTCTCAGTCTGTTGTGACCAGTTTGTAGTCTGAAAATGATGGTTTGTTCCTTGCGTGACATTTGGTGGTAGGGGTCATTTGGTTCTGCAGTTGGGTGCATTTGCTTCCACTTTTTCTTATATTCTGCTTTTAACATGGTCTTACTTTCATAGTACGTATTATCATTTTCTATTTGTTCCAGTGATCCCCCTTTCCTTGCCAGGAGATCAGCTTTTTCATTTCCAGGTATGCCACAGTGACCTGGAATCCACTGCAGTACTGTTTCTTTGGTGGTACTGCTGAGGTGTAGTAAGCAGGCCGTAAGTTCATTCATGCTCGTGTCCTTTGGATCTTTCAATGCCTGCAATACTGATTTTGCATCCGTTAGAAATACTACATGTCTGTTGTGACTTGGCAAGCAATTCATGAGCATTTTGGCTGCCTCTATTATGGCTTCCATTTCTGCTTTGAAATTTGTGGAATGTTTGCCTGTGGGTATGGATTTCTCTATTTCTTTTCCATCTGGTGTTACTATATATATTCCTGATCCTCCATCTAATACTGCCTCTTTCGCTGATCCATCTGTATATACATGTATCCATATATCCTTTGGGTATGCTTTCTGTATGTGATTCTTAGTTGTCTCCTTTAGTACTTGTATAGTAGTTTCTGTTTTCGAAATAATGCTTGGTCCATAATTCTTGGGAGTTTTTCCTGTCCCATGTTGGGTATGTGTTAAAGGTGTTTAGTGGTTTTAGGTTTTGTAGGTCTGTATCTGTGAGTGATTTCTGGAGCTGTTTAGCGGAGTGTAGAAAGCTACCTCTTTTGAGTCGCTCTTTTGTAGGTCTGCTTAGTCTTTGGTTCATTTGATGACTCTCCAAACATTTGAACTTTGCATACTGTGTGAGGATTTTTTCATTTCTTCTTTCTTCCATTGATGGCAAACCTGTGCATGTTTCCATTTCTGTGATTGGGGTAGTATTCATACCTCCTGTTATAATTCTGAGATTTCGGTTTTGTATCTTTGAGATCTTTTGAGTGTTACTCTTGGCTGCAGTCCCCCATGCTGTTATTCCATATTCCAAAGCTGGTCTTACATAACCTGTATATGCTCTACTTAGAATTTTTCCATTTGCACCCCAATCTGTTCCAGCCAATTTTTTAAGGAGTGCTGTCCTCATTGTACCTTTTGTTTGGCACTTGTCTATGTGCTGTTTCCATGTAAGTCTTGGATCAAAAGTGACTCCAAGGTATGTAGGTGTCTCATCTTTTGGTAATGTTTGACCATTTATGGTTAGTAGGATTTTCTGTGGTTTGGTGGACATGCTGAAGATGGTATAGGTAGTTTTTTGGGCATTGATGGACATGGCCCATTGGTCTGTCCACTTGGCCAAATTGTCCATAGTTTCTTGCAACCTTATTTTTGTTGTGCCTACGCTCTCTTCACTGCGCCAGATCGTCTGCATACATTGCAGCATTTACTTTACGCGAGAGAATTTGGTCAATGTAATTCATGAATATAAGGAATAGAGTGGGGGATAGAACACCTCCCTGTGGTACTCCATGCTTAAAGAGTTTCTTTCTGCTATGCTTCATTTCAAGCTTCACTGCTGCTTTTCGGTTGTGCAGGTAGTGTTTTATCCAGTAATACATGCGGCTTGTCACTTTGTTTTGTTGTAGTTTAAGGAGGAGTCCATCTTTCCATACACAATCAAAGGCTTTTTCCATATCTACCCACACCACTGATGTCTGCTTTTTTTCCTGGAAACCATCCTCTACTTCCTGGGCAATTAGTGTAATCTGGTCTTCAGTTGATCTACACTTTCTGAAGCCAGCTTGCTGATTTAGCAGGATTTTATTTTTTTCTAGGAACCACATCATTCTTTTGTTCACCAGGCGCTCCATTAATTTGCAAACACAGCTGGTCAGACTTATTGGGCGATAGCTGTCCACCTTATTTTTTGGCTTGCCTTTCTTGTGGATGGGTATCATTATGGCGGTTTTCCACACCTGTGGCACTAGACCTCTATCCCAACAGTTGTTAAAAAATTTTATTAATTTCTTTTGTGCTGATGGTCCGATGTGAATTAGCAGTTCATTTGGTATGTCATCAGGGCCAGGTGATTTCCTAAGTTTTAATGCTGCTAGTTCTTCATTTAGTTCATTGATTGTGAATGGAATATTCATGACATCTTGTTTATCTTTGCTGATCTCTTTTTCGATATTCCGTAGTTCTTTTCTTACTTCTCTTCTCCTATTTTCATCGACTTTGTGGCAGGCAGTACTTTGGTAATGCTGTATAAAGTGATTTGCAGCCTTCTTTCCTGTGAGTACATCTCCACCATTCTCTATAGCTACTGGTGCTGTTTTGTTATCTTCGTTGTTGAGCATTTTTGTTATTTTCCATAGCTTTCTTCCCTCTTTGTCGAAGTAAAATTTTATGTTTTTTCATGCCAGCTTTTCCTTGTGTTTGTAATTGTCGTTTTTCTTAGTTTGGCTACAGCAGCTTTTAGTGATATGTTGTTTTCTGTGGATGTGCTTTTTTCTGCTGTGTCTCTGGCCTTTGACACTTCTTTCTCCAACTCATCGAGTTCGTCAGACCAGTACGGTTTGTAATTTTTCCTAGCACCTCTTGGCATGGTTTGCTTGGCTGCTTGAAGAAGTGCAGAAGCCAGGAGTTGTGCAGTTTTGTTCACGTTTTTAATCCTTGGATTTAAGGTTTTTGTGAATTTGTCTGTCAGGTCAGCAAACTTACTCCAGTTTGCTTTCTTGAAGTTCCATCTGGGTGTGGTTGTAGGGCCAGCAGGGGTATGGTTAATGTCAATGGTGAGTTTGATGGGGCGATGGTCACTTCCACCAAGCTGCTCCAGCACTTCCCTGTATATCATCATCATTTGGTTGCTTTAATAATCACATTAATGGGATTTAAATTAGATTCAGTATTATTGAATGACATATGTGTGATCTTACTGCAACAGGTACAACAAGGCACTAGAGGCTAAGAAAGAAAGAGCAAGTAAAAGTTCTCAGAATTTTGGTGCTAAAGGAACGAGACAAGGAAACCCAGCACAGGTTTGTTCTTGATTATTGAGCTTGCCTGAAATACTTGTGCATACGCACAGTTGTTCAGTCAACCTCTGTAAATGTTGAAGAGTATGAAGAATACACGTCATTATTATTTCTATGATTTACTGAACATACTTCTTCTGCATTCACTCTCAAATAATCAGTACAAGTATTCATGAAATTTGAGCTGGTGAGAGTGGAGAATGCTGTGCTGCTTGTTTTTCATTGGAACTGCGTTATTTGCTTTTTTTGACACAGTGCATTCAATTTTGACATGCTTTTAGTTCAGGTGAGCTTTCTTAGTCTGTAACAGCTAAGAAAGACAATAGGTATCACATTTTGCATAAAATATATAGAGAAACAACAGATAAAATGGTTTCAACATCTTATGAGAATGGAAGAAGTTCAACAGAAATAAGAAGCAGAATAGGGCAGGAAAAAACAACATTCAGAAAAATTAAAAATATTTTGTGTAATATGACCTTGTCATTAGAGGTGAGGAAGAGAGTTCTGCAGTGCTATATAACTCCTATACTAACATATGGATGTGAATCTTGGACAATTAACAAACTAGAAAGTGGGAAATTAGAGGCAATAGATTTGTGGTTCTATAGAAGAATGCTGAGAATACCATGGATTGCCAGAAAAACTAATGTGGAGGTGTTGAAAGAGTCAAATGTGAAACAGACTTTAACCAATAATATAAGAAAAAGACAATCTTCATTTTTTGGCAACTTCGTGGTTTGGAGAACATAGTCACAACAGGCAAGATTGAAGGCAACAGAGACAGAGGGTGACAATGTGAGAAAATATTAGACAGTTTGACAACCTGGCATGGAAACAACAACGAACTTGATACATAATAGTGGAAACAGAGAGCTGTGGAGAGCCAGCTGTCATGGCAGCTGATGAGGATGAACGATCAACTTCCCATAAAATCTTATAACAAGATGGAATCAGGATACAGAGCCAAGGTCAGACCGTGGAAAAGATACCGGTAGATAGACAACATCAAGAACATCCTGAATAAACGCATGACTACACCTCAACCAGAGCAACACACCTGGCTCTGGAATGCACACTCTCACATCTCCTTCACAAACCCTTATGCTCAACAGCAAGTGTGGAAGCTGCGACAACACCACCCGGGGATATGCAATATACTCTTTATCCAGAATAGGGAGTCAAAATACAGAGTTTAATGGTCATTTTGGACTGAATGTTTTCATTTCTTAGATTTCTTCTTCTTCTGCGTTCATCTCAAATTTCTACAGATTAGCAGAATTTAGTCTAGAGAATGTAGTGCATTGTGTCATGGCTTACAGCTTTGCTGTGACATGTGACATCTGGGTCTTTTGGCCTTAAAAATCTGACTTCAGCATGGCTTCTGGTTCACTTTGACCACATATGATATGGGACAGCCAACTCCACCCACTGGCATCCTCTGTCACCTCTTACAACATGCATGTTAGGTAATCAGAGTTGATATTCTTTTTTCCCATTTTGGGCTCCAGCAACACACTATTTCAGATGTCAAATATTGATGATTTTTATGAAGTAAACAGTTTGTTCAAGTATTTGTGTACCTCCATATAATTTTTTGTGAAAGAAGATATACTGTGATCAGATGTTGTTGATTTGATTTTAAATAATGACTAGATATGCAGCAAATGTAATACATTGCACAGTGTTATACGACTCATGACCTAGTGAATCCATTATCAGCATGTATGTTTTAAAGGGGCAGCTTCCCTAATTTGGCTATGTACCATGTACAGTTGTACCTATGTGCGCTTCCCTCTATAAGGTATTCCAGGTATAAGCCATTTTGTATACAATCCATTCTGTGTATACACCAAGTATGGAACATTTCTATAACGAGCAGAATTGAAATTATGTAAAAAATATTGTCAATAACAATTCACTGAAAACTTGCAATTCTTAGAAAGAAAATTTCCGCCAATCAAGTATATGTTTATTCTGTCATTAGTGGTCAATAAATGTACATTGTTCGGATGAAATAGAAAAGTGATTTTGTGAAAGGAAGTCGTCTGTTTGGCTCTAATTGACATTAAAAGTGTTGACATTGTCATAATAATGGAAACTGAAAAAAAATAGTGGCTGGATCATTCAATCAGACATTATCATCCTTTTATTTATATTAATTCATTCATTCATTTTCCTTTTGCGCTGAAGTTAGCGCATAGGGCAGAGGTCAGATCTCTCCAATTCTGTCTGTTCAAAGCTATTCTGTGCAGTTCTTGAATATTGGTTGTTTTACTTTCTCTAAGTATTGTTCTTCTGAGTGTTTCTTTTGGTCTACCTCTTGCTCTTTTGCCTGTAGGTATCAATTCAAGAGATTGGCAGTGTATTCTGTTGGTGTCTGCGCGTAGGACATTTAAGACATGAAGAAATCACATACAATGCCCATCCATTCAAGCCTAGGCCTTGACGTAACAATGACATATAATGTAATTATTTTCTGTGAAGATACGTGGCACCCTTGATACATATGTGTTTGTGTTATTCAATGAATAAATCAACATTCTTACAATACAACAACACACAAAACAAAAACAACTAAAACATGTAGATATTACATTCCATGATGATCACTTACCATGCCATGTGATACTAAATTTTATAGTAAAATATGATGTCAAAATTTATATATATATATAATTTTTCTTTAAATAAGTGCTTGATCAGTAATGCAATAACAAAAGTGAGAATGGTGTAATCTTTGAGAAGTTTGGTGACGATGTTAACACTGAAATGGATGATAATTAGTTAGTTGAGAGACCATCATCATGCACACAAGACATCTTCATAGATGCTGTGATCTCCCCTTGAGCTTAAAACCAATGACACGACAACTGACAGTTCTAGTTCTCTGTTGGTTAACAAAAATATTTTGCCAATCATAATAATTTAATTTCTGGCCACAACACAGGTCAAACCCAGTTCTTTTATTCTGGACATGGAAAAAGAATCATCTTCACTCATTTCTTTGGTTGTGCAGTTTCGCTTGCTACTTTTCGATTGCTGAGATGTTATATTGAACCAATTCTTTTTTATGGATGTGAAGCATGGACTGTAAATAAAAAATTCAAAGCGTATTAAAGGCTACAGAGGGGTGCAAAGGGAACGCATTGCTCTCTGCCAAATCATTTCGGGATCGTGTCCAAGAATGTGGAGGTAGCAGATGGAAAGAGATTTGACTGCATAAGAGACAGACAATATCTCCGACACCACCAGCATCACCACATACAGCAACGCTATCGACATACAGTGAAGCTAGTCAGAACAGTCCGAACATTGGAGGGGCGGCCAATATAAAAGGCACGTAAAGGTAGATGCATGGCGAGAGACAAATAGATTTCATACTGAGTACAATGACACAATGAAAGGGCAGAACAGCGCCAGAGGGCGAACTGCAAATAGAAAGTGAAAAGTTCCTAGGAAAGGGAACTACAAGCTCTGTTAGCTCAAGGCGAGCTTCTAGTTACCTGTGCTCCTTATAGGCAGAGACCCAGACCCAGTCATTGGCGTTCGGAAAAGCAAGAAGACCTGACCCCACTCTAATTTCGAGCTGTCCTATACCGGACACATGCTCACGAAAAGAAAGGGTTCCTTACTCTATGGGCTCAGGCACAAAAGAAACAAATAATTTAGCCCTGGCCCAACTCTACTGTCAGGTTTTCCTATACCAAAAATACACTTGCAGAGAGAAAGTTTTCAGTACCTGTTGGGCTCAGGTGCTATTGAGACAAGATCGCTCAGCTCGAGAACGCCTTGCTCTCAAACACGTGGTGTGAGACTCGAACTTGGGTGAACGACATCTCAGGTAAGAAGGTGAAAGAGCCAGGGTCCAACTATTCTGGCAAGTTCTTCCTCATACGGAACCAGGCTTGCGGATGAGAAACGGTTCAGTACCCGATGGACACAGGCAGAGTACGTCCAATTGCACAAGATGGGTTCATAGACGGTGGAACACATCGTACGAGAAAGACATGCTCAACAAGCGTCTTGGCGAAGAGGCAGTACCCACCAGCTGCCCGGCAACAGATAAGACAGGCTGTCACAGACTAGGGAAGCCTACCCGAATTAAGGCATGATGAAAACATATGTGCTGAACCTCGGACGTCCGGACCACAAGTGGCAAACCGAGGTGCAAATAACATAGTTCTACTGTGGAACTTGCAGCACAACGTACTTCATGTTCCCTGGTGGAAATCACACGATATATTCGTTTTGGTTATATGAGAGCGAACTCAGAAGAAGAAGAAGAGGCTACAGAAATGTGGTTTCTGAGAAAAATGATGAAAATACCATGGACAGCCAAGAAAACTAATGCAGAGGTTCTCGTTGATGCTGGCGTAAAAAGATCAATCATATCAAATATTAGGGGCAGACAGTAAAGGTTTCTAAGGCATGTGCTGAGAACACAGCTTGAACCCTTAATAACCACTGGAAAGATCAAGGGGATAAGAGATAGGGGACGACAAAGAGAAAATTTACTAGATAGACTTGTATTGTGGCATGGTAGAAGCTCACCAACCGAGCTCATTGACAACACAAGAGACAGAGAGTCGTGGAGAAACATGATCGCCTACGCCATTCGGCATGGCACTTGATTGATTGATTGCAGTTTCTCTCAAAGAGTTCAATATGTCGGTGCAATCCATTGCCCTGCCATTTAATACAGTGACAGAACCTGCCAATCTGTCTGCTCTCTCATTTCCGTGAACACCCTAATGACCAGGCATAAATATAAATGTGACACGCTCCAACCTTAAATTCCCCACAGCATCAAGCCACTGTTCACATCAAGCCACTGTTTACATCAAGCCACTGTTCACATCAAGCCACTGTTCATGAATACAGCCAGTTTTATGTTCCTGATCATGCTCATTGAGTCGCTGAGAATGCAGACATGAGTTTGAGTTGTTCTCTGTGTACCTATTCAGTTTAATACCATGGTCACTGCCATAATTTCTATTGTTTTGCTACCTATAGTTACAGTGAAAGCTCTATTTTCCTCTCTAATAGTCTTCCCTTCACATTGTGCTCTGAAGACCCATGAACTATGGACAGAACAACAGAACCATCAGTATTTTATAACCATATCACTATCCTTGAAATTCTCATTGATCTATTCCTGCACCTCAGATTCAACAGCAATGGGACACCCTACATTCTCTATCGAGAGTTATCACTGCCTGAAAGAAGTATAGCAATCTACTGGAACATTTATCCATTCTGCACCATGTGACACATTCTCCAGTGCACACACTTTGTATCACTTCCTCATCACACCCCACCCATGACTTTTTGTTTAGTCTACTACTTATCACACTATATACTTCAGTATGCAGTGGATGCTTCTTATCAGCGCTGATTTGTTTTTTGAAATATCGTGAAAATGATATGTAACCATATTCCCATAATAGTGAATTAATTTTTGAAATGTTATTGAAATTAATATTCTAATTTCAATATGACAATCAATACAAGGTAACTGCATGAAACGTAACAACAATTAGACTTACGTAAAACACAGGTTTATATAATCGTTTCAATCAGACACGACAGACTATAACTAAAACTAGTGGGTAATGATAAGCACACAAGAAAACACAAATTACAATACACAAATCATATTCAACGTTTCAACCATTAGGTCTTTATCAAGATACATACAAAACATCAAAAGACGACGAATGGAAAAAATTATCACACCCAAAAAACATATCCAATGGAAATATGGAAATGAGATGCCGGAAGGTCAGGAAGTACATAAAAATGTAAATATATGTGGAAACGAAACGAACAAAAAAAGGAGTAAATGACGGAACAAAAAGAATAAAGACAAAAACCACACCAATCAACTAGACATAAGAGTGGTTGAAATTGAGTCCAAAAGGCTTGAGTGTACCCAATTCAAAAATGAAATGATCTTCTAGAGTGTACCTAGATCTATCAGTGGTGGTGCAGGATTTGATGGCGGTGACCTGAATATCAAAAGCACCATAAGCACCATTTGATATCGCCGTTGAAGTGTGTGGCCACAGACTTGGGTGTTCTGTGCTTGATGGCATGAAGATGGTTACAAAAGCAATCGCTCAATCTTAAGCCTGTCTCCCCGATGTACTGTTTGCCGCAGCATTTACATATGATCAAATAAAAGACATTCCGGTACTCATATGTAAAGGCCTCATCGATGGAGAAAGTGGTCTTGGGAAATGAAATGGAGTACTTCTGAACCACGTAAGGACATGTATAGCAGCGGTTACGTGAGCAACAAACTGCCAAAATGGTCGGGAACAGATGACTTACGGTGGCTATGGACCAAGAAGTCCTTCAGATTTCTGTCGCGCCTATAAGCCACCAGTGGTAAGTCGTGGAAAGCGTCAAGGGTGTCAGGATCAGACTGGAGAAGAGAATAATGTTAAAGCATGATGCATTGAACAGAAGAGTTATGGGGATCAAAGGTAAGAACAAGTGTAACCCTATCAGAGGAGGAGGAGGAAGAACCCTGAGAGTTAGTCAAGGTATCGAGGCGAGACAAATGGCGCACACGGAGTCAAGTGGATGAAGGAATGTTGTCAGGGAACGAGTGTCTACGGAAAAACTCAATCATCTCAGAGGATTTTTAGAGAAAATCGTTGTAATCGCTACATAAGTGACGCAGGTGAAGAAGCTGGGAGTACGGCAGAGAATTGCGATGAGAAGGAGTGTAGAGCAGAAAGCCATCAGTAGGTTTATAGTAAACGGATGTGCTAAGGTAAGAGGAATGAATGGTAACAATGATGTCAAGGAAGTTGACAAAGGTAGTGGAGATGTTAGATGTAAATTGAATAGCAGGGTTGAAACTGCCAATGAAGTTGATGAAGCAAGACAATTCCACTTTGGACATGTCGGTGATACCTATCCTATCGTCAATGTATCTGTGGAAAAGAGGTGGGAACAGGCCATCATAGATAGACCAAACTAGATGTTCAAGATGTCCCATGAACAGACACGCATAGCTAGTTCTAATTTCGGTTCCCATGGCAGTGCCACTGATCTGATCGAAAAAGTGCCCATCAAATTCAAAAGAGTTTAGCGTAAGCACCAGTTCAGCAAGGCGGATAAGAGTAGAAGTGAATACAGAGGGATGGGAACTCTTGTCAAGAAAGAACTGCAGAGCCCTGAGACCATCTGCATGGGGGGTATAGAAGTGTACAAAGAGCAGACATCAAGCAAGAACAGACAATAGGTACGGTAAGAAGACAACTGGACAGAAGAAAAAATGGTTAGGGCATGCTTAGTGTCTTTCAAGAATGAAGGCAGTTGTTCGACTAAGTGCTGGAAAATGCTGTTAAGGAAGTCGGAGATGCGCTCAGAGGGACAAGAGCAAGCAGAGACAATAGGTCTACCCGGATTCTATGCTTTATGAATTTTAGGCAGCATATAGAAAATAGGTCTGCCTAAACAGCTTTGATCGATGCAAAGAGCCTTGGCAGTGTGGTTGTTAAGGATAAGGGTTTTCACAGTGCTGTTAACAACCTTTTGGTTAGTTACAGTTGAGTCAGATGTGCGTGCAGTGTAGAAAGAAGGGTTGGAGAGTTGTTGGTGGCCCTCCTGGAAGTTAAGGTCCTTACGCCACACCACAACTGCCCCGCCCTTATCTGCTGGTTTGATGACAATATCATCACAGCGACAAAAATGTTCCAAGGCGCGAGATTCCTCAGGTGTGATGTTTGAGCGATGAATGCGGTTGTGATGAAGTGATTTAATGTCATGGAGGGTATTCTTGATGTAAAGATCAAGAGCCTGAGATGCACTGGGCTTGGAGCCCAAGGATATTTTTTCTGTTCATTTTCTTCTTCTTCTTTCGTTCACTTGAAACATGTCTTTATCTGTAATTCTGTCTCATTAAGGACAGTCATTAAAACACTGTCTTTTGTAGTTCATACAGTGTTCCATAGAGCTTTGATTCCAGTGTTGTTTCCTCTGGCCAATATGTCTGCCTCAGCGTTTCATGCTCAGAACATTCTTGAAGTATATGTTTGGCACTCTGTGCTGCCTGTCTGTACACATGGCCGTGTTGCCAATCTTGAACTTTGTATACATGTGACTGCGGAGTCGGTTGTGTCCTGTTATGAGACGTAAAATTATAACTTGTTCTGATCTGTTCATAATGTGATAGTCATCTTGTGTTGGTGTTTGTGGCTTTCTTATTGACTTGATCATCTGTTTTTTCTGATGGTAGGTGATTGGTATATCTGGTTGGTCTTCGGCAGCACCTTCCTTAGCCAGTTGGTCTGCTTTTTCATTTCCTGAAATTCCACTGCATGGTTACCCTATAGTGGTACGACAATTCGCTAAGTAGTTTTTCAAGTCTGTTAGTTTTCCAGACTGGAGAGCTTGAAGCACTGACCTTGCATCTGTCAGGAATACCACAGGCTGTAGGTCAGAGTTGGAGTTCAGCAGTTTTTTAGCTGCCACACTAATTGCCTGGATTTCTGCATCATAATTATTGCAGAATTTTCCTGTCGGTGTTCTGATTGTATCTCTAGGCTTGTGTGGATATTCTATATATACTTCTGTTCATATCTAGAAAACAAATCTGACTATTTGCCAAAAAACAATGATGGTATCAGTGGAAATCCTGAAGAAGAGAGTATTGATCGCATGCAGGATGGAGAGGGATGAACTTGAGGCCCTTGCTGAAGACAGAAATTTCACTATCAGAGAGACTGAGGTCAGGAGGAATGCAAACCACCGAGGCATTGGAATGACCAGGAAGATGAACATTAGCATTAGTGGTCAGGTGAGAAGTGGGAATGTCAGATGGAGTAGTGAGACTAGGTAGTGGAGAATTAGCTACAGCAGGACTAGAACTGGGGAAAACAACGTGAGATATGGATTGAAGAGAATTGAGTTTATTGTTGTGATGAGTGCACATAAACTGACTGTTTAGAACGTGGATAATACCCCAAATGAGGGAGTACAGTAGAATGTTGTAAGTAAGGAACTGTAAACGTTTTAAAAGTAAGACTTTAGAAGAGTCCAGATCAGATAAAAGATGAGTATGTGGTTTATACAGTGGCTTATAGGCGAGACAGAAATCTGAAGGACATCTTGGTCCATAGCCACCTTAAGTCATCTGTTCCCGACCATTTTGACACTGTTTGTTGCTATACATGTCCTGACATGGTTCAGATGCGCTCCATTTCATTTCCCAAGGCCACTTTCTCCATCGATGAGGCTTTTACATGTGAGTCCCATAATGTCATTTACGTGATCATATGTAAACGCTGCGGCAAACAGCACATCGGGGAAACCGGCTTAAGATTGAGCGACCGATTCTGTAACCATCTTCATGACATCAAGCACATAACACCTACTTCTGTTGCCACACACTTCAACGACATTGGGCATCATGGTGCTCTTGATATTCAGGTTGTGTCATGTGACGTATTCCTTCCAGAACGTTGTCTTCCCAATGAACTCTCTGAACCTCTCTCTGTCTTGGGCGATGTGGCTTGCATTTTCTAGCGATGTATTCATATTATCTTTAATGTCGTCAGTCCATCGTCTTCTTGGTCTGCCCCTTCTCCTCTTCCCAGGTACTCTTCCCTCCATTATTTGTCTTTCTAAACAGTTATGTCTCTTTATATGACCAAACAGGCGTAGTTTTCTTTTTGATATTCAGGTTACCGCCATCAAATCCTGCACCACCACTGATAGATCTAGGTACACTCTAGAAGATCATCTCATTTTTGAATTGGGTACACTCAAGCCTTTTGGACTCAATTCCAACCACGTTTTTGTCTAGTTCTCTGTCAGTGTGGTCTTTATCTTT
This sequence comes from Meghimatium bilineatum, assembly GCA_034231615.1. Classification (NCBI taxonomy): domain Eukaryota; kingdom Metazoa; phylum Mollusca; class Gastropoda; order Stylommatophora; family Philomycidae; genus Meghimatium; species Meghimatium bilineatum. The sequence goes on from CM067307.1 coordinate 32,077,760, forward strand.
ATTTATTTTGTTCCGTCATTTACTCATCTTTTTGTTCGTTTGGTTTCCACATATATTTACATTTTTTATGTACTTCCTGACCTTCCAGCATCTCATTTCCATATTTCCATTTTTTTGTTGTGATAATTTTTTCATTTGTCGATAAAGACCTTTTGATTGAAACGTTGAATATGATTTGTGTATTGTAATTTGTATGTTTTCTTGTGTGCACATCATTACACACTAGTTTTAGTTATAATCTGTTGTGTCTGATTGAAACGATTATATAAACCTGTGTTTTACATAAGCACAATAATTCTAATTTCAAAAGATTTGAGTGAATTTTGTGTAGAATTATGGGTTTGAATGCAGGATCAGCCAGAATCCACCAGTAAGTCTATTCTGGTCATATTTCTATATTCTTGTGTCTACACAATTTTTTTCAAATTGCATAATACCTTTTATAAACCACACACCAGCATTTCAAAAATAGATAAAGTTCCAAAAATAGCTTGGCTTATACACCGTACTATACAGTAAAAAATAACTCTCAATACTGCATTTTTCCCCATTAGGGAGTTTGTGAGTGGTTTGTGTGATAAAGGCCGCATGCCCTTGTCCACATCATGTCATAAACAGGGTGAACAAAGTTTTTTAAATTTACCCTCTAACAAACAAAAAATTTATAACTATACAGTAAGTATAAATTAGACACATTTGTAGACCGACAGAAAGACATAAATGAAATGCAGAATGATCCTTCATGAAGTTTACTGGTATGATAAGGCGGTATGATTTTTTTTAAGCAAACTTAATTTATATCTTGAGATTGATCACTCTCTCTTTAGACAGACTAACTGATATTAGTTTCATTCATGTGTGTGATACAGGACAAGAATACCTGGCTTTCTGTCATAGAAATGCTGAAAAAGAAAGATAAGCTTCCTGCTGTTGCCTTCATTTTTTCTAAGAAGAAGATAGAAGAGAACTCTGCAAACTTACGCAGTGTGGATCTGACAACAGCCTCTGAAAAAAGTGAAATTCATATCTTCTTCCATAAGTGTATCTCTAAGTTGAAGGGCTCAGATAGGAATCTACCACAGGTTAGTGGATCTGACATACATGTATCTCTAAATTGAAGGGCTCAGATAGGAATCTACCACAGGTTAGTGGATCTGTTATAAGTGTATCTCTAAATTGAAGGGCTCAGATAGGAATCTACCACAGGTTAGTGAATCTGACATACATGTATCTCTAAATTGAAGGGCTCAGATAGGAATCTACCACAGGTTAGTGGATCTGTTATAAGTGTATCTCTAAATTGAAGGGCTCAGATAGGAATCTTAAGTGTATCTCTAAATTGAAGGGCTCAGATAGGAATCTACCACAGGTTAGTGGATCTGTTATAAGTGTATCTCTAAATTGAAGGGCTCAGATAGGAATCTACCACTGGTTAGTGGATCTGTCTTTTTTTGGGGTTTGTTTTGTTGAATAGTTTGTTGGTTACTGACCCCACATGGACTCATGACATTTTGTCCAAATTATTAGTCTGTGAATTTTCTACCCACCCAGGGTCAGAAAATAAGTCACACCACCTGGCAGGTAGATATATGTTTGTGCATTGCTCTAACTTATTGTACCATCTGGCAGGTGGATATATATTTGTGCATTGCTCCAACTTATTGTACCACCTGGCAGTTAGATATGTGTCTGTGTATTGTTAGATATGTGTCTGTGCTCTATCTTATTGTACCACCTGACAGGTGGATATGTATCTGTACACTGCTCCAACATTGTATCATCTGGCAGTTAGATATGTGTTTGTGCACTACTCCAACTTATTGTACCATATGGCAGGTATATATGTGTTTGTGCACTGCTCCAACTTATTGTACCACCTGGCAGGTAGATATATGTGTGTGCACTGCTCCAACTTATTGTATCACAAACCTTGAATAAATATCAACATGGCCAGACCTAGAGACTGCTATACATTCCCATAAACGTTCAATTTGCAAACTCATCTGCCATCTAAGAGTCATCTAACTCATCACTGTATCCACTCAGTGTCTCAATCATTTGTTTGTTGTGGGTGCTTTGTATCTTTCCGGACAAATATACTTTTTTCCCTCTTTCCTATTAACTCCTATTTCTAATATTCTCTGAACTTTGTCTCTTTTAACCTTCTCTTCATCACTTTGTAGTGTATCCATGAGAACATCCTCTTCATCACTTTGTAGTGCATCAGTAACTGCCCTAAATAATATCAATGTGGCTCAATACCCAAAATGTATGTCATAGGGCTGCATGCATACACTCACCACATCTGTTTAACATATACACAGAAAACATCATTCAAGATGTACGAGAAGACCCATATTATCTACAGTTTCAACCTCGTAATATTTGAGGATGTTAGATTCCAGAAATTATGTATGCAGATGACACTGCAGTAATATCAAGAAGTCCCCCAACAGGTTTAGAAAGCATTATTATGTCAGGTTCTAAGCCCCACAGGTTTAGAAAGCATGATTATGTCAGGTTCTAAGCCCCACAGGTTTAGAAAGCATGATTATGTCAGGTTCTAAGCTCCACAGGTTTAGAAAGCATCATTATAATTCTACGTCTCAGAACAGGACACAACCGACTCCGCAGTCACATGTATACAAAGTTCAAGATTGGCAACATGGCCATGTGTACATGTGGACAGGCAGCACAGAGTGCCAAACATATACTTCAAGAGTGTTCTGAGCATGAAACGCTGAGGCAGACATATTGGCCAGAGGAAACAACACTGGAATCAAAACTCTATGGGACACTGTATGAACTACAGAAGACAGTGAGTTTTATTAAGGAGACAGAATTACAGATATAGAGGGGTGCAAAAGGAACGCATTGCTCTAGGCGGACCCAGGGTTAGCAGATAACCAAGATCCCAAATGTACCTCCACACGGTGCACCCTGGAAACAGAAATACAGCAGCTCGAGCTGATTCTGGCCAAATCATTTGGGGATCGTGTCTGAGAATGTGGAGGTAGCAGATGGAAAGAGATTTGACTGCACAAGAGACAGACAATATCTCCGACACCACAAGCATCACCACATACAGCGACACTGTCAACATACAGTGAAGCTAGTCAGTCCAGTCCGAACATTGGAGGGGCGGCCAATGTAAAATGCACGTAAAGGTAGATGCATGGGAAGAGACAAATAGATTTCATACCGAGTACAATGAAACAATGAAAGGGCAGAACAGCGCTAGAGGGCAGTGCGAACTGCAAATAGAAAGTGAAAAGTCCCTAGGATAGGGGAACTACAAGCTCCGTCAGCTCGAGTCGAGCTTCTAGTTACCTGTGTTCCTTACAGGCAGAGACCCAGACCCATTCATTGGCATTTGGTAAAGCAAGAAGACCTATGAAGAAATATGCTCACGAAGAGAAAGGGTTCTGTACCCGATGGGCTTAGGCAAGAAAGGGACAACGATGGTAGTCCTGGCCCAACTCTACTGTCAAGGTTTCCTATACCGGAAGTACACTTGCAGAGAGAAAGGGTTCCGTACCCGATGGGCTCAGGCACAAAGGGACAACGATTTAGCCCTGGCCCAACTCTACTGTCAGGTTTTCCTACACCGGAAATACATTTGAAGAGAGAAAGGGTTCAGTACCTGATGGGCTCAGGCGCTATTGGGACAAGTACTCTCAGCTCGAGAACGCCTTGCTCTCAAACGCGTGATGTGAGACTCGAACTTGGACAAGGGGTACACGATGTCGGTGAATGACACCTCGGCTAAGAGGGCGAAAGAGCCAGGGTCCAACTCCTCTGTTGAGTTCTTCCCCTTAAGGAACCAGGCTCACGGATGAGAAACGGTTCAGTACCCAATGGGCACAGGAACAGCACGTCCAATTACACGAGGCAAATTCATAGTCAGTGGAACACCTCGTGCAAGTCAGACGAGAGCAAAAATCGTCTGGGCGAAGAGTCGCCACTACGCGTGTCTGGAGACAGATATAGAGGCTGTCACAGGCTAAGGGTAGCCCACCCGAATTGCCAAGGTATGCCGAAATCGGATGTGCTAGGCCTACAAGGCGCATAATGGTGGCACAGCGTAATCACGCTCCTGGCGGAAATCACATGGATATCCGTGATGGTTACAATGGAGCGAACGCAAAACAAACAAACAAACAGATATAGACATGTTTCAAGTGAATGAAAGAAGAAGAAGAAGAAAGCATGATTATGTCATGTTCTAAGCCCTACATGTTTAGAAAACGATTATGTCAGTTGAACAACATAGTGGGGCTCAAAATCATTTCCTTAATACACAAAAAGTAATGCATATTAACAGAAATGAACTGACACCTACAATAGACATTGACAAAGAATAACTAGAAGATGTCAACAACTTTGAATATCTCTGGTCAACCATCAACACCACAGGAGATCACGTGGAGATCACAAAGAGATTAGAAATGGCACTACAAAAAAAACACACATGAAAAATCTGTGGCAAACAAAAACTAAGTTACAACTATTAAGAAGCTACAGTGGCAACATATGTTTGTGAAAAACTATCAACATTTGAAATGAAGAATATCCTGGACAGAAAGATGATCTAACACAGATGTTCATAATGATCTAAACATAGAAGAAAATTGGCTTATCAAAATTATGAAAATTTGCAAACTAAAATATTTTGAAATTATAAAAAGCACACTTAGAAAGAATTTTCATGGAATGAAAGATTCCAGGAAAAATAACAAGAGGCAGACCAATACTGTGATGGAACAGGATATCAACAACCTTTTGAATATGAAACTAGAAGAGGCTGGACATCTTGCACAGAACCAGGAGACTTACAGAGTGGCAATGAGGACAACATTATGCAAAGGACACATCATATAGAAGCATAGAATAGAGATTGCGCTTTTAGCATTTGAGTTCCAACACCATATTGAAACACTGTATGCAACACAGGTATATCCTGGGATAAGCTACAAAGATCACATAATCAACATCTCACTGGGAGTCTGTATACTCTTGCATGGCTGCTGAAAAGGAGAACGGATCATTTATGGGAATGTCCTGTGTGCTTTGATACTGGTTTCTAATCATAAATCAAAAACTATGTTTGAACATTACAGCAATCATTTTCAATATTAAAACAATCATTTTCAATATTACAGCAATCATTTTCAACATTACAGCAATCATTTTCAACATTACAACAATCATTTTCAACATTACAGCAATCATTTTCAACATTACAGCAATCATTTTCAATATTACAGCAATTATTTTCAATATTACAGCAATCATTTCCAACATTACAGCAATCATTTCCAACATTACAGCAATCATTTTCAATATTACAACAATCATTTTCAATATTACAACAATCATTTTCATTATTACAGCAATCATTTTCAATATTACAACAATCATTTTCAATACTACAACAATCATTTTTAGTGGTTGCAATAATGGAAACTTCAAGAAATTATAGCACAGTAGATTCAAATATAATACTGATCATAACTCCATCTTTGAATACTTTTTCCTATCAAAATCTGTGTAAATGTAACAGTGTATTTGAGTGGATTGTCAGTCAGTATCAACATGCTCCTATAGCCCACAGTTTCCAAGGACTTCTAAAGGTCTATTTTCTATGAACCCATACATACAATTGATTTATTTCTGAATAGATTAATAATTGTTTAGGGTGTCTGTAAAAGTTTTTACTTCTCAGTTAATAGGGAAGGGCTGTCATTAAGATGTTTGACTGTTTCATTTGGATGAAAATAGTGGCTACACATGGGTAGTTGCTGGTGTAAAGGTGTTTGACTCTTTCATTGGGATGAGAATAATGGCTACGCATGGGTAATTACTGGTGTAAATGTGTTTGACTGTTTCATTGGGACAAGAGTAGTGGCTACACATGGGTAATTACTGGTGTAAATGTGTTAGACTGTTTCATTGGGATGAGAATAATGGCTACGCATGGGTAATTACAGGTGTAAAGGTGTTTGTTTTATTGGGATGAGAGTAGTGGCTACACATGGGTAGTTGCAGGTGTCTGACTTTCATTGAGATGAGAGTAATGGGTAGTTGCTAGTACACATGGGTAGTTGCTAGTGTAAAGACTGTGTAGGGGCTACACATGGATAGTTGCTGGTGTAAAGACTCTGTAGGGGCTACACATGGGTAGTTGCTGGTGTAAAGACTGTGTAGGGGCTACACATGGATAGTTGCTGGTGTAAAGACTCTGTAGGGGCTACACATGGGTAGTTGCTAGTGTAAAGACTGTGTAGGGGCTACACATGGATGCTGGTGTAAAGACTCTGTAGGGGCTACACATGGGTAGTTGCTAGTGTAAAGACTGTGTAGGGGCTACACATGGGTAGTTGCTGGTGTAAAGACTGTGTAGTGCCTACATATGGATAGTTGCTGGTATAAAGACTGTGTATCAGTGTTACTTATTCAAAACTGAATTGATTCGTTTCAGGTTCTGCAGTTGGAGGATTTATTGAAGAGGGGATTGGGTATACACCACAGCGGTGTGTTACCAATATTGAAGGAAGTTGTTGAGATGCTTTTTCAAAAGGGGTTAGTTAAGGTGAGTTTTTTGTGCTCAGACAAGAGTTTTAGAAAGATTGAAAAGTTAAACAGCTTAGTAGATAAAGTCTCTCAAACATTTGTTCATCTCTTCAGTGGACTGAGTCACTGCAAAGATCTAGAATTAACATAGTCAATGCATTTTCATAAAGAGATAAATCACCAGTGTCAAGAAAAAACCCACTGCATTGAAAATGTGGAGACTATGGTACATGAGTATAAACAGAAATAAAGCAGTACCAATAGTGAGCATGACAAGCAACATTTTGTTACTAGTATGTGTTCCTAAAATAACATCTGACTTTGAAATGTTATGTACACTGATTTCCATAACATACATTTTTGGCAAAGTGTAGATAACATAATATTTTTCTATGGTATTTTTGTTTTGTTTTGTGTAGAGTGAAAATGTAGAATGCAAATTATTTAAGAAATGCTGGTCTATTAATAATAACGATGCATTTAATGAAACCTTTTAAAAATCAACATAACACTAGGATTTCTCATTCATTTGATCACTTTGCAGTAGTTATCATAATTCATGTAATGATGTGTAATGATTATAATTATCAAATATGTAGCAGATATGTGTTACAATATGTAGCAGAACTGATTAAAAAAAAATTAAAAAAATTATGTATACGTTGATTTCTGTGGCTATGTCGATAGTGATACCTACAGCTGTGAAAAGTTCAAGCATGCTTGACTGGTTAACTTTGTGGTTGGTGTTTAGTGTACAGTCTATGAACAAGTTCTGCCGTACAGCTGACCTACTAGCGATGTGGCTACGGACGCCACCATATGGTGGAAGTGGTAAAACACTGAGCATAGCACCAAAGTCATTGGTACAAGTGAAATTGCAACACAACTCATTTCCATTCCCTGCACAACAGTCCTGCTACAAGAAAGATCCTGTGGGAGTTCAAGAAAGACCAAATAAAAGATGTATACATATAGTGTCATGTGACGTATTCCTTCCAGAACGTTGTCTTCCCAATGAACTCTCTGAACCTCTCTCTGTCTTGGGCGATGTGGCTTGCATTTTCTAGCGATGTATTCATATTATCTTTAATGTCGTCAGTCCATCGTCTTCTTGGTCTGCCCCTTCTCCTCTTCCCAGGTACTCTTCCCTCCATTATTTGTCTTTCTAAACAGTTATGTCTCTTTATATGACCAAACAGGCGTAGTTTTCTTTTTGTTATTGTGTTTAGTAACCAACACTCTGGAATATTCAGTGTGTTTATAATATCTGAGTTTCTGATTTTATCCTTCCATGATATTCTAAGTATCTTTCTGTAGCATTTCAGCTCGAAGGCGTTGATCTTCTTTGCCGCTGTTTTACTTAGAGTCCATGTTTCACAGCCGTATGTTGCAACCGGAAAAATAAAAGTTTGTAACATCAGCACTTTCGTTTCTATTTTGTTGTTTTTCCATATGTTTTTCAGCCGTGTTATTTTGCAATATGCCATTGCCAATCTCTTCCTTATTTCTGCCATGCAGTCTCCTGCACCGTTGATGTTTGCTCCTAAGTATTCAAATTTATCCACACATTCTATCTCGGTATTATAGTACATATAGTACTCCTGTTTTATCTAAGCATGAAACTACAATTTTATCAGAGAGATTAAATAAATTAGTTAACTCTATCACTATATGAGATGGTCAGCTAAAAGATTGAGTAGACAGCATGAATATCTATCAAAAGTCTGGTAGGTAGTGGACTTTCAGTCTGACCCATGATCCATGATAACTAGAGTTGAAGAATTAGTGGTGAAGAACAGCTGTGTGTTGCTGGGCCCAAATGGGGAGTAAAGAATATCAACATTACATGCTGTGCATGTCATGCAAGGCAATTAAGGAGATTTGGAGTGGAGTTAGCCGTCCCATTTCATAGACGATCAAAGTGACCCAGAAGTCATGCTGAAATTGGATGTGTCTGGCTGAAATGTGCAGATATCGCAGCCATTCTGTAAAACCATGATGCATTCTGTTCTCTGTACACACAATCTACTAATCTGCAAGAGTTTTAGAACAGCATAAAAAAATTAAGGGGTGAAGATGGTTGGTTGCTGATCCAGCAGTCCATGTGCCCAAAGGGATGACGGTAAGAATGACCAGAAAAGAGCAGCAGTCACACAAGTAGACTGATAAATGAGCATGACTGCATAATTAGTTGTGTAATAGTTGAGCTGATACTGAAGAGATCTGAGTTTTAAAAAAAAAAGAAATAAGGAAAGTTAACTCATAGCATTTATTAATGCCTTATGGGTGTGAGATGTTAGTGATCTCACATTTTAGTGGCTCTGCTATATGAAGGTGGTAGCCATCTCCTCTCCCTCGTAGTCTATACTTCCCAGATTAAACCGGTACCCACTTAGGTTGAGTCAACCAGAGAGCCATTGCAATCTGAAAAACATTTCCTCCTCAACTGAGAATGAACCCAGGACCACTCATGTGAAACCAGTGCGCTAACAACTGCGCTACGCAGCTCCTCCTGACAGTAAGGTTCATTGTCTCAAAGGCATGATTGTGTTAGGAGGCTTATTGATGCATGTTTTAGTCCCTGAAGAGAGGAATGTTACTACTGCAATATCCAAGGTTTGTCATCAGGAACATAGCATATATTTCTGGGTAAACTATTTCGTCATTCTTCTGTGATCCCATCTGCAGTAATGATCTGTCTGGCACTCCCCGGCAGCTTGGAGTCTGCCATAAAAAGGATAAATGTGCACTATCCTCTGTTCTGCATTTATTTGTCATCCATGGAGATTATTTGATAAAAGACAAAAGTCATAAATTGAAACAAAACAGGCATTTAACCCATGAGTGAAACAGGATGAATATTTGAACATGTATGCCGACACGTTTCCTTGTTAACCTCTTGGTATCTTTAAGGATATTTTGAAAAGTTACCGCCATTTTCAGATCTTCTTCTTAGTTTCCCACAGATAAATATTTGCCTGGATGCATAGCAAAATGGCTGCAACTTTTCATCATATTCTTAAGGATACCTCTGCAGCTAAGGGGTTTAGGTAGAAGAAGCAGAGAAGGACAAAGAAAATCATGGACAGACAACATCAAGGATTTAATAGGTCGGAATATTTCCTCACTAATGCACATCACTGAAGATAGAAATTGATGGAGGACTTTGTGTTGATGCATCCAACCCCTACAAACCTGATGGGTTATGGATGGATAGATGAATGTTGACATAATTTTTCCTGGAGAAAAGCATCACTATATAGTCACAAGAAGTATAATATATTATACTGGTTTATCTGGTAGAACAATAGTATGACCCACATCCTGCATGCAGTGAATACATTTAAAATTGCAATTAAAACTGAATTTAAAATGAGTAGGTCTGATATTTACATCACTGTTCACTGTATCCATTCTGAATTTTTAGGCACATTACTCCTGTAGGTTGCGGTTTCCTGTAGGCAAGAGAAGAAGAGGAAGAACAAGAAGATGATGGACCAACGACATCGAAAAATGTATGCACATGTCTTTGGCCAATGCAGGCCTGCTTGTCTCGGAACAGAGAGGCATTCAGAGTATCCACGACAAAGACTACATTCTGGAAAGAATATGTAACTTGATATATAGGTCTAACATTGTATTTTGGATGAAATATTTGTTTATGTTTTTGAAAAGTAAACATAAGCATAAACTTTGAATCCTAAATTTAGTTTCCTTATTTTATGGCAGATTCTCTTTGCTACTGAAACATTTGCTATGGGTGTCAACATGCCAGCTAGGACTGTAATTTTTGACACTATCCGCAAACATGATGGCATGAATTTCCGTAACCTTCTTCCAGGAGAGTACATACAAATGGCAGGCAGAGCAGGAAGAAGAGGATTGGACAGCACTGGTACTGTCATCCTTTTATGTAAAGGTGATATTCCAGAGATGTCAGAACTCCATCAAATGATGACGGTAAGCATGTAATGTAGTATTGATGGACAAGAATAGCAAATTGGTTTGGAAATATTCCAGATCTATATAATTGGCTCTGCCAAAGGCGGATGTTTGAGCCATTGGCGCAAATAAAATGACGATAAAATGACACATTTCCATTCTCTGGACTACATCCTGCTGGAAATCTAATAGGGCCATGGTCCTGCTACAAGAGAGATCCAGCGGGAGTTTGAGAATGAACACTGAAGAAGAAGAATTACCTAGCTATTACTCTGTAAACTTCTTGGTTGCTTACAAACTGTTCTTCCTTCTTACAAACTCTGTTTACAAACTGTTCTGCCATTTTCCAGTGTCATATTAAATAGGTCATTGATGTCATCTATTCATTGACATTTTCAACCGCTTCTTGTACTCTTTCCTGAAACCTTTTTCTCCATCTTTCTAACCCAAAGTGTCCTTTTATATGTCCATAATATGTTTATATGTTTTTTTGATAGTTTTGAGAAGCCAGTCTTTTTTTAATGTTAAGATCTTTATGGACATCTGTGTTGGATTATCTTTCTGTCCTTGACATTCTTTTGACCTTTAAACATTTCATTTCAAATGATAATCTTATTTTAAATTGTGGATGTCATTACGAAAGTCTCACAACATTATTTAATAATTTTAACTTTTCTATTCCTGTTTTGCTCCATGCCATTATTTTTTATTTGCAATGTTTTTTTGTAGTGCCTTTGTTTATTTCTTTCTGATCTCTGCTAAACAATTTCCTGTGTTAATGGATTGGTGATAGAGAGCTAAAAGTATATGTATTAATTGCACAAACGCAACCGTTTGTGTAAAGTATATGTATATATATATATATCTTTATCCTGGAAGAGACAATATTGGAGTCGCTAAACCACCTTCCCACTGACCAGGTGACCCAAGTTAAATTTCATGTATCTCTCATGGTTTGCAGAATGAAAAAAACTGTGGTTGACCCAGCCACCAAGAATTAGGTGGGCAAGGTTTTAGGGTTCATGCTCTGAGTGATTGAGTAATAGTATCATTGCTACAGAGTACTTGTTGAAGGTGCACTGTTTCTGGTCAGTTACTGGCTAGACAATTGAGCACTTGAAACAAGGATAAATATTTGCCCTACTAAGATTACAAATGTAAACCGTTGAATGTATATTGTTTTGCAGGGAAAACCCACACGTCTGGAGTCACAGTTCCGGTTAACTTACACGATGATCCTGAATCTTATGAGAGTAGAACAGCTCCGGGCTCAGGATATGATTAAACGAAGCTTTTCCGAGTTCCACAACCAGAAAGATATGGCATTACATAAAGAGTCTTTTGACCAACTGAAGAAAAGGATGGCTGCCATACAGAGCATTGAGTGTTACATTTGTTCTCTAGATCTAGAGAAGTACTATGAGCAATGCAGAGAATACTTTCATCTACAGAAGCATGTTCAGGTACTGCTTGTATAGATTATACAATCTTACATATGTGTTATTTTCATCCTCTGCGTTCATTTTCAAACGCCTGTAAATTAGCAGGATATCATCAACAAGTGTCATATTCTTTCCAGAACGTAGTCTTTCCTATGGATCTCTTAAATTCTCTGCGGTCTTGAGCAAGTTGCCCTGCATCTTTCAGTGACATGCGCAGGCATTCTTGAATGTCTTTTGTCCAACGGCGTCTTGGTCGATATAGCAGGATATAGTCTGGAGATAATCAGAAACCATGATAATCAGCAAAGTCACAGAAGAACAGGAATTAAACATAAGCATACATGCAGAGAAATGGCAACAAGTAAAACAGTATCAATATCTTGGACACATAATCACAAATGAGGGCTTTGTGAAACAGAAGTTAAAAGGAGAATAGGAATGGCTAAAAGTACTTTCAATGACATGAGGAAAATATTAATATCTAAACAAATTATAAACAAGTTAAAAATGAGAATTATAAAATGCTACATCTATTCTATATTAATGTATGGCTCACAAACATGGATACTAAATAAACAATTAGAAGACAGAATTGATGCCTTTGAGATGTGGGTATATAGAAGAATAGAGAGAAGATCATGGAAAGAGAAGAAAACAAACAAAGAGGTTCTAAAAACATTTAATATGAAGAAAGAATTAATAAGAGAAATAAAGATCATGCAAATAAAATATTTTGGACACATTAAAAGGCATGACACCTGATTGAAGACCTTACTTAAGGGTAAAGTCAAAGGGAAGCGAGCAAGAGGTAAACGGAGATACAAGTGGGAGAGTAACATCACACGATGAACAGATTACAGTCTAGCAGAGTGCACCACCAAAACAAGAGGCAGTGAATGTTGGAGATTTGTGGCAGCCAATCTTCATTGCGGAGACGGAATTTGATGATGATTGTTTAGATACTGGAGAATAATCATAAATTCATTGTGAAGTTATTGTAGAATCCTGTTGGTTTCAAATTCGTTGTGAAGTTATTGTAGAATCTTGTTGGTTTCAAATTCGTTGTGAAGTTATTGTAGAATCTTGTTGGTTTCAAATTCATCGTGAAGTTATTGTAGAATCTTGTTGGTTTCAAATTCGTTGTGAAGTTATTGTAGAATCTTGTTGGTTTCAAATTCATTGTGAAGTTATTGTAGAATCTTGTTGGTTTCAAATTCGTTGTGAAGTTATTGTAGAATCTTGTTGGTTTCAAATTCATCGTGAAGTTATTGTAGAATTTTGTTGGTTTTAAATTCATCGTGAAGTTATTGTAGAATCTTGTTGGTTTTAAATTCATCGTGAAGTTATTGTGGAATCTTGTTGGTTTCAAATTCATCATGAAGTTATTGTGGAATCTTGTTGGTTTCAAATTCATCGTAAAGTTATTGTGGAATCTTGTTGGTTTCAAATTCATCATGAAGTTATTGTGGAATCTTGTTGGTTTCAAATTCATCGTAAAGTTATTGTAGAATTTTGTTGGTTTCAAATTCATCGTAAAGTTATTGTGGAATCTTGTTGGTTTCAAATTCATCATGAAGTTATTGTGGAATCTTGTTGGTTTCAAATTCATCGTAAAGTTATTGTGGAATCGTGTTGGTTTCAAATTCATCGTGAAGTTATTGTGGAATCGTGTTGGTTTCATCAAAACTTATATACATATTGTGTTTTAAGTGCAAATTTATAACAATATAAAAGGTTACCAATTTACTATACCATCATTTCTGCAGGGAATCTAAAATGGGTCATTTATATTGGGATATTCATCACCGTGATAAGGGAATGCATTTAGTGTTTTTAGCAACAAAGCGCAGTGCATTATACTAACTCAAGTAGTAACAACAGCCTTGACCGTAATGCTGTACTTATTTTCCAAAAAAATTGTACATATAGTAGGGACTACAACCCTGAAATGGACACATTTTTAGGCATTGGATTTAGAACAGTTTTTTTCCAATTCTAGTAGGACTGTCAAGTCTAGTAATGTACAATGCACCCTATAACAGTGCAGTATCACTGGCAGACAAATTACCAACTGCATCAAATTTAAAAACTCACTAAGGACTTGATAAGGAAAATGTCAGTTTCGACTACACACATTTTAAGCCAGTGTTGTTGCAGCTTGTGAGAAAGACAAATAAGATAATGGAGTATCATGTTGACAAAATTATTGGACAATACAGTCACACTTTTCTTCAACTGTCTCCACATCATGCGCACCTTATCCCGATAAAGTTTGTCCGATTAAAGTCAAAAGACAAGTCGCTTAACAGAACACGTTTAAAGTGTGTAATATTGAAGTTCTGACACATGAGTCAATCTCAAAAATAGACATTCAGTTTTGGAAGTAGTTGAAAATATGCTTTCAGAGGAAAGGAAGATGACTACTGGCAGTGAGATGGATTACAATTTCTCCAGCCATGAACAATTATCAACTTCTTGGAACCATCATATTTAAAATGATGACGACCATATTTTATTGACAGAATGAATAATAGCCAGGGATAAATAAGCATATGTTGAACAAAATATTAAGTGTATGTACTGGGGCAACAGAAACAACATCATATCTGAATTCATCTATAATCGTATAATCAGTACAGTTAAAACTCCTTAGGGATCTAATGGTGACCAAAGGGCCAGGCTAACTGTCACGTATTGTAGCCATGTTTACAATTCTATATGAACGTCAGCATATACACTACTTGACCTATCAAGACAATATGGAGATCTGACTATGATTAAATTGCAAGTAGAAAATATTCTGCATACAGTAAAATATAAAATTTTACTACACTTATTTGAGAGGGTTCTAAAACATCAAAACAATTTGCAGATCTCATCATCATCAGGTGTCATGCCGGCTGGCGTAGGCGGTCATGGCTCTCCACAGCTCTCTGTCCACAGTATTATGTATCAAGGTCGTTGTTGTTTCCTTGCCGTGCCAGATTGTCAAACTGTCTAATATTTTCTCACGTTGTCGCCCTCTGTCTCTGTTGCCTTCAATTTTGCCTGTTGTGACTATGTTCTCCAAACCTGCCTGTCTCATGAAGTTGCCAAAAAAAGAAGATTGTCTTTTTCTTATATTGTTGATTAAGGTCCGTTTCGCATTTGACTCTTTCAACACCTCTACATTAGTTTTTCTGGCAGTCCATGGTATTCTCTGGATTCTTCTGTAGAACTACATCTCTGTTGCCTCTAATAACCCACTTTCCAGTTTGTTTATTGTCCAAGACTCACACCCATATGTTAGTATAGGGGTTATATAGCACTGTAGAACTCTCTTTCTCACCTCTAATGACCAGGTCATATTACACAATATATTTTTCATTTTTCTGAATGTTGTTTTTGCCTGTCCTATTCTGCTTCTTATTTCTGTTGAACTTCTTCCATCTGCTGTAATCGTTGTACCTAATTATTTGAATTGGTGGACCTGTTTTAATACTATATCATTCACTTTAATCTTGAAAGGTGTGTTGTTTTGTTTCTTTGAAATAACCATTACTTCTGTTTTCTTGATATTTAAGAAGAGACCTTTCTCTTTACTTTCTACTACATTACTGACTACTACATTAATTAAATCTTGGAGGTCTTCCTCACTTTTTGCAATCAGAACAGTGTCATCCGCCTATCTCAAATTATTTATGTTATGTCCTCCCACTGATATTCCTGGGATATCTACTATTGCATGCAATATGTTTTCACTGTATAAAGAGAACAGGTCTGGTGATTGCACACATCCCTGTCTGACTCCTTGTTTTATTTGTTGAAAAGGGCCAAATTGATTTCCTACTCTTATTGCTGCTATTTGTTGCCAGTACATGTTTTTGATGATTCTTAAATCCTTACTGTCAATGTTCAAATTTTCTAGTATGTGTATAACTTCGCTATGTTTAACTTTATCAAATGCTTTCATGTAGTCTATAAAACAGAGGTAGGTACACATCTGTTTTTACCTCTATAGATCTCTCTATTAGTGTTCTCAAAATATATATTGCATTGTTGGTACCTTTGCTTTCTACAAAGTAACATTGTTCTGGACTTATTTCTGATTTTATTTTGTTTCTCACTCTCTTCATGATGATTCTGAGAAGTATTTTGGTTATTTGGCTCATGAGGCCAAATGTTCTTCACATTCGTGCAATGTACAGTGTTCTTCACATTTGGTAGTCCCTGGTTTCTTAGGTAAGGCTATAAATATGGACCTCATTAAGTCATCGGGTATGTTTCCACTATTATACCTGTCATTCAGCAAATTTGTGATTATTTCAACTCCAAAGTCATCTAAAGCTGCAATCTAGCAATGGGACGACTGAAAAGAAGCAGCTTTATCCATCAAGCTAAATGACTCCGCAGACAACTTACAGACCTACCTGAAGTTGACAGCCCCTTAAGGCCTGTACCAGAACAAACCCCATGGAGTGAAAGACATGGAATGCCAATATACATTCAGACCCATGTGAAAGGAATACTAAGCGTGGACGAACAGAACAGTGTGCAGCGAAGGACAGTCACCCTCAGTTTCCTGGATGAGGAATATCCACAAGATATATGGGTCAGAGTATACACAGATGGATCAGCACAGAATGCTGTGAGGAATGGAGGTGCAGGTGTATATATAGAATATCCACACAAGCCTAGAGATACAATCAGAACACAGACGGGAAAATTCTGCAATAATTATGATGCAGAAATCCAGGCAATTAGTGTGGCAGCTAAAAAAAAACGGCTGAACTCCAACTCTGACCACAGCCTGTGGTATTCCTGACAGATGCAAGATCAGTGTTTCAAGCTCTCCAGTCTGGAAAACTAACAGACTTTAAAAAACTACTTAGTGAATTGTCTTACCAGTATAGGGTAACCATGCAGTGGATACCCTCTCACTGTGGAATACCAGGAAATGAAAAAGCAGACCAACTGGCTAAGGAAGGTGCTGCCGAAGACCAACCAGATATACCAATCACCTACCATCAGAAAAAACAGATGATCAAGTCAATAAGAAAGCCACAAACACCAACACAAGATGACTATCATATTATGAACAGACCAGAACAAGTTATAATTCTACGTCTCAGAACAGGACACAACCGATTCCGCAGTCACATGTATACAAAGTTCAAGATTGGCAACACGGCCATGTGGACAGGCAGCACAGAGTGCCAAACATATACTTCAAGAGTGTTCTGAGCATGAAACGCTGAGGCAGACATATTGGCCAGAGGAAACAACACTGGAATCAAAACTCTATGGGACACTGTATGAACTACAAAAGACAGTGAGTTTTATTAAGGAGACAGAATTACAGATATAGACATGTTTCAAGTGAACGAAAGAAGAAGAAGAATCTAAAGCTGCTAATTCTTCTAATGTGATATTTTCTGGACCTGTGGCTTTGCCATATTTCATGTGTCTTAGTGCCTCCCTTACTTCTGCTGTGAGTATTGATGGACCCTCGCCGTTATCTTGTATGTTTATTTCTGGTCTATTGTCATCATAAAGTTCTTTCATATATTCCGACCATCTCTGTACTATGTGATCTATTCCCATTGTTACTTGCAGTGTCTTAGATTTTAGACACAGTGTAACTGTTTGTGTTCTCTTTCTTGTTATCACCTCAATTTTCTTATATAGTAATGTTGTATCTTGGTTGTAATGCAATTCTATTTCTGTGCATTTCTTGTTCAGCCAGCTTTCTTTTGCTATTTTGCATTTCTCTCGTATCTCCTTATGTATTTTTTAATATTCCTCTATCTTGTGTTTATTTTTTCTTCTGGTGCTCATCAATTCTAATATTTCTTCAGTCATCCATTTTTGTTTTGATGTATGTTTTACTTTTGGTATTATCTCTTTAGATGTTTGGTTTATCGACTGTTTTAGCATGTTCCATTGATCTTCAATACTCTGAATCTTTGCAATGGCATTGTATTTATTTTGTACAATTATGTTGTATCTTTCTTTAATGTCAGCATCTGATTTCAATAAAGCTAAATCTAATTTCATGTTTCTTGGTGATCTCTTGATCTTCTTTAATCTTATACACAATTTCGCTACCAGTAGTATATGATCGCTATTGCAGTCAGCACCTGGCCTTGTTTTAATAGATCTAATGCTGTTTCTATGTCTTTTAGAGACTAAAATGTTATCAATTTGGTTCCGTGTATTATCACCTGGGCTAATCCATGTACACAGCCTTCTTGGATGTTGCTGAACCATGTATTTCCTATTATTAAGTTATGTGTCTGTGCCCACTCTATCAATAAATCACCTCTTTCATTCTTAACCCCTAAACCAAATCTTCCTGTCACATCTTTTATTTTTGTTTCACCTACTTTTGCGATAAAGTCCCCCATTACTATAGTTACTTCATGATTTTTACACTGTTTCATTGCGGTTTCTAGATCTTCATAGAATATTTCGATGTATTCTTCTGAACTGCTTGATGTAGGTGCATATACCTGTTCAATGTTGATATCCAACAGTTTTTCTGTTAGTTTAACTAATACTACCCGATCTGATATTGCCATGAAACCCTTAACTGTTTTTCCTGTTTCTGTGTCTAATAATAAGCCTACTGTTGAACAAATATTTAACATTCGAACACTAATCGAAAAACATATTCAGCACCAACGTGATCTACACCACAACTTCATTGACTTTACAACAGCCTTTGACCGTGTTTGGCAATATGGTCTGTGGCACATACTGAGGCAATTTTAATTTGGACACCACAATTATAGACATTATTGAAGCTCTGTACAAAAATCCAAATAGTGCTGTCTTGTCAAACAATACAATTGGAGAGTTCTTCAAAACAAATGTGGGAGTTCGACAGGGATGCATAATGTCCCCAGTACTTTTCAACAAATACTTAGAGCACATCATACAAGAGACATTACATGATTACAACACGTCTATATCGATCGAGGTCGCCCTATTTGCAACTTGTGTTTGATGATATTGATGTTATAGCTGGGTTAGAACAATCATTACAAGAATTAGCAGCAATGTAGGAAAAAGTTACCAGCAAGTACGGAATGGAAATCAATACAGATAAGAGCAAAATCTTGGTAAACAGCAGAGACACAGAAAACCAGACTAATATCATGATGAATAGACATAAGCTTGAGGTGGTGAATATCTTAAAATACCTCGGATCCAGTATATGCAGCGATGGTAAATGCAAAGCAGTACTAAAAGTAAGGATGGAGATGGCTTTAGCGTCTTTGTCAAGGCTAACTGTGATTTGGAAAAGCAACATCAGTGTTGGAGTGAAAGTCAAACTGTATAAGTTGCTGGTGCTTTCTGTTGTGTTGTATGGTTGTGAAAGTTGGACACTCACTGCGGACATGGAGAGAAGATTACAGGCTTTCGAGTACAAATTCTACAGACGAATTCTACGAATTTCCTATAGGGAACATAAGACCAATGTGTATGTAAGAAATAAAGTAGAAATGTGTGCAGGTGTTCAGGAGCCATTTGCTTTCAATAGTGAAACGACGAAAACTAGCATGGTTCGGACATGTATGCAGGTACGATTCCTTGTCAAAAACAATACTGTCGAGGGTGGAAGAAGCAGAGGAGGGAAAATAATGGCATGGACAGACAAACATCAAGGAATGGACAGGGCAAGATATTTCAACACTCATCCGCAATGCTGAGGATAGAATTCGCTGGAAGACTGTGTGCTGAGGCATCCAATGTGGTACCCCTACGACCCTGAAGGGTTACGGGTACCCCCGTCTTGTGTTTTTGTCGTCCTGAGTATACGACTTTAAATTTATCTGATTGTATCTCTCCTGCCCCAGTCCATCTCATTTCACTCATTCCTAAGATATTTATGTTCATTCTTTCCATTTCTTGCTAGATGTTGTCTAATTTACCATCATACTTCAGATCAACACAAATTTCATTGACTAAATAATGGTAATATTTTAGTGTTATTGAGATTCAAAAGTTGAATGCCAAAAATCTTGTTGATCTAACAGGTAGTTTTTGGTTAAATGTTTATACCACTGCTACTACTACTATACTTCTATCACCATTACTGCTACTACTACCATTGTTACTACTTCTATCTCCATTACTGCTACTACTTTTATCACCATTACTGCTACTACTTCTATCAGCATTACTGATACAAATTCTATTACCATTACTTCTACTACTTCTATCTCCATTACTGCAACTACTGCTATTATTATTATTATACTATTTTAACTACGATTCCTACTACTATGACCACTGCCAGAAATACCGCCATTACTGCTACTCCTACTATTTTACTGTCACTACCACCACCACACTGATATCACCATTACTGTTACTGCTACCATTTTACTGTCACTGCTACCACCATTACTGCTACTACCACCACCACTGCTACCACCATTACTGCTACTACTACTACTACCACCATTACTGCTAGTATTACCACATTGCTACCATCATTACTGCTATAGCTACCACCATTACTGTAACTACCATTACTGCTACTACTACCACACTGCTACCACCATTACTGCTACTACTACTACTACCACCACTGATACCACCATTACTGTTACCACTATCACTGCTGCCATCACATCTAGAACTATTGTAATATTTTCAGCATAACTACTAGTTGCACTCTTTATTTTCAGTCTAAAATATTCACACATCCCATCACAATCAAATCTCTGTCTCCTGGACGTGTCATAATGGTCAGGCGTCCACTTGGTCAAGCTGTATTGGGTGTTGTTCTCTCATCCAGCATTGGAATAAATAATGAAAGAAAATTTACAACACTGGTTATCGCAGAAAAGGGAGCTGAAAATATTAAGAAGACACAAATAGGTTGGTTGAATATTAGTATTTAATATCTAATGGACCAAATTGGAAAATACCATTGTGGCGGAACAATTCAGTCTTAAATTTTACATTTCAGTACAACAAATGAAATGTGGTCAATATTTTGGCACCTAGATGTATTTATTTCAATAAATTGTCATTTTAAAATGAAAAAATTAAATATTTTAGATAATTAACACTGTGCAGACAAAGTAAATGATTGTTGAATTCCTGAAGGCATAGTTCAACATATTTGATACATATAAAGTTAATTTTTTTGGTGGTGAATTACAGTTCAATACATTTGATACAAGTAAAGTTGATGGTATGTGGTGCAGTCATAGTTTAACATATTCGATACATGTAAAGTTGATAGCATATGGTACATATGAAGTTGATGTTGAAACTGTGATATTTAACAAATGTTTCAGAAGTGGAGCCAATATTGGCATGCTCATTGTTTCTTCCTGAGGGACTCTGCTGGCATGTCATCCTTGACCTTCTTAGTAATGAGATTGTAAGGATTACTACCAAGGTAATCAAGATTGATGCTGAGGGAATCTTGAAGGACTGTGCAAAAAGAGATTTACCAAGGTTCAGGTACTGATACAGATATTTTTGGGAAGAATAATACAGTTGTCATGAAACAGATAAGCTGAGTCATGAACCAGAGTCATAGCACAAGGTGGTCCATAAGTGCTGAGCTGTCTAGTCAGTGGTTGACTAGAAACATAGCACAAGGTGGTCCATAAGTGCTGAGCTGTCTAGTCAGTGGTTGACTAGAAACATAGCACAAGGTGGTCCATAAGTGCTGAGCTGTCTAGTCAGTGGTTGACTAGAAACATAGCACAAGGTGGTCCATAAGTGCTGAGCTGTCTAGTCAGTGGTTGACTAGAAACATAGCACAAGGTGGTCCATAAGTGCTGAGCTGTCTAGTCAGTGGTTGACTAGAAACACAGCATAAGGTTTACCAAAGTGTTGGGCTGTCTAGTCAGTTTATTACCAAAAACCACCTTATTAGTGTCACCTACCACTCAGTAGTTCAACCTCCTTCATCATTTTGTAGTGTATCCATGATTGCCACAATGAACTCATCCCTGTTTCTTCTTATCCCAGCTACATCCACTATAGCTTTACCCGCCAATGTGTCATCTCTTTCATTGCCTCAGACTCTTGCATGACCAGGACAGTAGATCCATGTAAAACCTTGACCTACTTATTTTTAATCATGCACTTTTCTATGTGTGCAGCATACTCTAATATATAGAATCACTGTGTGTGTTAATGTATGTGTCATCAGCCAAGTGAGGACAGCTGTCACAGTCTGTATCTTGTCTCAAAACATATGTTGTTTTGGAACAAGCAGTAGATCTCTCCAATATTTTTCTTGCTGATTTGGTAGGTAACAAAATCTCACCAACATCTGTTCTGTTCTGTTTTGTCTCTTGTTACTGAGCCATCTATTATGTTCTGTTTCTCTTGTTACTGAACCATTTTTTTAAAATAATTATATCTTTCGGTTGTGAGTGCTGCTGAGTGAGGTCTTGTAACATTTCCTCTGTTCTTCTTGCAGTTCAATCATGATTCTCACTTCCAAGTTGTTACATAGCATTCATCAAGGACTTATTTTCCTTGTACCTCCACTCATTCACATTGTCTCCCTTCCAGCTCACAGGCTCAGAGTAGAGGCTTATGCCATCCAAGGCCTACCTTGTTTGATGAGCCTTCCTCGTGTTGTTTAGAGGTTAATGTAAAGGTTGATAGTCATTGTTGCCGACTTTGAAGTATTCTCTCACCTGTGCTACTTGTTGTTTTACTTTGATGCTGAATAGATCTAGAAAAAACCTCAAGGTAGCGATTGGTGTATTTCCGGCCTGTGCATCCTAGAACTGCTCTCATGACCTCATTTGTGACTTTCTCCAGTCTATCAACCTGTGTTTACAACAGTTATGGACAATCCTTGACCATAACTCATTACAACTAGTACCACTGCCAGTATTTCATCCTCTGCTCCTTGTTGATGTTGGTGCTCATGCAGTTGACAGTCTGTGACTGTCTTGTTCAATGAGAACCTGACGATCTTCATATTGGAAGTATTTGATTACTTCATTTGTAGCTGGTTCACCAGAGTGAAAAATATTCTTTCTTTCTCTGCATACGCTCAGTAGCATCAGATCTGTTTCTGCTCAGATTGTTCAAGAGGAGATCATCTGCATAAGTGAGGAGCCTTCCTGGTCCAGCTGCCAGCACCTTCAATATTTTGTAATTACAAATGTTAAAGAGTACAAGTAAACAGTGGGGATCCCAGTAACAATCACAACACTATAGTTCTGATCTCTGAGGACCTAACTAGGAAACAGGATCTTAGTCACGACACTATAGTTCTGATGTCTGTGGACCACCTGATTAGAAAACAGTGAGGATTTTAAGTCATGACATTATAGTTCTGATCTCTGAGGACCGCCTGACTAGGAAACAGTGCACTAATTACTGAATAGCCAAGGCTTAGCTGTATGTTTTGTTTTATTTCTTTGGATCCTCAGGAAATACAAGCGATAAACTCTTGCTTACCCTATATGCTGGCCTGGTGGGGGAGAAGATGGGTCTCTAGAGCTTTTTTTCATAGCCAGGAAACTTTAGCTTTCAGTGGTGTGCAGTTCCTTGGAAAGAATCTTGATAGCACGTGGGTCATTCTCATAAGTGCTCTGCCCTCCATTCCAGCAGCCATCCCAGTAAATGTAGACTCAGAGTCCCGGTCAAGTGCTGATTGCGTGAAATTCGGGGCCTTCCAAAAAAGGCTGATCTTACACAGCATCACTGATCTTACACAACATCACTGATCTTACACAACATCACTGATCTCACACAGCATCACTGATCTCACACAGCATCACTGATCTCACACAGCATCACTGATCTCACACAGCATCACTGATCTCACACAGCATCACTGATCTCACACAGCATCACTGATCTCACACAGCATCACTGATCTTGGCTGATGTGACTCATCCATGGTAACTTTGCATATACTTTGTGTCACTAACCAATCAAAAGCAAAGAAAAAATTATATTAGCCAAGATAAGGGATGCTGTATGGAATCAGTGCACATAACACATATTATAAAGAAGGTCTTTCCTTAATCCGTGGATTGCTAACGTAACTGTATGTGTTCTCCCAACAGTGATGATCCACCAGATCGTTGTGTGACAACTGCTGCACAGGAACTGTTGCGTTTAAGTGAAACAAATCCTTCAGGTCTACCTGGACTTCATCCAGTCAATGATCTCAAGCTAAGGGATATTGAGCTGGTTGAAGAGTGCCGGTCATTACAGTTCTTTGAGGAAGGTTTTGTTGATTTCAACTGCACCAGATGTCCAATGTTTCAGGAACATGTAAGTGACTAGTCTTACATGGGTGATAATAATGAAGGTAAATTCAGTATATTTTTTTTTCATTCGTTCATTCTGCACCTTCCACTGAATCTCTCTTGTAGCAGGACAATTGTCCTCCTAGATATCCAGCAGGATGTAGTCCAAGTTACGGAAATGCTTTGTGTCACTATTTTATTTGCACCAATGGCCCGAGACATCTGACTTCATATGTTAAGTGTTATTACAACTTCTACTGAATGGTGGATGTCTGTAACCATATCGCTAAGTAAGCCAGTCATATATGGAACTGGTTCCTCTACTACATGCTGATCACCAACCACAATGCTAAAAGGTCACTACCCATTCTTTTCCTGTGTTGCTATTGACAGCCACAGACATCCATGTATAGGACATTGCTTTTCAACTATTGTTTACCGCCAAAATGATGTGTCATGCCCAACTTCTTTTGTCTACGTAGAATTCTCTGAGTAACAATAAGACCAGTCAGAAATGAAAATGTCAGAAGACTAGCAAACACAATGCCAATCCTGAATTACATCAAAATATGACAGATTAAGTGGTTTTCACATGCTTCCTGACTACCATCAGATAGTGGCACTCAAAAAATCATTGCTATACAGGCACAATGGATACAAAGTCAGGGGCAGACCATGCAAAAGATGGATTGCAGAAATAAAAGTCCACAAAAACAAACAAATATGAAGCATGTAAAAAGGCCATCTCCAGAGAACTCTTCTACCCCTGAAGCTGCAAGACATAAAGGGGTATAAAGCTAAAAGAAAGAAAAGATGCCTCAAGATTTCAAGAAAGTCACGACAAAGTCCATTTCAGAGCAGAGCTTGTGATATTACAACCTACAGCCACATTGAGTAGAAGACTGTCCAGCTCATGATATTACAACCTACATCCGCATTGAGTAGAAGGCTGTCCAGCTCGTGATATTACAACCTACAGCCACATTGAGTAGAAGACTGTTCAGCTTGTGATATCACAACCTACAGCCACATTGAGTAGAAGACTGTTCAGCTTGTGATATCACAACCTAATCACATTGAGTAGAAGACTGTTCAGCTCATGATATCACAACCTAATCACATTGAGTAGAAGACTGTTCAGCTTGTGATATTACAATTTACCACCTACCAGTAGAAGAAAAAATCATCTTCAGGCTTGCAAGAACTCTGGTAAAGTGTCCCCATCAACAAGTATGTCACAGAAACACTAATCTTCTGAAGCTGAAAGTCACACACTGCCTGATATGATGATTTTCCTCCTTCACAGGTGAAGATGAGCATGGCATGAAAAACAAACATATTTGATGAAAAGAACAAAACATTTGTATTTATTTTGGTTTAGGTTTGTGAGTTCATAGATGCCCGAGAAATCTGATTCGTGACAGGAAAGATCTGTAGTATTGTGTGCATGCTTGCAGAGGTCCAAACATGCTTGACTTTTTAAATAGCTGGCGTAGGGAACTAGAGAATTTCACACTCTCTCAGTATTCTATCATCATCGTCATCTGACACAGAGATTTGCTGACTGTTTCCTATTGTTCAGTTTTCAGAGCACCACAGAAATATGAAACTGAAAGATGAATACAAGAGGCTGCAGTTTTTATTATCAGATGAAAGCTTGGCACTTTTACCAGAGTATATGCAACGAGTCGAGGTCAGATTTCATAATTTTTGCTATAAGAAATGTATTATTTTTTGTTTTATGATTTTCTATGCTAGATTGTATTGCCACTTAGATTTTCTTAGTGTTTGTAGCCATTTCAGTGTAGTCGATCATTGAATGAACAGAAGACTGCAGTAAAACTGTGAACTAAGATATAGCTCAACACTGACAATATTTACTTACCACTTAAACAAGATGTGCAACAGTACAACAGTATGGAAAACATGTTGACTCAAGTTGCGAGGCGAATAAGTGGCATCTGAACAGACCTGGTTCAAATCCAGTTTCTGCCTTATGATTTTTTCTATAATAATAAATCCTTGATAATTCAATATAAAATTAAAAACTAGAAAGCGTAATATAACTAGTTAAAAACAAGAATTCTGTGTGTAATTATGATTTTCAGGACCCATAGTTTAAACTTCACCGAGCCTATATCAATCGCAGCCGCCGAGAAACAAAATGGCCGCGCGCGCTTTTGGCGGTCCGGCCCACCCAACGATAATATCGTGAGATTTACACGTACCACAGTCCGTGCACATAGCTGGGGACATGCGCAATCGAAGCCGGTACATCCCCCACTTCCGACATGATCGTTTTTGAGAATGGCTAGCTATTCGTAAAAGTTTAAGAGCAATTAATCTGACCACATCTGTACACCGGTACGATGCCATGATGATGGATCGGTTTTACAGACCTTTATTTCATCGTATTTCGAACAAAATAACATTGAATCGTGGATTGAATCATGGATTATTAGGTTATTTAGTTTCACAGCAGTGAATATACAGAATGCCGTGCTGGTTTGGGGACTTGTACGTTTGATATCGAATATTTTGAAGTGGCAGAAAAAATAACTCTAGGCCTAAGCTCAAAGAACGATTTTACTGCAAATCTACATGTTTTATACAGTTCCCCCGGCTATATTTTGATAATTTCGCAGTGAAAGAACATAAATACAACAGATTTGCGTGATTTAGTTGACAGTGTTGCCAAGGAATTCGATATGTAAGGTAAGTTATTTTTTTTTCTTATTTTTTCCCTCTTTATTTGTTATAAAATATATGTTTTTTGTGAAAAACGTCTTTACCACTTTCTCATACGTCTGGTATCACACACACACACGTACATAAATTACACCAATATATGCATAATTCAATTCTTTATTTATATGTGCAAATATTATTTAAATATCTCTAACAACCAAAAAATTATCACATTTTCAAAACAGTCACCATCAATAATGCAAATTTTCAAAAAAGAATCCGGTGGCAGGGAGACGTTTCGTATTTTTTAATCTGGCTTGCTAAAGGTTAAGAATGTAACAATATTGTGAAAACATATTTTAATATATTATTTGATTCCTAGGTTTTGAAACTCCTGGGTTATATAAATGCCAAAGGCATTGTCCAGTTAAAGGGCAAGGTGGCTTGTGGGATGAGCAATCATGAACTGATGATTACAGAACTTGTATTTGGTGGTGTCTTCATGGACCTCCATCCTACAGACATTGTGGCTCTATTGTCTTGTTTTGTGTTTGATATGAAGAATTGTGCAGAACCAAAGTTGACAGACACGCTGTTGAAGGTTAGTGTTCAACATCTGTACATATATGTATATAACTGTTCAAAAAATAAAATTCAGCTTTTTTTACTTTTATAAAAGTATTGGACATCATTCAACCTATCATCTGTGTCCACCTGGTCATTAACTTCTTGTGGTTACCATGAATTATACTCACCTCATTATTCATGAAGTAAGATCATGGTCAAAAGAACATTTTTGGCAAAAACTCCTGACAATCCTATTAAATTTCATGAGAATCCCATGAAACTTACTGAACAGAAAACTTTCTGACCATATTATTTTATGCCTATAATAGATTGATGGTCCTCGAATACATTCAATT
The DNA here is from genome assembly GCA_034231615.1 of Meghimatium bilineatum. Classification (NCBI taxonomy): domain Eukaryota; kingdom Metazoa; phylum Mollusca; class Gastropoda; order Stylommatophora; family Philomycidae; genus Meghimatium; species Meghimatium bilineatum. The sequence continues at coordinate 32,105,564 of CM067307.1, forward strand.
GAAAATTCAATGCGCAAGTATGACTCATTTTGCTACAGAACAATGATATATCATTATTGGATGCTTACAGACTGGACAATCACAAGGTATTGTGGCCAGACAATTTAATGTGGTTAGAAATACCAATAGTTGTCTTTTGAGGCGATTTTTACAAACTGCAAACTGGCAGACCAGCTGCGTATTTGGATACCCAGAGTCACAACTCCTGCTGAAATATGCTTCATACCATTTCATCAACTCAGAAAGTGATTTGCATCTGCGTCCTCCACAGTCCAGTCAATGCCAGCAGCTCGTTGAATTTCAGATCAAATGGTCAGGAAACCGGCTGCATGGCGCTGGACTTTGTTGGGCTAGAATACCCTACAGAGGTCCTGGTCTTACGGACCAGATTACTAGAACCAACTGCGGTAGGCGAACCAGCATTGCCAATGGACCGTTGTGAATGACTGGAGATGGGTTTGGTTTAGTTTGGTCTGAAAGTTTCTTCATGCCAAGGTTGAAACAATAATTCGTAAAATAAAATTTTGTTACACATTTGAAATAATGTTGCATTCCTTGTTTTTAAAAACTATATATATATATATATATATATATATATATATATATATATATATATATATATATATATATATATATATATATATATATATAGTAGTATTATTCTTCATTGGGTTCTTGTGAAAAAAAATAATACAAGCTTGTAAAATGCATGAGAATTTATCAATAGAATGCATTGTATAAAAATTGCAATACAGCATAATAATTACCTGTGTTTTATTTTGTGTTCTGTGTTTTACTGATAATGGCAGTTTATTAATCTTTAGCATCCTCTGTTTACAATTACGTAATTTCTTTCCTGTCGCTGAATTAGTTTTTGGAAATGTTACATAATCGTTGGTGGCTGTTTTGACATCGTGATAACTTTTTTGTTGTTAGAGATATTTAAATAATATTTGCACCAATAAATTAAAACTTGAATTCTGCATATATTGGTGTAAGTTTTGTCTGTGTGTGTGTGATACGAAATGTGTGAGAAAGTGATAAAAACAGATTTAGACCTATCTAGATCTAGACCTATTGTATTCTTGGTCGCTCCAAATCTGTTGAATATTATATATTTTACATAATGAAAACCTCGTGGTCTATTTTATTTAATCTATTTGAAGAACTTACCTCTCAACATTTCCACTTTAGAATCACAATCAATAATGATTTCACTGAACATATGATAAAACAAAAGTATATAAAACCTGATTCACTGTCATGTCACTTTGACTCTATGCGGAAAGCTATAAATTGTTCAGATTTCAAAATCATAATCACAGGACATCTCCTGTTGCCATTGTAATACCAGAAACAGGAAGTTAAATAATATAGCTATATAACAAGTTGCCATAAGATTTTATCAAAAAAATTACAAATCTTTTTTTTTTTTTTTTTTTTTGGAAATACGTTTTAGGCAACGGATTTCGCCTTCATGATTCAAAAATTCTGGCAAAATTTTTTTACTCCTGTGGGGTGCTAAAGGTTAAAAGTCATGACCCCTTGTTGAAGACCTTACTTCAGGGTAAAGTCAAGAAGAGACAAGCACGGGGTAGGCAGAGATACAAGTGGGAGAGTAACATCACGAGATGGACAAGTTACAGTCTAGCAGAGTGCACCACTAAGACAAGAGACATGTTGAAGGTCTGTTGCAGCCAATCTTCGTTGCAGAGATGGCATTTGATGATGATGATGACAAGAAGAAATGTTTGACAGTACATGAGACAGAAGGTCATGGACAGAACTGATATCCAACACCACATGGCATGTGCACGACTAAGCAGATACTTGTTTCAGAGTTTAAATATGAAATGTTAATTTGTTTTTAAATAAGACATGATTATTAGTAAAGATTGGCGTGTTCTTTGTTTTTCAGGGCAAAAAACAGATCCTTGAAAAGGCTGAAATGATTGGCAAGTTACAAAAACAAGTTGGCATGCTGATGCCAGTTGAGGATTACAAGGAGCAGTTTCATTTTGGTTTAATGGAGGTTGCATTTGAGTGGGCCAGAGGAATGGTAAGACGTGGAATTACATACTTTGTGTTGCTTCCCAGTATCTTGGGAACCTATACTATTTCTATACTCATCTAATGATAAACATTGTGAAGATTGTTGAACTGCATTGAAATAATTAGGACTACTGTTTTATTGCAAGTATGGTTTAAGAGTCACTGTTTTATTGCAAGTATGTTGTAAGAGTCACTGTCTGGCAACAAAATGTAATAAGCAGATTTTAAAATGTCCATAAAATAAGGCAGGCTATTGAGATCTTCCTGTGTAGTTTTCAATGTGACCAAAATAAATCTTGATTTCATAACATCAACATCATGAGGAATAGTCCTCATCAAGGCAAGCTCTGTGATGTAAAGATTGGGTGAGGCTTAGTGCAACCAGCAGAGTCTGGAAACTAAGACTACTGGTCAGGCCATACCTTACATCAAGCGGAACCACAGTCTTACTCAAACAAGCACAGGTGCTGAAGTCAGAGATACCAGGCCAAGAGGTGCAGCAGCAACCATGGTACCATGTAACACGCTGAGATAACATCTAGGAATAGTCAGAGTGTGAATTTTCCACACCTGACAGAGGATAAGATTGTTTGGGCAAGCATTATAGCTCAAATATTATATATATATATATATATAGGATTCACTATTCATCATGGTATCTGACCATTTCGAGTCAATTGCAGTGGCTGTCCCTCCAATGCTTGAGCCGGACTGTTGTGTCACTGTGTGTTGGCCGTGATGCTGCATGTGTTGGCAGAGGTATCAGTCTTTTGAAGTCAATTCTCATTCCGTCTGCAGCCTCTACATTCCCTGACACGATCCCAAAAGTGTTTGCCAGAAGCAACATACTTCTGTTTCCAGGTGCACTTCAAGGAGGTACTGCTGGAATCTTGGTTATCTGCTACAGAGAGCAATGCAATACTCTTTGCACCCTCCTTCAGGATAGTAGTTCTCATTGCTCACAGGACAGGTACACAGGTGCAGACAGTTCTAATTCTCAGTCTTCTAAGCCCACAAGGATTCTCATTTGTTGAAAGACCACATTTTAGGCCCATCTTTTATTCTTGACATGGTAAAGGAAGCCATCAGCCATTTCATTGCTCCAAAACAAAAATGAATCCTTCCAACTTTGATTACAATTGTGAGTGTAATTTTACTTAATTAGTGTTTCCCTTTTGTTGTTAATATATATTTTATTTAATCTCTTTCATTCTAGCCTTTTGCTGAGATAACAAACTTGACTGACGTTCAAGAAGGAATTATAGTGAGATCAATTCAACGCTTACACGAAACACTTTGCGATGTACGGAATGCATCTCGACTGATAGGAGACAGAACGTTAGCACAGAAGATGGAAGAAGCTATAGGAATGATTAAACGAGATATTGTTTTTGCAGCTAGTCTGTACACACAGTAGCCAAATTGTTATTATCCATTCTTGTTTCTTCAATGATGTTTCTGCTACAATCTCATGTTATGCTGATGTGTTTTAGTTGTTTGAAATGAGATTTTATTATGAGATGTCAATATTTTATATTGATACCAATGAATTAATAAAGGGAGTCACTAGGGAGATATTTTTAGGATGAGATATCGATTTATTACCCATGATGTCATAACACAATATGTGCATGGTTTTGCATATATCTAGTTCCTGTAATGTGGTGTTTGATGCAATTCTACACCTCATAATAGGGCACAACCGATTCCACAGTGTCATGTGACGTATTCCTTCCAGAACGTTGTCTTCCCAATGAACTCTCTGAACCTCTCTCTGTCTTGGGCGATGTGGCTTGCATTTTCTAGCGATGTATTCATATTATCTTTAATGTCGTCAGTCCATCGTCTTCTTGGTCTGCCCCTTCTCCTCTTCCCAGGTACTCTTCCCTCCATTATTTGTCTTTCTAAACAGTTATGTCTCTTTATATGACCAAACAGGCGTAGTTTTCTTTTTGTTATTGTGTTTAGTAACCAACACTGGAATATTCAGTGTGTTTATAATATCTGAGTTTCTGATTTTATCCTTCCATGATATTCTAAGTATCTTTCTGTAGCATTTCAGCTCGAAGGCGTTGATCTTCTTTGCCGCTGTTTTACTTAGAGTCCATGTTTCACAGCCGTATGTTGCAACCGGAAAAATAAAAGTTCGTAACATCAGCACTTTCGTTTCTATTTTGTTGTTTTCCGCCAAAATGGCCGACTAGAACAAATGTGTTCTCTTTACGGTGCTCGATTAACGGTTGTTCCTTCCCGAAAGTAATGGCAACCTACGGGAATATTGTGCCTAGAAATTTTCAATGGATTCCACAGTGAGATTGGATAAATGAGCAGAAAGATATTACCTAGCAAGCATTGTGTGCATGCTGAGACAGAAAGTCATCCTGGTCATCTACTGATTAGTGCAGTTATTCAAGCATTTTTAGCACGCAGAGACAGAACTCCACCCTGAGCATTTGCGCAGTTATTAGAAACCTAGAGTAGTACTGCAGGTAATTCAAAAGATATAAAAGTGGAAGAAGTCAGTTTTCATTCATCTAAATATCTTTATTCCTATTCACACTGCAACAGGTATTTCTAAGCCAGGACTGCTCAGCCATTTGTGGACTCACAAGCATCAAACCTAATGAACTTATAACTCCAAGCCCATCTTTGTTTATGAAAGAAAGACATCATCATCTTGTCCATCTCATGATGGTTCCCTCCAACTTGTACCTACGTATAGCTTTTTCACACAGCCCCTCAACTTTACCTTCAAGTGCTTCAACAATCTGTCATGTTGAGCTATGGGTGGAGAGTATATATTTCTCCAGAGTTCTCTTTCATACTCAAAAGACTCTCTGCAGTATGCAATACTTTGAGAAGAAATCTTCTACTCATCTTGTCCAATCACATGAAAGCATGCAACCATTTGGTAGTATCAAAGCTGAATATATTGCTAAATGCGTAGGCACATTCTATTTCTGTCATTTTATAACAAACTAAACATGTTCATATCATCATCTATGAAAAGAAATGAAACATGTCAATCTCGCTAACAATATCTGCTATGTCTAGACAATATATTAGATTCAGGATAGAATGTCTGGGCGGCTGATTATATTTCTGTAACCTCAGAAGTTGCAAATCCAGAGGTGGCCATAACCAGAAAGAGCATAATCACTATCAACAGCATCATCTTCCTCAAACATGCCAAACAAAAGGCTAGTGTCTCCATCATAGGTCATATCAGCTAATGGAGCAAGATCTACGTCTGTAAATCTCAAGAGCTCCTCATCAGAATATAAATAACCAAATGGTCAGAGGGTGTCCGACAAAGTGGATGGTGCCGCAAAAGATCATCATCAGAATCATGATTCATATAAATTTCATTGAACATCGCTTCCATTTCAACTCGATTCACAGTGATTGTAACAGATGACTAATAATTAAACTAAAGCTAATATTCTGCTTCTGTACTATGATCGCAGTCTAACCCCTGTTGTGTCAATTAGTACATACCTGTGATTATTTCCCTTGCCTATGTCTATCAGTTTATGTTTATCATTTATTAATTTCTTCTTCTTCAGCATTCATTCTCGAACTCCTGCTGGATATCACTTGTAGCTGGACTACTAGACCTCCAGCAGGATGTAGTCCAGAGAATAGAATGCGATTTATTAATTAAATATAATTTTATTTAGGATTAGTTATGTAAATCATAATGAACATCTAACCCCAAAAAATGAATATTTCAATTACTTATTGATATAATATTTAGATCAATTAACCACACAATATGTAGGTAAACACTAATGGGAAAACAAGAACGAAAACGGGGGCCGGACTGCAATCATAGTACCTCTGCCGAAATGAATTCTAAACGTATTGTAGAAAAAGGAAGTTCGATTATTGCTAGCTTCTTTCTGTTGTTCCCCGGATTAGCAACCTTATATCTAATACTCCCAGTGTATTGCCGGGTCCCGAAAGGGGAGCAAAGAATAGCAACACTGTTTACCTTCCACGCATGTCGTAAAAGGCGACTAAGGAGGTTATGGGATGGAGTTTGCTGCCCCATCCCATATAGGGTCAGTAACCCAAAGCCATGCTGAAGTCGGATGTGTCATGCCGAAATGCGCAGATATCGCAGCAATGCCATTCCGTTCTCCAGACTGCCCGTGGATGTGGATCCTGGACATCTGAGATCAGAACAATAGCATCTGGTCTGCCACAATGATCTCCTCTGTCCCCAGTACTGTTTAATGTGTATACATTGAGAATTGCTCAATTGCAAACTCCCAGCAATTGTAGAGTTCTAACATATGCTGACAATATCCTACTATACAACATGGGCAGGAACAGAACAGATATATCGCTGACAGTGTACAAAATGGACTAGATCAATTGTCGATATGGTGCAGAGCATACAACGCTATGATCAATCCCTCGAAAGCAAAGGTCATCTGGTACTCCTTAAATAATAATCTGGTCAATGACACACTGCCAGCTGTTAGTTGCATTGAAAGAGAGAACAGGACCTTAAATATCTTGGGATAATCTTTGATAGAAGTCTCTCATTCAACAAGCACGTCACAAATATGATTCAGAAGACTAGAAGAGGGATCAGTGTTATCAAGGTTATGGCGACCTTCGACATGCAGCAATGGGTACTTTTTCTGCTCCTGCAAGTGGTGGTGCTATCTGTAATAGATTATGGCCTCGGCCTACTAACTTTGTCACAGACACAAGTCGATAGATTGGAAAAAGTTCAAGATGTGGCAATGAGAGTACTGGGGTGTACTAGAGATACACCCATCTCTGCTATGAGATTTCTGCTTGATCTCCCCAGCATTAGAGTGCGACATCAGGTAGCACAAGTTAAGTCGTACCTTAAAGTGACAGAATACAACCACCACCCATTACACCATCATCTAGATGAGTCAAAGGGAAAACGAATCAAGTGTGGCAGATCATGGATGGCAGAGGCTGAAGACACACTGCGAATAGTATGTGAATTGGAAGAAATAGGAAAGGGCAGTGAATGGGTGGAGGTAGACACTGAGAAGAAATCACTGACTAAAGTAATAATACAACTAGATAAAGCGTGTCGAAAATGGACGGCAGTCAGGGCTCAGGATACAGTGCAAGAACTCGCCCAACTACACTCGAAACCACAAGACATAATTATATAAACAGATGGCTCTGTTAGCAGAAACACAAATAAAAGCGGTTGGGGTTTTGTTGCCTATAGAAATGGCGTGAAGTTGGTTGAGAAATCTTCAGCATATTCTACTGTCACATCGAGCATGAGGATGGAGATAGAGGGAGTTACAGCAGCTTTTAATTGGTTGATAACTGATACATCAACACACTCGATAATACTCACAGACTCTCAAAGCATGTTGTGCAAGATAGAAAAGTTCATGCTAAGAAAAGAATGGTGGGACTTATTGAACAACTCAGTTGTCCAGAGCATTACATTGATATACTGCCCTGGTCATGCTGGGGTCAGAGGAAACGAGAGAGCCGACTTACTGGCAGGCAATACAGCGATAGACGGCACATTGCTGAGAAGAGATAAAGCAGATTTAATAAAGGCAGTAATAAATTCATTTCAAGATGCAGATGATGTCAATGAGGTTGAGAACGTACACAAACAGAGAATGTTAGAAATGGGAGTATTCAGAGGTGAGGGGAGGAAAAGTAAATTTTTTGGAAAGTCCCGAAGATCACACAATCAACACCTGACCGGAACTATGAGTCTACATACACTGGGATGGCTGATGGAGCGGAGGGAGGAGCACTTATGGGAATGTCCCGCGTACTGTGAAGCCAGTTTCTAATCAAGAATCTCCAGACTACATCCTGCTAATCTGCAGGAGTTTGAGAACGAACAAAGAAGAAGAAGAATATCTAATACTGTTTTTGTTATTAGAAGAGTGCATGGTAACAGGCGTACAAACACACTGATGGCTGTCAAGGAATATAATGGTGTGCCTACAGCGTGCTACAGGTTAAAAGAGACTGGCTCAACTGAATATGGAGTGACACCAGCTATTGTAGTGTGGAGGTATCCATGTCCATGCTTATCCACATATGGTCATATCCTGATATTTTGCAACACACATGATTGAGAAACACAGAAAAAAAATTGGTTCGATTCCCAACTCCGGCCTGCTCCAGTCAACTCATCTGAAAAAATTGACCCACGATGATAGTGAAAAGTTAATTATGAATAATAAACTGGCTACTTGACTCTAATATTCTAATATCTATTAGTAGTATGAGTACTATTAACATTTCACAATAATATGGAATTTTATCTATAGTAATTCTCCACAGTTATTTTTTTTTAAAACTGAATTCCCCTTAGAGACCCCTCGTGTCGCTTCAACTTGCTGACTCCTACAGACCCCACGTGTATTTTTTTTACTTGTATCATTGCGATCGATAGTACATTTTTAGTTGCCGCCGAATCTATAAAAAACTATGACCATTGCGAAGATCTGTGGTTTAGCTTCCTCTTTTCTGTTTCAATCGAAGCGATCGGACGTTAGACTTGGGAAAAATTAGATTTGAGAAATTATCCCAATATTTTCATCTGAATGATTCTTCTAGGCAACATCCCAAAGCCCACAAAGATTATGACCTATTTAAAGTCAGACCATTTCTGGATATGGTCAAAAGGAATATTGCTTCTGTTTTCTCTCCTGGAAAGAACATAAGCATTGATGAAGCTATGATAGCTTACAATGGTTGTCTTTCCTTCAAGCAGTACATCAAGGGTAAGCCACACCCATGGAGGATCAAGGTCTGGTGTGCGGCCGACTCTGCAACAGGTTATCTGTTAGACTTTGATGTCTATGTTGACAAAGTTCTGGAACCAATGCTACATGGATCTGGACATTATGTTGTCACTAAATTATGTCTGCCTTTCTTTGGAAAGAATCACCATATTTTTTATGATAATTATTTTTCCTCTGTTCAGCTGGCAAATGATCTGTTGCAAAACAAATCATACTCATGTTTCACGATATGGCCAAATAGCAAGGGATGGCCAGATGCTTTCAAATCTAAGAGTGCCAAGTCTATGAAGTGAGGTGATGTGCAGTATAAGCAGCAAGGTAACACAGTGGCCACTGTTTGGAGAGACAAGAGATTTGTATCCATCCTGAGTACAAACACAACACCAGGTCTCGCAACAGTGACACGTCGTACCCCACACGGCAAAATAGATTTGCAAATACCATCCCTGGTGGCTGTCTACAATCAGTTTATGGGAGGAGTAGACAGATTCGACCAACTCTGTTAATATTACCATGTGGGCAGGAAATCTGTCAAATGGTGGAGGTACATGTTTCACTTCCTCCTGCAAACTGCCAGCATCAACAGCTCCATCCTTCACTCTTGTTCCCATCGACCCCACCCGAAGGAAACAATAGTTGCACAGATAGCCTTCCAATTGAGTTTGAGCTCAGCTTTCATAAGTGGCAACATATCGAAGAAAAGGAAGGCTCCCACCAATCATGCTGCAACTTCGGGTGTGGGTAACAATAACCTGCTTGAACACAGGCTTATTCGCATGATAGGGAACAAAAGGGCATGTTTCTGGTGTGTGAAGAACTGGAAGTATGGGAGCAGAAACAGGGTACATGAGACAGTCTATTGTTGTAATTTGTGTCAGATTCGACTGGGCAAAGGAGAATGTTTCTCGCAGTATCATGCAACATTAACAAGTTGACTACTGATGAGTCCAGATACTTTTCCTTTGCTGAAAATGTAAGTTACAAAATTTGTCCCCTTCATTATTCTGACTTTAACAGTTTATTTTTTGGAATGTATAAGTGTTAGATTATTGTTGATGTAGTTTCCTGTGAGACTGTTCATTTCCTGTTTATCTGCCAAGTCTGAGTGTGATAGGACAGACAGTTTTAAAGAAAATGCATTTTTAATATCATCATATCAACAATTTGGAGGAGTTATGCCCCTTCTGTTAGACAATTAGGAAATCTCATAGGAATGAAAGGGTTAAACAATCATTCTGCTATACACAGAAGCATGTCGGAAACCTAGACCTCATACATAATCTGTATCAACATAAGAACACACATATTTCACTGCGCTGGTATCACCAAATGACACCATTTTGAACATATCAAGTGTTTGGTGTGTTGACAATCATATGGTGATATGTACTGCATTATATGATAGTCCAAATATATTGATGTCAATACTGAAACATGATCAAAGATATTGTGAATTTTTGTGTGAGGACTTTATGTATTGTACAAATGCTGCCATATAAAATGCTTTGAGAAGAGGCCTCCGACTCACATGTGGTCTATGTACGTATGTAGGAGACGTGAAAGCTTGAAGAAGTTTGGTGGTTATATTTTTTTGTTTTTAAAACAAGGCTTTATTTGTTGAGACCGACTGCTGATCTGAAACAAGCTTGTATCAGAGTTGGGTGGGCATCTCTTGGCTAAGTCTGCAGATGTGCAATAAATATGATCTGTTGCAGGAAGAAATATGAGAACATTACATTGTTTAACTGTTGTTTCTTGTAGTCTAAACCTTCATTCTTTCACTCTGCACAATAGAATTCTCAATTTTCTTAGCTTCACTATACAGGCTTGTTTTCCATGTGACTCGATCTTTCATCTGTTCTTTTCACTGTTGTCAGAAGCAATGATAAAGGCACTCATTGATGTTTTGCATATATGTCTTTGTATCACAACTTTGTCTGCCTCTTCTTCTTTGAGAAGTTCATGCAATATTTGTTTTGGAACATATCTGTTATTCATCCTGTGAACATCGCCAAGCCACTTGTCGTCTGTGACATACATATTCAGGTAAATTATTGCTAGCTCTGTTATTGCTCTTCAATGCTGAAGTTTCATTACAAACTAGATAAGAAGCGGGCAACCTTTTAAAGTCAGCTGGAGGAGAAAAAAAAGTGTTTTTTCAAGTGCTTTGAATTTTTAAAACCTGACATCATAGCTGTTAATGCTAACCACCATAAACTTTCTCAACATGATATTTTGTGCGTTTGTTACAAGCTACAGGATTTGTCCTCTCAACATCACAAGTTGCTGGTGGAAAATCTTAGGAAGTCTATTTCCTCTTCTTCGGTGATCATCGGAAGTCTTATTTCATTCTGAACTCTGATGTTTTGAAATAGCAACATCAAAGGTTTGCTGTAATAATTTCCTCCTGATCAATGTTATCATGTTTTACAGTTTGGCTGAGATAGCTTGTGATTTTATATTTATGATCTCCGTCAGTGCATATAGTAATTTTAAATCAACCTGATGGCGCCATAAAAATGGTTTGGGGGAATGGATTTGGCCCATTCCTGGACTAGACTCTGGTGGATGCCCAAATCAAGCACACTCAAAAAGTCCAGAAGCAATAAAGCAAAATAGATTGTGACAGAATCTCAGGGAAGATATAGAAATACATGGATAAGAGATGCCATGAAAGACAAGATGAACATTGCTGAGAATATACCCAGTGACAGCGATAAATAGAGCATCTGTTTAGGAAGCACAAATATCAAAGGATAGGACAAATTGGCTTGTTGAAATTTCATCAAAACATCAGTTAAGAACTCATGAATAACTGAAAAATAAGAGGTGAAAATTACTTGAATAGGTCATTTGAGTGAACCCTGCAATAACAGCCTTCTCTTGGACACCGTAAAGATAATATATGGACGCGACTAAGAAAACATTAAAGCACATAGAGGATCTAACATGGAACTGCTTTGACAGAAAAGCATGAAATGTCTTTATTGGTCATGAAATAGCCTTCTGGTGCCATTTGATATGATGAGATTAGGTAGCAATAATTACCCTGACTATTCCCAAAAAAAAACATAATGAATTTATATTATCCTAACTGCTTCTAGAATAAAAGTAATTAATTTATATTACCCTAACTGCTTCTAGAATAAAAGTAATTAATTTATATTACCCTAACTGCTTCTAGATAAAAGTAATGAATTTATATTACCCTAACTGCTTCTAGAATAAAAGTAATGAATTTATATTACCCTAACTGCTTCTAGAATAAAAGTAATTAATTTATGTTATCCTAACTGCTTCTAGAAGTAGTAGCAGTAATGAATGTAGGTACTTTCCTGCTCAGTGTTTATACAATTTGTGTTTATGTTACTACACTAAGTGTTTATACAGTTTATGTTACTATACCAAGTGTGTATACAATTTGTGTTTATGTTACTACACTAAGTGTTTATATACAATTTGTGTTTATGTTATTAAACTAAGTGTTTATACCACAATGTGTTTACTACAAAATGGTACAGGTTAAGCAAATGTGACTTCCTTTTTAACAAAACAAATACATTATTTAATGAGACGAAATATCAATAAAGATGCATTTCACAACCCCCCTTCCCGGATGACCCTGGGAGGAGGGGTCTCCGTGTGTATTGCACAGTTCGAAGCATACTAGCGACTTTTTAATTCGAGGTCAGCTAGGTTGCGCAATCTGAATGAAACTACACGTAACAGGTAATATTAATAAGTTGGACTTATCACGTGATGAAGTCACATTTGCTTAACTTGTACCATCAAAACTTGTAGAAAATCAATTATAGGTAATAACTGCAGTAAAGCTATAACCCAGCAAACTTGGAAAAGGATAATGAAGTTTTGCTAATCTCTGTTAATGCATTAAAAAAAAATTGATGTTTCAACCAAAAGGCCTTTATCAAGAACACAACACTGTCTCCTTACTCATCGTGTGTTATGTTGTGCTCATGATAAAGATCTTTATGTTGTAATATCAATTTATGTGTGTTACCAGTAATTAGCAAACTTCCCATGATTAGCATGTCAAATTTTTAGATACATTTGTTGTGGACAGCAAATGTCAATATGATGTGATTTTTTTCACACAATGTATGAATATATGCAATTATGAATATTGTGAGCATTGCACACACAGAACATGAGACTATATCTGCTTAAAGCTAGAATACTCCTGTAATGTGAAGTTTTGTTGCCTCAGTCATCCTATGATCTATTTCACATGTGATATAATAGAAGTGCAACATACATACAGATCAACAGTAGCTTTCTATTCTAAAGAAAAGCTACTTTCACACAATATTAATTGCTGTCCCTTGTTCTGTTTTGTATTCTCGATCACTCTTTCTTGTGTTGTATTTTATTTCACAATGCAATCTGTTAGTTAAATTTGTATGCTCGCTAAACAGGAAAGTATCTGAATGTATATTACCCTTACATGGAAATAGCTGAAAGCAACAGCCAAACATAGGACAAAATGGAGAAGATTTGTGGAGGGCCTATGCTTCGCAGGGAGATAAAAGGTGTGTAGATATTACCCCTAACATTACCAGTAGTAGTGGGGCAGTGGTGATAGTAGTGAATGCACATTACCATGACCACTTTCAGAGTAATTATGAATATATACAGTCAAATCCCATTACAACAACTTGGTCTGGACCCACCGAATTATGCATAAAATAACAGAAATTCACTTTACAAGAGTCAAATCTTATAACAACTTGGTTTGGATCAATGAAATATTTATGTAATAACAGAAATTCACTCTATAAGGTGCAAAACAATAAGTATAATTGGAAATCTTTTAAAGTGTTAAGTAGATAAAACTTATAAAAGGATGCGATATAGCGAGATTACACTAACCAAATTAAATTGATATTCTTCTGATATCAGGGGCCGGTACATAGTCATTTTAAATCAACCTGATTGGCCATTAAAAATAGTTTGGGATTCCAGATTTGTTATATACAGTACAAATAAGTAATAAATATAATTGGGGATTTGGAAGTGTTGTTAAATAGAGATGTGTGACGCATGACTGAGAGGTTAGAGCTTTGGTCTCACACCTGTGAGTTCCAGAGTTTGATCCCTGGTAAGGACTGGGGGTTTTTTTTCGCGTTGGATGGTAAATTAAAAAAACTCACCCTGTACATGACATTGCGACAGCATGAGCATGCTGCCTTTATCACACAGCTTCAAAATCCCTCCCTGCAACTCCTTAATGGGACCCATGCAGTATTTGACAGTTAAATAGGGATGTTTGTTATAAATGTATGCGCTTTAAGAGATTTCATTGTATTACCTCAACTTCCAATTTAATTATATTATTTTAAAGCAAATTATGTTTTCCACTCACTACAAACCAAAATCATCATCAGAATGATCCAAAAATTTTAAGGAAGTCATCATTTCTTGTACTTCAACGTTGGTATCTTTCCAGACAGACTTGATAGTTACATCCATCGTACAGAATTTGTCACGAAGATTATTGCTGTCAAAACATGCCTCACTGGCAGATTTATTACTAGAGTAGACCACAGTGTTGATGTCCTCTTGAAGGCATATGTATGCACACATGGAAAATGTTGAGCGTATCCGATGGATAATTTCCTCTTTTATACTTTCGTCTCTGCTTGCCAGATTTAGAATGAAAACACCTAGAAGAAGAAAATATTACGAATATAACAGATAATGAAGGGAATATTAACACTTAACTGACCAAATTAATTGGCTGTCGAATTTCCGTTATATAGCCTTAGTGACCAACTTTGACGATTGTTGACAACTTTGAAACCGTTATACAGCAAAAATAATCACATCTTGGATGTGTTCCAATCACAATGTCCACATCCAGCAGGCGCCTATGAAGCAGATTCAACACACCCCCTATTGTCAATTCCCATCTATAATGGCTTGGAACTTGTTTGCAATCTCATTACCAAAGTGCATATTCCAGACAGTAGATTCATGTGATACTATTGAGGAGGAAATATCCATAGATAACATCCACTCACTTTAACTCCCACTATTTCGCAACCATAGATAACATCCGTTCACTTTAACTCCTGCTATTTTGTATCCATAACATCCACTCACATTAACTCCTGCTATTTTGTATCCATAGATAACATCCACTCACATTAACTCCTGCTATTTTGTATCCATAGATAACATCCGTTCACTTTAACTCCTATTTTGTATCCATAGATAACATCCGTTCACTTTAACTCCTGCTATTTTGTATCCATAGATAACATCTGTTCACTTTAACTCCTGCTATTTTGTATTTATTGAAGCATGAACTAAGTCTGACAAATTCAAATGCACATGTGTTGCTGGAGTCAGAAAGAGAGTTAATAATAGCAATACTGTGACCTGCCATACATGTCACAATGGGTGACTAAAGGGGGTGGGGTTAGCTATTTTATCCCTTAGATCAAGTGACTTGGAAGTCATGTTGAAGTTGGATAAATAAATATTAGCATAATTACCAAAGTTTACCCAAGCATAATTTCATCACTATTACTAATTACCAAAGTATTACCCAAGCATAATTTCATCACTATTACTAAGGCTATAGCTTTCTCCTTAAACCTCCTCTCATCCCTCTGCCTGTCGTGATTCCCTGATATTCTCTCAACTGTAAACAATGATGCAACACTGCATTCTCTGGGCTAAATCCTGGTAACTAGGAGTGTGAGAAAGAATGCAGAAGATAATGACACAATAATTGAGTCAATCCAGTCCCAGTAAATAGAAGATGACACAATAATTGAGTCAATCCACCAGTCTCATTAAACAGAAGATGTTGACACAATAATTGAGTCAATCCACCAGTCTCATTAAACAGAAGATGTTGACACAATAATTGAGTCAATCCACCAGTCCCAGTTTTAAAAAATATGACACAATAAATGAGTAAATCCAGTCCCAGTAAACAGAACTAGATGACATAATTGAGAGAAGATCACAATAATTGAGTCAATCCAGTCCTAGTAAAATAATGACACAATAATTGAGTCAATCCAGTCCTAGTAAAATAATGACACAATAATTGAGTAAATTCAATTCCAGTAAACAGAAGATGACACAATAATTGAGTAAATCCAGTGCCAGTAAACATAAAAAAATTAGATGACACAATAATTCTTTAGTTCTTTGACCTTTGTCAGCATGATTTCAATTAAGAATTGTATACTCAAAAATCAATAATTTGCATGTTATGGAGTGCACAGAAGAAACACAATGATCTCTCAGAGATACAAGAAGAAGCACAAAAATCTAGCTGGAGCATCTTGCATCACCTGGATAAAAGAATATTTCACTAGATAACACTGCCAAGACAATCATTACAGACAAATAATTCTGGGTTGATAGCTACATTCTGAATAGGACAAGCTACCAACTTAAAGTATCATCTCCAACTTGCAGGTCAGCTGTAGCACATCTCAAACACTTCCAGTCTTTTGTCATGGTAAAGCATTATGCCAAAATATTCCTCGTCTGTCTCTTAATGTTTCCTTCCTACTGATAACATATACCTCTTTACCCACAAATATGGTTATCAGCAAAATGTCACGAAACACACTGCTCATAGAAAAATGAATAGTGCTCAGGAGATGACTAAACGTACCAGTAAAGAGATACAAAATAGATGCAACAAAACATACCAGATCCTAGGACAGATGACACGCATTTTCAAGAACAAAAATGTAAACATAGACACTAAAGTTGCATTATACAAGACTATTATTATTCCATCACTATGCCACAGTGCCAAACCTGGACAATGACAGCACAAGACAAAAGAAAAATAGTGACAACAGAAATGACATGTCTACGAAGAATACTCGGAGTGTCATTAAGAGATAGAATTAGAAATGATAACATCAGACAGATAACCAAAACAATACCAGTATTGGAACACATCAAAAGACAGCAGATTAAGTGGTTTTCACAAGCTTCCAGACTACCGTCAAATAGCATGCCACAAATGGCCATGACACATAGACATAACGGTTATAAAGCCAGAGGCAGACCATGTAAAAGATGGATCACAGAAATCAAAGAAGCCACAGGAACACGCTTACAAACAGCGCACAAGAAGGCCATCTCCAGAGAACTCTTAAACCCCTGACGCTGCAAGGCAAACAAGGGACACAGCGTATAGATAGATAGTCATGTCTCTTTTTACCCACAATTTATTTGCTTATTTTTAGGATTTATTTCGGTACAATACAAGAATCCATGGACGGGTTGCTACGGAACAAATAGCTAACATTAATTATGACTTATTAATTTATTTATTTATTAATTAAAACAGAACGAAATTTCAATAAAGACACATATACAGACACTTCCAATATTTGGCACATTGCACAATGAGAGCCCCTAAATCACTCAGCATGCGCGCTGCACATTGAGAGGGAGATGGATGGCCAGTTCATTGCGCACAAATAGCTAGATCGGTATTTTAAGTTATGACTTTTCAAGTTTCCAAGATAGTGCAATAGCATATGAAATTAAAAATTTGGTATGTTGTGACGTGATTTGTCCACTGATTCTTGTATTGTACCTTTCTTTCAATAATTCTTCTTTGATAATTGATCATGGTTTCTTTATTTCTGTGTCCTTGAATTGTGAACCATGAGTACATTATATAATAACAAAGAGAAAGCTAGAGGAGACATATTTACATATAGAGAGAATGGTTGAAATGTTAGTGAGTACGGATAAATATTAGTGAGTACGGATAAATATTAGTGAGTATGAATGAATGCTAGTGAGTACGGATGAAGGGAAAAAAGCACATCAAAACAACAGAGCAAGATGTCAACCATACAACAGAACAAGCAATTAATTGTGCAACAGAGCAGGATATCAACTGTAGACCACAGCAAGATGTCATCCATACAGCATCTCAACCAGAGAACAATGTCAACCAAACAATACAACAAGATGTAACTGTACAACATATTTTTCTATCTTCATTACTTTTAAAAACAAATTCTTACCATCAGCTGACAGCAACTTTGAAATTGTACACAGTAACTCCAATTCCACAAAAGCTAACGGTGGACAGTTTAGCCCAACTGTGTGATCCTTGCTGTCAACATCCAACACCACCAGATCTCGGTGCTCACCTGGATATGGATTTAAATATAGAATAATTTTAGAAAGTAGAACATGATCTCCAAAATAGGCATTATGACATCCTTAGACACATATAATTCATTGTTCATATAGGCAATGCAAGCAGATAATGGCATAGATGAAGTTGCAGGACACACATGAAACGCTCTTCAATGGTAAAGATGACAGGAATGTGACAGATCGGGTCTGGGTGACATAAGGACAGGTGTAGTATTTACTATATTTGCAATTGAGGGTGCCAAAATGAGGCTTGAGATGACTCAGAACCAATATATCCCTGATATTCTTGTCACATCTGTAGAGGATGATTGTGAGGGTCATTGTGATAATGATTTTGGTTTGTAGTGAGTGGAAAACATCATTTGCTTTAAAATAATATAAATAAATTGGAAGTTAAGGTAATACAAGGAAATCCCTCTAGTATATACGTCAAAGAACACATTATGGACAGCAGAGCTATGGGGAGGAAGGTGAGGACAAGTTTGACCCTGTCTGTGAAGTCAGAGTGTTCTTGGGGGTTGTCATCACGTAGAACACAAGTTTTGTCTGAGTTTTACAATGAGTCACAGATTTTAGTCTATTGGGTATTGATATGAAAACGTACAAATAACAGCATACAAGACATTTTAAATGTTTCAACCTTAAGGTCTTTTTAAAGACAATACAAAACAAACAATAAAAAACAATAATTGTAAAAAAATGGCACTATCACAGAAGCACTAGACGGCAGACATTGAACAGCACAGACGTCCAAGGTGACAAATCTATTATCAATTAAAGGTGTCCTAAAAGAAAAACTGCTGACTCGAAACTGGACAGACCTGATAATCTTGTCACAGTATAGGCAACAGCGGAAGAAATCCATCATCTCATTGGTTTTCTTGAGAAAGTTTTCTACCGCACGCACTACACAGATGCTGCGAGACATAAATCTTCAGAGAATACAGGTCTGACATTATATTTCCTGAGGAACTCTTTCTTTTCCAGCTCTATATTGTGAAGTCTTGGCAGATTGGTATATAAGCATAATTACCAAAGTATACCCAAGCATAATTTCATTACTATTACTAAGGCTATAGCTTTCTCCTTAAACTTCCTCTCATCCCTCTGCCTGTTGTGATTCCCTGATATTCTCTCAAGTTCTTTGTCTGTGACGTCTGTGTAGTGGGGAAGAGGACTTAGTGAGAAAGCTTATGAGATAATGGATTTCTTCCACTGTCGTCTATACCCTAATAGACTCCTCAGGCCTGCCCTGTTTAAAGTCTGCAGCCTCTTCTACCAGGACATCCTCAAGAACACTCGGTCTTCCTCCATGGACAGGCTCAAATTTATTCTCACCTTGCACCCCCATAGCTCTGCAGTCCGTACTATTCTGACACTTCCTTTTCAGAGGCTCACAGACTGGCACTCCTGTTGCTGACCACCAGAATGGTATGGGCCATCACGGTGTCCATGATATTAATGTGACGGCCATTAAGTCATGCTTCTCAGATGACCAGACCTGAAAGGCGCTTGAGATTTGTTTTATATATATATATATATATATATATATATAGTAAAGTCCAGACCGACTTGTGTAACAGAAGCCAGTTCATTCCAATTCTTTTTCATTCAAACAAATTATTTTGTGACAAACTGTGTATTACAACATCGGATATTTAAGATAGCATATGTGATTTCTTTTCGTTAGCATTGCGGGATTGTCGTACAGTGATCTAGTTACAATTCTTGTTCGTTCAAATGAATTATTTTGTGATAAAATGCGCTTATTTAATTCCTGCGTTATTCCGGTAACATCATATGAATGTGAGAGCTGGAAAAGCTCTCTATCTTCAGAAAAGAAATTACTGAGTTTCGAGAACAAATGTCTTCTTAGGATAACTAACACCCATTTGAGTGAATTCAAATCGAATGATAAAATCAGAGAAGAGACACATCAAAATTTCATCACAGATGTTATCAGAAAACGTTGTTGATCCTACATTGGGCATGTCCTACGTGCAGACACCAACAGAATACACCACCAATCTCTTGAATGGATACCTACAGGCAAAAGAGCAAGGGGTAGACCAAAAGAAGCACTCAGAAGAACAATACTTAGAGAAAGTAAAACAACCAATATTCATACTATTCCAGAACTGCACAGAATAGCTTTGAACAGACAGAATTGGAGAGATCTGACCTCTGCCCTATGCGCTAACTTCAGCGCAAAAGGAAAATGAATGAATGAATATATATATATATCAATGTAGCATGATTTAGACTTTTAGGATCAATGCCCGTCAGTTCTATGGATGATAACCTGTTGTTCTATCATTTTTCTGTTTGTTGTGTTTCACCTCAGATCATCTAGTTTTTACTCTTCCAGGTTATACCTATATTTAGCACTGCCATAAAAACTCATTTTTGTTGTGTGTTCTTGATAAAAGCCCTTTGGTTGAAATGTCAATTGGTGTGTTATTATGTGTGTGTCCAATGATTAACAAAACTTTATTACTTCGCTCCAAGTTTCACTTTTCCCGTAAGTGAAACATGGCCTGGTCAAATTCAGTTATCAAGTTTGTGTGGTTTAAATATTATTAGTTTTCTTGAAAAAAGTCCCATTTGGACCGATATGTCGAAAATTGTCCTGTTATGTTTTATTGCATGTTTTTTATAATCTTTTCATCTATATTTATCCATAGTTGGGTAACCTGTTTAATTTATTTTGCATTACTCCAAGTTTCACATGTTGGATTTCAGTTTTGCTGAAGTGAGTAGATATTATTGATCATATTTCATTAGCTCTCTGAGCTTGGTTAGAATAAGATCAAAGAGAGGTCTAACCTTAAAAATTATATCACATCCATATTGTCTTGTTGGCATGAATGTGGAATTATCATTGAGATGAAAATAATTGTCTATACTTTCAGATATATTTCTGGACAATTACACTTGACAATATAGTCACATTCATCAGTAGACTAAACATTCTGTAAGAGAGTAACAGACATACAGGCCAAGTTCACATAAAGAAAGACTGTGATATTATCAGGTGAAACCGGTTTCCAAGAAGGATCTCGTTTTTCTAAAGTCTAGATACCAGCATATATTTGGTTTGCGCTATGCAGTAATTCAAAGAATGACTAACGTAGAAATAGTGAAAATAGGCCTAGGCCTAATCAAAATTAGAGTAATCAGGATTAATATCATTTGCAGGACCTGATTTCTCATGGAATTGCTCAATATTGACATATCTCAGCTGTTTTGTCCAAGGCATGGTGATAGGAAGCACATAATTGCACATCATTAATTAGGCCTACAGATCATAACTACTTTCATCTCCCAGATCCTGTACAATTTCCTCATCAATGTATGATTCATTCTGACTAAAATTCCATCAAAACATTCCCTATCAACCTCATCTGAACTATATGTCCATTCTGGCCAAGTTTTGAAGAAAATTAAAGCCTAATCAACAAGTAGAAAACCAACCACAGATGCTGGAAATGATCAGAAGATTGCTATTTGAGCTGCCAATACTTTTAGTCACATGATGGCTAAATTTAGCATGTCTATTCACATGTAAACATGCAGAAAAATAATTGAAATCACTATGTCTGCTATTTATGGCTGGGCTGAGAATGAATGAATAGCGGCCTGGCCGATGTGGGAGTGAGAGTAAGTAATAAGGACTGTTAACGAATATACAAATTGCCAAATCTTCACAAGATAAATACCAGTAATGGCAGTCATTAATATTGCTTCAAGAAAATGTTTTCTGACAAGATTTCTGCGGACACAAATAAGACATGTAGACTTCAAAGATTAACCCAGAACAATACTCTACACTGTCTGCTGACACAGAATGAGCACGATGGATCTGACTTGAGTGAAGTTAAGTTTGCCCTGTAAATTACAAAATCAATAATAAGAGACAACTTCTAAATATAGAAATGTACTGACCTGAAGATACAAGATCTCTAATGAAGTCAATGCCATCAGCAATGTGAACTTTTAACCTTTCATCAGGTGTGAGGTCAAACCAGTTCTGAGCTATGTCCACAACTGAAGGATCCAGTTCAACAACATCAAATCTCACCTGATGAGACATGTTCCAAATAAAGTACAAGTTTCATTTTGAAATACAGGAAATGCATATAATTACAGGAGTATTTGCAGCAGTATGTACTCCAAAAAATGGAAATGCACTATGTCTCAGTTTTACTTACGCCAATAGCTGACAAACCGAAGTTCTGTGGTGATATCTAATATGTTCAGTGTTTAACCAATTTCACTGAAAGGTCAGTGTCCATAGCCATATTGCTAGTACATCTGTATGTTTGTCAGTACACTAGTCTCTTTTCTTATTCACCTGAATGATGGTCACTGTTAGTTTCTTGACTGTTTGTTGTCTGAGTTGCTATCAACATGACCACAGACTTCACATATTTCATTGTCTTCAATTTTCTCAGTAAAGACAATGTATTTCATTTTTTTATTGCAATGTCTCTTTTCCTATCTTAAATTTAGCGTAGCAGAGTAACTTCAGCACATCTCACTTATTATTCTGGTGCTGAGTAACTTCAGCACATCTCACTTATCATTATGGTTACTAAGTAACTTCAGCACATCTCAATTATCATTCTGGTGCTGAGTAACTTCAGCACATTTCACTCATCATTCAGGTACAAAGTAACTTCAGCACATCTCATTTATCATTCTGGTGCTGAGTAACTTCAGCACATCTCACTTATCATTCTGGTGCTGAGTAACTTCAGCACATCTCACTTATCATTCTGGTGCTGAGTAACTTCAGCACATCTCCCTCATCATTCACGTACAGAGTAACTTCACATCTCACTCATTCTGGTGCTGAGTAACTTTATCACATCTCACTCATCATTCTGGTACAGAGTAACTTTAATCACATCTCACTTATCATTCTGATGCTGGGTAATTTCAGAACATCACACTCATCATTCAGAACTTCAGCACATCTCACTTATGAAAATGAAGAAATCTTTTTAACTGTCAGAGGCTGCTCTTGACAGCCCAAACCTTTCTGATAAAAACACTTGTCTCCCTCAACTGAGAAACTGAGGTGACACCTGAACTCTTAAAAGGTTTGTTGTCAAAAAGGCTTAGTTGTGTTAGGGGATTGTCTTTATTAAGTGTCCATGTTTCACAGCCATAAATTGCTGATGGGAATAAGTTTACTTTGATCAGATGTAATTTAGCTGTACTGTTGGTGCCTGCCAAATATTATTGTTACATTCTGGAATTTGTTTTGATGTGTCTATTGTAACTCTTCGTTTTCCTTGTGCTCAAGGGCCCCGGCGTGAATTTGGCTCACGATTACAAATTCATGGATTTACAAGATAGTTGTTTGTTTGTTGGGGGAGGGGGAGATGAGAATTATCGCTTGAGTTAGGTGTTATGAGTGGTACTCTTGCTGTTTTGTTGAAAGGGACAGAATACTATGTGGAAACCTGAGTACAATAAAAATCAATCCTCTACACACTTTGAACCCTTCCTCCATCTTGATTTCACAGCAGCAATCTTCTTTCAATTTCTTAGATAATAAAACTAAAAAGTTGGAGAAAAACCTGACTTTGATTCTTGATTAGAAACCATCATAGCACACCGGACATTCCCATAAGTGCTCCATTCTCTCTTCGAGCAGCCATCCGAGAGTATGCAAACTCAGTCCCAGATTATGTGATATTGGTAACTTTCCAGAGAGGAGACACTTTCTCCACTCACCCCTAATTATTCCCATATCTGTCATTCTTTGTATGTTCACATTATCACCTTCAGCATCATCATCTTCACTCTGTAGCAAGTCAATGACAAGCCTTTTTAGTCAGCAGTAGTTCTCTTCAATACCTTGCCATCAACCACGACAGTGCCTGATTGCCTGTGAATGATTCTACTCTTTCATTACCTCTGACCCCCACATGACCAGGGCAGTATATCCCTATAATACTGTGGACAACCAAATTGTTCAGTGATCTATTGACCCAATCTTTTCTTAACATGCACCTTTCTATCTTCCGCAGCATGCTCTGGGAGTCTGAGTGTATTACTGTGTGCTTTGATATTTCAGTCACCAACCGAGTGCTGCATTCACCGCTTCTATTTCCATTTTCATGCTCGCTGTTGTAGTGAAGTAGGCAGATGATTTTTCAAGCACCTTTAACCATTCTTGTAGGCCATCTGTATATATGATTGTGTTCTGCAGTTGTATGTGCATCTGAACAAGTTCTTGTACCGTCACCTCTGTCCTGACACCAGTTCATTCCCTACACATTTTCCCCAGGTGTATAACTACATTTGTCAGAGGCTTCTTCTCTTTATTCACTTTCCCTCATTCACCGCCCTACTTCTTCCAGTTCACACAATGCACTCATTCACCGCGCTACTTCTTCCAGTTCACACAATTCCCTCATTCACCGCCCTACTTCTTCCAGTTCATACAATTCTGCAACCCATGATTTTCTGCATTTGATTCACTTGTCTCATCTAGATTTTGGTGTATTGGTTGTGGTCATTTTTATCTACATTAAGGTATGTTCTTACACGCTCTAACTTGATAACCTACCTTAATACTGGGCAAACCTTTCAAGAATCTCATGGCCATGAAGTTAGTTTGTTCCTTTCATGCCACAGGCTGCACATAGGACAGAAGTTTTGATTCTCCATGTGTTGCAGTCTACAGCCTGCAGTTTTAGTTTTTGTATGATCTTGCAGCCTATTAATTTCCCTTCTTTAAGTACCATATGGTGTTTTTAGGGTTGCTTTAGACCTTCCTAATTTTCTTTTATCCTCAGGTGTCCACATAAGGGATTTTTAGTTTATTATGTTTTCATCTAGTCTTAAAAAGTGACCCAGGTATTCCTATCTGCATTTACTTATGTTTTACACATATTCTTGGTGTGTTTTGTTTCTTAAATCACTATTTGTGATGAAATCACTCCATTTTATGTCCGTTTTTTGTTTATGGTCATGATGGGGATATGAAAAAAACCTTACCTGTGGAAATGCACCTTGTACAAAACTAGGAAAACAACCTCCTCCAAGTCCTACCAGTACACCTGAGATGGAACAGTCTGGGGATTCAAAAGAGTTATTGATTTACAGAACACAGGAGATTATTAAGTGGAGAACAGCGTAAGATTAATGATCCTACAAAAACATAACTGATAAAAAAATCAATGGCAAGGGGCAAACAAGAAAACAAAGCTTCTGTTGTTAGTGCTCATGTTTGACATTGGTAACATAGTGATGGTATGGTGATCGTTTTATATAATGCAATTTTGCTGTTCATGTTCACATGCTTGTTTTTGAAAATAGGAGACATCTGACCCAAGATCTGTTATGCTATGTTGCATCTATGTTGGGTTTCTTTGGTGTTTTTCCCATTTGATGATATGATGCTTCCAAGATAACGTTTCTTGGTGAGGGAAATGTCAAAGTCATTCTAATTTTGAATATTTTTATGGTTTTGTGTATTTTATTGTTTCTTGAGAAAGGTCTCTCTTGGGCTGTAACATGGAAAATTGTCCTTGTTCTTTGTTTTATTGTTAGATATTTATTTTTAATATTGATAGGACTTTATAGTAACTTTTTTACTTTATTTAGTATTTACCATTTTCCAAGATAAGTGAATCTAATATCTATTTCTCTAATATCATCAATCGCTGGACATTTAAAAAAGGTAGTGATCAACTGTTTCGTAAGGATGAGTGCACAGCCTGCACCCTGGAGTATGTTGTGGTTGTATTCTGTTCAGGTGATTGTTAAGCTGTACATGTTATGTGCAAAGTCAGAAGATGGAACTGTGATTTTTCCAGGAGGTTAATGTTGTCTTTGGGTTGGTCATATATTTGTAGATTTCTCTCTCAGTGTTTCCCATTGCCCATCTGTTCAGCCAAGTTTCTTTGTTCAAAGATTTCAACATCTTTTTAACTGTGTGCACAGTAGTGTGTATGACTTATCTTGTTCCCTTCTTTGCTAGTCTGTCTGCTTTGTCATTGCCAGGTCTGCTTGAAAGGCCAGGCCAGGAATCCACTGCATACCAATATTGACTTCATCAGATGTAAGCAGCTGGTTGGTATATATATTTGAGCTAGTTAAAGCTTACAATGTATACCACATTCTAGAATTTTTAACTGGACACTGAGTCTATAAAACTTGCAATGATTTGGATTTTTTTATGGATATGCATAATTATTTTATGGTCTAGGTGGTACAAGGCAATTTCTAGGGATGTTATTTCAGAGTCATAGCTAAAGAATATCTCCCCACATGCACCAAAGAACTCATCAGATATTTTATCTGGATATTCAATATATACATCATAACCTGCTTTGATGGTGGCTTGGAAAGCAGACCCATCAATATAGGCTGGCTTTTCAATACAAAATCTTTTAAGTTTTCTATAGTAGATTTTGTCTATTGTCTTTCCCCAGGTGGTTTGTTATCCACTCTTGCCGCTAAGCATAGGGGTGGTTCGAGCTCGAGCTTGCGTTCCAAAGCCAGATGTGTGGCCTCGCCTGTGCTATGACCATGTCTGTTCAGGATGTCCCTGACATTTTCTATCCAACTTTTCCGTGGTCTTCCTCTGGCTTTGTACCCTGATCTCATTTGGTTATATGCCTAGAAGATTTTATACGGATAATTAAACAGGAGATGGTCGCCAACAATTACATTTTTGCACTCTGAAATACTGTAATTGAGAATCTACCTTCGAATACACAAGTTATAGACAAATTAAAAGCATTCTCAATAGAGAATAATACAAATGTGTAAGAAATAAAATAGAGATACATACTGGTTCACAGAACTTACTATTTTCAATAGAAAAACAATAAAAACTGTTTCTGACATGTAAGCTGACACAATTTCCTGTAAAAAAAATAATGATCCTGCAGGAAATGGTCAAAGACGAAAAGAGCAGTGGAAAACAAGGAAAATCATGGATATAAAGAATGGACCTGTCATGATTTTTTAACAATCAACCGTATTGTTGAAGATACTATACTCACTGGAAGACTGTATTTATGCATCTAGTACAGTACCTCTACGACCTTGACGGTTTACAGTTTTATGGATATGGATGGTAGATTGTCTTAGGGTCTCTGTTGCAAATTTTCTGTTTGAGTTATTTTCTTAACCTTGTGCACTCCTATGCTTATTTCTTGTATAACTATACAATTATATGTACATTTCTTAAGTAAACTTTGCATAGAGCATATACACATGATAGCATAAAATCTATGTGGAGCTTATGACTAGATATCAGGTAAAATACATACCCAAAAAAGGAAGAAAGCCAAATCCACCGACCATGGCTGTAAGATAATCACTATGCAAGTATCCTTTATCAACTCTGAGTTTCCCCGGAGAACCTTCAAACTGTTTGTTCTGTTTCCTCTTCTTCTTTTTTCGAGCTACAATAAAATGTTAAAAATTCACATAAAATAGGGACATTATAAATGGAAGTAAAAAAGGGGCATTCTACACAATAAGGGACACATTACATTTAAGAAAAGAAAGGAACATTCTAATAGAAGAAAAAAGGAGCATTATGCAAAGAATAAAATAGGGACATTATATTTGTACGGAAACGTATATTCTATATGTAAGAAAAATCAAGACATTCCATATGGAATGCATGTATGGAAAAGGCACAGTCTACATGGAATGGAAAAAAGAGACATTCTATGTGGAAGAACAAAGAACATTTTATGTGGAAGAAAAATGGACATTCTAGATGGGAAAAGAGACATTCTAGATGGGAAAAGAGACATTCTAGAAGGCAGACAAAAAGGGAGATATCACATGGAAGAAAAAAGTTCAAAGTATGGATGCACACAATAGCAGATTATTACTATTCAATTGGATCTACATATACAACTATTTACAACTAACTGGACAAATTAAGATTACAAAAAAGACAGTGAATCAACTATCGATAAAAGTAATTAAATGTACTAACATTTTAATTATAAGTTATATCAAAAATACATACTCTAACAAATGTTGTTGGGAGAGAAACATTGTAAGTCTAGCAGAGTGCATCACCAAAGTAAAAGAAAGAGAATATTGGAGGTCTGTTTCAACCAACCAACATTTGTTGCAGAGACGGCACATGACAATAATCACAACAAACATTTAGTCAACAGATGCAGCCCACCACAAGGCAGATCTCTCTAGATGGGAAAGCACTTCCCAGAAGCTTATGAGAGTGTCCAGTGTGCTATGATGCTAGTTTCTAATCAAGAATCCCAGTGACAGACATGGGGAGATTGTAGCAGGATGAATTCTTCTTCTTATGAATTCATTCTCATACTTCTGTATATGAGCAGAATGTAGTTTGGAGAATAGAACTGTGCTGTATCATAGTTTACAGCTAGAAAGCGATATCTGTACCTTTCTGTCTGACACATCCAATTTCAGGGTCATATTAACTCTCCATAGGATGGGGCAGTGAACCATACTTTGAAAAATCTTATTTGCCTCTAATGAGTTATATGACAGATACATGTCTATCTATCTATCTATCTATATGCTGTGGCCCTTGTTTGCCTTGCGGTGTCAGGGGTAGAAAAGTTCTCTGGAAATAGCCTTCTTGTGTGCTGTTTGTAAGCTTGTTCCTGTGGCTTCTTTGATTTCTGTGATCCATCTTTTACATGGTCTGCCTCTGGCTTTATAGCCGTGATATCTATGTGCCATGGCCATCTGTGGCATGCTGTCTTTTGGTAGTCACACACTTCCAGTGTGTGAAAACCATTTGATCTTTTGTCTTTTGATGTGTTCCAATGCTGGTATTGTTTTGGTTATCTGTCTAATGTTATCGTTTCTAATTCTATGTCTATGTGCCATGGCCACCTATGGTATACTGTCTGTTGGTAGTCTGGAAGTGTGTGAAAACCATTTGATCTGTTTTCTTTTGATGTGTTCCAATACTGGTATTGTTTTGGTTATCTGTCTGATGTTATAGTTTCTAATTAACTCTCTTAATGACACTCCGAGTATTCTTCGTAGACATGTAATTTCTGCTGTAACTATTTTTCTTTTGTCTTGTGCTGCCATTGTCCATTTACAATACATGTCATTATTGTTTAATACACTTCTTAGTCCCAACAATATAATCTTTAGTTATTGCATCCAGTTCTTTCAATGACCTATCAATACATTGTGTCCTTTAGATTAAAAATATGTCTACATCTGTAATTTTGTCTCATCAATAAACAGTCTTTTGCAGCTTATAAAAGGGTCCATATAGTTTTGATTCTAGTGTTGTTTCTATGTGCCAGTATGTTTGACTCAGCATCTCATTTTTCAAGAAACAAATACACACTGGAAACAGAAACACAAACATTTATTAAAAAATGCACAGAGATGCTACATCTACATCATTGTGCATCAGAAATGACAAAAATGTGAAAGTGCTATCATGTAAATTTAGATCCTGTGCACACAAAAAACCTATGCACTATTGAAAGACAGAAATAGAAATAGATGAAGGCAAAAGGAATGCCAAAGGTTAAGAAATCATGAGTGTCAAATAGAGCAAGTGAAAGCCTCATGTCACAGATGACAACTGCAAACACAGACCACACAAACACACAAAGATGTATGTATGTGGATCACACGAGGACAAAAACAAAGTTGGGGGCTACCAAGAAACAGAGTCGAGAATGGGGAAAGGGGTGGTCAGTAGTTGGCAATGGAGGCTGGATTTAACAAAGAATGATGACAACAATTATCTTGATATACATATATTTATACAATTAAAGACATAATCAACATATAAATAAATACATATACATACACACACATATATTTTAGCACACACTTTTTAGTCACTTTAGACAGCCAACTCCACCCCAAAACCTCCCTAGTCACCTCTTACAACAAGCATGGCAGGTCACATTATGACTATTCTTTGCTCCTCTTTCAGGCCTTAACAATACATGATACTTGAACTATATAATTGTCACTGTCTCATCTATACATGATACTTGAACTATATAATTGTCACTATTTCATCTATACATGATACTTGAACTATATAATTGTCACTATTTCATCTATACATGATACTTGAACTATATAATTGTCACTATTTCATCTATACATGATACTTGAACTATATAATTGTCACTGTCTCATCTAGACATGATACTTGAACTATATAATTGTCACTGTCTCATCTAGACATGATACTTGAACTATATAATTGTCACTGTCTCATCTAGACATGATACTTGAACTATATAATTGTCACTATTTCATCTATACATGATACTTGAACTATATAATTGTCACTGTCTCATCTAGACATGATACTTGAACTATATAATTGTCACTATTTCATCTAGACATGATACTTGAACTATATAATTGTCACTGTCTCATCTAGACATGATACTTGAACTATATAATTGTCACTATTTCATCTATACGTGATACTTGAACTATATAATTGTCACTGTCTCATCTAGACATGATACTTGAACTATATAATTGTTACTATTTCATCTATACATGATACTTGAACTATATAATTGTCACTATTTCATCTATACATGATACTTGAACTATATAATTGTCACTATTTCATCTATACATGATACTTGAACTATATAATTGTCACTGTCTCATCTATACATGATACTTGAACTATATAATTGTCACTGTCTCATCTAGACATGATACTTGAACTATATAATTGTCACTGTCTCATCTAGACATGATACTTGAACTATATAATTGTCACTATCTCATCTAGACATGATACTTGAACTATATAATTGTCACTGTCTCATCTATACATGATACTTGAACTATATAATTGTCACTATTTCATCTATACATGATACTTGAACTATATAATTGTCACTGTCTCATCTATACATGATACTTGAACTATATAATTGTCACTATTTCATCTATACATGATACTTGAACTATATAATTGTCACTATTTCATCTATACATGATACTTGAACTATATAATTGTCACTGTCTCATCTATACATGATACTTGAACTATATAATTGTCACTATTTCATCTATACATGATACTTGAACTATATAATTGTCACTATTTCATCTATACATGATACTTGAACTATATAATTGTCACTGTCTCATCTAGACATGATACTTGAACTATATAATTGTCACTATTTCATCTATACATGATACTTGAACTATATAATTGTCACTATTTCATCTATACATGATACTTGAACTATATAATTGTCACTGTCTCATCTATACATGATACTTGAACTATATAATTGTCACTATTTCATCTATACATGATACTTGAACTATATAATTGTCACTGTCTCATCTATACATGATACTTGAACTATATAATTGTCACTATTTCATCTATACATGATACTTGAACTATATAATTGTCACTATTTCATCTATACATGATACTTGAACTATATAATTGTCACTATCTCATCTATACATAAACACTCTTTCCAACCTTCTGCCATTCGAGCTTCAGACTGGACCACATTTTTATTGGCCAGGAAAACCAGCCTTCTAAACAACTGGCCACCATTAAGTTCCACATCTTCAATCAGGTATTCTCCACTCAAGTCACTGCGACCTTGAGCTACTGGGAAACGCTTGCCAATATCTTCACCAATGGACAGAAATGGAATCTAAGGGTAAAAAAAACTGAAACTGATAAATAATTCTTTAATTTATTTGTACAGTCATTATTCTCCTACTAAAAATAAATGTGCATGCCCACACCCCCTAATCCACTTGCATGCCTATCCCTGCCGACACTACCTACTACATTTGCATGTTTATCTCTGCCCACACCGCCTACTCCATGTGCATGTCTATCTCTGCCCACACCACCTACTCCATGTGCATGTCTATCTCTGCCCACACCACCTACTCCATGTGCATGTCTATCTGTGCCCTGTTGGTTGTATTGCCAATGATGTGATTGCCTGATGGTTGTGTTCCAAATCTTGAACTGTGTATACATGTGACTGCCTGTTGGCTGTGTCGCCAATTTTGAACTTCTTACACATGTGATTGCCCAATAGTTGTGTTACCAATCTTGAACTGCTTATACATGTGATTGCCCGATGGTTGTGTTACCAATCTTGAACTGCTTATACATGTGATTGCCCGATGGTTGTGTTACCAATCTTGAACTGCTTATACATGTGATTGCCCAATAGTTGTGTTACCAATCTTGAACTTCTTATACATGTGATTGCCCAATAGTTGTGTTACCAATCTTTAAATTCTTATGCATGTGATTGCCCGATGGTTGTGTTACCAATCTTGAACTGCTTATACATGTGACTGCCCGATGGTTGTGTATTGTTCGGAGATGTAAGAGTGATAACTTGTTCTGATCTATTCATAATTTGGTAGCCATCTTGTAAATCTGGTTGCTTTTTTGTTTTTCTGATATTTCATTGTCACAACTGGTTGATCATCAGCAGCACATTTCTTAGTCAGTTGATCTGTTTTCTAATTTCTAGACACTCCACTGTGTTATGATATCCACTTAGCTCCTCAGTCTGTAGGGAAGACTCTCAATGAGAAGAAGGGGCACATTTTCTGTGACTACAAACAGCATGATTATAGTAGTGACCAAGACTATGGAATGGATGAGCACATGGGCATGAGAAAACTTGTGTCTGCATTCTTAGTGACTATATGAGCATGTTCAGAAAAATAAAAGTTGGTTGCATTCGTGAACAGTGACTTGAAGCAGTCAAGATTTCTCAGTTGGTTGCATTCGTGAACAATGACTTGAAGCAGTCAAGATTTCTAAGTTGGTTGCATTCGTGAACAGTGACTTGAAGCAGTCAAGATTTCTAAGTTGGTTGCATTCGTGAACAGTGACTTGAAGCAGTCAAGATTTCTCAGTTGGTTGCATTCGTGAACAGTGACTTGAAGCAGTCAAGATTTCTCAGTTGGTTGCATTCGTGAACAGTGACTTGAAGCAGTCAAGATTTCTCAGTTGGAATGTATCCCATTCATTTTCGTGCCTGGTCATATGGGTGTTCAACGCATCGAGAGAGCGGATCGGCTGGCTTGCACTACTACTGTGTCTGGCAGTAGAGGAGCAGTGGATCATGCAGACATTTTGAACTCCTTACGAGAAACAACACAGGAAAATTAAATCAATGAGGGTGATGATTCCATTTCCATGTCCAGAATAAAGGAACTGGGCTTGAAGTGGTGTTTTGTCAAACATGATAAATACTGTGTGGACATTGTCAGACATGAGAAATACTGTGTGGACATTGTCAAACATGATAAATACTGCGTGGACGTTGTCAGACATGATAAATACTGATACTGTGTGGACGTTGTCAGCCATGATAAATACTGTGTGGACATTGTCAGACATGATAAATACTGTGTGGGCATTGTCAGACATGATAAATACTGTGTGGGCATTGTCAGACATGATAAATACTGTGTGGGCATTGTCAGACATGATAAATACTGTGTGGGAGTTGTTAGACATGAGAAATATTGTGCGGGTGTTGTCAGACATGAGAAATATTGTGTGTGTATTGTCAGACATGAGAAATATTGTGTGGGTGTTGTCAGACATGAGAAATATTGTGTGTGTGTTGTCAGACATGAGAAATACTGTGTGGGCATTGTCAGACATGATAAATACTGTGTGGGCATTGTCAGACATGAGAAATACTGTGTGGGAGTTGTTAGACATGAGAAATATTGTGCGGGTGTTGTCAGACATGAGAAATATTGTGTGTGTATTGTCAGACATGAGAAATACTGTGAGCTTAGAAGAATGTTTGTCAACCAACAAAGAAATGGAACTGTCAGTCATCATGTAATAGTTCAACCCAAGATGAAATCAGAGCATCTATGAATGTGTCTGAAGTGCAATGATGATTATCTGTCGACTAACTATGGTATCCACTTCATGGTTACTTTGCGCTAACTGCAAAAACAGTTGACACCAGTGGTTCTCAACCTGTTTTTTGCACATGGCTCCCCTTTTGTGATAATTTTTCTGAGCTCCTAATCTCTGGAGCCTAAAAAACATTGATTTTCTACAGGACATAACTATATATCTCATTAAATGTCATTCAAAAAGTCATCCTCCTGTAGCCTACTTGATGAAACGATGGCCAGTCTATTTCAAATTTGTTTCCTGTGGTCCCTCTGGAAATTGCTGCTGACTCCTGAAGCCATATGGCCAACACTGATAACCACTGATATAAAAACATCTTAATTTACTTATGGTGGACAGTACACTTATGATTTCTACCTGAGCTCTTGATGGGCAGTCCTTTGGAGCCAGCTCCATTACTCTATTGGACAACTCTGCCTTGATTTCATCAAGGTTTTCATAGTTATGACCCCTAGTTAAAGTGACAACAACCAATCGTTGAAAACCTGCACTTTCCAGAAGATGAAGCCGTCCCTTGTCTGTTGAGAACAGCCATTCTGTTTCTCTGAAACAAGAAAATTGCAAATAAATGATAAAATCACATGCAACAATTCAATGATACGAATGTTACCACAAATACAGAGTTGAGAAACAAAAACTGTACACTTGTAATACTTGAAAGAGTTCACCTCTGTCACAGTCACTTCTGTCATATGGAAGTGAAACATGGACAATAAAAATAAGTATAAAACTAGAGGTCACAGAAATGTGATACGATAGAAAAAAAAAAGAGGATCCCATGGATAGCTAATAAAGTTAATAAGGATGTACTGAGGAAGAATGACACCAAAAGAAAATTACTTATAAACATCAAGAAAAAAAAATAGCCCACATTTATTGACTACCTCAAGAGAAGAGGAGGATTGGAATTGTGTGTAATAACAGACAAAATGATTGGGAAAAATTGGTAGAAAGGAGGATATGAAAGAGAGAAGATACTGAGAAGTTGTGCTGATCAGGGTGTGGTAGTGTCAGCAGTAGTGCTGATCAGGGTGTGGTAGTGTCAGCAGTGGTGCTAATCAGGGTGTGGTAGTGTCAGCAGTGGTGCTAATCAGGGTGTGGTAGTGTCAGCAGTAGTGCTGATCAGGGTGTGGTAGTGTCAGCAGTGGTGCTAATCAGGGTGTGGCAGTGTCAGCAGTGGTGCTAATCAGGGTGTGGCAGTGTCAGCAGTGGTGCTAATCAGGGTGTGGCAGTGTCAGCAGTGGTGATGTTTGTTTGTTTGTTTTTTGTTCGCTCCATTGTAACCATCACGGATATCCGTGCGATTTCCGCCGGGAGCGTGATTACGTTTGTGCCACCGTTATGCGCCTTGTAGGCCTAGCACATCCGATTTCGGCATGCCTTGACAATTCGGGTGGGCTACCCTTAGCCTGTGACAGCCTCTATATCTGTCTCCAGGCACGAGTAGTGGAGACTCTTCGCCCAGACGATTTTTTTGCTCTCGTCTGACTCGAACGAGGTGTTCCACTGTCTATGAACTTGCCTCGTGTAATTGGACGTGCTGTGCCTGTGCCCATTGGGTACTGAACCGTTTCTCATCCGTGAGCCTGGTTCCTTAAGGGGAAGAACTCAACAGAGGAGTTGGACCCTGGCTCTTTCGCCCTCTTAGCCGAGGTGTCATTCACCGACATCGTGTTCCCCTTGTCCAAGTTCGAGTCTCACACCACGCGTTTGAGAGCAAGGCGTTCTCGAGCTGAGCGTCCTTGTCCCAATAGCGCCTGAGCCCATCAGGTACTGAACCCTTTATCTCTTCAAGTGTATTTCCGGTGTAGGAAAAGCTGACAGTAGAGTTGGGCCAGGGCTAAATCGTTGTCCCTTTTGTGCCTGAGCGCATCAAGTACGGAACCCTTTCTTTTCGCGAGCATATTTCCGGTTTAGGAAGGCTCGACATTAGAGTTGGATTAGGTCTTCTTGCTTTACCAAACGCCAATGAATGGGTCTGGGTCTCTGCCTGTAAGGAACACAGGTAACTAGAAGCTCGTCTCGAGCTGACGGAGCTTGTAGTTCCCCTTTCCTAGGGACTTTTCACTTTCTATTTGCAGTTCGCGCTGCCCTCTAGCGCTGTTCTGCTCTTTCATTGTTTCATTGTACTCGGTATGAAATCTATGTCTCTCGCCATGCATCTACCTTTACGTGCATTTTACATTGGCCGCCCCTCCAATGTTCGGACTGGACTGACTAGCTTCACTGTATGTCGACAGTGTCGCTATATGTGGTGATGCTGGTGGTGTCGGAGATATTGTCTGTCTCTTGTGCAGGCAAATCTCTTTCCATCTGCTACCTCCACATTCTCAGACACGATCCCCAAATGATTTGGCCAGAATCAGCTCGAGCTGCTGTATTTCTGTTTCAAGGGTGCACCGCGTGGAGGTACATTTGGGATCTTGGTTATCTGCTAACCCTGGGTCCGCCTAGAGCAATGCGTTCCCTTTGCACCCCAGCAGTGGTGATGATCTATCATGGTAGTGTCAGCAGTGGTGCTAATCAGGGTGTGGCAGTGTCAGCAGTGGTGCTGATCAGGGTGGGTAGTGTCAGCAGTGGTGATGATCAGGGTGTGGTAGTGTCAGCAGTGATGCTGATCTTATCGTGGTAGTGTCAGCAGTGGTGCTAATCTATCGTGGTAGTGTCAGCAGTGGTGCTGATCAGGGTGTGGTAGTGTCAGCAGTGGTGTTGATCAGGGTGTGGTAGTGTCAGCAGTGATGCTGATATTATCGTGGTAGTGTCGGCAGTGATGATCTATCGTGGTAGTGTCAGCAGTGGTGCTTATCTTATCGTGGTAGTGTCAGCAGTGGTGATGATCTTATCGTGGTAGTGTCAGCAGTGGTGCTGATCTATCGTGGTAGTGTCAGCAGTGGTGCTGATCTTATCGTGGTAATGTCAGCAGTGGTGCTGATCTATCATGGTAGTGTCAGCAGTGGTGCTGATCAGTGTGTGGTAGTGTCAGCAGTGGTGATGATCAGGGTGTGGTAGTGTCAGCAGTGATGCTGATCTTATCGTGGTAGTGTCAGCAGTGATGCTGATCTTATCGTGGTAGTGTCAGCAGTGATGATCGATCATGGTAGTGTCAGCAGTGGTGCTGATCTATCGTGGTAGTGTCAGCAGTGGTGCTGATCAGTGTGTGGTAGTGTCAGCAGTGGTGCTGATCAGGGCATGGTAGTGATTAGGGCGTGGTAGTGTCAGCATCAGTGATGATACACAACTATTAAATGAGATCAATGAATGCTTACCCCATCAAGGTCAGCTCCTTGAAGTGGAATGAGGTTTAATCCAGCAAGCAGATGTTGGAAATTAAGATCACTCGGGCCATCCCTGACATCGAGCAGGACCACAGTTCTTCCCAAGCAAGCACAGGTACTGAGGTTGGAGATACCAGGCCAAGAGATTCACTAACAAACATGGTATCATGCAACCTGTTTCGTTAACATGTCTGCACAACACAATGTGCTCATTTTAATTTCTACATCTTGATGTACACTCATTTTAATTTGTGCCTCTTGATGTACGATAATTTTAATTTGCACCTCTTTATGTACTTTCATTTTAATTTGTACCTCTTGATGTACGATCATTGTAATTTGCACTCTTGATGTAGGCTAATTTTAATTTCTACATCTTGATATACTCTCATTTTAATTTGTACCTCTTGGTAAATGTACATTTTAATTTGTGCCTCTTGATGTACATTCATTTTAATTTGTACCTCTTGATGTTCCTTCCCACTAAGGTTCAAAATGATCCAAAGTCTTGCTGAAGTCAGATGTGTCTGGCTGAAAAGCATAGACATGCGGCCAACCTGTAAACCATGACACAACACATTCCACTCTCTGGACTACATCAAGCTAATCTGCCAGAGTTTGAGAACAAAAGCAGAAGAAGAAAGAAGACATTGATACTCAGCTTCCTCTGAGAGATGCACTCTTTTGGCATAAAGAGCATCTGTATCCCCTTGAGCAAGAATAAAAAATCTCACCAGTAGATTGTGCATCAGAAACACCATGCAACATCAAAATGCTAGTGTAGATCTCTATCTATTGTATTTCCTCTGCTTTTGTTGTTAGGCATCGCAGGATTGAATGATGATCAGTTTTTGGGTTATGGTACATTTGGTCGCTTGATATGCAGTAATATTTCGATGTCTCGGAATGATGGTAACTCCTTCAATCCACCTTTTCTTGGTCTTCCTCTGCCTCTTGTTGTTTCCATTCTCATGTCGCAAGCTCTTGCCGCTGGCTAATATGGATTCATTCTCATTAAGTGGCTGAACCATTTCAGTCTCTACTTTTCAATATATATGACCACAGATGTTGTTCCAATAGTTCTTATAATCTCTTTATTACTCACATGATCTCTTCTTGTTGTTTACTGCTATTCTTAGACATCTCATTTCACATGTAAATTTTAAGTATATTTAAAATTTTTAATTGCCAGAGGACAATTTAAAAAAATTCTTGAGACTAACAGGAATTGAACCAGTCCATTCAACGGCACCAAATCGCCTAGCAACTATTGAACATGCGTTCTTCCTTACTTGACTAACTGCATCTCCAAAAAAAGATGTGTTTTCATCAAGACATTCAAACCGTGCTCACAAAGTCACCAGAACGGACCGATCGAGACAAGGACTATTACAACAACAAACATCCCGTACAGGTTTTTGAAATATCCTCAGTAACAACAAACATATAACATAATATCCGTATTTAGTTATACAAGGGCCGATAGGTCATCTTGCAAACATGGATAACATATATAGACAATACAGTTTTGCTTCGAATAATTGTTTATACAAGTAAATTTTAAGTAGGGAGCCAGAGGACAATTTTTAAAAATTCTTGAGACTAACAGGAATTGAACCAGTCCGTTTAACGGCACCAAATCGCCTAGCAACTATTGAACACGCGTTCTTCTTTAGTAAGAAGTAATAAATTAGCACACGTAGTAAGCTTTCTCTTATTCGTTAGTTAATGTCCATGTCTGACATTAATAACACAATTTTTGTTATGAAGATTGAATTTATGATTCACCTTTTGGTTTCCATCAGGATAGATTTGTGTTTCAAGATTGATGTAATTCAGTAAAGTATATGGCTTGCTTATAGCCTATTAGTTAGTTATTTCTCTAGAGCCAAAGATGGCACATAGGGCAGATATCATAGATTTCCATGTCTCTCATTTCATTGCAATTTGCTGTAGATCTTCATTGTTTCTGATACTGATGGTGAAACGTTCTCTTGTAATAGTTATACGTAAAGTTTTTTTTGGTCTTCCTCGTTTTCTCTTGCCCTTTGGTTACTACATCAAAGCTTGACAGGGGAGTCTTTCTGTATCCATTCGTAGCGCATATCCGATGTAATTCCAGTGACGCTTTCTGATATAGGTGGATACATATTCTTGTTTTGATTCTTGTCTGACA
The DNA here is from genome assembly GCA_034231615.1 of Meghimatium bilineatum. Classification (NCBI taxonomy): domain Eukaryota; kingdom Metazoa; phylum Mollusca; class Gastropoda; order Stylommatophora; family Philomycidae; genus Meghimatium; species Meghimatium bilineatum. The sequence goes on from CM067307.1 coordinate 32,144,972, forward strand.
ACTGTGTTTGATTTGAAGTCTGACCAACATATGTTCAGTAGCCTTCTAAGACATTTATGTTCAAAGGTGTTTAGTCTTTGTTCTAAGTTTGATGTTGCTTTCCAACTTTCGCATCCATATGTGGGGGCTATAATATTGCAGAAGCCCTATAACAATTTATCTATACAATTATGTTTTACACTGTTTGCGTAGGAGATTTCATCTCAAAGTATTACATGCTGGTATGTGTAGTCACCTGAGTATGAAATAAAGCTTGTCTGGAGAAACATTCTCATTGCACAAAGGATACAAGAGCTTTATTACTCATTCCTGGGAATCACATATGGAAAATGTCCAACAAACAGAGCATCCGTATTAAGATGAAATATGTACTAATTCTACTCTCCATCAGTATTATGAACATTATATATCATGGCAACAAATGTAGAATGACCCTTACCTTCCCTGAGGTACAATAAATATAGCAAACTTATTCTCCATGTTTTTAGGAGAGTCAACAACAGTCAAGTTATATCTGGGTGTGTCTGAATCACTTGTATACAGTTCTAGAGACACTTGTTGGTCCCCAGGTAACCTGAAAAGGAATTTAGAAATTGTATGAACTACATTTATTCCTAAGCTCTGTCATGGTCTGCAATAGGAAAAAAAATGTGGAAGACCCAGGACAACAGTACGAAGAACAATCATGAATGAGGCAATTACAGTGGGTATTAACACCACCCAAAAACTACAACAGCTTGCAGCGAACCACACGTCATGGAGAAACATGACTTCTGCCCTAGGTGCCACCCGTGACACCAAAGGAACAAACTAACATTTATTCCAGTTTTGCTCATCTACATTCATTCTTAAGTTCCTGCAGATTAGCAGGATGTAGTACACAGAACAGAATGCATTGTGCCATGTTTTACAGCTAGGCTGCGGTATCTGCACCTTTCAGACTGACACATCCGACTTCATCATGGTTTCAGGGTTATTGTGATCCCCCATAGAATGGAACAGCCAACTCCATTATCAAAATCTCCTTAGTTGCCTCTTACAACATGCATGGCAGATTGCATGTGTTTGCTGTTCTGTGATTCCCTTCTAGGCCTCAGCAACACAACTGCAATTCTTGTCTTAAACGAGAAGACAAAGATCTCAATAGATCTAAATGTGGAGGGAATATAGTGTATTATTCATTCGTTCTTAAACTCCCGCTGGATCTCTCTTGTAGCACGACAACGGTAATACTAGATTTCCAGCAGGATATTTTTCAGAGAATGAAAATGTGTCATGTCAACATTTTATTAGCCAATGGCTCAACACATCCAACTTTGGTAGTGATAACTAACACATTCAGTGTTTTTATCAGTTTCATTGAATATCTGTTACCATATTGCTAGTACATCAGCAACATGAGAGAATTGATTCTCACACTACACGCTGATCACCAACCTTAAAGCTAACCACGCGGTCAAACTTGCTTGACCTTTGTGCCGTTATTGACATAGTCACAGAGACCCACGAACACTTCTCAAAGCATTGCACACCAATGATAATTAGAGTCTTTTATGAATGAGATAAAGCTCTGGTAACATCTCCCTACTAAACAAAAAGATACTATACCTACATTTTTCATAATTACTGGAAATCAAAACAAACAACAGATATATGATGTAACTTATATTTGAAACACAAGAAATTTACAACAAAGAGAATGTATGAACTACCTTTTACTCAGTTGTTGCAGAACAATGTGATAATATTGCATATCTTTAACTATGATGGATAAGTATTTGATGTCTTCAAGACGATCTATCCTGTCTTCAAATCTACAGACTTCAACAATCTGTAAGCAGAAGAGACAAGTCTCAGGTATCTCAAATAAAAGTCATTATTTGCATATAACAAAACACATTTTATTTTTTTATCTTCAGTCTTCTATTCCCCATTTTCATAATCTACTGTCAAATACTGCATGTTTCCCATTAGGGAGTTGCAGGGAGGAATTTTGTAGCTGTGTAATACAGGCAGCATGCTCTTTCTGTCGCCACATCATGTACAGGGTGATTTTTTAAAAGTTTACCCTACAATAGAAAAAAACCCAGGACTTGACCTAAAAAATATGAGACCAACTATCTAACCTCTCGGTCATGCGTCCCGTTATCATAATAGTGTCTATTGTCTTTCCCAAGGTGAACAATTGTTGATCGCATTCACACTTGCCATTAAGTGTAGGGGTGGGAACTTGAGCTGTTGTTCCAAGGCCAGATGTGTCACCAAGGTTGCATTTAGTCCATGTTTGTTCGAGGCTATATTGATATTCTCTATCCACCATTTCTTGGCCTTACGCCCGGATATTCTTGTGTTATATGCTCTTATTGGTATTTGGTTTGGCTTCATTCTCATAAGGTGACCTAACCATTTTACTTGTTGTCTTTCAATATGTTCAATACATGATATTATACCAACTAGTTTCCTAATTTCTTCATTTCTTAATTTATCTAGTTTGGTAACCATTGAAGCTTTTCTCAGACACTTCATTTCACATGACGATTTTTCTCTGCTGCGAAGCTGTTAAAGACCATGTTTGACATTGGTAACACAGTGTTGGTATAAAAATTGTAGATATTATTTGTTTTTTAATTTCCATCTTGATCTTTGGGTGAAGAAGTAATGGTGAAAGTTGGTAAGTCACTGTGTTTGCTTTCTGGCACCTTGTTTCTATTTCTCTGTCTAGTCTTCCATCTTCAGAAAAAATGCTGCATAGATATTATAATATCATACGTTATATGTAAAATACAGATTCACAAGAATCACAACTTTCAATAGTAAAACGTCAAAAACTTTCATGGTTCGGACATGTATTCTGACAAAAGCGGCCTTTCACTTGGATGTAGGGTGAAAGAAGCAGAAAAGGAAAATCCTGGTCAGACAATATCAAAGACTGGACAGGTCAAAATTTTTTAACATGCACCCGCATGTCTGAAGACAGAAAGCACTGGAGTTCTGGGTTTATAAATGGATATAAAATACAGTGATGTTTGTATTTAGTTTATTACTGTGTTGTAAATGTGTACATCAATAGGAATAATATAAAAACCTTCAGAAATGGATAATAAAAGAAATCAGTGCAATTTTGGTGTAAGTCTTATGAGACATATTTGTTCTCAAACTCTTGCAGATTAGTAGGATGTAGTGCAGAGAACTACTTATATACTGTGATGGTCATGCAGAGGTCATAGGCAATAAAAGAGCAGACTCATTGGCGGGCAGCACTGTGATTGATGGCACAGAATTGAAGAGAGATAAGGCCGACCTAATAAGTGTAGTCATTGATTTACAGAGTGAAGAAGACGATACTGAAGGCAATAGTGTGCACATACAAAGAATGAGAGATATAGGGATAACGGGAGGGGGGAGGGGAGTGTGTCCGGAAATTGTACAAATATCACATAGTAAACATCTGACTATGACTTTGAGTCTACATACTCCTTGGATAGCTGCTGGAACAGAGTGAAGCATTTATGGGAATTTCCCATGTACCATGATGCTGGATTCTAATCGAGAATCACGTTCAAAGAATGGTATGCATTGTATCATGGATTACATCTGTCTGTGATATCTGCGCCTTTTGTCCTGACATACAACTTGAACATGGTTTTTGGATCACTTTGGTCCTATATGTGATGGAACAATAAATTATACAGCAAACTTCATTAATAGCTGCATATGACATGCATGGCAGATAACAGTGTCACTATTATTTGCTCTTCTTTCTGGTTCTGGCTTCACAGAGGAAAATCATAAGAGTCAGGGATAACCCGACAAGCTGAAGTCGCTGTAACACATAGTAATATTCAAGTAAGTAATAAAACTGACAGAATCTGACACAAAATTGGGCTATGATTCAAGTAATGTTGGTCATTGACACAAGGTAGCTATGTGGGTCCATTAGTAACAACATCATGAAAGTCGGAATGTGGGTCTGCCAATACAAGACAAAATAAAACATTTGAGAAAAGTTTGAGAAAAACATTTTTGTAACAACTATTCCTGTCAGAAAATCTGAAAGTTGCAAAGTCCAAACTTTATTTGTTGACTTTTTATTATTTAAAATCATCACACATAAAACTATCATTCCCCCCAAAAATAGCATATAGGAGGTGGGAAAGACTAGGCTAAAAATAAGCATGTTGGTGGGCAAGACTTGGCTGAAAATAGCATGTTGGTGGGCAAGACTTGGCTGAAATTAGCATGTTGGTGGGCAAGACTTGGCTGAAATTAGCATGTCAGTGAGCAAGACTTGGCTGAAATTAGCATGTTGGTGGGCAAGACTTGGCTGAAAATAGCATGTTGGTGGGCAAGACTTGGCTGAAATTAGCATGTCAGTGAGCAAGACTTGGCTGAAAATAGCATGTCAGTGAGCAAGACTTGGCTGAAAATAGCATGTTGGTGGGCAAGACTTGGCTGAAAATAGCATGTCAGTGGGCAAGACTTGGCTGAAATTAGCATGTCGGTGGGCAAAACTTGGCTGAAAATAGCATGTCAGTGGGCAAGACTTGGCTGAAATTAGCATGTCGCTGTGCAAGACTTGGTTGAAAATAGCATGTTGGTGGGCAAGACTTGGCTGAAAATAGCATGTCAGTGGGCAAGACTTGGCTGAAATTAGCATGTCGCTGTGCAAGACTTGGTTGAAAATAGCATGTTGGTGGGCAAGACTTGGCTGAAAATAGCATGTCAGTGAGCAAGACTTGGCTGAAATTAGCATGTTGGTGGGCAAGACTTGGCTGAAATTAGCATGTTGGTGGGCAAGACTTGGCTGAAAATAGCATGTCAGTGAGCAAGACTTGGCTGAAAATAGCATGTTGGTGGGCAAGACTTGGCTGAAATTAGCATGTTGGTTGCTAAGACTTGGCTGAAAATAGCATGTCAGTGAGCAAGATATGGCTGAAATTAGCATGTCGGTGAGCAAGACTTGGTTGAAAATAGCATGTAGGTGGGCAAGACTTGGCTGAAAATTGTGTATTGGTGAAAGTGTTATATTATCTATTTATTTACACATACCTATCCAATGTTGAATGTTGGGTCAAACAGCAGAAATTATATGTTGTTAAAATAAATAATCATGCTGTTTTTGTTGGGCATTCCACGAGTCTCTCTTGGTCTCTCTCTCAGTCTTTTGTCATATGGTATCCATTTTAATGCTTGTAGTATTGGCATATTGTTATTCTTTCTACATGTCCAATATTCTAGGTCTACCAATGTTTCTTATTGTAGAAAATGTTGATAAATAAAACATTGTATTAAAACTGACTATAATTACTGTATCGACACTAACCTGCGGCATGTTGGGTAGAGATTTGAACTTTGTAATAACTGTGGCAAACACTGGCATGGACAAAGATGAATGGTCACTTCCTTCATGCTCAGTGTATATTCTGTGTATTCGAATCGGCCATCCTCTGAACAGCAAATAATACAAGAAATTAACATACAAGCATTGAACATGACCACACAGAAAGGGAAGGGCAGGAACAGAAAATTTGCTAATTAGTTCTGAACACTTGCACTGCCATTGATGGCTTTTATCATCAGTGAATATATCATCTTGGAGAATTTTTCTGGCTTTACATTGGTTTTATTCCGTGAAGGATTTCCCATCTATTACAAATATTATTCCTAACTGAACTTGTTATTGGAAAGATTCAGAGCCTTGTTTACGCTGGTTTTATTCAGTGTGGGACTTCCCATTTATTACAAATACCATTTTTAACAGAATGTGTTATTGAAAAGATTCAGTGCTGATCATTGGAAATTTAATTATTTTATAGTGGTTTGTCAACAAATTATTCAAAATGGACAATGTAGCTGATGGTCAAAATTGACTCTTATTCAGACTTTTTAGAGAGTAATAATGCTGAGAATACCATGGACTGCCAGAAAAACTAATGTAGAGGTGTTGAAAGAGTCAAATGCGAAACGGACCTTAATCAACAATATAAGAAAAATGCTAATCTTCTTTTTTTTTGGCCACTTCATGAGACAGGCAGGTTTAGAGAAGATAGTCACAACAGGCAAAATTGAAGGCAACAGAGACAGAGGGCGACATGAGAAAATATTAGACAGTTTGACAACCTGGCACGGCAAGGAAACAACAACGACTTTGATACATAATACTGTGGACAGAGAGCTGTGGAGAGCCATGACCGCCTACACCAGCAGGCATGATGATGATGAGTGAGTGATAAAATGGACTTAGAATCAGATCCAGAAGTGGACCATGGTTCAAACAATGACATTCATAGATTGATACAAGATAGTTTTACAGATCCAGGAGTGAGTGATTGGACACCCACTTCAAAAATGTGAACATGTTACTACCATTAAACAAAATGATTCATAAAATAATTAGAAGTGCAACCTTTTCGATAAAAGCTTGAGATAAAAATTTTTTTAGAAAGCTTGTTCTTGTTTGATGGTATTCAAAAAAGCTTATTCTTGTTTGTTGGTATTCGGAAAGTTTCAAATCCCTAAAATCATTAGTTTATTTTTAATGTACTCTTAAAAAGTTAACTCACAAACCTCATACCTAAAAAATGGAGTGGAAATGGGAAACACTTGGATTAAAAAAGCCTTGTAATGGGAAACACTTTGGTTAAGACAACCAGGCAGTGGCATACACTTGGATAAAATGGCCTGGCATTGGCATACACTTGGATTAAAATGGCCTGTCAATGGTATACACTTTGATTAAAATGGCCTGGCAGTGAAAGCATTTTTTATCTCCATGTATCTCTTATATTGCTAAACATATTTTTTTGCATGGAAAGGTACTCCCAGAAACTATTGATTCCTTGACCATTGACCATAGGTGGTGCAATAAAAGCTTAATAATTATGAAAAGATGGAACACTTCTAAACAGGCAAGTTGAAGTGCAAGAAGGATAGGAGAAGACCAAGAAAGATGCTAGACAACCCGGCATTGTGGCATAGAAATTGGTATCATAAATGATTGACAGCACACAAAACAGAAGGCTGTGGAAAGACATGATAGCCTATGCTACATGACATGGACTATAAGAAGAAGATTCATTATGCCAAGAGATATTTGCATAACTTGCAAATATAACAGTAATAATAACGTATGCACATCTGCCATTGATCAGAATTGATTCTTTTTTATTTTAAAAAGGTCACGACTATAATCATGAAGATTATAGTCCTTTCAGCTTGTGTCACCTTCAATATGTCACGCTTGATTCGTGTATCTGTGTATCTACACTGTATCTGTGTAGCATAGCTTGCTGTGGTATGCTATCTGGTGGTAGGCTGCTGATGTGTGCAGACCATTTTATCTGTTGTCTCTTAATATATTCCAACATTGGAATTGTGCCGTTTTTGTGTGTCTAATGTCCCCATTTCTCACTCTGTCTCTTAGCGATATTCCTAGGATTCTGCGCAAGCATGCCATTCCAGCTGTCACAAGTTTACGTTTATCTTGTGCTGTCGTTGTCCATGTTTGGCATTGGTAACACAGTGTTGGTATAATAATTGTTTTGAATAGTCTTATTTTGGTGTTTAAATCTACATTTTTGTTTCTGAAGATTGGTGTCATTTGTCCTAGAGCTTGGTATACTTTACTACATCATATGCTGCCCCTGCCATCTGTTTTATATTGCTTCTTAAGTATGTAAATTATGTAACTTGTTTAAGTCTGTTGTTATTGTTATGCTGTAAATATATTTATGTACAAGTAGGTGCTCTTCTTTCATGTGCCAGGATTGTGCTTATATCTTCAATTTTGCCTGTTCTATAAACTTGGCTAGTGTTGTAGCTCATACAGAGGTTCATATATTTTCTCGTTCATTGTTGTTTCTCTTGGCTAGGTGTGTTTGCCGGAGCATTTTATATTTTGGGTCACTCTTGAAGTATATTATTTGCAGCTAAAGGTGCCAGTCCATATGTACACATGGTTGTGTTGTTAATGAATAATTCAAATTCCAAAGATAAATCTTCACAGTTATACTAGAGCAAATAAAAAAAATAACATCAATTTTTCATAATAAGACTATCAACAACAACATGAACTACACAAACTGTCTTGAGATTTCAATTACAGTAACATTTATCAAGAAACTTCATGCAGAAATTGGATGTGCTAGGCCTACAAGGTGCATAACGGTGGCACAACGTAATCACGCTCCCGGCGGAAATCGCACAGACACCCGTGATGGTTACAATGGAGCGAACGCAAAACAAACAAACATCAAGAAACTTGCTATGTAAACATGTTAAACTGTAAACGAGAAGATGACATTGAGATTATCAATAGTGCAGTGATGTTTAACCTTTAGGACGCGTGCGGCAACTTTATTCAACAACATTTCCCCTTCTCTGGTTAGCGAGCGGTTATGTACACTTCAATAAATTTAAAATCCCCAATTTTTAAATATTTTTTTACCAGATTTAATAAATCTGGTATTTTATTCAATTGACTACCTTTGCCTGCAGTTTTAGTGGCAACTATGTATTAAATATTAAAATATCGATATTTTCGCAATATATTGACAATTTCAAACAAAAGCATCACCATGAAGGTGAATTGGGTTTTATAGACTTTTATTTTATAGAATTTTCATTCAAATCATTATGGATAGTGATTCAAATTATTATTTATGGAGAGATAAGTTATTTCCACGCTATAAAATCAGCTACACCACGCTGCTTTATCTAAATTGATATTAAAACATCAACCAAGTTCAAACGATACATTTACAGACTAGATCTAGGTTATCTGAATGTGATAGATTAGAACACGGTGTAACCATTTAGAAACTCTGAAACAACGCTGTGACAGATTTAGCAAATCGACAGCGACGAAACACACTGCTCATAGAAAAATGAAGAGTGCTCAGGAGACGACTAAACGTAACACGATCAAATTTGGAACCATTAATATCTGCGGATTAAAAAATAAAGCTGTAGATCTAATAGAAGAGATGGAAAAACGAAAGATAATACTACTAGGATTAGCAGACACACAAATAAAAGGCCAAGGAAACAAAAAACTACACAAGGACTACACATTAATATACTGTGGTGTACACAAGAATGCGAAAGCTAAACATGGTGTAGCTTTCCTCCTTGACCCCGCGCTGTCCAAACATGTCATTAACGCGACCTTTGTGAGCGAAAGGCTGATAGCGATAACAGTAACAATAGACAACGAGAACACATCATTCATCCAAGCATACGCACCCTGCAATGCACACAACAATGAAACGGAAAGGGAAGAATTTTTTGAAACCGTAAATGGTATAATAAACAAGAATAACACAGCAAAAAACATATTTGTACTTGGAGACTTTAACTCCCACTTGGGACCAGAAAGATACGGTACAGATGAGTACATTGGACCATTCGGAGATAAAATAAACAAGATAAATGACAACGGCTACAGATTAATTGAAATGTGCATCCAGAATAACTTATTTATAACTAACACATTTTTCAAGCACAGAGAATCCCAAGTTCACACCTGGTACAAGTGGAACAATTTAGACTGCAAAAGCCAGATAGACTTTATATTAACAAGAAGAGCCAATAGAAGGAAAATAACAGACGCAAGAGCCATACCAAATATGTGTGTAGACACCGACCATAAAGCAGTAATAATATCTGTAAAAGCTAACAGAAAGAGAAAGAAGAAAGATAACAACAAAGATAACAAACCAACAACAATTAAAATCCACAAGCTAAAGGACGACACGGTACGTGAGCAATACGCACAAAAAATCACAGAAAAATTGGAAAAATTACCAGTAGATACTACAACAGCAGAAGAAGAATGGAAACTATTCAAAGAAGCTATAACACAAGCAGCAGGGGAAGCATGCGGATACAAGAACAATAGTGTAAAGAAACCAAAAATAACGGCATGGTGGAATGAAGAAGTCAAAAAGCCACTAAAGAAAAGAAACAACAATATAAGAAATGGGTCAAAAGCAAAAACCAAGTAGATTACATAGAATACAAGACAGCAAAAACAAATGCCAAGAAAGTCATTAAAACTGCCAAAATCAACTCATGGAAAGAATATGGAGACATGCTCAACGCAGATTATAAAAATGCACAAAAGAGGTTCTACAAGAAAATCAAGAACATGAGAAACAAAGAAGATATATATGAACCGACAGAAATAATAAATGATGAAAACGGTAATGCACTAAAAGAAACGAAGCAAATAATGGAAAGATGGCAACAATATTTCAAGGAACTACTAAATCTAAAAGAAGGAGAGGAAGACACAACAATAAACACTACAGCAGCGAACCTAGAACCATATATACTACTATCGGAAATAGAAAATACAATAAACAAAGCACCAATGAACAAGGCAGCAGGCTCTGATAACATACAAACAGAACTTATTAAAGCAGCAGCAGAGAGCGGGAAAAAATGGTTACACAGACTTTTTAATGTAATGTGGAAAAAACAAGAGACACCAGAAGGCTGGAGGAACGCGATAATCATTCCCATATGGAAGAAAAAAGGCAGTAAGAGAGACTGCACAAAATACAGAGGGATATCTTTACTTATCTTTAAATGGGATTCCGTAAGAACAAAAGCTGTACGGATGCTATCTTTACACTTAGACAACTAACAGAAAGAGCCACAGAAAACAACAAAGAATTATATATCGCATTCGTAGACCAAGAAAAGGCATTCGACAGAGTAGACAAACAACAATTATGGAAAACACTATCAATATACGGAGTACCAGAACATTTAATCAACATATGCAAGGGCATTTATGCAAATAGCCAATGTGCAGTAAGAATAGTAACGCAAAATGAGGTAAAAAGGTTACTAAAACACTTACCTAGCCTATTAATAAAAATATATTTTTAAGAAAAAAAACAAAAAACATACAATAAAACTAAACAGGACAATTCTCAACGTATCGGCTCAAATTGAACCTTTTTCAAGAGACAAACAACAGAAAACGACAAAACAAAAAACAAAATAGATGTCTATATTTCATCAAGCCCTCGTCTCCATAATAGCGCAGGGAACTTGCAGTAAGAACAAATGCAGGTGTGTCCAATAACTTCCAAATTCAATCAGGAGTTCGCCAGGGGTGTGTCCTATCCCCTCTACTTTTTATAACATATATCGACCACATCTGTAAACTAACAAGTACCAACGAAGAAGATAACATAAAAGACAAATTGAACGAACTACTCTTTGCAGACGACCAAGTACTAATAGCGACATCAGAAGAACAATTGCAAGACCATATGAACAAACTCCACATAACATGTCAAAAATTCAACATGAAGATTAATATTGAAAAGACTGAAATAATGGCAATAGCAAAGAAAGAAAGAAATATCACTATCTCCATCGATGATAAACACCTTAAACAAGTAAATGAGTTCACTTACTTAGGAAGCATTATATCGAGTGAAGGGAAAACCAGTAAAGAGATACAAAATAGATGCAACAAAACATACCAGATCCTAGGACAATGACACGCATTTTCAAGAACAAAAATGTAAACATAGACACTAAAGTTGCATTATACAAGACTATTATTATTCCATCACTATGCTACCAGTGCCAAACCTGGACAATGACAGCACAAGACAAAAGATAAATAGTGACAACAGAAATGACATGTCTACGAAGAATACTCGGAGTGTCATTAAGATATAGAATTAGAAACGATAACATCAGACAGATAACCAAAACAATACCAGTATTGGAACACATCAAAAGACAGCAGATCAAGTGGTTTTCACACGCTTCCAGACTACCGACATATAGCATGCCACAGATGGCCATGACACATAGATAGACATAACGGTTATAAAGCCAGAGGCAGACCATGTAAAAGATGGATCACAGAAATCAAAGAAGCCACAGGAACAAGCTTACAAACAGCGCACAAGAAGGCCATCTCCAGAGAACTCTTCCACCCCTGACGCTGCAAGGCAAACAAGGGACACAGCGTATAGATAGATAGAGATAGATCTAGGTTTATAGAAGGATTTTAAGACATACCTGTAGGTTTAATTCTTATAATCCTTGAAATTATAACAATTATTACTTGAATGGCATGCGATTTAGGATTATGTAACACTGTTTCCACTCAAGAATATTTATAAATAATGTAATAAACTTCGTACAATTATATTATCATCTTAAAGATCAAAATTTGCTGGGGTTTTGTGGAAAATCATCTTTGAGACTGTCTTACATGTCTCATATCACACACTCACACACACAAACAAAACCTACACCAATATATGCAGAATTCAATTCTTTATTTATATGTGTAAAAATTATTTAAATATCTCTAACAACAAAAATATCATCACGATTTCAAAACAGTTACCAACTATTACGTAACATTTCCAAAAATTAATTCAGGGCAGGAGAGAAATTATGTAATTGTAAACACAGAGTGCTAAAGGCTAAGGTAAGAACAAGTCAGAACAATAACAAATCAATAACATAATCTTACAGTTGTGTGAAATAATCCAACAGGACCTTTTGAACATGATCTTGAAGCAATGAAATGATAATGTATCGACCACCCAGTCTTAAACATCTGGTTACTTGAGCAAACATTGCCTTCACATTGTCCACTACATGTTCTTCCTCACTGACCAGAAGGGCATCAAGTGTTCCTTTGTCCAAGACCACATGAAAATGTCCATCTGGGTAGGTCATCTGTGGACAATGAAATCAGCAAAGTAGAAATAAATAGTTTAAGAAAGCAATTAAAAATAAGAATTATAATCTCTACAAGCAAATCAATTTTAAATATGCTTCTTGTACAATAATAAATTCTATCTGAACCTCAAGGGAAGTGTTCTCTAAGACATTATAATAATTCATGAGAACTATAGGGTAACTATATTATGTAACATACAACATGTAACATAATACCTGTGTAACATCAACTTTCTGAAATGTCATGTTAGGCCGCCTAATTCTGTGGCGATCTGTCATCTGCTGGATAACAACATCACTAATGTCGATGTTGATAAGATTCTGCAAACCGTTATCATACATATTTTCACTGAGTGCAGAGTTGCCGCAACCCACAACTAATACTGTATTTGAAGGTGTGATATACTTGTGGAGGACTCCGTGTAGGTGGGGGTACTCTCCATACCTGAAAAACAATACATAAAATCATTTGTGGTAAGAAATAAAAATATCTTAAAACGAGAATACATTCCTTCACATCTGCCGCCTTTAAAATCTGGCCTAACTGAAACTCTGAGTGATAGTCCATGGGTACCATTTTCAGCTGGTAAATGGGGAAATGCATGACAGAGTGAAACAATTAAATAATCCTGACTAAATTGGGGTAGGAGAATTTTCGGATTTGTCCTTCCGCTTGTGGATTGCCTGCAGTGTTCTTTCTTTTTCAAATTTTGTGATGCCAGCAGTGATCTGGGTGTGCCAGGCTGAGCGAGCAAGTGCTGTAGTCTCCCAGGAGCTAGGATCGATGCTGCAGTGCTTGAGAGAGCTTTTTAGGTGATCCTTGAAGCGCTTTTTCTGCCCTCCACTTGAACGTTTACCATCGCACAGCTCCCCATAGAATAATCTCTTTGGAAGGCGCTTGTCTGGCATACGGACGATGTGGCCAGTCCAGCGGAGTTGGGACCTAGTCAGCATTGCATGGATGCTTTGCATACAAGACTTCTGAAGAATTTCCATATCTGGTACACGATCCTGCCAACGTACTCCTATGAGGTTTCATATGCACAAAGATGAAAAGAGTTAAGCTGTCAAGCGTGTCTCACATAGACAGTCCAGGATGACACAGCATAAAGTAGTGTTGGTAAAACCACTGCACGGTACATGTCCAACGTATCCAGACGTTGGCACGGAGGCTCATGAATGCTGCACTGGCACGAGCAATACGCAGGGCAACATCCTCATCAATTGTCGCAGTTTGTGATAGTGTGTGACCTCCAATTTGTGATACAAACTTATTGGCAGTATTAAGTTTTTGTCCCTTTACTGTGATCACTGGTTCTGTGTAGGGGACACCTGGCGCTGGTTGATACATTACTAAAGTCTTCGCGGTGCTGATGATGAGACCTAACGCATCACAGGCCAAAGAAAAGAGGTCCATGCTAAAACATAGCACAGTGAGACAATAAAATAGTCATGACTAAAACATGGCAATGAGACAATAAAATAGTCCTGACTAAAAATGGTACAGTGAAACAATAAAATAGTTCTGACTAAAACATGGCACAGTGAGACAATAAAATAGTCATGACTAAAGCAAACTTTAATGAGGTTTTTATGCCCTGTCTTTTCACTTCATCATCATCAGGTGCCGTGCTAAATGAATATTTAAACTTCCTATTTCCAGTACTTTTATTATGATATAACAACATTATTATAAGAAAGGCGAGGTCATTCTTTAGCCGCATAAAGAGACATAACAGCATGGAAAAGTTAATAATGGAAGGTATGGTTCATTGTAGCAGTGGTAAGGGCCGCTAAGATGACAAGAGACATCTTCCATTGTTTAAAAATGCCCCTAGCTGCAGCAGGTCAACTCGCCCAGAATAGCAAGGAGTTCAGAAGATGACATAAAGAAAATGACATTTGGTAAAAAATAGCCTACCTGGCATATATAAATATACCTGGCATATATATATTTATCAGGATCATTGTTGACCCTTTGCCATGTCACAATGTCAGACCATCTAATATTTGTTCAAGCTGTCATCCTTGATCTCTCTTGCTTGTTGTAACTGTTCTCCAGGCCTCTTTGTAATCTCTTGCTTGTTGTAACTGTTCTCCAGACCTCTTTGTTATCTCTTGTTTGTTGTAACTGTTCTCCAGGCCTCTTTGTAATCTCTTGCTTGTTGTAACTGTTCTCCAGGCCTCTTTGTTATCTCTTGTTTGTTGTAACTGTTCTCCAGGCCTCTTTGTTATCTCTTGCTTGTTGTAACTGTTCTCCAGACATCTTTGTTATCTCTTGCTTGTTGTAACTGTTCTCCAGGCCTCTTTGTTATCTCTTGCTTGTTGTAACTGTTCTCCAGACATCTTTGTTATCTCTTGCTTGTTGTAACTGTTCTCCATGCCTCTTTGTCTCATAATGTGTCATAAAATAAATAGTGTTATTTCTGATCCCATTATAACAACTTGGTCTGAACCAATGAAATATCTATGTAATAAAAATGTGTTATATACAGTACAAATAATAAAGAATAAATATAATTGTGGATTTTGAAAAGTGTTGTTATATTGGGAAATATGCAATAAAAGAATGCTCTATAGAGGGATTACACTGTATTATTATTATTATTATATGAGGTTGCCAACCTTCAGTCTGTGTAGGTTACCAATCTGAATTTAATCCAGACCACTACTTTAAAAGTTACCTATCTGAATTAAATCCAGTCCATTATATTGAAAATTACCTATCTAAATGTAATCTAGTCCACTATTTTGAATAGGAACTATGATGATTGCTGAAGAAGAAGAATAGGAACTACAAATAAATACTACTTTACCAAACTGCATAAATGTCTCACCAATAGAGCCCATCAAATCAACAACCATACAATAACAACTTTCTAGTAAATAACATGCTTACACGGTCAGGCTTGCCTTGTGTGGATGCCCCACATCCCCCCCCCCCATCTCTACAATTAATGTCTTATCACCTCTGAGTAAGTGGCTACTTAAAGCATTGCACACAGCTGAAAGTTGTAGTCTCTTTAAAAATAAAGATCTGGAAACACCTCTGTACTGCACAAAAGGATATAAGAGGCATATTGCTTATAATTTCTGAGGACCAAAACTTTACAAAAATTGCATAAATACCGGGTATTTTATTTTGAAAAAAAATGTTAATTTATAATGTTTTGATAAATATGTAAAATTCTAATATAATATAGAAATATATAAAATTATAATATAATACAGAAATATGCAAAATTCAAATATAATATAGAAATATGCAAAATTCAAATATAATATAGAAATATGCACAATTCTAATATAATATAGAAATAGTACTTAGGTAGAACAGAAGTTTTTATTAGTTTTACGATCACCAACAAAAATCAGACTGAGATATATAGACGAAAACATAAATAACAAAATACAAGACATTTTCAATGTTTCAACAGTAAGGTCTTCTTCAAGAATACACAAAAACAAACAGTAAACAAACAATAAAAACAATGGTTTTATAATGTTTTACATTTTAATGATAAGTCAAAATATCTACATAATATAGAAGCACTCAGGATTTATTAATAAAGAAAAATTATAATGCAGCAAATAGGATTTGAACCAGGTTAGCCCAGATGACACCCACTTGTCTTGCAACTTGAGTCATCACATTTTCCATCTACGACTTCTTCAAATCCTGTATGCTGCATTATGATGTTTTTTTGTATTTAAAAAATATTTCAACATTCATATTTATCAGAATATTCTGCCACGTCTTCAGTAAAATGAGTATATTATCAAAACTGTTAAATGAATTGAATCAATTATAAACAAACCTTATATGTCATTCAGTAGTAGTACTTTACTACAATCATCATCAAGTTTCTTTTCCTCAACAAAGTTGGCTGCAACAGACCTCCAACATCCTGTTTGTTGTTTTGGTGGTGAACTCTGCTAAGCTGTAACCTGTCCATCTCATGATGTTACTGTCCCACTTGTATCGCTGCCTTACTCTTGCTTGCTTTTCTTTGACTTTACCCTCAAGTAAGGTCTTCAACAAGGTGTCATGTCTTTTAATGTGTTCAACAAAGTGTCATGTCTTTTAATGTGTTCAAAATATTTTATTTGCTTCATCTTTATTTCTTTCAATAATTCTTTCTTCATATTAAGTGTTGTTAGAACCTCTTTGTTTGTTTTCTTCTCTTTCAATGATGTTCTCTCTATTCTTCTATATATCAACATCTCAAAGGCATCAATTCTATCTTCTAATTGTTTGTTTATTGTTCATGTTTCTGAGTCATACATTAATATAGAATAGATGTAGCATTTTATAATTCTCATTTTTTAATGGCAAATCCTAAATAAAGTAAAAAGGTTACTGTGAATACCTAACTATTGATGCAAAACATAAATAAATAAAAATAAAACACAGAACAATTATCAAGGTCTATTCTGGACCTTTTACGAGAAACAAATAACAGTCAAGAAAAAAGAACCATAAAAATATTGAAAACCAAGTTGACTAGGAAACTGTTTTCCTCATTTTTAACTTGTTTGTAATTAGTTTAGATGTTAATATTTTCCTCATTTACTACAATACTCGCTCTCAAAGATATATGGTATACTTACCATTCAAATGGTATCTTCCCTCGTTTCTTGAAGAAGCGATCCCAATAGTCAGGGTGACTAAACTCTGTATGACATGTTGGCAAAAGCTCCATTCTGTCATTTGAAAAAAAACTTTTATTATTATTTTAGCTTATGTTTTAATATCAGGAGTCATAAAAACAAATGATAGTCATTGTTTTATGGCTCTGTGTCGGCATGGTACAGTACAAGTCTGTAACTACCAAGGTACAGAGTTTGAATATCCCGCCACAGGCAATTTCGCATCAGTACCATTTAGAAAGCAATGGCAAACTACTGAATGCATTTACATTGCCTAGAAATCACTACAGCCAAAAAATTCTGGTTTGAACCGCTACATCCTGAATGGGATGTGATACACATTTTTAAGTCACTGTTTAGCTTCTTCTTCTGAAATTATTCTCAAACTCCTGCTGGTTATCAGGATGTAGTGTGAAGAATGGAATGTATAGTGGTTTACAGCTTGACTGCTTTGATAATTCTTTGTTCACCTTGTGGTCAAGAAGTCATAAGTCAGAATCCTGCTTGTGATGTCTTGTTTACAAAGTAGATAGTTTTGGAGATCCATGAAGATTATCATATTAATTACAGAATTAGCATGTGAAACATGGGCAGTATATATTAGACCCTTTAGAAGACTAAACCATTTCTACCTAAACAGACCTCACCTAAAATAATCAACATCCATTGAGGAGGGGGAGAGGAATAAAATACAACAGTGAGGTACTGATTAAATCTAAATCACACAATGTTAATGAGGGCCCAGACATGCTGCGCAGGTCACATGGTCTGCACGAAAGATTATCGTCTGCCAAAAATGATGCTATATGGAGAACTTCAGGCTTGTTCCCACATGGTCGGAGGACAGAAGAAGTGTTTTAAAGACACTATTAAGGCACCACTGACTCAGTTCAACATAAACATAAAATCATGAGAGAGTATTGAACAAGACAGATCTGACTAACATTGCAGAATCAAGAGTGGTGCAGCAGCTGTAGAGAACCTCAGATCCGAAACTGTGCAACAAAAATGTGCTTGGAAAAAAAGGCAAGAGTGACTTAATGTCCCACAGACTCCTCCCACCCATACATCATGATCATTCAAGTTGAGCTGTATGGTTATCGTCTACTACAATGGACAAACAACATGAGGGCTACTCTTTGCAGGTGACATGCTGCTCTCATTGAGAGGGATGGAGTACATTTGGGGAAACTAAAGTAGTCAATCCTCAATGCTTATTTGAAATGATTCTACTTCTTGTTCCTTCCTCACTATGGGATTCAAAGTTAATGAACTAACACAAGAAACTCTATCCTGAATTTTTCTCAAGTTGTATCTATTAGTCTTCAGATCATAATTATTTTACATATAATACATCCCTAAGTGCTGCAATTTTACATATAACACATCCCTAAGTGCTCCAATTTTACATATAATACATCCCTAAGTGCTGCAATTTTACATATAACACATCCCTAAGTGCTCCAATTTTACATATAATACATCCCTAAGTGCTGCAATTTTACATATAACATCCCTGCTCCAATTTTACATATAACACATCCCTAAGTGCTGCAATTTTACATATAATACATCTTTAAGTGCTCCAATTTATCCTGGAGTATATCACATTTGTTATTTGCCTACCACAAATTATGACGACCAATACACTTTAAGAAATCCAGTTAGTGGTGTGTCCTTGTCTTTTGAGTTTGCAGATGGCTAATAAACCCTACACTAGTCGCAAAGGTCACTGGACAAGTTAGGCATGGTATGATCACTTTAGATGGTATTTAATCTGCTAATGTCTTTCTAGCTAGTCTCTGTTAGCCTAAAAATAATAAAATAATCATTCCAAATTTGTCAGAAATGTGTTAGAGTGCACCCCACAGCAAGACACAGAGGATATTGGAGGTCCATTTCAGCCTACCTCTGCTGCAGAGATGGCACTTGATGATGGGGATACCATGACAGTGATTGCTATTGTTACCGTTATACAGCGTGTGACAAGTCTACAGATATCAAAATTTCTTTCTGTTCTATCCTAATCTGCCTACAATTCCTTTTCATACCCAAATCTGCCTACAATTCCTTTTCATAACTAAATCTGCCCTCAATTCCTCAGTTATACCCAAATCTGCCTATCTGGTGGTCTATGGAAAGATTGACTTCCCATTAGAATTTAAGATCCAATTTGGGTGTCTGTGACCAAGTCAGTAGCGAAACGGATTGCATCTCCAACAAGTTTGGCTGTAGCTAGCATTCAGATCGGTAATCAGCTTGGAAGGTTGGATTACTGATTTTTAAACACCATATTAAGAAGGTACCTTCAAGACTACAACAGACAGCATGCCACAGATGGCCTGACACATCCACATTAAATGAAATTGGTAAAAACATTGCATTGTATTAGTTACAACCGTTGATTGAAGTCAGGCTATTGATGAAAATAAAATGGTGACACTCTCTTGGCTACATTGCTGCTGAAAATCTAGGAAGATCATTGTCCTTCTACAAGAGAGTGCCAGCAGGAGTTTCAGAATGGAAGCTAAAATAAAACCATTACTTGGGAATTACAATGACAATAATTGTTTTCTTATCCAACATTTCATACTAAAACTTGTGTATCTACGTTCTCCTGTCAAGCTGTACAGGAAGGGTTTTACACTATTTTATAGGTTTTAATGACAACATTTCCCAAGAGAAACTCTTCATAGATAGAACAACCATCAATGAGAGTATCAGTAGTACGACTATGGAAGCACTTAAACATACCCCCATATGAAAATCAAGATATTCTCCACATAGCAGGAGCAGCTCAGTCTTATCTCTGCATATACAGTACAATCAGTGTGACCATGCAATGGATCTATGAACATAGTGGTATATCAGGAAATGAAGTAGCGGACAGACTTGCAAAAAAAGCATCTCAAAACAACAAAAGCACAGATCTTGTTAGTACGGGAATGGTCAAACAGATTCTCAGAAACACCAGGGAAGTCTGGGTGAACAGACTGTTCGAAATGTATTGAGTTAAATGACACGGCCAAGAACAATGACAACATAAACAAAATTTGCAGGAGAAATCAATCCCTTATCTTTCAGTTTCAAACAGGATATGCAAGGATCAATAGCCATTTAAACCATATCAAACCCCAGCAACTACCCACTTGTAGATACTGCTCTCATCCCAATGAAATAGTGGAACACATCCTTATTGACTGCCCTTACCTTTCAACTGCCAGGGAAAAACTTCTATAAACATCCTTAACAGTCATTAACTTACTGTATGGATCACTAAGTCAACTTCAGAAGACCTGCACTTTTTAAGACGACAATCAATACAAGGTAACTGCATGAAACGTAACAACAATTGTACCTACGTTACAGGTTTATATAATCGCTTCATTCAGACACGACACCCACTACTGTGGCCACACACTTCAACGGCGATGGTCATCATGGTGCTTTTTATATTCACGTCACTGCCATCAGATCCAGCACCACCGATGATAGATCTAGGTACGCTCTAGAAAATCGTCTCACTTTTGAATTTGGTACACTCAAACCTTTTGGACTCAATTCCAACCACTCTTATGTCTAGTACTGGGTTGGTGTGATCTTTGTCTTTATTCTTTTTGTTCCGTATTTACACTATTTTATTATCTTCATATCTACTATACTCATCTTTTTGTTCATTTCGTTTCCACATATATTTCTGTTTTTTTATGGACTTCCTGACCTTCCGGCAGCCTAATTTCCATATTTCCGTTGGATACGTTTGTTTGTTTGTGATAATTTTTCCACTTGTCGTCTTTTGATGTTTTGTGTGTTTCTTGATAAAGACCTTTTGGTTGAAATGTTGAATTGTAATTTGTATGTTTTCTTGTGTGCACATCATTACCCACTAGTTTTAGTTATAGTCTGTACTTTCTGAGTGAAGCGATTATATAAACCTGTTTTTTTTACGTAAGTACACTTTTTAAGAATGGCATTGTGTTGACAAGAGTAGACAAGACTCATCAGCATTTGAATATCGACAACAGCAACAACTATGGGCCTCAACAACATACAAAAACTACTCATTACAACATCACATTGCAGAAACTGTAGAGCACTCATTTATGCCAGTGCACAGTATTCCGTGATGTAGGAATAGGGCTTATAGATAGAATGAAAAATGCCTGCAATGTGTTAGATATAGGATATAAGCTATGCAAGTACAAGAACATCAGATTTTTCTTTGCAGCATGAGATGAAACTGAATTATAATAATAAAATTGAGCCTATTCAGTTATCACTGAGTTAGTCCATGTCATTATACTTGATTATACGGGTTAAATCCTAGTTTAAGTCACTGTATTTTTAACTACCCGATGTCACGGATTTCAGTGTAACACCAATGAAATTAATGGCTGCCATGACGTCACATCCCGGCAATCACTGAGTTAAACTCTAGATAGACAAACGTATTATCATAACCTGTTTATTTTCAAATTTACATTATTTTAAAAAATGTTCCTATGATTTATACTGAGCGCTCATTATTTCTGCGCACTATACAAGGAGCGATGTGCACGAACACATTAGAAATATTATTTGTAATCCTAGCCTTACTCTAAGTACTTAACCGTACGCTTGCCAAATCACACAACAAAGGTTAGGAAATACCTCGAAAGTAGAACAAAGGTCACAGTGGAGAACTAAACTAGGATTGAGCTGATTATACTTTATAAATATATTATGAGCTTTTCGAAATAAATAATTTAAATATGCATAGGCCTAGGACTGACTTTTTAAAATTGTAATGAAATAATGGGTGCACATGTGGGTGATAGTAGACTGTATACAGAGTAAACTTATCAGCTGTTGTTAGCAACTTTAATAGTAATGATAGAGAGCTCGCCTAGCAAATAAAACCAAACTCGTGGAGTTAATTTATGAAATTGGAATTAATTTCGTGGTTCTAACGAAAGCCGATCATGATTGATGATTGTCTATCATTATCAATGATGATACAATTGATTTTGAATGTGTTAGACATAGGCCTAGTAATTACTAATTTGTTGTGCTTAAATATTCAACAAAGTTGAATAGCAATAAAAAAGCTTCACCTTTCAAATTAAAATTGTGTATGAATGAGTGCCGTACGGTACGACCGCCGACACCACGGAATCTAAGTACAATTAAAAATATACTATACAGTAATACACATACTTTATTGTGATATTTCTTTTAAATCTCAATTTCTTTATAAGTATATCTAATTATGTAGATATAAAATACTAGATGGAGCTTAAATATAATTGAATACTAAAAAATACAATATCAGACTCGTTTCCTACATTAATGTCTTCGTTTCATGTGAATTCTCGGTAACATTTTATAAAACGAAAGATTTCCAATTTACCAAATCTAGTTATTATAACACTAATAGAGAGGTCTATAGAGGTAAAAACAGATCGGCGCCTTTGTTTTATAGACAAAACGAAAGCATTTGATAAAGTTAAACATTGCGAAATTATACACATGCTAGAGAATTTGAACATTGACAGAAAGGATTTAAAAATAATCAAGAACATGTACTGGCAACAAACAGCATCAATAAGAGTCGGAAATCAATTTGGCCCTTTTCAACAAATAAAACAAGGAGTCAGAAAGGGATGCGTGCTTTCACCATACCTGTTCTCTTTATACAGTGAAAACTTTTTCTCATAGACAATCATCTCTTTTTCGTGAGAATTTGGTGACATTTTTTGTGTGTGGAAAACCATAATGGTACGGTGTTTTCCACGTTTTGGTTCCCCCTTAACACTAAATGTCATAATTTGATTTTTTTAAAGGGGGGGTTGGGTGAGGGTCCTGATGTACGGGTTTCGCCATATACGATAATGATGACGTCAGGAATAATTATGCCGATAGGCCTAACTGGGAAGAGTTTGTTACATAAGAACATGTTACATATTGCTTGCCTACTTTCATAGTAATATTAATCTTATTATCAGACCTACATTGCATTTATCTGTAAAATGGATTATTAAGCTTAATAATTGTATCTTTATAGTTTAACCCTGCTCTCGACAATATTAATTTATATTTAGGTCTAACTAACATGGAAATCATTTTAATGGATGCGGCATCCTAAATAATGTATCTTTCAGTTTTCCGAAAGTAGCCGAAGTAAGCTTAGCAACAGCGAGCTTTCTGCTACTATACGCCTACCTCTTCCCAGTGGATTATATGACAAAGTAATAGGCATACTGGTCAAAAACGATGATGGCAGTAAAATAGAAGCCCGTAGATAAGGGAGGGATTATGGCTTTTTCAACCCCACCCCCACGGAAATTATAACATGGCTTTTAGTACTAGGAACATGGTCAAAATGTGGGTAACCCCACCCCACAATAAACAATTATTTTTACAAAGAAAGGTTGTTAAAAATATTATTCAAAAGAGGGAATTGCTCCAAAAACATGATATAAGGGGCGGATAACATTTTCCCCATTTTAAAGCATTCCTTCACCCCCGCACACTTAATTTAAGACGTATCTACGACCCTGACAACACACCTAAACATATCTCGGTACTTTACGGGATAATGTGTCAACGCTTTTAACGAATCAAACCATACATTATTTAACGAAACGAACACTCGTTAAAGGCGTATACAATGCAGAATCCATCCATCTACGTGCAACGCACCGAGAAGCCCCTTTCCTCTAGAAGACCCTTCGTTAGGGGGTGGACGCTCTCAGGGTGTTGCGCGCAGATCGAATCATCAGTAGCAGACGCCGCGTGTTGTTTTTAATCTCCGCATCAGGAAAGCTGTATATAGGCAATATAGACTAATATAAAAAAATTGGAATGTGTATGGACTTATTAGTCATTAATGTACCCATCACTCATCATCATTATCTTTGCAATGAAGGTTTGCTACAATGGACCTTTATTATTTTATCATTTGCTTTGGTGACTCACTCTGCTAGACTGTTTCCTGTCAATCTCGTGATATTTCCTTCCACTTGTATCTATCCCTATCTCTTGTTATTTGCCCCTGAACTCTGCCTGCAAGTGTTGCGCATCCTATCCATCACAAATGATGTCAATTTGTTACATCCACTTTATGAAATTATGAATCCACTTTAGAAGGCTACTAATTCATATTCCGCCGCAAATGTTCTAGAACAGTTCGGGCATGGGATGACCATTGGAGATGATTTTTAATCTACCCG
This sequence comes from Meghimatium bilineatum, assembly GCA_034231615.1. NCBI lineage: Eukaryota > Metazoa > Mollusca > Gastropoda > Stylommatophora > Philomycidae > Meghimatium > Meghimatium bilineatum. The sequence goes on from CM067307.1 coordinate 32,169,559, forward strand.
TGACTTTCTAGCTACTTTCCGCTGTTCAGCTGCTGCATTTCTCTTGCACATTTTTTGATATTGTAGAATGCCATGTAGTTCCGCCTCGCAGAGAGACCTCCCGTACATCTCGGTTTATTTCAAAAGCTTTCAGTGAGGTCCCTAATTTATCATCATAGCGCTACACCTGGTCACCTTGACAAATGTATGCCTTTTTGTAGCTGACCATAAAGAAATATCTCTGGTAAGCAATGAGCTGGCATACGTACATCATCTGCCCAATGAATCTGTTTGCATCACAATAGTGTAAATACCAACTCTGTCAAATACAATAACATCCAGAATCTATATGTTTGTCAAACACAGTGGTATCCAGAATCTGTTTACATCACAATAGTGTAAATACCAGCTCTGTCAAATACAGTGGTATCAAGAATCTGTTTACATCACAATAGTGTAAATACCAGCTATGTCAAATACAGTGGTATCCAGAATCTGTTTACATCACAATAGTGTAAATACCAGCTCTGTCAAATACAGTGGTATTCAGAATCTGTTTGAATCACAATAGTGTAAATACCAGCTCTGTCAAATACAGTGGTATTCAGAATCTGTTTACATCACAATAGTGTAAATACCATATCTGTCAAATACAGTGGTATCCAGAATCTGTTTACATCACAATAGTGTAAATACCAGCTCTGTCAAATACAGTGGTATTCAGAATCTGTTTGAATCACAATAGTGTAAATACCAGCTCTGTCAAATACAGTGGTATTCAGAATCTGTTTACATCACAATAGTGTAAATACCAACTCTGTCAAATACAGTGGTATTCAGAATCTGTTTGCATCACAATAGTGTAAATACCAGCTCTGTCAAATACAGTGGTATCCAGAATCTGTTTACATCACAATAGTGTAAATACCAGCTCTGTCAAATACAGTGGTATCCAGAATCTGTTTACATCACAATAGTGTAAATACCAGCTCTGTCAAATACAGTGGTATTCAGAATCTGTTTACATCACAATAGTGTAAATACCAGCTCTGTCAAATACAGTGGTATTCAGAATCTGTTTGCATCACAATAGTGTAAATACCAGCTCTGTCAAATACAGTGGTATCCAGAATGTTTGCATCACAATAGTGTAAATACCAGCTCTGTCAAATACAGTGGTATTCAGAATCTGTTTGAATCACAATAGTGTAAATACCAGCTCTGTCAAACACAGTGGTATCCAGAATCTGTTTGCATCACAATAGTGTAGATACCAGCTCTGTCAAATACAGTGGTATCCAGAATGTTTGCATCACAATAGTGTAAATACCAGCTCTGTCAAATACAGTGGTATTCAGAATCTGTTTGCATCACAATAGTGTAAATACCATCTCTGTCAAATACAGTGGTATCCAGAATCTGTTTACATCACAATAGTGTAAATACCAGCTCTGTCAAATACAGTGGTATTCAGAATCTGTTTGAATCACAATAGTGTAAATACCAGCTCTGTCAAATACAGTGGTATTCAGAATCTGTTTACATCACAATAGTGTAAATACCAACTCTGTCAAATACAGTGGTATTCAGAATCTGTTTGCATCACAATAGTGTAAATACCAGCTCTGTCAAATACAGTGGTATTCAGAATCTGTTTACATCACAATAGTGTAAATACCAGCTCTGTCAAATACAGTGGTATCCAGAATCTGTTTACATCACAATAGTGTAAATACCAGCTCTGTCAAATACAGTGGTATTCAGAATCTGTTTGAATCACAATAGTGTAAATACCAGCTCTGTCAAATACAGTGGTATTCAGAATCTGTTTACATCACAATAGTGTAAATACCAGCTCTGTCAAATACAGTGGTATTCAGAATCTGTTTGCATCACAATAGTGTAAATACCAGCTCTGTCAAATACAGTGGTATCCAGAATCTGTTTACATCACAATAGTGTAAATACCAGCTCTGTCAAATACAGTGGTATCCAGAATCTGTTTACATCACAATAGTGTAAATACCAGCTCTGTCAAATACAGTGGTATTCAGAATCTGTTTGAATCACAATAGTGTAAATACCAGCTCTGTCAAATACAGTGGTATTCAGAATCTGTTTACATCACAATAGTGTAAATACCAGCTCTGTCAAATACAGTGGTATTCAGAATCTGTTTGCATCACAATAGTGTAAATACCAGCTCTGTCAAATACAGTGGTATTCAGAATCTGTTTGAATCACAATAGTGTAAATACCAGCTCTGTCAAATACAGTGGTATTCAGAATCTGTTTACATCACAATAGTGTAAATACCAGCTGTGTCAAATACAGTGGTATTCAGAATCTGTTTACATCACAATAGTGTAAATACCAGCTCTGTCAAATACAGTGGTATTCAGAATCTGTTTGCATCACAATAGTGTAAATACCAGCTCTGTCAAATACAGTGGTATTCAGAATCTGTTTGAATCACAATAGTGTAAATACCAGCTCTGTCAAACACAGTGGTATCCAGAATCTGTTTGCATCACAATAGTGTAGATACCAGCTCTGTCAAATACAGTGGTATCCAGAATGTTTGCATCACAATAGTGTAAATACCAGCTCTGTCAAATACAGTGGTATTCAGAATCTGTTTGCATCACAATAGTGTAAATACCAGCTCTGTCAAATACAGTGGTATTCAGAATCTGTTTACATCACAATAGTGTAAATACCAGCTCTGTCAAATACAGTGGTATTCAGAATCTGTTTACATCACAATAGTGTAAATACCAGCTCTGTCAAATACAGTGGTATTCAGAATCTGTTTACATCACAATAGTGTAAATACCAGCTCTGTCAAATACAGTGGTATTCAGAATCTGTTTACATCACAATAGTGTAAATACCAGCTCTGTCAAATACAGTGGTATCCAGAATCTGTTTGCATCACAATAGTGTAAATACCAGCTCTGTCAAATACAGTGGTATTCAGAATCTGTTTGCATCACAATAGTGTAAATACCAGCTCTGTCAAATACAGTGGTATCCAGAATCTGTTTACATCACAATAGTGTAAATACCAGCTCTGTCAAATACAGTGGTATCCAGAATCTGTTTACATCACAATAGTGTAAATACCAGCTCTGTCAAATACAGTGGTATTCAGAATCTGTTTGAATCACAATAGTGTAAATACCAGCTCTGTCAAATACAGTGGTATTCAGAATCTGTTTACATCACAATAGTGTAAATACCAACTCTGTCAAATACAGTGGTATTCAGAATCTGTTTGCATCACAATAGTGTAAATACCAGCTCTGTCAAATACAGTGGTATCCAGAATGTTTGCATCACAATAGTGTAAATACCAGCTCTGTCAAATACAGTGGTATTCAGAATCTGTTTACATCACAATAGTGTAAATACCAGCTGTGTCAAATACAGTGGTATTCAGAATCTGTTTACATCACAATAGTGTAAATACCAGCTCTGTCAAATACAGTGGTATTCAGAATCTGTTTGCATCACAATAGTGTAAATACCAGCTCTGTCAAATACAGTGGTATTCAGAATCTGTTTGAATCACAATAGTGTAAATACCAGCTCTGTCAAACACAGTGGTATCCAGAATCTGTTTGCATCACAATAGTGTAGATACCAGCTCTGTCAAATACAGTGGTATCCAGAATGTTTGCATCACAATAGTGTAAATACCAGCTCTGTCAAATACAGTGGTATTCAGAATCTGTTTGCATCACAATAGTGTAAATACCAGCTCTGTCAAATACAGTGGTATTCAGAATCTGTTTACATCACAATAGTGTAAATACCAGCTCTGTCAAATACAGTGGTATTCAGAATCTGTTTACATCACAATAGTGTAAATACCAGCTCTGTCAAATACAGTGGTATTCAGAATCTGTTTACATCACAATAGTGTAAATACCAGCTCTGTCAAATACAGTGGTATCCAGAATCTGTTTGCATCACAATAGTGTAAATACCAGCTCTGTCAAATACAGTGGTATTCAGAATCTGTTACTTCTTCTTCTGCGATCAGTTTCCTATGCTCATAAGTCTATACAGGAAGGTGGGCCGCCTCCATGAATTCAGTCGCCAGCAGGAGGTCCTCACGGTTGCCCCACAGCTTCACCTTCAGATCTGTCTCTTGAGGCCATATTTTGGTTCTCACGTCATCAAAGAGTGGGCATGTCTGCAGAATATGTTCTGGAGTCTGGGGGCCCTTTTGACATGGGCATTGGTCAGTTTGGGCAGCCTTAATTTTGTGGAGATGTGCTTGTAGTCTGCAGTGTCCTGTGCGAAGTCTAAAAATTGTGGTTTGTTGTGACCTGTTTAGCTTTAGAATAGGGTCCTGTGGAAAGTTACTGCCTGTTCTCTGACTCCATGTATGTTTGTATATTCCTTTGATGAGGGTTTTTGCTTCAGTCAGTGATATTCTGTGGTGGAATTGTTCCTTTTTTGCGCCTGCTTTTGCCAGTCTGTCAGCTCCTTCATTTCCTGCTATTCCACAGTGTGCAGGGATCCACTGCAGCACAACTTTATTGTTGGCAGATAGTTGATTTAGAAGTTCTACAGTTGTTTTTGTTAGGAGATCTTTAGGTTCCTTTTGGATGGTTTGGAGTACTGACATGCAGTCACACAAGAAGACTATGTTAGCTCCTTTGAGCCTCCGTTCCTCTAGAGCCTTTGATGCTTCCAAGATTGCTTGTAGCTCTGCCCTGTAATTTGTTGATAATTTGCCAGTAGCAATTGAGAGTTCTAGTTTTGGGGTGTTTGGTATGAGTATTAGTATCCCAGCTCCTCCTTTCTTTACTGCACCCTCTGATGATCCATCTGTGAAGACATGAATCCACTGTGAGGTAGGGTATTGGGTGTCTAGGTGATCAAGTGTTTTTGCCTTAAGGGCAGTAGGGGTTTCCATAGTTTTGCTCTCAATGCCTGGTATTGTAAGTTTTGCTGTATATATGGGTGAAGTGTTTGTGATGTTGCAATATGCTTCTAGCTGTTCCCATTCATCCGGATTGTTACTGGTTACTTCTTTATTGGCTTTCATAAGTTTTTTTGATAGGTGATTGAAGCTTGGTCTTTTCAGTCTGTTTTTTGTTAGTTCTTTTGTTTTTTCATGCATAGGGTGATGTTTCAGACGTCTAAATTTTTCTGTCATTATTGTGATTTTCTCATCCCTGCGTTCTGTTAGGTTTTGTAATCCTGCTGTTGCTTCCATTGATGTTATAGGTGTGCTCCTTAGTCCTCCTGTTATGATTCGGAGACCTGCATTTTGAATTTTGTCCAGCTTTTGAAGATTGGTGTTTGCTGCTGTTGCATATGTGGTCAATCCATATTCCAGAGTTGGACGAATGTGACCTACATAGACTTGTCTTATGGTTTTTATGTTGGCTCCCCAATCTGTCCCAGATAGTTTTTTCATTATTTGTAGTCTGCGTGTGGCTTTATTTTCTGTCTCTTCAATGTGTGATCCCCAAGTAAGTCTTTTGTCAAATTTTAGCCCCAGATAGACTGGGGTTTTTTCTTTTGGGAGTGGGGTATTGTCTAGAGTGAGAGTATAATTTTCAGGCTTTGTGGAGAGGGTGAAAAGTGTAGTGACGGTCTTACTTTTGTTTATTTGAACACCCCAGGTTTTTGCCCACTCTTCAACTTTGTTTATTGCCTCCTGCATTCTAACTTTTGCAACTCCAATGTATTCTGATTGGGTCCAGATAGCAAGATCGTCTGCATGGAGAGCTCTATGTACATATGGTGTGAATAGTTTTGGCAGATCGTCTATAAAAACTATAAAGAGTGTGGGGGACAGAATTCCTCCCTGTGGGACACCTTCTGTTATGTTGACCATTTTACTTTTCATTCCCTGGAGTTTGACTCTTGCATGTCTGCCTCGTAGGAAGCTTTTTATCCACTGAAACATTTTGCCTCTGATTCCTTTCTGGGCAAGTTTTAACAATAGCCCCTCTTTCCAGACTTTGTCAAAGGCCTTTGTGAGGTCAAAGAAGGTGGCTAGGAGTTTTGATTTTTTCTGGAAAGCATCTTCTATTTCCTGGGCAAGGTATGTTGTTTGGTCCTCAGTGCATCTGTGTTTTCTGAAGCCTGATTGGCAGTCATCTAGAAGATTGTTTTCCTCCAGGTAGTTTAAGAGTCTGTTATTCACCATTTTTTCCATGACCTTTCCTAAGCAACTAAGTAGACTGATAGGGCGGTAACTTGTTTTGTTGGTTTTTGGTTTTCCTTTCTTGGCAATTGGAATTATTTCTGCCTCTTTCCATTCTTCTGGGAAGATCCCTTGCGCCCATGATTCATTAAAAAGGTCTAGGATTCTGCTTCTACCCACAGGACCTAGGTGTTGGAGCATTTCATTTGTGATTCCATCGGGTCCAGGGCCTTTCTTCTTTTTTAGATTTTGAATTGCCATGTTAAGTTCTGATTTGTGAAAAGGTGAGGTCATTGTGCCTGGGCAAGGTTGATGTTTATTTACAAGGTTTTTTGTCTCTCGTCTTACTTCAGCAGTTCTTGTTCTAGTTATCTTAATTTTGCTTTCTTCAGCATAGGAGTCTGCTAGAATATTTGCAGCTTGTGTGCCAGTGTAGGACTTCCCCTTGTCTTCTATGATGATACTACTTTGGGGGTTGTTTTCTTCATTGAGACACTTGATAAGTTTCCACATTTTTGTTGAGTCTTTTTCCATGTTGAGTGTTGCTGTTTTTTCTTTCCAGCTGGATCTAATGCTGTTTAGCTTTTCTCTCCTGAAAATTGCTTGCAGTCTATTATGTTCAATGATATTGATTTCTGTTGGTCTAGTTTCCATCTTGGATCTTGCAGCAGAGGCTTCATCATGCATAGCCTGGAGTTTTTTGTTCCAGAAGGGTTTGTAGTTTTGTCTTCTTCCTCTAGGTATACTGTTGTTGGCAGCTTCCAGGATTATTCCTGTTATTAATTTTGCATCTTTCCGTATATTTCTTGCTGTAAGATGTGTTAGTAGTTTTTCCTCTGTAAGGCGTTGGTAAGTGTCCCAGTTAGCCTTTTTGTAGTTCCAGCTAGCGATTTTGTGTTGTTGCTTTTCTGTCTTGTGGTTCCCTTTTATTGTTAATATTACGGGCTTGTGGTCACTCCCACCAAGCTGTTGTGCCACTACTCTTTCTGTCACACGTTGGATGTCCTCTGTTGCAATGGCCAGATCTGGAGTGCTCAGAGATTTCCATCGTCTGGAGTAAAAGGTTGGCTCTGATAGATGTTCATTTATAAGGATTAGCCTATTTTCTATCATCCAGTCTTCTATTTCTTCTCCTCTCAAGTCCATAGTTGGGTAACCCCAGCTTGGGGAATGACTGTTGAAATCTCCAACTATAATATGATTTGATGATGTGAGAGGTATTGTCCTGAGGTGTAATTTTTTGTTGTTTGGGCAGTAGAAATTTGTAATAATCAGTGGTTTTGGGGTTGTATGTAATTTGATGGTGAGATGTTCTGAGTCCTCTGGGTTACGTGCGATTTCTGTAGTAGGTATGTTATTTCGTACCATTGTGATGATCCCTCCTTTGTGGCCTAATCTATCTAATCTGAAGCATTCAAAGCCTCTGATGGAGAATCTGTTGCTGTCATTAAGATGTGTCTCCTGAATGCACAAGACATCAATCTTTTGCTTTTGAAGGAAATTCTGCAGTTCTAATTTCTTCTTAGCCACACCCTCACTGTTCCACTGCATAATTTTGATTGTGTTTTTGTTGTCATGATTGGTTTGGCCGGTTGCTCTACTCTGTTTAATCCCGGGTCCCCGATACACAGAGTCATCATCAGTAGCTTTTGGTGGACCCATTCGAGGCTGGGGGTCCGGAGCTCCTCCTGCCTGGCGATGAACCACAGGGGCAGCCCCACTTCGTGTAATAAATCCGAGCATAATCATTAACTGTATAATGCGTACATGTCCCATTTCCATTGCTGGGTACCCACGCCTATTCAGGCTGACATGTTCCGTCTTCGGTGAGGGAAGTTATGGAGTCTTCCTATCCATGTTCTTGGACATCCTAGCACTGCCCGCAAGACATCGGAGGTTTGTGGAGTGGCCTTCTCCAGAATCTGTTTGAATCACAATAGTGTAAATACCAGCTCTGTCAAACACAGTGGTATCCAGAATCTGTTTGCATCACAATAGTGTAGATACCAGCTCTGTCAAATACAGTGGTATCCAGAATGTTTGCATCACAATAGTGTAAATACCAGCTCTGTCAAATACAGTGGTATCCAGAATCTGTTTGCATCACAATAGTGTAAATACCAGCTCTGTCAAATACAGTGGTATTCAGAATCTGTTTGAATCACAATAGTGTAAATACCAGCTCTGTCAAACACAGTGGTATCCAGAATCTGTTTGCATCACAATAGTGTAGATACCAGCTCTGTCAAATACAGTGGTATCCAGAATGTTTGCATCACAATAGTGTAAATACCAGCTCTGTCAAATACAGTGGTATTCAGAATCTGTTTGCATCACAATAGTGTAAATACCAGCTCTGTCAAATACAGTGGTATCCAGAATCTGTTTACATCACAATAGTGTAAATACCAGCTCTGTCAAATACAGTGGTATTCAGAATCTGTTTGAATCACAATAGTGTAAATACCAACTCTGTCAAATACAGTGGTATTCAGAATCTGTTTGCATCACAATAGTGTAAATACCAGCTCTGTCAAATACAGTGGTATTCAGAATCTGTTTGCATCACAATAGTGTAAATACCAGCTCTGTCAAATACAGTGGTATCCAGAATCTGTTTACATCACAATAGTGTAAATACCAGCTCTGTCAAATACAGTGGTATTCAGAATCTGTTTACATCACAATAGTGTAAATACCAGCTCTGTCAAATACAGTGGTATCCAGAATCTGTTTGCATCACAATAGTGTAGATACCAGCTCTGTCAAATACAGTGGTATCCAGAATCTGTTTGCATCACAATAGTGTAAATACCAGCTCTGTCAAATACAGTGGTATTCAGAATCTGTTTGCATCACAATAGTGTAAATACCAGCTCTGTCAAATACAGTGGTATTCAGAATCTGTTTGAATCACAATAGTGTAAATACCAGCTCTGTCAAATACAGTGGTATTCAGAATCTGTTTACATCACAATAGTGTAAATACCAGCTCTGTCAAATACAGTGGTATTCAGAATCTGTTTGAATCACAATAGTGTAAATACCAGCTCTGTCAAATACAGTGGTATTAAGAATCTGTTTACATCACAATAGTGTAAATACCAGCTCTGTCAAATACAGTGGTATCCAGAATCTGTTTGCATCACAATAGTGTAAATACCAGCTCTGTCAAATACAGTGGTATTCAGAATCTGTTTACATCACAATAGTGTAGATACCAGCTCTGTCAAATACAGGTTGTATTAAGAATCTTCTGTCATCTGATATTCATAACTTTTCTGAAATAAGTTGTATGAACGTGACAGAACCTCCTCACACACTTTCCACAAACAACCCACGCCTCACAGCACCAGAAGCACTATTACTCTAAAATCTTTCAACTTAGTCTGTAGGTATATACCATGTTACAATTGTGTACATTTGCAGAAAGTGTTACTTGCCATGGAAATCCTAGTATCCACTTCATCATCACCAGTGGGACTTTGCGATAGCATACAACCTAGGCATGCAATCCACTGACAACTCTCAGCATACGCAGAGCACCTGATATATCTCGCCAGGTATTGGCTGCAATACGACTCCTGCTATCTATGTATTAATAGCAAGCCCAAAGTTGGCATAGGTACTAGATAATCTGCTCATGATAATCTGAAGCTCAGACTCAGAGTTGACATCCAAGTCCCAGCCACCAGGAAACAGATCCCTGAACAGGAGACGTGTAACCTTACTGGTTTTAGCTGGAAGCCAAACAACTTTCCATCATTGCGACATCCGAAGTCCATTCCCAAGTCCAGACCTCAGAAAGTACCATCAAGAACAAAAGAAAACATGATGCTAGGGTAGGTATTTGTTTATATTTGTTTATTTCCGCTTGAGACAGGAACAGTTGCAGACAACACTCCTTCTGAACCCAAGCTTACATCCAACCACGCAACACTGCAATAAATTTCTTAGGGCTACTGTATTCTGCCACCTTCATGTAAGGTCTCTAGTAACATTTAAAAAAAAAAAAAAATTTTTTAAATCTTTATTTCCTTTAATAGTTCTTTTTTTCATTTGCAATATTGTCAGAACCTCTTTGTTTGCTTTCTTCACATGCCATGAAGTTTTCTGCTCACTATTCTTCTGTATGTCCAAATCTCAAAAGGCATCAATTTTGTCCTCTAGATCCTGTGTTCATTATCCATATTTCCAATTCATGCTTTAATGAATAACAAATGTTGTCATGTGACGTATTCTTTTCAGAACGTAGTCTTTTTTTTATGAATGTCCTGAAATCCCACGGTCTCTAGCAAGTTATTCCATCTAATTATGCATTGAATATATAAAGAAACAACAGATAAAATGATTTGGACATCTTATGAGGATGAACGATCAAATTTCCATACGATCTTATAACAAAATGGAATCAGGATAGAGAGCCAAGTGCAGACCTAGGAAAAGATGGATAGACAACATCAAGACCATCCTGAACAAACGTGACCACACCTCAACCAGAACAACACACCTGCCTATGGAACGCAGACTACATCTCCTTCACAACCCTATAAGGGGTACAAAGGGAACGCATTGCTCTCAGCGGACCCAGGGTTAGCAGATAACCAAGATCCCAAGTGTACCTTCTCGAGGTGCACACTGGAAACAGAAATACAGCGACGTCTTGCTGATTCCGGCCAAATCATTTGGGGATCGTGTCCGAGAATGTGTAAGTAGCAGATGGAAAGAGATTTGACTGCATAAGAGACCGACAATATCTCCGACACCACCAGCATCACCACATACAGCGACACTGTCGACATACAGTGAAGCTAGTCAGTCGAGTTTGAACAATTGGAGGGGTGGTCAATGGAAAAAGTTATGAAAAGGTAGATACATGGCGTGAGAAAAAATAGATTTCATACTGAGTACAAATTAAAAAAAATATGAAAGGGCAGAACAGCGCTAGAGGGCAGCGCGAACTGCAAATATATAGAAAACGTACGGAAATGGGAACTACATGCTCTGTTAGCTCGTGACGAGCTTCTAGTTACCTGTTTTCCTTATAGATAGATACCCAGGCCCAATAATGGGCCTCTAGCAAAGCAAAAAGACCTGGCCTATCTCTAATGTCGAGCCTTTCTATACCGAAAACATGCTCGCGAAGAGAAAGGGTTCCGTACTCGATAGGCTCAGGCAAAAAAAGGGACAAAGATGGCAGTACTGGACCAAATCTACTGTCAAGCTTTCCTATACCGGAAATACACTTGCAGAGAGAAAGGTTTCAGTACCTGATGGGCTCGGGCACTATTGGGACAAGGTCGCTCATCTCGAGAACGCCTTGCTCTCAAACGTGTGGTGTGAAACTCGAACTTGGGCGAGAGGTTCACGTTGTCGGTGAACGACACCTCGGCTAAGAAGGTGAAAGAGCAAGGGTCCAACTCTTCTGTTGAGTTCTTTCTCTTAAGGAACCAGGCTCAGGGATGAGAAACGGTTCAGTGCACGATGGGCACAGGCACAGTACGTCCAATTACACGAGGCAAGTTCATAGACGGTGGAACACCTCGTGTGAGACAGACGTGAACAACAATCGTCTGGGCGAAGAGTCACCACACATCCGCGTGCCTGGCAACAGATAGGGAGGCTGTCACAGGCTAGGGTAGCACACCCGAATTGTCAGAGCATGCCGAAATCGGATGTGCTAGGCCTACAAGGCTCAAAACGGTGGCACAACGTAATCACGCTCCTGGCGGAAATTGCATGGATATCCATGCTGGTTACAATGGTGGGAACGCAAAACAAACAAACCTATACGCTTAACTCAAGTGTGGAAGCTATGACTACAGCACCACCTGGTTACATAAGAATATAAAAAAAACATACAGTGAACATTTTTTGTACTGTTTTCATTGGGTTTTTTTTATATATTCTTGAGAAAGACCTAACGGTTTGAAATGTTGAAAATGTCTTGTGTATTGTCATTTGTATTTTTTGATTTTACACCCCTTCGTGATTGTCAATTGTGTTCAAGTGAAACTTCAAAAACCTGTGTTCTACATAAGAACTCTCATCACCAACAATAAACATACTTTTATCAACAACAACAAACACAATCATTTTTATTAACAACATCAAATACATTAATTTTATAAACAACAAAAATACAATCATTTTATTAGCAACAAAAAATACAGTTTAAAGTGGTTTCAAATATTCATTTTGAGGTTGTGGTTTCACACAAGCTATGAAGATATTTTTTCTAGCACAATGTTTTAGAATGTATAAAACAGAAACATACAACTGTATGTTATATCAAGTTGTTCAATCATCAAGTGTTAGATCAAGAACAATAGATCAAGTCAATAAATCAAGTAAAGAATATGTACTGGATATAAACATTCAAAAAACAAAAACTATGATAATCAGCAAAATAACAAGTGCTAAACATTAAAAATACACAGAGAGAAACTACAAGTAGAACATTATCAATATCTCAGACACATAATCACAAATGATGGCATGTGAAACAAAAGTTAAAAGGAGAATAGGAATGGCTAAAAGTACTTTCAATGGCATGATGAAAATATTAACATCTAAACAAATTACAAACAAGTTAAAAATGAGAATTATAAAATGCAATATCTATTCTATATTAATGTATGGTTCAGAAACATGGATAATAAACAAATAATTAGAAGAAAGAATTGATGCCTTTGAGATGTGGATATGTTGAAGAATATGGAGAAAATCATAAAAAGAGAATACAAACACAGAAGTTCTAACAACACTTAATACGAAGAAAGAATTATTAAAAGAAATAAAGATCAAGCAAATAAAATATTTTGCACATATTAAAAGATATGATACCTTGTTGAAGACCTACTTGAGGGTAAAAGTCGAAGGGAAGCGAGCAAGAGGTAGGTAGAGATACAAGTTGAAGAGTGACATGACAAGATGGATAGGTTACAGTCTAACAGAGTGCACCATCATGACAACAGACAGGGGATGTCGGAAGTCTGTTGCAGCCAACTTTTGTTACGGAGACAGTACTTGATGATACAATAGTACATTGTGGATAGAAGCGAAAATTACTTGCACTGAATGTTTGAGGACCAAAAAAGGAGTCATGCAGGGATGCATCCTCTCACCATACCTGTTCAATATTTATGCAGAAAACATCATGGGAAATGTACGAGAAGATCCACATTATGAATAGTTTCAATCCCTTAATATCAGAGGACACAAAATACCATAAATTAGGTGTGCAGATGACATCACACTAATATCAAGGAGCCCCACAGGTTTAGAACAAATGATTATGTCAGTCAAACATCACAGCAAGGCACAAAACCTTTTCCTTAATTAAAAAAGACATAAATAATGCATGTAAGTAGAGATGAAATTACACCTAAAATAGTCATTGACAAAGAGCAACTAGATAATGTAAACAACTTTGAATATCTAGGATCTTCTTCTTCTTCGTTCATTCTCAAACTCCAATTCTCAAAGCTGGATCTCCCTTGTAGCAAGACCATTGTCCTACCAGATATCTAGCAGGATGTAGTATAGAGAATGGAAATTGCGTTGTGTCGCCGTTTTATTTGCGCCAATGGCCCGACACATTCATTTTCGGCTGGGAATATGTAGGATCAAATATCAACACCACAAGAGATTGCTCAGCAGAGATAAGAAAGAGTGTTAGATAAATTAGAAATGACACTACAAAAAACATCACAGATGAAAAATCTATGGCAAGGTGTAAACATAAAAACAAAATTACAACTACTAAGACGCTATATCTTTCCAGTGACAACATATGGTTGTGAGACGTGGGCAATGACATGAAAATAAATTATCTACATTTGAAATGAAATAGAAAGTTTAGAGTGGCAGTGAGGACAACATTCTGCAAAGGACATGTCTCTCTCTCTCTCGCATGTGTGCACACGCGCCCACACTCCCCCCCCCCCAATAAATCTGGTCACTCATCTATTCTATCTGTGTGTGTTGTTCGTCCATCACAAGTGATGATGACCATTTGTTACATCCACTTTTGAAAATTCAATTTTAGTTATGTACTTGATTATGAGTTCGTAGATGGCTAAAGAGCCCTATTCGAGCTGTAAATGTCCTTGGACAGTTTGGACATGGAATAACGACTGTAGACGGATCTTGGTCTATCCGTGACTTTCTAGCTGCTCTCCACCGTTGAGCCGCTGCATTTCTCCTCTTTTCACAAGACGATGTGCTCTCTTCTACTTTAGAACGCCATGCAGATCTACTCTGTGCAAGCTCCTCCCATGCATCATGGTCCACCTCAAAGGCCCTCAGTGAGTCTTTTAACGAGTTCTTGTAGCGCTTCCTTTGGCCACCTTGAGATCGTATGCCCTTCTCTAGCTCACCATAGAGAAGTATCTTTGGCAGACGATGGTCTGGCATGCGCACCAAATGACCCGCCCAACGAATCCGTGTCTGCATCAGGATCTATTCTATCTAGAAACTTGTAAGCTGTCAGGGTCATAGAGGTATCACATTAGATGCACCAACAGAGTTCTCCAGTGATTTCTGCCTTCAATCATGTGGTCAAGTGAGGAAAAAAATCTTGTCCTGTCCAGTCCTTGATGTTGTCTGTCCATGCTTTCATTTGTCCTCCTCTGTTTCTTCTACATTTGACCATTCCCTTCAGTATTGTTTTTGATAAAGAAATATGTTGGCATACATGTCCAAACCATGCACGTTTTTGTCATTTCACTTTTGAAAGCATGTTGTCTTCGTCGTGGATACTCTGAATGCCTCTCTGTTCTAGGCAAGCAGGCCTGCATAGGCCAAAGACATGTGCATACATTCTTCGATGTCGCTGGTCCATCGTCTTCTTGGTCGTCCTATTCTTCTCTTACCTGGCACTCTGCCCTCTAGAATCAGCCTTTCAATACCATCATGTCGCTTTAAGTGTTCAAAATACTGTAGCTTCCTTCTTATGATGGTATTTAGAAGCCAGCATGTTCGGACATGTATGCAGGCACAATTCCTTGTCAAAAACAATACTGCAGGGAACTTTCAAGGGTGGAAGAAGCAGAGAAGGGCAAATAAAGGCATGGACAGACAACATCAAGGAATGGACAGGGCAAGATATTTCCACACTCATCCACATAACTGAGGATAGAATTTGCTGGAGGATTCTGTGTGCTGAGGCATCCAATGTGGTACCCCTACGAACCTGAAGGATTACGGGTTTATTGATGTATTGATTTAGAAGCCACCCTTCATTTAGTTTCAGTAACGTCAAAACTTCAATGTTCTTTTTCTCTTGGTTTTTGTCTGGTTTCTGATTATCCATTGCAATATTTCAGAGCTGAAAGGTTTAGCTGGTGACACCCATCTCCTCACCAGTTATCTTTACAACGTGATTACATATATGTGCTTTCTTTTTCAGTCTTCATTACACTGTTGTTATTGTTCGAACATCACAAGTGATGATGACCATTTGTTACATCCACTTTTGAAAATTCAATTTTAGTTATGTCCTAGATTATGGGTTCGTAGATGGCTAATGAGCCCTATTTGAGCTGTAAATGTTCTTGGACAGTTCGGACATGGAATGACCACTGTAGATGGATCTTGGTCTATCCGTGACTTTCTAGCTGCTCTCCGCTGTTGAACTGCTGCATTTCTCCTCTTTTCACAAGATGATGCACTCTTTTTTATTGTAGAATGTGATGTAGATCTATTTTGTGCAAGTTCTTCCCATTTATCGCGGTCTATTTCAAAGGCTTTCAGTGAGTTCTTTAACGAGTCCTTGTAGCGCCTCTTTGTCCACCTTGAGATCTTGTACCCTTCTCCAGCTCACCGTAGAGAAGTATCTTTGGCAGATGATGGTCTGGCATATGCACCAAATGACCTGCCCACGAATCTGTGTCTGCATCAGGATCGTGTCAATGCTGGGGATACTAGCTCTATCAAGGACAGTGGTATCTGGAATCTTGTCTTGCCATCTGATGTTCATAACTTTTCTAAGACAAGTTGTGTGAAAGTGATTTGAGTTTTTTCACATGATGTCTAAACACAGTCCATGTTTCACTAGCGCATAACAGCACTGGAAGTACCACTGCTCTGTAAACTTTCAGCTTAGTCTGTAGGTTAATGCCATTTCTACGCTAAACATTTGCATACAATCTGCCGAAAGTACTGCTGGCCTTGGCGATCCTTGTGTACACTTCATCATCAACATTGACATTTTGTGATAACGTACTGCCTAGATATGTAAATCTATTCACAACTTTCAGTGCTTCATCATTTACCTTTATGCAGGGCTCGAGATAGCTTTTACCAGGTGCTGGTTGTAACATGACCTCCAAAAAAAACAACCCAGTGCCATATTGCCACAATGATGTCACAACTTGTTAAACGGGTTATGCTGTTAGAGAAAACTGAAACATATAATGACATCTGCAACTTTTTAACTACCTAACAAAACTGTCAGTCAAACATAGAGCCTGGACACACCACAACCGTCCACTTTTGGTAATATTCACATGACACACAGCATACAATATTGTACATTATACAAAACAAATATATTTTAAACACAATTTATACATCATATTATTGTTTTTCTTGCAAGAATTTTTTTCATTCACAAATAAAATTGTAATAAAAAGTGATTTTGAACAATCATCTATGTGCTCTGTGGCATAAAAAAAATGAAGCATTGTTATGAAAGATCGATTTTTGAGCTTCTATAGATGATTCCAAAATTAATGTGTTCTTTGAGAACGCAGTACAAAAATTAAAATAGTACTTACTTTGAAGTATAAGTAAAGAACAATCGCTACATTCATTAAACAAGTGTATTAGCTCTTTCAATCCCAGCTGTTAATGAAAAACTCAGGCTTAATTTCCAGGGCAAGGGAAATAATGCAGCACAAATCATAAATGATTGAGCATGACAATGAATAAAAAATACAGTTTGCAATCAATTTTTATGATTTAAAGTCAAATTAACAGATAAACGGAAGAGGTACTGAGCTGTGAAAATATCTTTGTGAATATCATGTAAGATAAGTTTACTTGTCATGTAACATGAGAGTAAAAAAAATGAGCACCAGTTTCATGTCAGCTTCATTTACTTGTGTCACTTTGCTGATAAATGTTCAAATGAAAGCTGCAAAGCAGTCTACCTTACACAGCATGACAACAACATTCTGTAACTGTTAACTTCTTCAAACATATAGGTCTAGTTCATATTAAGAAAGTCTAGATATCTGGTGAAACAGGTTTCCAAAATAGATCTGGTTTTTCTGAAAATTTTGATACCGGCATACACAACGTTCTGCACGTACCTCCAAAGAGTGACTCACATAGAAATAGTGAAAACTAGACCTAGTTTTGATCAAAAACAGATTAATAATGAGCAATATCATTTGCAGGACCTGATTTCTCATGAAATTGATCAATATTGACATAGATCAGCTGTGTTGACTATTATCAATCATTACTATCAATCTATTGTGTGGGTAGGACATGCACATTATTAATTAGGCTTACGCTACAGATCGACGATCAATGCTACTTAAAATTTTAAATACTAAACTAATTCTCAATCAACATCTGATTGATTCACATTCTCTGAAATTCCATTAAAAAAATCATGATCAACATCATCTGCATCATAAGTAGGTCCATTATTACCAAGATTTGACCAAAATTGAAGTTCATAATAAACCTTTTGCAGCTCGGAAATGACAGCTGTTAGAAATGAACCGAAAACAACACTGGAAGTCACCATTACGGGTAATCCCATCAGGGCTAAATTTAGCATGTTTATTGGCATATAACTAGTAACAGACATCAATCTAAATGGCTGTGTGTCAATTGGACACCAGCGACTTATTTGGGAATTAATATATAGTGGGTGCTTGCGGGCTATCAGGGATTGAATGGGTTACGGTAAAGGATATGAACCAGTGGTTTTCCCATAAGTATTAAGCTACTGTCAGTGGCTGAATAGAAACTGGCATGCCTACTGCACTTGCGCAGTAGTTATAGCGTCATGTCTTGACAGTTCCAGAGCATGAACTCTGGTACTCTACTTCCTGGAAGGTGGATGAACCATGTGTATAATTTTTATTTCAAACCATGAATGAGTAAACTGGAAATTCAGGTCTGCTGGTTGGCAGGCAACTGACTTAATACTACTTGGTTCCCCATTAAGGCATAAGCTGATAGCAAACATCACACTAGAAACACAAGCAACAAAATATAGAAATCAAAAGAACCTCATTACTTTTATCATACTTAAAGCAAAACAAATTTTGCATGGTTTACATTTACTTGGTCAGATTAACTCTTAAGATATGCGGTGCCTCCTGAAGTGGCTTTTATTTACCCTGATTTGTACCAGAGGCTGCGTGAAGTGACTCTAAACAGTAGTTGCTCCTAAGCAACTTAGTGTGCATACAAGAGTAAGCAACAAAAATGAGGACAAGATTACCTATAATGAAATTACAATATTCGTTAGATATTTTACACTTTGGTATATTATATATACAAATGTTTGGACTTAAGGTATTATAAATATCAATCAATCAATCAAGTGCCATATGCAATCATATTTCTATGTTTCTCCATAACTCTCTGTCTCTTGTATTGTCAATAAGTGCAGTTGGTGACATTCATGCCACAGTGACAAACCATCCAGCAACTTCTCTCTTTGTCTTCATCAATCTCTTCTAGCCTTGATGTTTCTTGTAGTTACCAAATGTTCAAGTTTTGCTCTTCTCATCCACGTGCCCTAAAATCTGCTTGTTTATAATTTTTGCTTCAATTTGTCTTTTTACTCATCATTTCTGCACACTTCTATATTAGTTTTCCTAACTGTCAATTGTATTTTAATCATTCTTCTCAAAAACCCCATCTCAGTAACTCCAGCTTACTTTGAGCTACTTCATTCATTTAAAAAATTGGTTCGATATAACATCCTAGCACTGGAATTTACATAAAAATATATGCTAATGTAAAAATATTATCAAAATAAACAATATATTTAACACAATATGTTCTATGTTCACAATAACTCTCTTGTGCTTGATTTTTGCTAAAAATATTGGCAAAAATAAATAGATAAACAATGTAATTGCAAAGAACTCTTAAAACAGAAATTTACCGTAAGAATGTATATTCAAATGATTCACAAAAACAAGGGCAGTAAATCAGTTTATAATGTCAGCTTACCAGAGAGTTAACAAATTTAGAACGTTAAAAAAATTATTTAGCAAATGTGATTTTGTTTTACATTGTAAATAAAATATAAAGTACTACATATTGTTACAGTACAAGGTACTTCATTTCTTCATGAAAAAGTGAAACAGTTCTACAATATTTCAGGGGTGCAACAATTATACACCTGTATAAATGCAAAGGGAACCGCCAATCCTGTAATAACCATCAAGGCATTCCTTTACAATGAACAAATTTGCAAGAATCCTTTTGAAATATCTTATTGAAGAATTATTACCCCCAAAAAATTTTGTTTCAGAAAGGAGCAAGGAACATCTGCATAGGTGTCAACTAGTATTGGATGTTCCATATTGATACAGATTTCGGGAACCAAAAAAAGACCTCACAACTTTTTTTATTCTTTTATTTAAAAAACAAACGGTCATGTGGTGTTAAATTTCCTAGTAAATATTACTAATGCTGTTTTTTATCTTACACGCACTTATTGGGCAGGAAAAAAAAAATTTGTTGTTGTTTTTGGTGCTAAATACAGATGTTTTTTAAAATCAAAATACAGAAATACATTTAAAAAATTAAAATTTATGAAAAATAAGTTGACATCTATGCAGCTGATATGGTCTTTGCTGAGACAACATCAAGAAAAATGTCAAGAACAACAATGTGACTTATACACAGCATTCATAGACTTAACAAAAACATTTTATACAGTAAGTAGAGGTCTGTTGAAGATTATGGCAAAATGTGGTTGCTCACAGAAATTTATCACAATGGTGCAGCAATTGCATGATGGCATGTAAGCTAGAGTTCACAATGATGGAGAGTTATTTGCAACTTTTCCAGTCTCATACAGAATTAACCAGGTTAACCATGAATCAAGGGAACCAGAATTAACCATGTGTATTAGCACCATTGCTGCTTAGCATCATGTTCTCTGCTATGTTGTTTAGTATCATTTTCTCTGCTATGTTGTTTAGTATCATGTTCTCTGCTATGTTTTTTAGTATCATGTTCTCTGCTATGTTGTTTAGTAGCATGTTTTCTGCTATGTTGTTTAGTATCATGTTCTCTGCTATGTTGTTTAGTATCATGTTCTCTGCTATGTTGTTTAGTATCATGTTTTCTGCTATGTTGTTTAGTAGCATGTTCTCTGCTATGTTGTTTAGTATCATGTTCTCTGCTATGTTGTTTAGTATCATGTTCTCTGCTATGTTGTTTAGTATCATGTTCTCTGCTATGTTGTTTAGTATCATGTTTTCTGCTATGTTGTTTAGTAGCATGTTCTCTGCTATGTTGTTTAGTATCATGTTCTCTGCTATGTTGTTTAGTATCATGTTCTCTGCTATGTTGTTTAGTATCATGTTCTCTGCTATGTTGTTTAGTATGTCAAGATAAACAAAAATAGGTAGATGTGTTACCAAAATAAAACATAACACAACCTAACAACGAGATACAGGGACAGACGACGTTTCGACTATTAAGCCTTCATCAGGACAAACGAAAGACAACGATCATGTTCTCTGCTATGTTGTTTAGCATCACGTTCTTTATGTTGTTTAGCATCACGTTCTCTGCTATGTTGTTTAGCATCACATTCTTTATGTTGTTTAGCATCACGTTCTCTGCTATGCTGGATGATGCTTTCAAAGATATGGACTTGGGAGTAGACATCAGATATTGTACTGATGGAATAATTGTTCAACCTTTGGTGACTTCGTGCAAAAATCAAAGCCCAACCACACATCATCAGGGATCTCTTATTTGTTGATGAACGTTTCCTAAATTCAAATATAAGGTTGATCTACAAATTATTATAGACAGATTCTCCAAAGCTATTACCAACTTTGGGGTTACTTAATATGGAGAAATCAGAGTCATGTTACAACCAACACCTGGCAAAATCTATCATGAGCCTGACATGGAGGTAAATGGTGTAGCACTGAATGTTGTGAATATATTCACATACCTAGGTAGTACACTATCACAAAATGCCATTGATGATGAAGTGTATAGGCCCAATACTGAGATCTCCCAGGCAAGCAGCACTTTTGGTAGATTGCACTCAAATGTGTGACATAGAAATAACATTAATGCATAGACTAAGTTAAAGTTTACAGAGCAGTAGATTCTTCCAGTGCTGTTATACGCTGGTGAAATATGGACTGTGTAGTGATGACATGTGAGGAAGCTCAACCACTATCACTCAACTTGTCACAGAAAAGTTATGAACATCAGATTGCAAGACAAAATTACAGATAGCACCATCCTAGACAGATCTGATATCCCTAGTATTTATACTATTCTGATGGATACAGATTTATTGGACCATCGGCTGCCAAAAATACTTCTCTTTGGTGAGTTGCAGTAGGGTATACATTCTCAAGGTAGCTAAAAGAAGTGCTACAAAGACATTAAAGGTTTCAATGAAAGCCTTTGAAATAGATACATAGGAAGAACTTGCATAAGACAGCGCTACATGGCGTCCCTACAGTAAGAAAATGTGCAGTTCTCTTTGTGAGAAGAAAAGAAGAGAAATGCAGCAGCTCAACAGCAGAGAGTAGCTAGAAAATCAGGTAGATAAAAAAATAATCTACAGTGGTCATCCCATGCCCAAACTGTCCAAGGACATTTGCAGCCAGAGTAGGGCTTGTTAGTCATCTCTGAACTCATAGTCAAGGAAATAACTCTAGAATTTCAAGTCTTCTTTCTAGTCTTCTATTGCCTCTATCAATTGTCTTTTCTCTGCTTTTGCTGTAAGGTGTCGCAGGATTGAATGACAATTGATTTTTGGGCTATGGCACGTTTGGTCGTATGATATGTAGTAATATTGTGATATCTCAGAATGTTGGTAACTCCTTTAATTCATCTTTTTCTTAGTCTTCCACTGTATCTTGCTGTTTCCATTTTCATGTTGTATGATCTTGCTGCTGGCCAATAAGGGTTCATTTTCATTAAGTGGTAGAAACATTTCAGCCTCTGTTTCTATATAATTGAGCACATATTTTGTTCCAACAGTTCACAGTTCTTGCAATCTCTTCCTTCCTCACATGATCCTTTGTTCTGTTTGATGATTTTTTTTAGCCATCTCATTTCATACGTAGTAAGCTTTCTCTCTTGTTCTTTTGTTAGTGTCCATGTCTGACATTGATAACACAATATTGGTATGGAGATTGAATTTATGATTTAGCTTTTGGTTTCCATTGTGCTGATTTATGTTTATAAATTGATTTAAGTTGATAATTTACCTTGTTGGCTTTTTGAATTCTTGTCTTAAGCTCTATCACTTAATTTATAACTTATCTATATGTTGATTGTATTGGGTACTCTGCCTATAGACTTTTTTCTGTCATTTCTTCATGAAATTCTAGGTGTTCCATTACATCAGATGGATCATCAGATCTGAAAGAGGAAGTCTATGTTGTGCTAATGGCAGCCCATGATGATCCTGGGATATTGCTGCACTTGGAATGTCTCCCTTTGGGGACTAAACATACACCCATAAACTTATACCTTTGTCAGTAAGGCTATGGACTGTTAAGAGCTACCTGCTCACAGCTAAAGGGATTCCTTCACCATCATTCTGACCTTCATGATAGGCTTATTTTCCAAAAGTGGTGTTTATTTGTTTCTGAGTTGACAATGTAGCAGTCTACAGGACCTATAGTAATTATCTGTCATCTATCATTCCCCCCCCCCTCCCAGACAATATTAGCCTAGACTCAATGTATCACATTTTAACATACAATTATATGTATTCAGAAGTAAATTCCTCCTACATTTCCATCAATATCAATATTTGTGATCAATCTATGCTTACTAACATGAAAGCTAACTTTCTTGTGAGGTCTATTCTTATGTCAAAATTGGTTTAATACAGCTATCAAAAACTGATTTATCAGAATGCCACTTTAAATGAGGTATTCCAGGTACTGTGTGTTTGTAAATGGATCCTCTAGAATTCATAGTCCTTAGTCCAAATGCATCATTTTTATACCACTAGGAGAAAAGAAAACAAAATAAAATGCAAACTAGAATCACAAATAATCATAATATTAACACAGGTGGACAACAAAATACAATATATAAGCTGATAATTGTAATAAAATTGACACAAATTATTCAAAAGTAAAGATAAATTGAATATTTTCTGCAAGGGGAACAAAGACTAGCAACACTGTGATCTATCATGCATGATGTAAGAGGTCTGGAGTTGGCTTTTCTGTTATATAAATCAAAGTACTTCATAGTACTTTGGTAGATGATGTACTTGGGGGTTATGTTGGACCACAGTATGAGTTTCAAAGATCATGTTGACCACATCATTGTAAAGGCTTATAAAGGTCTTGTACCGATGATAGTTATGGCTGCTGCTCTATGTGAACAGAGGCTGCTATTTCTGCTGTATCAGGGATTGGTGGTGATGGTGGTAGAGTACACGCTGGCAATTCTGACCCTGAGTCTGTTTAAAAAAGAAAGATTGGATAGAATCCAGAATGAGGCAATGTGAATCATACTGGGGTGTATGAGAGATACGTCATCATAGGCTATGCTATACTTACTTGATTGCCCAACTGCAGAGCAAAGAATACAGTTGTACAAGGCATGGGCTTACATACAGGTCTCCACTTAAAAGAGCACCCTCTACACCCTGAAATTCTCAAAGTGAAAGGCAGTCAACTAAGAGAGGAAAGTTGTGGATGGGGCGTGCAGATGACATTATACAAAGTGTGTGCAGGTTGGAGAATGTGCTACCTGATGTGGAATGGAGTCGGGCGCCCTTAGAGTGTCAGACAGCCAACAAAGTAATAATAACACTCAATAGAGAATGTAAGGATTGGTATTAGATGATCGTGGAGTTGAAAGTAAAGGCTCTGATCTGCAAGAATACCAGGGAAGGAGATATGATTACATATACAGATAGGTCCATTGTGAAAGACATCAGGAGTGCCTTGATCTTCACGGCTCAACGGTGGGGGAAGACCATCAGAGAGGAATGTCATACTTTTGTTCAGATGACAAGCAGCATGAAAATGGAGATTTTGGCAGTAACCAAAGCTTTGAAATGGGTGTTCTCGCAGACTGCGACAATTGCCTGTATACTCAGTGACTTAATGAGCATAATTGTGAAAGTGGAAGTGGGGTGCATTCAGGAACAGTGGCTGGATGCAATTAAGAATTCCTGTATGTGGAAAGTGACTTAATTTTTGTGTCGGGACATGTGGGAGTCCAAGGTAATGAGAGAGAGAAGATAGTTTGGCTACACATGTGGCTACTACGGCTGTTGTCAGAGCGATAGATTGGGCAGACATTTTGAATGTCTTATGGGAAAACATGAACAAATGACTGTATAAGTGATGATGACTTTTGTTCCATGACTAGAATAAGGAAGCTTGGTTTGAAATGTGGTGTTGTTAGATAGGAGCAGTTTCGTGGGCGAGAAAGAATGATGGTCAATCAACGGAGTACCGGGACAGTCAGTCAACGAGCAGAGCGATCTGAGCACCTATGGATTTTTTCGAGTGCATTGATGATGATTCAACGACTAACTAACTAACTAACTATAAGTCAAAGTAACCCAAATTCATGATGAAGTTGGATGCATGATGCCAGAAGGCACAGATATCACAATCAACAAGTTGTACCCTATAACATAATACACCTTGATTCTTGATTAGAAACAAACATCACATCACTGAGGACATTCCCATATATGCTATGCTTGCCGTTCCATCAGTAATTTAAAAGTGTATAAGCTTCGTCACCACCTCTATTTCCATTCTCATACTTGATGTTGTAGTAGGGTATGCAGCTGATTTCTAATTTCTTACTATTTTAGTATACCATGAAACCCCAACCACCCCTGTTTGTTTCTTGTGTTACTGAACCATCTGTGTAAATTATTATAATGTGTGACTTTAGTGCTGCAGGATGAGTTCTGTTGGAAGCCCAGTCATGGCACTCTCTTCCCAGCTGTATCACAACTGTTGTCAATAACTTTCTATTTTTGCTAAATGCCATCCATTCAGTCTTTTCCCACTTCCTCCTGTATTTACCTCTATTTGTCTGGTTACTGTGATACTTTCATTTTGTCGAACATCCTCCGATATTTGAGTTATTTATATTCTCCAGCTCATAAACTCTGAGTAGGACATCTTCTGCTTCTTCCATCCAAGACCTTTCTCTCTTGATACACCTTCCTTAGGTGTTGCCAAGAGAATGGTGTAAAAGGTGATGGTCATTGTTGGCGACTTTGAAGTATTCTTTAACCTGAGCTATTTTATGTCTTACTTTGATGCTCGGTAGGTCTAGGAGAAACCTCATGGCCATGATAGGTGATCTCTTGTGCATCCTAGGAGAGCTCTTATGGCCTCATTTTGAACTCTCTCCAGTCTGAACCTGTGTTTGCGTCATTGTAAGTAAATCTAGACCAAAGTCTAACACAGATAATACCACTGCCAGCATCATCTGAAAAAGTATTTGTTGCAGCAACTCTGCAGATGCCAAGATTTTGACCCTTCTTAGCTTTCTAAATGACACTGTCCCAATATCACAAAACACAATGCACCTTGTTCTATGAACTACATATTGATACCCAGCAGAAGTTTGAGAATAAATGAAGAATAATAACAGATACAAGAACACTTTCACTGTGTTGTCGTTATCTGGTTTTATAACAGATACAAGAACACTTTCACGGTGTTGTTATTATCTGGTTTAATAACAGATACAAGAACACTTTCACGGTGTTGTCGTTATCTGGTTTAATAACAGATGCAAGAACACTTTCACTGTGTTGTGGTTATCTGGTTTAATAACAGATGCAAGAACACTTTCACTGTGTTGTCATTATCTAGGTGTGTTTATGCTGAGAAAAAGGCCTAAGCAAAACAATTATTATTACAGCAAGCCGGAAGTGTCAGGCTATGGGTATACATGAACAAGCAACACTTAGCATCTCCATTCTCTGGGCCACATTCTGCTAAAAATCTATGAGAACCATTGTCCTACTACAAGAGAAATCCAGTGGTAGTTTGAGAATGAATGCTAACAAACAAACATAATTTGTTGGAAACATTACCTCTTGTTCTTCCATTGGTAGAACTACTTCTGAGGAGTTGTACATACCAAACTGACTGTAAACAAAGAAATATCTCATATTAGTCAAATATAAATGACTATTATTTTTTCTGTACTCTTTCTCAATCTCCTGTTAATTGACAAAGTGTACTCCAGAAAATGAAAGGCAAGGTTGGGGTTGAAGTTAAGAATTCTCTTCTTCTTCTTCTTATGGTCCATGCCTTGTGTCGTTGGTTATCACATCTTTCCACGGCCTTCTATTTCGTTGCTGTAATCATTTCTGATACCGATATTCTCCCATGCCACATTGCTAGGTTGTCAAGCATCTTCTCTCTTGGTCTCCACTACCTCCTTTGTTCTTCAACTTGCCTGTTGTTACAATGCGTTCCACCTTTCCTCTTCTCATGATGTGTCCAAAAATGTGGACTGTCTTTTCCTGTTGTGTGTAAGCAGCTCTCTTTTTGAATTAACTTCCTTCAAATTATCTTCATTATGCTTTTTATCTATCCATGGTGTTCTTGACATTCTACTTTAAAACCACATCTCTGCTGCCTCAGTATAATTTTTCACTGTTCTGCTAAGCATCCAAGAATCACTTACATACATCAGAATTGGTTCTATATAACTTCTAAGAATTCTTTCACCTTTACAGACAAAGATATATTACATAGGATGGTTTTAATCTTGTGAAATGTTGCCTTTGCAATTCTACATTTGACTTCTTAAATACATTTTCTATCCGATATTAATGCACCCAAATATTTGAATATGTTGACTTACTTCAGACTGATCCTGTCTACTCTGAAATGGAGGACATTTATTCTTTGATATTACCATTACATCAATTTTTCTGCTATTCAGAATAAACCCTTTGTTTTGAGTTTCTTGTGCAATGATATTCATCATTTCTTGTAACTGTTTCATTTTCAACTATCAAAACTGTCATCATCATATTGTATGTTGTTTATAATAAGCCATCCAACTGATATTCCTAGAATATCTTATATGGATCTCATTATCATTTCACTGTATACATTGAATAGATCGGGTGATATCACATAACCTTGTCTAACCCCTTGATTGATGTGTTGAAATGCCCCTGTTTGGTTATCGATTCTTATGGCTGCTCTTTGTTGCCAATATATATTCCTTATTATTCTCAGATCTTTACCATCAATGTTTAAATACTTTAACTCTAATACTTTAACTTGGTACTTCCTCTTCTGACAAAGTTAACCTGTCCTCACTTTTAATTCCCAAAACTCTACTGTCCATAGAATCTTGTTTAAACATTATTCCCTTCTCCAATCTGATCCCCAAACTTGTGATATTTTCCAAGCCTTTTCTCTGGTTGCCATACGCATGACAAAAATCTTAACTACGTTATTGTCCAGTCACTTCAGAATTAATGTTTCAGACCATTTTGGTACAGTTTGTTGCGGATTTCAGCATTGCTACACATGCTCCTATGTAGTGCAGATCAAATCTATGTCATTTCGTAAGGCCACTTTTACTATCGATGATGTCTGTACATGTGAATTCCATAACGTCATTTGCATTATCTATCTATCTATATGCTGTGACCGTTATTTGCCTTGCAGCATCAGGGGTAGAAGAACTCTGGAGATGGTCTTCTTGTGTGCTGTTTGTAAGCTTGTTCCTGTGGCCTCTTTGATTTATGTGATCCATCTTTTACATTTTTTTTTGCCTCTGGCTTTATATCAGATACAAGAACACTTTCACAGTGCTGTCATTATCTAGGTATATGTATCATGTGCCATCTATGGCATGCAGTCTGCTGGTAGTCTGGAAGTGTGTGAAAACCACTTTATCTGTTGTCTCTTGATGTGTTTCAATACTGGTATTGTTTTGGTTATCTTTCTGATGTTATCGTTTCTAATTCTATCTCTTAATGACACTCCGAGTATTCTTCATAGATACATCATTTCTGCTTTCACTATTTTTCTTTTGTCTTGTGCTGTCATTGTCCTTGTAAATGCTGTGACATGAAATATATAGATGAAACTGAAAAAAACTAAGTGACTATTTTCTTCCGATATCTTCATGTTATTAAGCACAGATCACATACTCCTGTTGATAAGCATTTAAATGGCACTGATCATAGTGGTGCCTGTGACATTTAGGTCAATGCAATAACTTTTATACCACAGACAATAGAGCTAGGTATGCCTTTGAAAATCACAATATATTGAAGTTATCCTCAAGCCATTTGGTCTTAATACAGATCATTTATTTATATTTGGATCGTAGGGCCTTTGTTGTATTGTTGTTCATGTTGTTTTCAGGCATAGTTTTCCTATTAGTGACAATGTATCTAACACAAATCTGTATTTAACAATACTTTTGTCAATTCCCATATTTGAATTATTTATGATCTTATATGGTCATAAATCATAGATCTTATATGGTCTTATATGTGATATGTCACTTGCAGAACATTATCCTCATTTCCACTCTGTAAACCTCACGGTTCTGTGCAAGCTGCCCTACTTCTTTCAGTGTTTTATTCAAAAAGTCTGCAATATCCTATGTCAATTGATCTTAGGCAGTCTCTTGTTCTCCATCCTGGAACCTTTCCCTCCATGATGAATCTCTCTAATCAACTGTGTCTTTTTGTATGTCTAAAATAAGTTAGCTTGCATTTTTTTTATGGTTTTGAGGAGTCAATGTTCAATGTTCTTCAATGTTCAGGTCTTGACGTACATCTATGTTGGATTGTATTTCTTTCCATTATATTAATTAGGACCTTCCAATAGCATTTCATTTCAAATGCTAATATTCTGCTTCAATTGCCGATATCAGAGTACCCATATCTCACAACATATGTTGCCAGTGGAAAAATATAGGTTCTTAATACAGTCAAATCCTGCGGGGGATACCGACCCCTACCAGGAGCTCCACAGGTGGCGGATAGTGGAAAAGCCTCTTGAAGCCAGCTGTGAATAACCCTCTGGGCAAATAAACAGCTGCTGACCAAATGGTGTTGCTGACCACGAGAACGGAGTGGAATATCAGGCGGCGTTGATATCCCCACTGAAATACCCCATATGTCCATTGACTGGCAGCATCAAAGCGAGTATGAGCCGCTATAAGCTCAGGTTGCTGGAGTGGGGTCACTGACACCACTCCAGGAATGTGCCAGGGGGGAGGGGAGGGGGGTAGGGATAGGGTTTAGGTAGGGTTAGAGGGTTGGGTAAGATAAATGGAAAATTATGGATATTAGAACAAGAGAGAGCAATGTTCTTAAATCACCTTCCCTGAGTGAGAGATGCCTTAGATCAAAAGAAATAAACCACAGAGGAGGATAATGAATACCTGGCAACAACAAAATTATCCTAGGAGAGGGGAACTCTACCTCAAAACCCCGGGCAGATGGTGCTCATTAACCCTGTTAGGCAAGCTGTCTAGGAGAAGGAAAACTAAAAAATGAAACCTCCACTGCCCTGTGGACATTCCTTGGATGGATAAGGGCTAGGGAAACACATCCTGACTCAAAAGTGAGATGGAAGACGGAGACACTGGACCGAAAGGTACAAAATAGTCCA
Source organism: Meghimatium bilineatum (assembly GCA_034231615.1). NCBI lineage: Eukaryota > Metazoa > Mollusca > Gastropoda > Stylommatophora > Philomycidae > Meghimatium > Meghimatium bilineatum. The sequence continues at coordinate 32,199,565 of CM067307.1, forward strand.
GCCATGACATGATTGCCAAGGTTGAAAACCACAGAACTGCTAATTCACATCGGACCATCAGCAAAAAAAGAAATTAATAAAACATTTTTAACAACTGTTGGGATAGAGGTCTAGTGCCAAACCACCATAATGATACCCATCTACAAGAAAGGCAAATAAAAAAACAAGGTGGACAGCTATCGCCCAATAAGTCTAACCAGCTGTGTTTGCAAACTAATGGAACGCCTGATAAACAAAAGAATGATGTGGTTCCTAGAAAAAAATAAAATCCTGCTAAATCAGCAAGCTGGCTTCAGAAAGTGTAGATCAACTGAAGACCAGATTACACTAATTGCCCAGGAAGTAGAGGATGCATTCCAGGAAAAAAATCAGACATCAGTGGTGTGGGTAGATATGGAAAAAGCCTTTGATTGTGTGTGGAAAGATGGACTCCTTCTTAAACTGCAACAAAACAAAGTGACCGGGCGCATGTATTACTGGATAAAACACTACCTGCACAACCGAAAAGTAGCAGTGAAGCTTGAAATGAAGCACAGCAGAAAGAAACTCTTCAATCATGGAGTACCACAGGGAGGTGTTCTATCCCCCACTCTATTCCTTATATTCATGAATGACATTGACCAAATTCTCTCGCATAAAGTAAATGCTGCAATGTATGTGAACGATCTGGCGATATGGTGCAGTGAAGAGAGCGTAGGAACAACAAAAATAAGGTTACAGGAAACTATGGACAATTCGGCCACGTGGACAGACCAATGGGTCATGTCTATCAATGCCCAAAAAACTACCTATACCATCTTCAGCATGTCCACCAATCCACAGAAAATCCTACTAATCATAAAAGGTCAAACATTGCCTAAAGATGAGACACCCACATACCTTGGAGTCACTTTTGATCCAAGACTTACATGGAAACAGCACATAGACAAGTGCCAAACAAAAGGTACAAATGAGGACAGCACTCCTTAAAAAATTGGCTGGAACAGATTGGGGTGCAAATGGAAAAATTCTAAGTAGAGCATATACAGGTTACATAAGACCAGCTTTGGAATATGGAGTGTCAGCATGGGGGACTGCAGCTAAGAGTAACACTCAAAAGATCTCAAAGATACAAAACCGAAATCTCAGAATTATAACAGGAGGTATGAATACTACCCCAATCACAGAAATGGAAACATGCACAGGTTTGCCATCAATGGAAGAAAGAAGAAATGAAAAAATCCTCACACAGTATGCAAAGTTCAAATGTTTAGAGAGTCATCAAATGAACCAAAGACTAAGCAGACCTACAAAAGAGTGACTCAAAAGAGGTAGCTTTCTACACTCAGCTAAACAGCTCCAGAAATCACTCACAGATACAGAGCTACAAAACCTAAAACCACTAAACACCTTTAACACATACCCAACATGGGACAGGAAAAACTTCCCAAGAATTATGGACAATATACCAAGCATTATTTCGAAAACAGAAACTACTATACAAGTACTAAAGGAAACAACTAAGAATCACATACAGAAAGCATACCCAAAGGATATATGGACACATGTATATACAGATGGATCAGCGAAAGAGGCAGTATTAGATGGAGGATCAGGAATATATATAGTAACACCAGATGGAAAAGAAATAGAGAAATCCATACCCATGGCAAACATTCCACAAATTTCAAAGCAGAAATGGAAGCCATAATAGAGGCAGCCAAAATGCTCATGAATTGCTTGTCGAGTCACAACAGACGTGTAGTATTTCTAACGGATGCAAAGTCAGTATTGCAGGCATTGACAGATCCAAAGAATACGAGCATGAATGAACTTACGGCCTGCTTACTACACCTCAGCAGTACTACCAAAGAAACAGTACTGCAGTGGATCCCAGGTCACTGTGGCATACCTGGAAATGAAAAAGCTGATCTCCTGGCAAGGAAAGGGGGATCACTAGAACAAATAGAAAATGATAATACGTACTATGAATGTAAGACCATGTTAAAAGCAGAATATAAGAAAAAGTCAAAGCAAATGCACCCAACTGCAGAACCAAATGACCCCTACCACCAAATGTCATGCAAGGAACAAACCATCATTTTCAGACTACGAACTGGTCACAACAGACTGAGAAGTCACATGTTCCGAAAGCTGAAGATTGGTGAGACAGACCTGTGCAACTGTGGACTGAGCCCAGAGACTGCAGAACACATTCTTCATGCCTGTCAACTCTACCAAGAAGAGAGGGAGAAAATATGGCCTACTGAGACGGCACTGCTTCCAGACTTGAGGGGTTCCATGGATGACCTGAAGCAAATCACACAATTCATTGAAGCTATTGGTGCTGTAACCTGATGCCTGACTGAAGAATGATGAAGAAGAATACAGTCAAATTCCACAATAACAACATGATCTGGACAGATAAAATATATATGTAATAATGAATATATGCATTGCAAACAATAAAGAATAAATATAATTGGGGATTGTGAATAGTATTTTCAAATAGGGACATTTGTTACAAAAAGATGTGTTATAGAGAGACTTCACTGTAGTTGTTACTTTGTTTTTTGTTTGCCCCTTGACATAGACTTTTCATCCTGTTTTTTGTAAGGCCATTGTTAATCTCTTTCTAATCTTTGCTGAACAATTTCCTGTAGTGTTATTGTTATTCAAAGTTGTTTACATTTTATAGTTCTTCGATGTCAATACTTATTGTAGGCGTGAGTACATTATGGTTAATTTGCATTTTTGTGGTCTTCTTTGCATTGAGGATCAATAGTGAGTTTTCTCAGCAGTATTCTACTTCCCAGAACTGCAAATGTTCACTTTATGGCATCTTTCAAATCTGTGTTTTCCAATTTTGATCAACAAACCATATAAAGTGACTTGATAGAAATATTTTAACGGATCTACAATCCATATAAAGTGACTGGATAGAAATATTTTAACGGATCTACAATCCATATAAAGTGACTTGATAGAAATATTTTAACGGATCTACAATCCATATAAAGTGACTTGATAGAAATGTTTTAACGAATCTACAATCCATATAAAGTGACTTGATAGAAATATTTTTATGGATCTAAATAACTTTAGTTATAAGTAATTTTGTTTGCTTAAAGAAATATTAACATGGCAGGAAAATAGACTGGATGAACTTATCTTTTAGAACTGACCAGAGAGGGATAACTACAAAATACCATCTTGTGGCAATTATAAGCCAAGAATTTTTGAATAATAATCAGAGATTACTTTATAGTCCTTGTCCTATAAACGAGCACAGTCAAATGAAAATTTTTTTGTACGTCAAATCACGGTAACAAAGGGAAAAAACTTACCGGTAAACCCACCACCCTCCAAAAAAAGCAGTGAATTGCATGTTTTTGTCAATAAATTCAAGCTGGGATAAAACGCCTAGGGCTATAATATACCAGTATCTAATGTTATTTATTGGTCAACATACTGTAATGGTCTGTGAAAAAACAAATGAAATAGCCTACACCGATCTACCAGTAACATTTATCATCTAGGCCTAGTCTATTATGTAGTGTTTTGGCAGACACTTCTATAGGAATAGACAAAATTAAAGTGGGTTTAACTTGCTACAACAAAATGTTTATTTAAAAAATGTTCTATAGAAACGTAATAGAGGAAAAAAATTACCTGTACCAGTAGACCGACAAACAGTCATTCAAAACCTTCAATAGTCATTCAAATCCTTCCAAGTTGGAATTATACTAGGAAAACGACATCAGTTAGATAAAATCCATAATGTCACAATTAGTAGGCCTACAACAAATTACAAAGTTAAAATTCTCCTGTATCTTTTAAAAACAAAGAGACCGAAAGGTGCTCAGTTGCCTGTGTTTTTCTTTCCTTTCCCTTTCGTATACTTCCCTACAAGGTAAACATAGGAGTAACAAAGTTCAAACTCTTCTGTATCTTTTAAAAACAAATGTGATCTAACAGTGCCTATTTGTCCTGCTGTTCTTTCATTGTATCGTTCCGCTTAGACGTCACTGTCTGCTTGTGAGAGCCCGGTGGCAAAATAGTTACATAGTAATTACTATTCAATAACACAGTTCTGCATCATAACGCCGGGACACAAACATTTCGTTCAGGATGATCTGTTGTTCCAAAGTCTCACCATGTCATAAACCATCTAGTGGTTAGGGAAGGCAGCTAGGCATTATCTTCGGATGTATTGTTCCCATAATACAAGTGGACTTGATTCCCTGATTCTTTCATTCAAGTAATGTGAGTGAGGCAAATGAAAGGAATGCCATTTTCTTACAGTTGCGAAAGTTTGTGTTAATTTCTATTTAGCATGTCCGTTCTTTCTTATGATCACGAAGTTCATTATTGCCGGCATTGTTAAGTTGGGGATGTCGGTCTATAGTCGGATCTTAGACTTTCGCCACTTTCGGGAAGGTATAGTCACATTCTCGACCTATAATCGGATGGGTTTATACACAATTTTTTACAGTACTACACAGTTTAGGATGAAATTGAACATGAAGCACAGAATGGTTAATGGCCAAACAGGTTAAATTTACTGACATGTACAGAACTTGGTAGCAAATAAGTTCAAACAAAATAATTATATTAATAAATCTAAGAGTTGGGGGATCATTACATATCTTGTTTAAATGTTCAACTATCTAAGATGCAATGTGTGATTTTTATTAACTGCATAAGATGCAATGTGTGATTTTGTTTGACAAATCTGAGTTAGTAACTTGCCTGGACTGCCAAGGGGTAATAACTCCATCATCTGGGCCACCCACAAGAATCAAGTTCTTTAATCTCAGAAATTTTTGTCTGAATTCTGACAAAGAATAAAGTCATGTAATTTGAGAATTGATTATGACAAATTAATAGAAAAATAGGTATAAGTCTCTAATATAATATCCAACTTAAAAAATATATGTACATGTTTTTAGTCTCACTTATTCATCATCATCAAGTGCCATCTCCGCAATGAAGGTTGGCTGCAACAGACCTCCAACATCCCCTGTCTCTTGTTTTTGTGATGCACTCTACTAGACTGTAACCTGTCCATCTTGTGATGTTACTCTCCCACTTGTATCTCTGCTTCCCTTTGACTTTACCCCCAAGTAAGATCTTCAATAAGGTGTCATGTATTTTAATGTGTTCAAAATATTTTATTTGCCTGATTTTTATTTCTCTTAGTAATTCTTTCTTCATATTAAGTATTTTTAGAACCTCTTTGTTTTCTTCTCTTTCCATGATGTTCTCCCTATTTTCTATATACCCACATCTCAAAGGCGTCAATACTGTCTTCTAATTGTTTGTTTAGTGTCCATGTTTCTGAGCCAATTACTACCCTATAGTGAAGTCTGATGAGGAGTTTATTGTCAGCCCAGTTCATTGTAAACTCATTAAAACTTGTGTCTTATGTAAGTACTATATTTTTTCATAGCACTTCAGTGTGTGAAGCTGCTCTTCACTAGCGTGAATATGTATTAAAAAACATGCTTGTCCTTGATTATGAGTTCGTCACACGGCTAATGAGCTCTATTTGAGCTGTAAATGTCCTTGGACAGTTTGAGCATGGAATAACCACTGTAGACAGGTCTATCCTTGGTCTATCCGTGACTTTCTAGCTACTCTCCGCTGTTTAGCTGTTGCATTTTTCCTCTTTTCTCAAAGGCATAAATATGTTTGGAGGGGTTTATGGATGCATGTTTAGTCCCTACAGAGAAGCATTCCAGTGCTGCAGTATCCAAGGATCATAACATACTGTCAGAGATGTAGCATATACCTCTGATCCAACCACCTCATCATTCTTGTCACATCTGTTGATTCATCTGAAATAATGTCATACATAGCAATCCACTACCTAGGAGACTGCTACAATAGGAAAAAGGTGCAATGTCCACTGGCCTGCATCTCTTCAACGTCCATGGGGACCTTTTGACAAAAAAAGAAGTAAGACAAGACATGCAGTGACAATAATGATACTTTCACAGGTGTCAGTGTATACCCTAACTTTACTTATTTGCCTCCTATGGCATGCATGGAAAGAAGTGTCTCTAATCTGTTCACTCTAAACTAGAAGTCCAACCTCTGGTTGCCACACAGACAATAAAAAGATGTATAAATCCTTGTCCAAGTGTATGACGTATAAGATACCTAAAACATGCAGGTCCTTTCACCAGATTTTGACTACATACCATAACTTCTTGGATCGACATCTGTTGACTGGTTATTCAGAACTGCTAAAAATGTTGAGAAGTTCTTGAACAGTTCTTGTTCATGGGGATCTATAGAATAAACAAGATGTTATTTAAACACTACTATAAACCATCACTTTTGGTAAACTGTAAAAAACAGTACAAATTAACAGAAGTTGACAGTAGAGACATCTAGATCTACCAGACATGTGTAACTTATGTTCTCTTTTATAGATCAGAAACATGGACACCATACAACAAGAAATGAGGTTGAACAACTTCCATTTGAAAAGTCTCTAAAAATGTTGAATATTAAATGGCAGGATAAGTTGAGAACATGCACAGAGCCAAGCTTCTAACAATACTATACATCAGGGGTGGGCAAACTATGGCCAGCCATTGGATATTTTGCGGCCCTCAAACACATTTTTAAATACACGAACGATCGTAACAAATGATTTTTTTCCCCATTAACATTACGCAGAAATCCATTAGAATTTTTAATTCGACTTTCTTATATATTAAATATACAATATTTTTTTCCCAATTTGACATCATTTAAATATTAATTTATATATATATATATATATATATCGTCAATGAAATTTTACTACGTTTAATATGAGTGTTTAATATTGAGTAATTTACTATAGTAGAATTGACGTAATTGGCTGAATGTTTCTCAGTGATTATAAGTACTCGGACGATATAATTTTATAAAGGTTGAAAATTGTCTTTCAAATTATAATTAATTGTTTTTAACTTTTAAGCATTATGTCGGGATGTATGTTTAGTTTATATTAAAAAGATGTTTCATACAAAATATAATATCGCTAAAAGCTGTTATAATTAATAATACATCGTTACAACAATAATGTATCGTCAGAAATAAACCCCCTTCCCTCATATCCTATGAATGGAATGCTCTAATACTCGATATGCAATCATTTAAGCTGCGCAGTGCCTGGGGAATTCCCAATGTGTATTAATAACCATCACGTTTGTAATTCATAAGTTTCTGTATTTATATCGCAACCGAGTTTTCTAAATCTAAATAATTATATTCGCGCTGCCAGAAGCACATTTGTTTTTAGTTAATTTTGCAACATTTTAAGATATTTTTATTATAATGAGTGCATCCAAAAAACGTAAGATTGAAGACGAGTGTCGGGTTTTCAAAGACGAATGGATTACAGAATATTGTTTTATGCAAGTTAGCAACAAATCTGTTTGCTTGCTGTGTCATGAATCAGTTTCTGTTTTTAAAGAATATAACTTAAAAAGACATTACCAGACAAAACATCCCAATTTCGGACACAATCTAACATCTGAAGAAAGGAAAAGAAAATGCATGGAGTTGGTAAAAAGTCTGGAGAAACAACAAACTGTGTTTACAAAACCGTCTTCAATTCAAGATGCCGCAACAGAGGTCAGTTTGGTGTTATCACACAAAATTGTGAAATACAACAAGCCATTTTCTGATAGTGAATTTATTAAGGAATGTTTACTAGATGCAACAAACATTATGTGTCCAGAACACAACAACAACTTTGACAGTATTACATTATCCAGAAGAACTGTGGTCAGACGTGTTGAAAAGATAAGTGAAGATTTGACCCTTCAACTTAAAGATGCAAGTAAGCATTTTTTGTGGTACTCTCTTGCATTGGACGAGAGTACTGATGTACAGGATACTGCTCAATTATTAGTTTTTATACATGGAATAAACAATTCTTTTAAACTCTTTGAAGAGTTACTGAGTGTTGAGTCGATCAAAGACACTACCACTGGCCTCGATATATTCAATGCTGTTAGTAGCTGTATTGAAAGAGCTGGGTTAATGTGGAACAAGATGGCCAGTATTACAACTGATGGTGCTCGTGCTTTAACTGTAAAAAATATAGGACTGATAAAACTGATCAATGATAGGATTAAATCAGAATATCCTGACCACGTAATATTACCACTTCACTGTGTGATTCATCAGGAAATTTTGTGTAAATCTGTGTTAAAAATTAAACATGTTGTTGACCCAGTTGTCAGTGTCATAAACCTCATCAGATCAAGAGGACTCAATCACAGGCAATTCAGAGCATTACTAGACGATCTAGAAACTGAACATTCTGATGTCCTGTACCACAGTACAGTTTGATGGTTGAGCATCTGAAAGGTTTTAAGGAGAGTATGGGATCTTAAAGTAGAAATAGTAATGTTTCTAGGGATGAAGGGCATAGAATGTGACTTCAATGCTAACATTATTGATGCAGAGTGGAAACTTGAATTTATATTTGCCATTGAAATAATGGAAAAGTTAAATGAACTGAATGTTAAACTTCAGGGCAATGGTTTGTTTGCACATGAAATGTATGTTCATGTAAAATCATTTCAAGCCAAACTCTCACTGTTTTCCAGACAAGCAAGTGAAAACATGTTTTGTCACTTCCCTGAAACAAGAAACTATTTCTGATGAAATGAGTAAAAAATTCAAAGCTCAGTAAGATGTATTGGTTGAAGAATTTGGAAGAAGATTTCAAGAACTTGGAACAGCACTTCAATGTTATCAGTTCTCTTCTCAGTGCAGAAGCTGATAAAGCCCCAGAGCACATACAGTTGGAGTTGCTTGAATTACAAGCCAATCATTACCTGAAGGAAAAATTTAAGTCTGAATGTTTGTTGGATTTCTATGGTTCTTTGCCTGAACAATCATTCCCAAACTTAAAAAAACTTTGCAGCTAAATTTTGGTCATTATTTGGATCTACATATATTTTTGAACTGGCATTTTCTTGCTTAAAAATCAACAAATCTAAGAATAGGTCTTTATTATATGATTGCAACTTAAATGCAGTCATGCAAATTTCTACAAGTAAACTTGTTCCAGATTTTAAAGGAATTATAAAATCTTACAAGCAATTACATACATCTCATTAGAAATTAATAATATCAATAAAGTTGTAACTGTTGTGACTGTATGTGTATGGTGTTTTTTAAATCTTCATTAAAACTATTGATATGAATCCATATTGTAACTGTATGCAACATAATATTTTTCAAATATTGTTAAAATATTTGCAAAACCTTTCATCCATATTAGAAAATATACTGTTATAGTGTAAGTCTGTTAGAAATGCAATTTATTTCAGAAGTTATCTACATTATGTAAAACTACCTTTCTTTACAATACAAATATTTAATTGATTACTTACCGAGAATTTTAAACAAAAACATACATAATATTATATGCGGCCCTCCAATAGCTTTACAATTTTCAATGCGGCCCTCTGCACAAAAAGTTTGCCCACCCCTGCTATACATGATCAGTCACAGAAGACTCAATTGGCTTGGACATATTCCAAGGATCAACAGCAGTCGTATCCCAAAACAGATACTATCATACTGTACATGGGTGTTAACTAGTAAAGATTTTCCATACAGATTATATACAGATTTAGAAATATACAAAATTACAATATATATATTTTGAGATTACAATTAACAATTACGAGATACATATTTTGATATATATGAAATACAGATTTCGGCCATCGCTCAAACAAAATTTAAAAATTTTTTATTTAAAAAAAAAACCCACTTGTGTTAAATTTCCTAATATTTATTGCTAATGTGGACATTTATATATATTTTTAACCCAGGGGGTTTCTATGATGTTTCTTAACCCAAGTGATTTCTATGATGTTTCTTAACCCAGGGGGTTTCTATGATGCTTCTTAACCCAAGATGTTTCTATGGTTTTTAACAGTCAACTTTTGAAGCTTTTCTCGTATTCAGTTTAAAAAAAATTAATATTACAAGATATGAACCATGACACTATGTATTCCATTATCTGGACGACATCTTGTTTAACATGAACAAGAAGAAAATATTGCATATCTACAACAAGTTCAACATGAACAAGAAGAAAATATTGCATATCTACAACAAGTTCAACATGAACAAGAACAAAGTACACTATAGAAAAAACAGTCATCAATAATAATTATTCTTCTGCATTCACTCTCTAAATAACTAAAACAAGCATGCATGTGATTTCTGCCGGGGAGCATAAGTATGTTGTGATGCTGGTTCCACAGCAGAGCTGCATTATTTTCTGTCATCTGGCTCAGAACATCCATTTTCAGCATTAATTATAATTAATAGTATAGAAAAATATATATTCTTTACATTCTTTCTCAAAATCCCACTGGACCGTTCTTGCAGCAGGACATTCTCAAACTCCCACTGGACCGTTCTTGCAGCAGGATAATGGCCATACTAGATTTCCAGCATGATGTAGTCTGGAGATTTAAGGTGTGTTGTCACTATTTTACTCATGTCAAAGGTCTGGCACATCCGACTTTGGTGGTAGTAAGTAATAGATTAAGTGGTTTTATCACTTTCACTGAATATCTGTAACCATATGACTAGTAGGCCAGCAGTATGTTGTAACTGGTGTCTGTAGTGCACGCAGGTCAGAACCTCAAACCTAGCTGCATGCTGGTCACAACCTCAAACCTAGCCATGGTCAGACTTTCTTAACATTTTTGCAACTGTGTCTCTAATGACACAGCCACAGATGCCCACATATATACTTTCATATCTGAAAATTGAAAACATGATATAATGATGTTTTGCAAGCCACTAGAAGCACACAGGAAAACACAGGAAATGATGTTTTGCAAACCACTAGAAGCACACAGGAAAACACTGGGTAATGATGTTTTGCAAACCACTAGAAACACACAGGAAAACACTTGGTAATGATGTTTTGCAAACCACTAGAAGCACACAGGAAAATATGTACAAATCATTTATTGTTTTTGTGTGTTTTTCATGTGTGCTTCTGGACAAATCTAAATGTGCCTGCATTTTAAATTTTCCTGTCAGATGATCGTTTTCCTTCAGACTTTAACATCAATATATTTTTAATATTGAGTTTTTGCATTCTTCTATTAAAGGATTTTAGGGTGGAAGAGGGGGTGAAAGGGGAATCTACTGATCTATTGTACTGGTAACAGCAATGTTAATTTCACAGCAGGTCAAGATGACCTCAGACTCCTGGTTATCAGAATGTAGCAGCCCATATTACAGAATATGTTGTATCTAGGGCTGCGAAAATTAACAATTAATTAATCAATTAATCATTAAATATGTTAAACAATTTGCTTTTCGAGGTTCATATACATAGTTGCCGTACCACATTCAGCCCAAACATCCGCTCAAGTATCAACACGTTGTCGACAATGACACTCAGAAGAGTTCTCAAGTACAATCAATAACTAATTTTGTATCATGTCAGTCAAACAAGCCTGCAAGCGGCAAAGTTCAAGCGGATGTGAAAGTTGCTATTGCACAGTGGATTGCCAGTTCAGGGCGTCTGATGGCAATTGTGGAAGATGATGGACTACAGACAGTACTACATATAGCTCTTCAAAACAAGACACAATGTGCCCAGACGCTGTACAATCGATAATGTCATTGGCCAGATGTATGACGAGAAGTAAACAGAGCATAAGAAAGCTATAGAAAGTATTCACAGTACTGCTCTCACTATAGACTTTTGGATCTCAAACAACAATGAATAATACTGTCATATAACGGGACACTGGATTGATTCTGACTGAAAACTGACATCAGTTGCTCTAGGTTGCTTACTTGTTGACGAACGACATACTGCTGAAAATGTTGCCAATTTCTATGAAGAGTTTGCTGCAACATGGGGCATCACTGATAAAATATGCTGTATCGAAATGGACAGTGCACGAAACATGGTCGCTGCTATCAGACAAACGGATTATAGTCACATACCATGTATTGCACACTGTCTTCAACTTAGCATATTAGCAGGTTTGAAGGCAGCTGACTCATCAGCTCTTGTGGCAAAATGTCGACACTTAGTTGAACATTTCAAGCACAGCTCGGCCAACACATTGGAACTGAAGAGAAGCCATTCCAGTGCCTCTGTGCCAAAATATGATGTCATGTTCCAAAAAATACAGCAGGATGTGGCAACTCGTTGGAACAGTACCTACATGATGTTAGCCAGATTGTTGTAAGTCAAAGATGCCATAATGCAGTATCACATCGATCATCTAAAAAGCTACAGTGGACCTAAACTGACAGAATCAGATTGGGACAAAATGGCCAAATATACGTCAGTCTTAGGATCACTTGCAGATGCTACGGAATATGTTGGGAGTGAATAATATGCGACATGTTCTGCTGTTCTTCCGCTAGAGGCCTTTTTGTGTAGAATGTTAATGGTTAATAATGACAATCCAGGTTATATTGCATGATTCAAAACTGCAACAATGAACGACTTCACAAACAGAATTGAAGTCATTGATGCTTTGACAATGTTGCAAATGGTTGTGGCCTTAGATCCACGTAACAAGAAACTCACCTGTCTAAGACGAGAGAAATGTGAAGCAGTGTGGAAATTATTGTCAAATGCATTCCTGGACTTCTACGATAAAAGACACCCAGCAGGACATCCAACCGGCTCAGAAGAAAAAGGCAATGATGAGACAAAAGCACCTGTGCTGAAGAAACCAAAACTTACTCTGTTACTGAGAAACTCTGAATTGCATTTGTCAGCTGATGAATCAGATGCAGTATACAGTGCACAGGCCGAGCTGATGCGGTACCAAGAAGAAACTCCTATTCCAGAAACAGAGGATCCTCTCATGCGGTGGAAACTTTATAACCATCGTTTTCCTGTCCTAAGCAGTTTTGTGCAAACAATTCTTTGTGCACCAGCACCTTCTGTTCCATGTGAAAGACTGTTCAGTTAGTTAGTCGTTTAATCATCATCACTGCACTCTGGACAAGTCCATAGGTGCTCAGATCTCTCCTTGAGTGTAGCCGCCATTACACCTTGATTGATGGTCCCAGTACGCAGTTGATTGACCATCATTCTTTCTTGCCCATGAAACCGTTCCATTCTAGCGACACCATATTTCAAACCAAATTCCTTTATTCTAGTCATGGAACAAGAGTCATCGTCGCTTATACAGTCATTTGCTTGTGCGTTTTCCTGTAGGGCGTTCAAAATGTCTGCTCGATCCATCACTCCACCAACAGCCGTAGTAGCAGCATGTGCGGCAAACCTATCTGCTCTATCATTACCCCAGACTACCGCATGTCCTGGCACAAAAATGAAAGTCGCTTTACACATACAGGAATTCTTCACTGCATCCAGCCACTGTTTCCGAATGTATCCTGCCTGAACTTTCACAATCATGCTCATCGAGTCACTGAGTATGCAGACATGCTCGCAGATAGTCTGCGAGCAGACCCATTGCAAAGCTGTGGTTACTGCCAAAACCTCCATTGTCATGCTGCTTGTCATCTGAGTGCAAGCAGCCCTTTCCTCTCTGATGGTTTCCCCCCACCTTTGAGCCGTGAAGGCCCAGGTGTCTGATGTGTCTCTCAACCGACCCATCTGTATATGCAATCATATCACCTTCCCTAGAATTTTCACAGATTAGAGCGAGTACCTCCGACTCCACCACTGTCGGACACCATTCCCTGCATTCTCTACTGAGTGTTATTATTACTTTGAAGGCTGTCTGACAATCTAATGGTGCACGACTCCATTCCACACCAGATAGCACATCCTCCAATCTGCACACACTCTGTATAATATCCTCTGCACGTCCCATCCATGACTTTCCTCTCTTAAGTCGACTGCCTTTCACTTTGAGAATTTCAGAGTGTAGAGGATGTTCTTTATCAGCGGTGATTTGTAGGTAGTCCCGCACCCTGCAGGTTTGTATTCTTTGCTCTGCAGTTGGGCAATCTAGTAAGTATCGCATAGCTCATGCCGAAGTATCTCTCATTCACCCCAAAATGATTCGCATTGCCTCATTCTGGATTCTATCCAATCTTTCTGTTTGAGTCTGACTCAGTGTTAGAATCGCCAGTGCGTACTCTACCACCGCCACCACCAATCCTTGATACAACAGACATAGCAGCCTCTGTTCACATTGAGCAACAGCCATAATCGTCATCACCGCAAGACCTTTATAAGCCTTTACAATGATGTTGTCAACATGATCTTTGAAACTCAGACTGCGGTCCAACCCTAAGTATTTCATTAAAGTTAAAAATTTAATACCCTCTCAAAGTAACAGATGGTGTGGGTATGTTTACTATATGATTATTTAGAGAAAACCATGTTATCGCTGCCTTTGATGGATTAACAAAAGCTCCAGAATTACTGCACCAATCCCCTATACGATCAAGCTCCCTCTGAAAATTCCTGGTGATCGCTTTTCCATCTCTGCCTTGCCTATATACCAAGATGTCATCAGCATAGGACATAGTTCTCCCCGGTCCTGCAATAAAACAGCTTGTAATTTGAACTGTATACATTTACAGTAAACTGTATACTGTATACATTAGTATACACTAATTTGAACTGTATATTTGAACTGAACTGTATTAAATAATACTGTGGACAGAGGTGACCTTTGTGGTAGTCCCGGGTTTATGACTGTTGGTGCCGAAGACCAACTCCCACACTTAAGAACAACCTGTCTCTGAAAAAGCGCTGAGATAATCCACCTGACAATGAAAGGACTAACTTGGAGTTACAGCATTATGGTCATCAAGAAATCCAAGGGAACTCTGTTATAAGCATCTTCCAGGTCTATTGCAGCTGCGCATGTCTCCATTCGTTTATCAAAACTTTCAAACACATCTTGCGCGAATATGGCGACATTGTGCCAAGTATGCTTACCTAGACGATAGCCTCCCAAAGTTGAGGGTAGGCTGTTCTTCCTCTCTAGATGCAGGGACAATTTCCATGCAACAATCTTTTCCAGCAACTTACCGATTGTATTCTGCATGGTTATGAGCCTGAAGCCCTGTATCATCGCATGACTCTTGCCAGGCTTGGGTAGTGGGATTAAATAACTATGCAACCAGTCTTCCTCCACTGTGCCAGTCGCTAGGCTTTTGTTAAACAACATTGTAAGCTCCTTAAGGTCCTCGTCTTAAGGGCCTCTGAGATCATCATACCTAATGCCATCAGGTCCTGGTGCTGTGTTTCTTGACCTTTTCAGTGCCGCTGTAACGTCTTCAAGAGTAATTGCAGTATCGCTTTCGATAACTTGCTTATTGCACATGTCTGTGACTGTTTTCATGATTTCATTGTAATTTCCTAAGTTCCTCTGACCAATTTGTGCCTTATAATGAGCCAGCAGTGCTGCACCCTTATTCTCATCTGTCTTCTGCCATACCAAGTCTGTGCTTTGGAAATTGGGGATTGTTATATGCTTCCTTGGGTCGTTCATTGATTTAGGCAGGCCCATAACAAAAGTCCACTCATTTTTTGTCTTTTGCAGATTTGGCGATATCTTTAAACTGTTGAACCCTGTCATCTTTGGTCTGTTTTAATTGCAGAACAAGATCTGGTTGTGCTGTCACTTTTTTCTTGCTTTTTGCCACTGTGCAACTGCGCTGCGTTTGCACTTCCATGCACATTGAACCTCATCATTCCACCAGGGGGGGGGGGGTTGATTCCACACATTTGCCCCAGTGGCATGTGTCCTACGTTTGTCCTTCCTAATTCTGCTTACGATGGACGACCCTGTGCGATCATACTGGAAAAACTTAGCTTTAGCTTTCTGTTGTTTAAAACTATGTTCAGTTCTTCAGGGTACATCGTCAATAAAATGATATCATGTCTGCTTCCAGAAAATGTAAACACTCTGGTTTGTCTGCGTTACTGGCTGAAGTGATGCTTAATATAAAGTGACCTTCAGTCAGTATACTGTATAAGTTTTATAATTATACTAACTCTCTACAGTTTTTTTTTAAGTTTTAGAAAAATAACATACGTCAGTCATTTTTGTCTGAACTGTGAAGTTAAGTCATGGATTGTTGCAACATTTTTGTGTGAACTGTTAAGTTAAGTCATGGATTGTTGCAAAATTTTTGTGTGAGCTGTGAAGTTAAATCATGGATTGATGCAACATTTTTGTGTGCACTGTGAAGTTAAGTCATGGATTGTTGCAACATTTTTGTGTGAACTGTGAAGTTAAGTCAAGGATTGTTGCAACATTTTTGTGTGAACTGTGAAGTTAAATCATGGATTGTTGCAACATTTTTGTATGCACTGTGAAGTTAAGTCATGGATTGTTGCAACATTTTTGTGTGAACTTTGAAGTTAAGTCATGGATTTTTGCAGATCAGATACAAATAGTTGGATCCATATATGCATTATAATTAATCGACCTTAATCGATTAAGTTTGTTTCTGATTAATCGAACACACACATTTTTATCAGTACCAGCCCTAGTTGTATCATATCTTAAATCTTTCCTGTGATGTTTGGCTTGAAACATCCAACTTCAGTATAACTTTTGTGTAATTTTTATCTACAGGATATGACAGCCGACGCCATCCCTAAATCTCCTAACTCGTCTCTTACACTATGCATGCAAGGATGCTATTCTTCGCTCCCTTTTCGGATCCGGCAACACACAGATGATAAAAGGTGATAAAAACATAGGCGCACAAAATCTCATAAGATCTCAATTTTCTTAAGGTTTAAATGTTAGTTAGTTTGTCGTCGGATCATCATCACTGCAAACTGGACACGTCCATAGTTGCTCCGATCTCTCCTTGAGTGTATCCACCATTACACTTCTGCTGACAGTACCGGTCCTCTGCTGGTTGATCATCATTCTTCTGCACCCTCCAAAATGTTCACTTCTAGCAACACCGCATTTCAATCCCTGATCTTTAATCCTAGCCCTTGAAAAGGAATCATCATCCACATTAGTCTCACTCTCGCATGCTATATCTCTTAAGGAGTTCAAAACGTCAGCGCAATCCATTGCCCATTGCCCTGTGCCACAATTGCGCATGATGCCAGTTGATCCGCTCTGTCATTGCCTTGAACACCCACATGTCCCAGCACAAAAATAAATACAACCACTTTCAGCCTCGCCTTTCTCAAGGCCTCAATCCACTGTTCACGAATGAGACCCACTTGTACCTTCTTAATCATACTCATAGAGTCACTAAAGATGCAGACCTGCGTTACCTTCTGTGTGCGTAGCCACTCAAATGCCTTGGTCACCGCCATAGTCTCCATGGTCATACTACTCGTAGTGACCGCAAAGGCACCACTTTCCTCCTTGATCGTTTTACCTGCACAGAGAGCTGTAAAGGCCCAAGCACAGCGAACATTTATAATCACAGATCCATCAGTGTATATAATCACATCCCCCTCATGGTATTCTCACTGACCAAAGCCTGCACTTCTTTCTCCACAGCTGAAAGATTTAAATGTTGTTATTAATGGCACTTCTTTCCAAAAGCTGAAGATTGGCGAGACAGACCTTTGCAACTGTGGACTGAGCCCAGAGACTGCAGAACACATTCTACATGCCTGTCAACTCTACCAAGAAGAGAGGGAGAAAATATGGCCTACTGAGACCGCACTACTTCCAGACTTGAGGGGTTCTATGGATGACCTGAAGCGAATCACACAATTCATTGAAGCTATTGGTGCTGTTACCTGATATCTGACTGAAGAAAGATGAAGAAGAAGAAGAATGGCACATCTATAAAATAGTCACAGATGTAGTATACTACATTATAACAAATATAAAGTCACACAAAGAATACAGGTGCATGGGGAACACAGGTGCATGGGGTACCCAGGTGTATGGAGAACACAGGTGCACAGGGAACACAGATGCATGCAATAATATTTTAAAATATAGTCCATACCATTCCAGTAATTTCCTACTGAAAACTTTTGTCCAGTTGGAGAATAGAACAATCTGTTGATAAAATGTTTAGTTTTTTACTATCATTAAAATCTGTCTATAATTTATTCCCTTCATTATTAACCTTAATATTTGTTTGTGAAGATTCCTAAGAATTACAAGTGATGTGCTCTTATTTCTTATGCGCAGTGAAGTGTTTTCTCTAAGATTTCTTTCATACCAAGGAGACTTCAGCTTTCTTAAATACCCAGGAGACCTCAGCATTCTTTTACACCCAGGAAACTTCAGCTTTCTTTCATACCCAGGAGACTTCACCTTTCTTTCATGCACAGGATAACTGTTCTCTACATCACAAGATATTGATGTTCTCTACATCATAGGATATTACTGTTCTCTATACTACTGTGGTTGCAGATATTGAAATTGGGCCATCAAGTCTTCCTTACAAGAGCATTTTATAAGATTCTAGGAATCTATTGCTTGAGCTATGGAGTTAATAATCTCTGCAAGCAGCTTGCTGCAGTGTTGAGTGGTACAAAGTACATACAGAGAAACCTGAATACAATTAAGTCAATCTTCCATGAATATAATCTACAATTCTCCAGGACAATGGCAACCAAATTATAATTTATGTCAAATTTGGTAATAATCAAGATTGTTGTTCAGGTAATCCTGCTACCACTAGTTCTGAGGGTTAAGATGAACCAAGTGCCATTCCAAGTGGTGCAGGCGATCATGCTTCTCCACAACTCTCTGTCTCTTATGGTGTTAGTATGTTCAGTTGGTGACTTCCTTTTATGCCACAGTGACCAACCATTCAGAAATTGTTTTCTTTGTATTCCTCTGTCTTTTCTCCCCTTGATCTT
Source organism: Meghimatium bilineatum (assembly GCA_034231615.1). Taxonomy (NCBI): domain Eukaryota; kingdom Metazoa; phylum Mollusca; class Gastropoda; order Stylommatophora; family Philomycidae; genus Meghimatium; species Meghimatium bilineatum. The sequence goes on from CM067307.1 coordinate 32,218,358, forward strand.
TCTGGTGGTTACTAAATGTTAAAGTTTTACTTTTCTCATCACATGCCCTAAAATCTTGATTGTCTGTTTAGAATTTTTGCTATAATTTATCGTTTTACACCAGCATCTCTGAGAACTTCTACATTAGTTTTCTTGGTTGTCAATGAAATTTTCATCATTCTTCTTAAAAAGCAAATCTCAGTTGCCTCCAGCTTATCTTGAGCACTTTTGTTTCTGTCCATGCTTTGCTTCCAAAAAGAAAGATGAGGGTTCAGATAGATACACATTGAATGGTTTAATGAAAAATAACTCTTATGGTGAATACGCTCCTATCAACCACGGATGTTATTCTAATTAGGTTATATCATCAGAGTTTTTTAACCATCAAAAATAGTGAAAGTCATGGTTCTGGTAATCCAGTCACCATAACCTCTGGTGATCATGTGACATATTCTTTTCAGAATGTCATCTTCCTTATGGATTATCTGAACACGCAGTGACTCTGGGCGACTTGACCTGCTGCAGCTAGAGACATGTTTAAACAATCTGATATATCACTGCACCATCATTGTCTTGGGGCCTTCTTCCCTTGTTGTCATTGACTCTGCCTTCAGCTATTAATCTTTCCATGCTGTTATGTCTCTTTAAAGCTTTATATGACCAAAAAAACACAGCTTTCTTGTTATGTTGTTGTTTATACAAGTAAATTTAAGTAGGAAGCCAGAGGATAATATTTTTTTTTTTAAATTATTGAGACTAACGGGAATTGAACCAATCCGTTCTACGGCACCAAATCGCTTAGCAACAATTGCACACGCGTTTTTCAGTACTTGACTAACCGCATCTCCAAAAAAAGATGCGATTTCATCAAGCCATTCAAATCGTGCACACAAAGTCACCCGAACGGACCAATCGAGACAAGGACTATTACAACAACAACAAACATCCCGTACAGGTATTGAAATATCCTCAGTAACAACAAACACATAACATAATATCCGTATTAGTTATACAAGGGCCGATAGGTCTTCTTGTAAACATGGATAACATATATAGACAATACAATATTGCTTCAAATAATTGTTTATACAAGTAAATTTAAGTAGGAAGCCAGAGGATAATTTTTAAAAAAAAAAATTTTTTATTTTTTTATTTATTTAACCTAGATGATATAACCTATGTTGTTGTTGAGTCATACCTCTTCGAGGTTTATTGATCTTAACACTTCTGATCTGTCTTTTTAGCTGTCCATGGTATACATAAAATCTTTCTGCAGTATCTCATTTCAAAAGCAGCGATTCTCTTTTGTATTTTATATACTGTTTTATTTAATGTCCATACCTCACAACCATATATTGTCACTGAAAATACACAGGTTCTGATAATACATAGTTTGGCTATGCAGCTGGTTGAATATCCATAATAGAATTATTAGACACATTACTCCTGTACCATTGCTTTCAGGAGAGAATCCGTTTATCAATCTCTGGTGTTAAATTTTAATAGATTAACATTTTGTTCATGTTTGCTTAACAGGACTACCAAAGTTTTATAAAATTTGAACCGATCTGAAATTTTGTGACAACAATGACTGACCGCTTAGTTCTTGATACAAAATGGCTACAATAAGTTGACCAATAGCGATGTATGTTACAAGTGAGGACTGCTGCCAGATACACAGATATGCGAGCCACACACTGAGGGCCCCTTTAGTTTACGTGCCACTGACTGACCCCACATCCCCTGTAAATAACTAATCAATAATTATAGCCAAGGGAAACAATCACTGAAAAATTTAAGAACACAGATTTATCTATCCCTTGTATTTATTGTTATCCGTAAAAAAAGGTTGTACCGTTATGCAAACATGAACCAAGCATTTCTTGACTTACTTGTAGATGTTTTTCTTAACATAGTTTGGAAATAAAAGTCTGAGGTACTTTGTATCTGTGAAATAAATGCAAACAAGTCTTCACCAACAAAAATATACATACAATTCTATAATAACATGACATTCATAATACAGTGGAATCCTTACTCAAGGTATACTAACCAGCAACGATATAGAAGTGCTAACATCAAAACTAACTAGGAGAACCCTTATTGTCGGTGATTTCAATGCCCACCACACAATGTGCTGCAGTCATAAGTCAGACAAGACAGGGGAACTTATAGCAGATTTTTTAAATAATAAAAACTTAGTCATTTTAAATGATGGTTCTATAACCAGAATTAATCCAATAGCAAATGGCAATGACTCAGCCTTAGACTTGAGCATTGCAACAACCAACCAATACACAACTAAGTGGGAGACACTAAATGCTAGTGGATCTGACCATCTACCAATTGAAATTAATATTAGAGCTAAATGTAATCCCAGCGAAGTAAACCAAAAACCAACATTTAACTATAGAAAAGCCAATAGGGAGGCTCTAACAACAGAAACTATAGATCTGAGCACAATAATATCAATAAATTAAACAGAAATGAACAAGTCAAGATGTTTTGATTCAGAATGAGATACTGCCATCTAAAGAGCACATTTAACACTGAATCAGCATCAGCGCCCATGCAGCCTACATCTGCAGAGAAAAATATGCACACCAGAACATATACTAAAGTACTGTCCCAGATTTTTTGCTTGACAGAGTGACAGTCTGGCCCGCAGGAGCATTTTTGTAAATCAAATTGTGGACAACCCACAGTGATCTAAAACAAACTGCTCTGTATTTGACCAATATCAGCAGAGTGATTGATTACAGAAAAAGACTTCCCTTGAGTAACCTCAACAGGTTTACAAATAAGGTAGAGTAAGATTTAGTAATCTCAACAGGTTTACAAATTAGGTAGAGTAATGTAAGAGTAAGGGCTAGGGTGGATTGTGTTATGGTAATCTATTGAGACATGTTGCAACCACTAAAGAGAAGTAACAACTAATTTTCTGCTTTGTGGGAGGATTGAGGACAAGTACCTATTGCATAATTTTCTCATTATTCTTTATATTCAAAGTTTATTGATCATAGGAGATGAGACACTTAACAGTGGCTATTGACAATAAAGGCCTATGAGTAGAAATAAAACAAGCCTTCAGACATTATGTTTTTTATTATTTCTGTGCATTTCTTTGGTCAGCATTGGCAGGCAACACAAAGTATATATATATATAGTGACCAAAGCAAAGCACTAAAAAAAATCCTGATGTATGAAGGCTTGTTTTGATTGTTACTGTAGATAGCCATGATTAAATCCAGCTCAAACAGCTTATTGTGAACCTGGCTGTTTATTGCTTAAAACAGCTGATTGTGAACCCTAGCTGTTTATTGCTTAAAACTGCTGATTGTGAACCCTGGCTGTTTATTAGTTTAAAGAGCTGATCTGATTGTCACTGCATTCTCATGCTCTTAAGATCTGCCATATTCTTGCGCTTTTCTAATCAACAGTAACATCTGTCCATCCATCCCTTCATCTTTCAATTCCTATAGGATCTCAACAAACCTCCTCCATCTTGTTATCTTTACCTATTGCCTCCAGTTCTTTCCATGTCCTATCAATCCTTTTTGTATCTGTATCTAACTCTTTATCAGACTTTGTGTGGTGCATCGTTGAAAGTTAGAGCTGTGGTCTCACACCCGTTATGTCTAAAGTTCGATCCCTGGTAAGGACTGGGTTTTTTTCTGTCAGAGTGTAAATTAAAGAACTCATCCCGAACATGACGTGGCGACAGCAAGGGAATATGACATGGCAACAGCAAAGGAACATGATGTGGCTACAGCAAGGGAACATGGCATGGCGACAGCAAGGGAATATGACATGGCGACAGTGGGGTGCAAAGGGAATGCATTGCTGTCGGCGGACCCAGGGTTAGCAGATAATCAAGATCCCAAATGTACCTCCTCGCGGTGCACCCTGGAAACAGAAACAGCAGCTCAAGCTGATTCTGGCTAAACCATTTGGGGATTGTGTCCGAGAATGTGGAGGTAGCAGATGGAAAGAGATTTGACTGCATAAAAGACAGACAATATCTCCGACACCACCAGCAACACCACATACAGCGACACTGTCGACATACAATGAAGCTAGTTAGTCCAGTCCAAACATTGGAGGGGCGGCCAAGGAAAAAAGCATGAAAAGGTGGATGCATGGCAAAAGACAGAAAGATTTCATACTGAGTATAATGAAAAAAAATGAAAGGGCAGAACAGCGCTAGAGGGCAGCGCCAACTGCAAATATAAAGTGAAAACGATTAAGGAAATGGGAACTACAAGCACTGTTAGCTCGAGACGAGCTTCTAGTTACCTGTTTTCCTTATAGGCAGAGACCCATACCCAATAATGGGCATCTAGCAAAGCAAAAGACCTGGCCTAACTCTAATGTTGAGTCTTCCTATACTGGAAACATGCTCGCGAAGAGAAAGGGTGCTGTACCAGATAGGCTCAGGCAAAAAGGGACAAAGATGGCTCTCCTGGCCCAACTCTACTGTCAAGCTTTCCTATACCGGAAGTACACTTGCAGAGAGAAAGGGTTCCATACCCGATGGGATCAGGCACAAAAGGGACAATGATTTAGCCCTGGCCCAACTCTACTGTCAGGTGTTCCTATACCGGAAACACACTTGCAGAGAGAAAGGGTTCAGTACCTGATGGGCTCAGGCACTATTGGGGCAAGGTCGCTCAGCTCGAGAATGCCTTCCTCTCAAACGTGTGGTGTGAGACTCGAACTTGGGCGAGGGGTTCACAATGTCGGTGAACGACACCTCGGCTAAGAAGGCGAAAGAGCCAGGGTCCAACTATTCTGGTGAGTTCTTCCTCCTAAGGAACCAGGCTCATGGATGAGAAACAGTTCAGTACCCGTTTGGCACAGGCACAATACGTCCAATTTCACGAGGCAAGTTCACAGACAGTGTAACACCTCGTGCGAGACGTGAGCAAAAATCGTCTGAGCGAAGAGTCCCCACACACACGCGTGCCTGGCGACAGATAGGGAGGCTGTCACAGGCTAGGGTAGCCCACAAGAACTGTCAAGGCATGCTGAAATCAGATGTGCTAGGCCTACAAGGTGCACAACGGTAGCACAACGTAAATATGCTCCCAGCGGAAATCGCATGGATATCCATGCTGGTTACAATGGAGCGAACGCAAAACAAACATGCGACAGCAAAAGAACATGATGTGGCTACAGCAAGGGAACATAGCATGGCAACAGCAAGGGAACATGATGTGCCAACAGCAAGGGAACACAATGTGGTGACAGCTAGGGAATATGATGTGGCAACAGCAAGGGAACATTGCATGGCAACAGCAAGGGAACATGATGTGGCAACAGCATGGGAACATGGCATGTCAACAACAAGGGAACATGGCATGGCAACAGCAAGGAAATATGGCATATCGACAGCAAGGGAACATGATGTGGCAACAGCAAGAGCATGTGGCCTTTATGACACAGGACATTTGAAACCTTCTTGTATATAACTTTCAGGCATTTCTTGGTTTTCCACTTGTTCTCTTTTGTTCTGGATTCCATAACAATGTCAATCTCACAATTGTTTCTGTTGGTCTTCTTTAGCATATGTCATATCCATCTCCATTGCTGTTTCTTGAGTTCTCTTTCTACTAGTTGTCTTTCCATGAGTTTTTCATTGGTAGTATAATCCAACCATTTCAAACCTTCTGTCTGACACAGTGTGACAGGAACACATACACACAAAGGGTAAGGGTAAGAAACAAGATAAGCAAAATCAATGCCACTTCATTACAGCTCAATAATTACTACGATTCATTGCCATTTTGTCACAACACATGTGCATTTCATTGATAAAATGGTTTCAACTTTCTAGTAAAACTGAATGAAACACTATCCATGTTTTGAGTACACTTTCCGGTACAGTACAAGTGAACGCCACCACATGTATAATTTTTTCCCTTGTCTATGTTTTGTAAATTTCATGTTATCATTTTATAATTGAAATATTTGTTTATTTAGGGTTGGGGATAGTTATGCAAAACACAACTATCCTAACTCTAACCCTAACCCTAAATTAAATCAATATTTAATTTATTAAATGATGAACATGAGATTTACAAACATAGACAAGGGCAATAACTCGGCTATGTGGTTGTGTCTACTTGTACTGTACCCACAATTCATCCAAGTACCAATAATCTTTTATTAAAGAAAAAATAGCAGAAACAGCTGCTCTAAATACCTCCATATTGTCCAGCCAGGGGAGAACTGAGACTAACAAATGTGTTGACATTGTGCTCAAGAGTTGCTAGTAAAGCTCTGCAGATAAGGCCGCCTAAATATATATGAACAAGATGCAGTTATTTAATACATTTGTCAAAGATAAAATTGGAATTAAAACAAAATATAACTATACAGATTTAAATAGATCTGCAACAATATCTGTCTTGCACATTTGTAGATCTGATTGACAAAAATAGACACCCTGGAACAAACACTACAGAGCTCCTATCAAGACCAACTCTGTGAAGTGGAGATGGGGGCTTAGTCCAGCCAACAGCGGCTGGAAATTAAGATTAGTCAGGCCATTCCTGACATCGAACAGGACCACAATCCTGCTCAAGCAAGCGTAGTGCTGAAGTCAGAGATACCAGGCCGTGAGGCGCACCAGCAACCAAGGTATCATGCGAAACGCCTGAAAGACATCCACGGAGCTACTAGTCGTTGTGGTACAGAGTACTAACAGTACAACATAGTTATACTCCAATCATACAAATTAATCTAAGAAGTCTTATTTACCCTAACGGCATCTGACTATTTTTGGGAACAATGAAGAATGTACTGCTCTATTTATATATATTGACACCAGGGCTATATAGACAACTGTACTGGAAAAGGTTTGATCCTCTTTTCTTGAGAAAACCGCTTGGGAGGAGTTATTTTGATTAAGTAAAAATGCCTCTTATGATGAAGTATGCTTTTTTCAACCACAAATGTTAGTCCAATGTGGATATATCTGAGCTTTTTATCATCAAAATAAAAGTGCATGTCGTGGTTCTGGTAATTCAGTCCCCATGACCTTTAGAATTATTCAACATCTTGGGTGGAGGGGGTTTGTCCTCATTTTTTGACCCCCCCCCCCATCCCCATACTCATTTCCATTAGTGGTTGATTAAGGCAAGTGTCATGTCTTGAAGGTGGGACTTAAGTATGCTACCAGCTGCTTAAAAACTAAGTATAGCCGGTTCATCCACATTCAAACAAGACTACTGTCTGCGATCATCAAACAGGCAATTGTAACAGCTATTTTTAGATCTGTTGATGTACCCGTCTCTGGATATTCTGATAAGATGCAAGACAGCAGCAAAAAAAGTCAAGCATGTTTGACTGTGGTTAGTTTTGAGGTCGGTGAAACAACATGTTAGCATGGAAACCAGTTTTCTTGTATAGTTATCCTAATAGCAATATGGTTACAGGCCACTTCCACTGAATGGTGCTATATTCTCTGTCTAAACAGTGGCATCAAATCGATTATATCATCGTGAAACAGCGCGATAAGCAGGATGTGAGAGTCACCAAATCCATCTGTGGTGCCGACTGCTGGACGGACCACAGATTGCTAGTCTTAAAAATGAACCTCCATACATTGCATCTCCGGCGATCTCAAAATAGCAAACAATCAAAACGTCTCGACGTCTCAAAACTGAAAGATCCACTTTATAAACAGCTTCTGCGCAGCTCAATGGAAACCAAAATTGCACCATTGACAGTCGATCCCATATACATTCAAAAAAGCTGGGAAAATATCCGTGACACTATCTACAGAATTACTGAAGAGGTAGTGGGCGTTTCTGTTCGCAAACATCAAGACTGGTTTGACCAAAATGATGTACAGATCAAAGCTCTCCTGGACAACAAGCACAAACAGTACAAAGCTTATTTAAACGTCCCCACATAACCAGAAAAAAGACGCTGTACAAAAACTCAAAGAAAAACGTGCAAAAAGAACTAAGGAGGATGCAAGACTCTTGGTTTAGCACCAAAGCCAAAGAGATACAACATTATGCTGACAGCAATAATATGCAGAAATTTTATTCAGCATTAAAAGCAATTTATGGCCCTCAATCTTCAGGAACGTCTCCTCTTCTAAGCGCAGATGGAAAGCATACCATCACTGACAGAGAGGAAATTCTCAAACGCTGGGCAGAACATTATGTAAATGTCCTAAACTGCCCCTCCATCATCAACGAGGAAGCGATTGCGTGCATTACGCACATACCAATCAATAACTCATTATCGGATCCCCCTTGCATTGAGGAAGTGGAGAAAGCAATCTCAAATTTGTCTGTAGGAAAGGCGCCAGGCTCAGACTCCATTCCAGCCGAAGTTTACGCTGTTAGTGGCCCTGTCATGTCTGCCAAACTTACAGAGCTCTTCCAGGCAATGTGGAACCTGGAAGTGATACCACAAGACTTTAAGGATGCTTCCATCATAATCTATCCAAGAGAAAAGGAAATCGCTTAGCTTGTGACAACCATCAAGGCATATCCTTGCTCTCTATAGCAGGCAAGATTCTAACTAGGGTTCTGTTAAACAGACTGCAAGCCCATCTTGAGACAGGTCTCCTTCCAGAGAGCCAATGTGGCTTCCGACAGGGCAGAGGTACTGTTGGTATGATTTTCACTGCCAGACAACTACAGGAAAAGTGTCGTGAACAGAACATTGGTCTCTACACCACATTTGTCAACCTAACTACGGCATTCGACACTGTAAATCACGAAGGACTATGGAAGATCAAGGCCAAATTTTACCAACATGGTTCGCCAGTTCCATGATGGTATGATAGTCTTTGTGTAAGATGACGGCACACACTCAAACCCCTTTCCAGTGACCAACGGCATCAAACAGGATTGCTTCCTGGCTCCGACACTCTTCACCATGGTGTTCTCTGCCATGTTAAATGATGCCTTCCGGAATAACAGTGCAGGAAATTGTTTCCGCTATCGAGCTGTCGGAGGACTATTCAATCTTAGTAGACTGAAGGCCAAGACCAAAACTAAGACGGACATTGTTTGCAACCTCTTGTTCGCCAACGATTGTGCATTAAATGCTACCAGTCTGAAAGACATGCAATACAGCATGGACCTCTTTTCTTTGGCCTGTGATACGTTCGGTCTCACTATCAGCACCACGAAGACTTTAGTAATGTATCAACCAGTAATGTATCTCCCATGTAGGGAGCACCAGGTGTTCCCTACATAGAACCAGTGATCACAGTAAAGGGACAAAAACTTAATACTGCCAATAAGTTTGTATATCTCGGCAGCACACTATCACAAACTGCAACAATTGATGAGGATGTTGCCCTGTGCATTGCTCGTGCCAGTGCAACATTCGGGAGCCTTCGTGCCAATGTCTGGATCAGGCGTGATCTCAGTCTGATAAATAAGTTGAACGTGTATCATGCAGTGGTTTTACCAGAACTGTTTTATGCTGCGTCATCCTGGACTGTCTATGCAAGACATGCTCGACAGCTTAACTCTTTTCATCTTCAGTGCCTACTAAACCTCATGGGAGTACGTTGGCAGGATTGTGTACCAGATACGGAAATTCTTCAAAAGTCCTGTATGCAAAGCATCCAAGCAATGCTAACTAGGTCCTAACTCCGCTGGACTGGCCACATCGTCCATATGCCAGACAAGCGCCTTCCAAAGAGATTATTCTATGGGTAGTTGTGCGAAGGTAAACGTTCAAGTGGAGGGCAGAAAAAGCTCTTCAAGGATCACCTAAAAAGCTCTCTCAAGCACTGCAGCGTCGATCCTAGCTCCTGGGAGACTACACACTTGATTGCTCAGCCTGGCACACCCAGATCACTGCTGGTATCATGAAATTTGAAATACCGTAAATTCTCGTACCCTGTACCTTGAACCCTCCTGCATGCACTGCAATAGAACTTTTCGTGCATGAATCAGATTCATCGGGCATCTACGAACTCACAAACCAAATTAGTTAATTACCAATTTTAATTATTATTATTATTAATTTATTTGTTTTCCCCATCGCATTTAATGTTTTTCATGTCATGCTCATCTTCGCTAGTGAAGGAGGAACATCATCATCATTCTCTGTCTAGAGTAGAGTGAGCCTTTGTTGGATGCTTCCACTGAACGGTGCTTATATTCCCTGTCTAGAACAGTCTCCTGCCTTGGTTGGGTTCTGCATTCTCCGTCTAGGGACGTATGTGCCTTAAATAGGTGTTTTATTCCCTCTATAGAGCTGTGTGTTGTGGTTGGGTGCTTCCAATGAACGGTGGATGTGGTAAAAACACTGAACATATTAGTTACCATCACTCAAGGTGGAATTGTTGCACCATTGGCACAAATAAAGTGACACAGAGCATTTTCGTTCTCTGAACTATATCCTGCTGGAAAACTAGTAGGATCAATGTCCTGCTATAAGAGAGATCTTGAGGAAGTTTAAGAACAAATGATAAAAAACAGATATGTTGATTTCTGTCACATGACCAAACAATGAAGATAGTTCAGTACACAGAAACAGATTCAAAAGAAGTAATAAAGCTTACCTTGTGAGAAACAGACAAGTATAGTTCCTTCGGAAGATTTGTTGGTCAGTATTGGCATAAGCAAGTCTGAGATGTTGCCAACCTGTGTCCACATATTTGTTACACTAGCTGCATAGTTATAGAGGTTGACTGTGGTTGTTGGTGTGCCAGGGTGGTACTGAAAGAATAAGACACAGTCGATTAAGATGGCTGACATTAAATAACAATGTATATCAAGCTACAATTTACTCAGTTTTTATGTAATAATCCTCTCTTTTGTTTTCTAGTATTTACTTCACATGTGTGGCAGGGCCTGAAAGGTGAGCAAAGAACAGCATCACTGTTAACTGCCATGCATGCCACACAGGTGACTATATATATATATATATATATATATATATATATATATATATATATATATATATATATATTCTATTTCATAGAATAACTAAAAAGTCATGTTATAAGTATTACCTCTTGAATAAGATCACTAAAATAGTCATAAGTATCACTTCTTGAATAAGATCACTAAAATAGTCATAAGTATCACTTCTTGAATACGATCACTAAAACAGTCATGTTATAAGTATCACTTCTTGAATACGATCACTAAAATAGTCATGTTATAAGTATCACCTCTTGAATAAGATCACTAAAATAGTCATAAGTATCACTTCTTGAATAAGATCACTAAAATAGTCATAAGTATCACCTCTTGAATAAGATCACTAAAGCAAAATGAAGATGTTGACAATGAGACTGAAAACGTACACATACAAAGAATGACAGAAATGGAAGTGATTAGAGGAGAGGGAAGAAAATGTACTCTTTTTTGGAAAGAACTGAAGATCACGTCATGATAATCAGCAAAGACACAGAAGAACAGGAGGTAAACATAAACATACAGGGAGAGAAGCTACAACAAGTAAAACAGTATCAATATCTTGGACACATAGTCACAAATGATGGCAGATGTGAAACAGAAGTTAAAAGGAGAATAGGAATGGCTAAAAGTACCTTCAATGACATGAGGAAAATAGTAATATCTAAACAAATTACAAACAAGTTAAAAATGAGAATTATAAAATGCTACATCTATTCCATATGGCTCAGAAACATAGACACTAAATAAACAATTAGAAGACAAAATTGATGCCTTTGAGATGTGGGTATATACAAGAATAGGGAGAACATCATGGAAAGAGAAGAAAACAAATAAAGAGGTGCTAAAGACACTTAATATGAAGAAAGAACTACTAAGAGAAATAAAGATCAGGCAAATAAAATACTTTGGACACATTAAAAGACGACACTGTATTGAAGACCTTACTTGAGGGTAAAGTCAAAGGGATGCGAGCAAGAGGTAGGCAGAGATACAAGTGGGAGAGTAACATCACAAGATGGACAGGTTACAGTCTAGCAGAGTGCACCACCAAGACAAGAGACAGGAAATGTTGGAGATACGTTGCAGCCAACCTTCGTTGCGGAGATGGCACTTAATGATAATGATGAAGATCACGTAATCAACATCTGACTGGGTCTTTGAGTCTACATACACTTGAATGTCTGCCGGAATGGAGAGCGAAGCACTTATGGGAATGTCCCGTGTGCTATGATGCTAATTTCTAATCAAGACATATGTTATGAGTATGACCTCTTGAATTGATTCATTTTCCTTTAGCATTGAAGTTAGCGCATAGGACAGAAGTAAGATCTTTCCAATTATGTCTGTTCAAAGCTATTCTGTGCAGTTCTTGAACAGTATGAGTATTGTTTGTTTTAATTTCTCTAAGTATTGTTATTCTGAGTGTTTCCTATGGTCTACCCCTGGCTCTTCTGCCTGTTGGTATCCATGCAAAAGATTGGTGGTATATTCTGTTATTATCTGAGCATAGGACATGTCTGATGTAGAACCAACAGCATTTTCTAATAACATAAAAGCACTAAAATATTCATCGCACGTTACAAATATTACTACAAGATCATGAAAATATTCATCGCAAGTTACAAGTATCACTACATGATCACTAAAATAGTCATCGCACGTTACAAGTATGACCAGTTGAACATGATCACTAAAATAGCCATGTTATAAGCAACACTTTTTGAGCATCATCCTGATGTGCTGTGCTGACTTGGGTAGGCAATCATGGATCTTCACAACTGTCTTTCAAGAAAACTACCAAAATCATTGTTGACTCTTTGTCATGAGATAATGTCAGACAATCTAATATTTTCTCAGACTATCTAAAATTCTCTCATACTGTCTGTCATCCTTTATCTCTCTTGCCTATTGTAACTGTGTTCTCCAGACCTCTTTGTCTCATAATGTTACCAAATAATAAAGATTGTATTTTTCTGATATTACGTAACCCACATCTTGAGTTCAACTTTTTCATTACATCCTCGTTAATTTTTCGTGCTGTCCATGGTAGTGTCTTACTTTCAGCATTCTTCTATTGAACCACATCTCTGTTGTTGCACATTTTCAACTATCTTGTTTATTTATTTTCCACAACACATCCATATGCTAGTTAGAATGCATGTCATGTATCTATGAAGAACAATTTTCACAAAAGAACAATTGGTTACATATGCTGTTTGACATAATATGGAACACACAAGAAACACAAAAAATCTGGAAAAACACTGTAATAATGCCTGTCTGGAAGAAAAAAGTCGGGAAAAGAGATTGTACAAAGAACAGAGGTATTCCTCTTCTAAGCCATACTGGAAAAATTTTCAATAGAATTCTAGAAAATAAGATTACACGCATTCATAGAACCACAGTTTAGCAACACTCAAATTGGATTCCATAAGTACAAAAGCTGTAGATCCCATTTTTACACTCTGACAACTGGCAGAAAAAAACAACTGAAAACAACAAAGAATTGTACATTGCCTTTTGTGGACCAAGAAAAAGCTTTCGGCAGAATAGACAGACTTTGGAAAATACTATCAAAATATGGTGTTCCACAACATATAATCAACTTGTGTAGAAGTAGTTACACAGGCAATCAATGTGCAGTTAGAATGAGTGTTGGGATTTCAGATAAATTCCACATACACTCTGGAGTGCGACAAGGATGTGTTCTATCTCCCTTGTTATTCATCACATGTATCGACTGCATATGTAAAATGGTTTAAACTAATGAAAAAAGAAACCTCCTGAGTGAACTTCTTTTTGCAGACGATCAAGTTATAATATCAATAAAAAAGAACAACTATAACAACAAATAAATAGACTCCATACAACATGTAGGGACTTTAATATGAAGATAAACACAGAAAAAACTGAGGTAATGTCAATCGCAAAAACAGAAAGAAACACTACTATTCTTATCTATTAGCAACATAAACAGGCGAACATATTAACTTTTCTTGGAAGCATCATATCATTGAATGGGAAAAACACCAAAGAAATCCAAAATAGATGCAACATAGCATACCAGATCTTGGGGCAGATTTCTTCTATTTTCAAATATAAATTTGTGAGAATGAACAGAAAAACTGCACTATATAAAATGATCATCATACCATCATTATGTTACCAATGTCAAACATGGACACTAAAAACAGAATCCAAAAGATAACATGTTACAACAGAAATGACTTGCCTACATAGAATCCTCAGAGTAACAATAAGAGACAGAATCAGGAACGAAATATCAGAAGACTAACAAACATAATGTCAATCCTGGATTACATCAGAAGGCAACAGATTAAGTGTTTTTTTACATGCTTGCAGACAGTATCCCTCAAAAAGCATTACTATACAGACATGATGGATACAAACCAGGGGCAGACCTTGCAAACGATGGATTACAGAAATAAAAGAGTCAATGAAAACAAACATATATGAAGCACACAAATAAACCATCTCCAGAGAACTCTTCTACCCCTGATGTTGCACAGCATAAAGGGGTATAAAGCGACAAGAAAAAAAAGAACAATTTCATCTCTAATTACAGGGACATATTAGACAACATATTCTTCATTTTTAGGAATGCTGCATTGCATTTGCTTGCACTATTATGTTTCTTATCTCTGTTGAGCTTCTTCCATCTGATGTCATCTTTGTTCCCAAATGCTTGAATTGGTACAACATGTTTAACTAGATTCATAAGTTAAAAAAATAACCAAACTATCATAGGATATCCCACAAAATGGAGAGTGCCACAGTAACACTAATCACTAAACACTATCACCAATCGTAAGTATTACCTCTTGCACAAGATCACTAAAATAGTCAAACTCTGATGGTCCTGCCAATATCCCATGCATAAAAACAACATGTTTGTATCCTCCAGCTTGGCACACCAATGTTACAACAATGAGCACAGGTGTGAAAACAACAAATGAAATGTAGCTGCCATAGCAAGTCATTCTTGAGCTCAGACAAGTGTCCAAAATAAGTGAATTTAGCTTAAGCTAGATGAAAAATAATCACAACTAAATATGAGCTGAGACTAAATTAAACAATTTCAGTAGCATTACTAGACAGCAAACTAATCTTCATAATGGAGAATTGTAATATTTGCAACAATTAAATTGGGACTAATTTGTTGACTTTCAGGATATATTATAAAGAGCGGAATGTATTGTGCCATTGTATGGCTTGGCCGCGATATTTTACCAGGGCACATCATATTTAAGCATGATTTATGGGTCACTTTGACTCTCTCAGGATGGGAAGACGGCCAACCCCAACACCTATTTAGTTGCCTCCTATGGCATGCATGGCAGGTTACAGTATTGCCATTCTTTGCTCTAGAATCACACAGCCTTTATCATCGCCTTTTAACGTATCATTATGATTATTTACACGATGGACAGGTAACATTGCACGATGGACAGGTTACAGTCTAGCAGAGTGCACCACCAAGACAAGAGACAGGAGATGTTGGAGATACGTTGCAGCCAACCTTCGTTGCGGAGACGGCACTCTATGATGATGATATGATTATTTAGGATACAAAATATTATATAATATATACTTTATAAAGTTTGCAAACTATTTGTTGACTATGTGTTATGTCCATTATAAAGAGAACATGTTTATACTACAGTGTTATTATCGGTTAACAGTATCAACCATCTGTCGATTGATCCAGTCACATAAACGAAAACAAAATTATTAATGCATAATCAGATGTGATGAATGGGCCCTCGTTATGCCCTAAGGAGGGAGGTGTGATCCTGTACAAAGCGCGAGTTATTTCTAGGAATGGAGTTGTTTACCGTTAATTCAAGTTGGTATATTTTCTTTATTACCCAAAGTAATATGATCCACATTTGAATTAACGTATATGGAAATAAATGCATCAGTTATCCGTGTACACAGTATAAATACACATCGCAGGGTCGTAAATACGCGGTTGGGGGAGGGGTGTGTGTTAAACTTCACTTAGGTGATCAACTTAAACTTTCGGAGGTCGTAGTGACAGGATTACCTTTAGTATTCTTTATTGTCATTGCTCTGATGAGCCCAAGTTCGCAGTTATAACGGCACGATATAACCAATAGGCCTATAGACTCCAGCCTAGGTTGACAGTAGGGCCGTTATCAGTAAGGAAGGGTTTTATCTAAGAAAACCCTATGTTTCGTGTAGATTTCCCACCTCCCCCTTCTTTCTTTTTGATGAGAAATATAATGACATGTTTGTGAAAAACTGTTTAGCTTGTTTAGTTCGTTTTTTTTTTTAAAGGGGGGGGGGGAGGATTTTACCCACCTTTTAGTTACATTCCTAGTGATGAAAGCAATGTTCTGATTTTATAGGGGTAGGTGTTGGACACACCAACCCCCTATATCTATGGGCTTGGTTGAAAGCTCCGTGCCTCGGTAAGAGGCTTTTTAAAAGTAATAAATCACATTTTAAAAAGTCCGAAGTTGTAAGAAGCAGAACTCTGCAAAAGTAATAAACCTAATTTTAAAAAGTCCGAAGTTGTAAAGAAGCGGAACTCTCCAAATGAGGTCGGTACAGATATACTACAAAATGATGCCATAATATATAACGCGTCATATCTCACAGCTTCTTCTTCTCCTTCTTCTTCTTTCGTTCACTTGAAACATGTCTATATCTTTAATTCTGTCTCCTGAATAAAACTCACTGTCTTTTGGCAGTGTCCCATAGAGCTTTGATTCCAGATTCTCTGGCCAATATGTCTGCCTCAGCGTTTCATGCTCAGAACACTCTTGAAGTATATGTTTGGCACTCTGTGCTGCCTGTCCACATGTAGACATGGCCGTGTTGCCAATCTTGAACTTTGTATACATGTGACTGCGGAGTCGGTTGTGTCCTGTTCTGAGACGTAGAATTATAACTTGCTCCGATCTGTTCATAATGTGATAGTCATCTTGTGTTGGTGTTTGTGGCTTTCTTATTGACTTGATCATCTGTTTTTTTTCTGATGGTAGGTGATTGGTATATCTGGTTGGTCTTCGGCAGCACCTTCCTTGGCCAGTTGGTCTGCTTTTTCATTTCCTGGTATTCCACAGTGAGAGGGTATCCACTGCATGGTTACCCTATACTGGTAAGACAATTCACTAAGTAGTTTTTTAAAGTCTGTTAGTTTTCCAGACTGGAGAGCTTGAAGCACTGACCTTGCATCTGTCAGGAATACCACAGGCTGTGGTCAGAGTTGGAGTTCAGCCGTTTTTTTTTAGCTGCCACACTAATTGCCTGGATTTCTGCATTATAATTATTGCAGAATTTCCCTGTCGGTATTCTGATTGTATCTCTAGACTTGTGTGGATATTCTATATATACACCTGCACCTCTATTCCTTACTGCATTCTGTGCTGACCCATCTGTGTATACTCTGACCCATATATCTTGTGGATATTCCTCACCCAGAAACTGAGGGTGACTGTCCTTCGCTGCACACTGTTCTGTTCGTCCTCGCTTAGTATTCCCCATGGAGGCCAGCACCTTGAAGTGGTGATGGGGCTTAGTTCAGCCATCAGGGGCTGGAAAATAAGACTGGTCGGGCAATCCCACTCGAGTAGGACCATAGTCCGGCCCAAGTAAGCAGAGTGCTGAAGACGGAGGCAACCAACCTAAAGGCGCACAGATAATCAGGATGCCACGCCCAAAACACAATGGAAACATGTCTTCATAGCTGACACTTGGTTATTCGGGCCGTTCAGAAATAAATAGCAACTTTTTGTCATGTGACTTAATCTTTCCAGAACGTAGTCTTCCTTATGCATCTTATGAAATCCACGCGGTCTCTGCGAGTTGTTCCGTCTCCTTTAGGGACATCTGCATGCATTCCTGAATATCTTTTGTCCAGCGACGTCTTGGTTGACTTTCCCTCTTCTGCCTTCTATCACCGCTTCCAACAGCATTCTTTCCATGCCACCGTGTATCCTCACAATGCCGACAAACCTGACTTCCTTTTTTATATATGGTGTTTAAAAGTACCTTCTTGAACGTTGATAGTTAGTTAGTTAGTTAGTTAGTCGTCGGATCATCATCACTGCAAACTGGACACATCCATAGTTGCTCCGATCTCTCCTTGAGTGTATCCGCCATCACACTTCTGCTGACAGTACCGGTCCTATGCTGGTTGATCATCATTCTTCTGCGCCCTCCAAAATGTTCACGTCTAGCAACACCGCATTTCAATCCTTGATCTTTAATCCTAGCCCTTGAAAAGGAATCATCATCCACATTAGTCTCACTCTCGCGTGTTATATCTCTTAAGGAGTTTAAAACGTCAGCGCGATCCATTGCCCCATCGCCCTGTGCCACAATCGCACACGATGCCAGTTGATCCGCTCTTTCATTGCCTCGAACGCCCACATGTCCCGGCACGAAAATAAATGTAACCGCTTTCAAGCTCGCATTTCTCAAGGCCTCAATCCACTGTTCGCGAACGAGACCCACTTGTACCTTCTTAATCATACTCATAGAGTCACTAAAGATGCAGACCTGCGTTACCTTCTGTGTGCGTAGCCACTCAAATGCCTTGGTCACCGCCATAGTCTCCATGGTCATACTACTCGTAGTGACCGCAAAGGCACCACTTTCCTCCTTGATCGTTTTACCTGCACAGAGAGCTGTAAAGGCCCAAGCACTGCGAACATGCCT
Source organism: Meghimatium bilineatum (assembly GCA_034231615.1). NCBI lineage: Eukaryota > Metazoa > Mollusca > Gastropoda > Stylommatophora > Philomycidae > Meghimatium > Meghimatium bilineatum. The sequence goes on from CM067307.1 coordinate 32,236,957, forward strand.
AATTACAGATCCATCAGTGTATATAATCACATCCCCCTCTTTGGTATTCTCACTGATTAAAGCCTGCACTTCTTTCTCCACAGCTGTGGGACACCATTCTCTGCATTCCCTGCTAAGTGAAATTACTACTCTCAAACAAGTTTCGAAATCTGTGGGTAGACCTATCCATTCCGCACCTGCTGCCACATCCTGTAATCTGCACACGCTTTGTATTACATCCTCAGCACGTCCCATCCACGACCTTCCTCTCTCGAGTATGCTGCCTTTAACTTTCTGTATTTCGGAATGCAACGGGTGTTCCTTATCTGCATGTATTTGAAGGTACGCCCGTGCACGGCAATACTGTAATCTATGCTCAGCTGTTGGGCAGTCAAGTAGGTATCGCATAGCTCTTGTCGATGTCTCTCTTGTGCATCCCAGAATGATACGCATTGCTGCATTCTGGACTCTATCCAGTCTTTCGATCTGAGTTTGGCTAAGAGTCAGAATTGCCAGTGCATATTCCACCACAGCCACAACCAAACCATGGTAAAAAAGAAATAACAATCTTTGCTCACACTGCGCAGCAGCCATAAACTTCATTGCTGCTAAGCCTTTGCCTGCCCTTATGATAATGTGGTCAACATGTTCCATGAAACTCAGGCTTTTGTAAAAAAAAACACACCCAGATATCTCATTGTGCTAGTTCTTTCTAAACTTTTCCCGGACAACGAAACTTGTGGCATGGGTGTCTTTACCATGTGATTGTTCAAGGGAAACCACGTCACGAATGCCTTAGACGGATTAACCACTGCTCCCGTATCTCGACACCAATTTGTCAGTCTGTCCAGCTCCTTCTGTAGTTCCACGACGCACTCTTCTCGATTTCTGCCCTGTCTATACACCAGGATATCATCGGCATATGACATCGTTCTGCCAACACCTGTGATTTGATTGCCAGCGATATGTACTGTGTATACATTGAAAAGTATAGGAGATAGAGGCGATCCCTGTGGCAGGCCAGGGCTAATAACCGTTGTTGTAGATATCCAGTTACCACACTTAAGAACTATAACCCTGTGCATCAGGGCGGCGCCAACCCAACGCACGACAAAAGGATTAATTGCAAGATTTAACAGCTGGTGCATCAAGATATCCAAGGACACCCTATTGTACGCATCCTCAAGGTCTATTGCGACCGCATATGTCTCCATGCGCGAATCGAACCCCTCAAAAACATCCTTTGCAAATATGGCTGCATTCTGCCATGTCTTATTTCCTGGACGATATCCTCCTAACAATGTTGGTAAACACTTATTTCTTTCAAGATAACACGATACCTTCCGGGCCACAATTTTTTTCCAAAAGCTTGCCAATCGTATTCTGCATAGTTATTATTCTGTAGCCATGTATCCTGGTGTGGTACTTCCCAGGTTTGGGTAGTGGAACTAAATAGCTGTGCAACCAGTCTTCTTTCACTGTGCCCTTTAGAAGGCTATTATTGAACATGTCCGCCAACTCTCCCATTTCCTCATCCGTTCTTCGACTAATGTCATCGTATCTAACGCCATCTGACCCTGGTGCTGTGTTTTTTGTACTTTTCAGTGCCTTCCTGATTACTTCAACTGTGATTAGCATATGGTTTTCCATGCTCATGTTCTTACACGTGTCTGTGAGCGTTTTCCTGATTTCTTGATATGCCTCCACATTTCTCTGACAATTTTGTGCGGTGTAGTGTGCCAGCAACGCCGCACCTTTTGTCTCGTCCGTCTTCTGCCAGACGGTATCGTCGCTCTGGAAATCGGCAATAGTCACGTGTCTTGTCAGACCATTAATGGACTTGTGTAACCGCCAGAACAATTTTAGTGACTTTTCGCGTGTAATTTCCTTGCAAAATTCGTCCCATTTTGACGCCTTTGCTGACTTTGCAATATCTTTGAATGTTTGGACTAAGATATCTTTCTTCCGTTTCCGTTGTGCGACGTCCATGTGCTGAGCCGCAACACGGTTCCGTGCCCTTTGCCATAGTGATACTGCTTTCCGTTTCTCGCTCCATGCCCTTTGAACCTCTTCGTTCAACCAGGGGGCCCTATCAAACCTGATTTCCCACTTCTTGAGCCTTACGTTTGTCTTGTCAAATTCTGCTCACAACATCCACTCCTCTGCGATCATACTTAAAGGATCTTACCTGTGGCCTTATCTGCTTACTTTTGTCATTTTGTAAGAGAACACATGGGAGGTGGTCACTGCCATGATGCCCAGCACGTCCCATTTGCAGATAGCCACAGAAGATGATGACAAATGTGCCAGGTCGATAGCGCTATCATCATTGCCATACGGCCATCGTTAAGGCACACCAGGTCCTTATCTGTCAGGGCCTCCTCAAGTTCTCTTCCCTGTTTGTTCGAAGCACTATTGCCCCATGATGTACCTTTCGCATTGAAGTCACCACAAAAGAGGATCTGCTTTTCCTGTTCCATTATCTCCCCTAGGATCTTCCAACCCTGAAGATCAATGCTCGTGTTGCAGGAATACACATTTACAATCATGATTGGGTGCTGGACCCTCTGGACCCTCACTGCCTGTAACTGGATATTGTCGCTATCCCACTTGGACATATCAACCTCGCATACACTAAAACCCTCGCGTACTAAGATTGCCTGTCCAAGATGTCGCCTGTTGTAGAAACACTGAAATCCGGCTATCCTGATAGTACCACTTTCACCTAGCTGTGTTTCTTGCAATGCAATGACGTCAGCCTCATAACACATCTTTTCTAGCTCTGTTCTACGCTTGTGTACACTGGCCACATTCCAAAACAGCACACACACGTTTTTAATTCCTAGCCTAGCTGTTTTCGATCTCGTTCTTCTAGCACCCGCCCGGTGACTTTTCCTTTTTGAGCCACCTCGTTTAGGCCGCTTGATATTGGCCGCCATTTTTCAAACAGTGTGACAGCGAATACACTCACGAAGACTTCAGCTCAGATGCACGCACTCCTTTAGCACCGGCGAAGATCTTAGTGAGTGGACCTCCTGGTCAGAGAATAACAACACATCACAACACAATCTCCTAAATGAAAACAACGAATATATCCATTGTTCAAGTGAAACTGTAGGCGACACACAAAACACTTGTGTTGTTATCCACCATTTTGACCGGAAGTCATTGAAAGTTGATTTTTCTTAGCACGTCTTGATTGGTCTTTCTTGCTGTCCATGATATTCTCAGGACTCTTCTATAGCATTTCTTTTCGAAAGCCTCTATTCTATTGGCTGTAGTTTTAATTATTGTCCATGTTTCGCAGTCGTACTGAATAGCAACTTACGGAATATATTTGCATTGCCTAGTAAATCATTACAGCCAAACAATGATGGAAGTATTCGCCGTAACGCAGGCGCTCAACTGGCTGAAATAGCAAGCCCATTCCCATGCGTGCATAGTGACTCACTAAATATGATTCAGAAAGTGAAAACAGGTGATGTACGTAGGGAATGGGTAGAGTCATGAGAGAGAGAGATAAAATACGGGCATCGCTACGAAAACTCGCGCTTATCTTTGTCCACCTACACGCGGGGGTGGAGGGAAACGAACTGGCCGACCAATTAGCTAGCCTTGCCACCACAACAGATGGTGGACCCATTGCTCGTCGTGAGTCTTCGCGATCTGAGGATTTTGAGTTCAATGAGCATGAGTCAATATCGAAAATTTGGGAATTGGGAGTTAAGATGGGCGTGGCCCGCAGACAACCATTGGCAAGGAGCTCAAAAATAGCAGTGAACCAACATAGAACCGGAACCATCAACCATTTCACCTGAGAGATTTACTGAAGCGAAGATCTGAGCACCTATGGACCTGTCCCGTGTGCGAAGAGGATAATCAACAGACCTAATACCTAATGATGGATTAGTTGTGTGTTGTATTCCCTGTCACAGATCGTGTGTGCCGTTGTTGGATGCTATATTCCCTTAATAGTACTTATATTACTACTAAAAAGTACTTATATATTAAGTGCCTTGGTTGGGTGTTGTATTCTTTGTCAAGGGTCGTGTGTGCCATGGTTGGGTGCTGCATTCCCTGTTTAGGGTCGTGTATGCCTTGTTTGGGTGCTATATTCCGTGTCTGTTATCGTGTGTGCCTTAGTTGAGTGTTTTATTTCTTATTAAGGGTCGTGTGTGCTTTGATCGGGAGCTGTATTCCCTGTCTCTTGTCACGTGTGCTTTGATTGGGAGCTTTAATCCCTATCTATGGTCTTGCTTGCCCTGATTATATGTTGTTTTCCATATCTAGAGTAGTGTGTGTGCGCTGTGGTTGGGTAGTGTATTTTCCGTTTAGAGTCGTATGTAATTTGATTGGGTGCTGTAATCCCTGTCTAGAGTCTTGTCCCGTGGTTGGCTACTGTATTCCCCATCTAGATTCGTATGCGCCGTGGTTGGCTGCTGTATTCCCCGTCTAAATTCGTGTGTGCCGTGGTTGGCTGCTGTATTCCCCGTCTAAATTCGTGTGTGCCGTGGTTGGCTACTGTATTCCCCGTTTGGATTCGTGTGTGCCGTGGTTGGCTGCTGTATTCCCCGTCTAAATTCGTGTGTGCCGTGGTTGAGTGATGTATTCCCTGTCTAGAGCCGTGTGTGTTTTGGTTGAGTGTTGTATTCCCTGTCTGAACAAACACATCTTCTTCTTATCTGCGTTCGTCCACAAATCATTGCTAACTAACAGGATGTACTCAGGAAAACTAAATGTATTGTCTTTCCTTATAACTCACGTACGATATCAGCGCCTTATTTCTGAAACATGTGATTAGTCACTGTAATGTTGGATGGAACTGAGAAATCTCGCCTATAAACATCCTTAGTTCCCGTTAATGGAGATAAGAAAATTTACAAGTGGAGCTGGCCGTTCCAGCTCGATTATATATTATATATGTATAATCTGATCTCCGGACAGAGCCGTAGATTTTATTACTTTAAGGACGGGGGTTTACCCCCCTCCCTCCCCCCCAAAAAAATTCATTTGTCTGTTTTCGTACGTAAATTTCATTATATGATGGGATATTTTAAGACCTTCTCGTAAAATAATTGTTAAGGGAGGGGTGTTACACACCTTTTGTCTGAGTTCCTAGTACTAAAAGTCATGTTCACATTTGCTAAGGAGGGGCTTGAACCACTCCCTTATTTATGAGCCTATCTCCGGATATCGAAGCATACATATTAATTATGACAGAAATGATTTCCGTTCTCTGGACTATATCTTGCCAACCAGCAGAAGTTAGAGAATGAACACAGAGAAGAAAAAATGGTATTTTTATTTTGACATTCTCGTCTCTCTCTCTCTCTCTCTCTCTCTCTGCCTCTGTCGCTTTCTTTGTTATTACCATACTATTTTGTACGATTGTACATCTAATCTTATTTTCAGTCAGTCAGTTCCTCTTTTGCAAAGTTTTTTGTACGTAGGGCGGATATCATAGTTTTCCATGCCTGTCGGTCAGTTGCTAGGGATTGCAGGTCTTGTGCGTTTATGCCTGTTGATTTTAAGTCATTCGTAACAGTTCTGATCGTTGTTTTTGGTCTTCCCCGTTTTCTTTTCCGTCTGGTGTCCACATGAAGGCTTGTCGTGGAATTCTGTCTTCCTTCATTCTAAGTATGTGGCCGATGTATATCCAGCGACGTTTTCTGATGATGTTCGTCACATATTCTAATTTTATAAATATAATCTTATTTTACAACACCACTTTTAGAAATCTGTGCCCAAGGAATAAAATGGATAAAAAAATATTTTAAATAATTTTTTTGTTACGATTACACCAATTTATATTTCTGTCCCATATCTAGTGCATGTTACATATTTCGCCCGTTTCCGAATTGTGAACGAAATTACATATCATGCACAGTTAATTTCAAGTATGTTATAGTGCACATATTTTTGTGTGATGTCAATGAAATTACGTCATTTCCGACCGTGTAACCAGAAACAAAAAATAGCTAATTTTAGCAGAGATTACATTATGTCATCATTTAATGCCACGAATGCGCATCGGAGGAGAATGGAGGATCCTAGAGTTTAGGAGAGAGGTGTTAGGGGGTAGGTTTAGAACTAATTCTAAGAATAGCACTCACTTCCCTCCTATTAATTGCTCTATATAGCTTTGTCTAAATGGGAAACAGAAACTGTGATTATGCCACGATTTTATGCCACAGATGCGCATCGAAAGAGAAAGGATAATCTTATAATTTAGGAGGGGAGTTTAAGGGGTAGGATTAGACCTACTACACCAACCCCCCCCCCCCCCCACACTTCGTAAATGCTATACATCTGTGTCTCAAGGGAGACAGATGCTGTGTTGTTTCTTTATCAGTCGAAGGCATCGATACAGTAGTCATTTCGCTAATAAAAATCAACCGACAGAGTTGGATATCACAAACTACTAGAAAATTGCAATCGGATAATTATTTAAAAACTAGTGAGCACTGGTAGGCACTTGATATGGGATAGAACCGAAAATTTACATATAGAATTGATTCCAGAAAAAGTTACGTTAAACTTTGTGCGATAAGATAAGTTAGTAGGAAAAAATAATTTTGATCTGACGTATATTAGAAAACCATGATTATTAGCACAGTCGAAGAGGAACAAATGCTATAGCGGAGTGGGCCCCCCCCCCCCACTAGCTACATAAAATACACGGTGCGCCCTTAGATTGTCCGACAGCCTTAAAAGTAATAATAACACTCAGTAGAGAATGCAGGGACTGGTGTCCGACAGTGGTGGAGTCGGAGGTACTCGCTCTAATCAGTGCAAATTCCAGGGAAGGTGATATAATTGTTTATACAGATGAGTCGGCTGAGAGACATCAGAAGTGCCCGGGTCTTCACGGCTCAAAGGTAGGGGGAAACCATCAGAGTGAAAATTCGCTCAGACGACAAGCAGCATGACAATGGAGATTTTGGAGATTTTGGGTAACCAAAGCTTTGCAATGGGTCTGCTCGCAGACTATCTTCGAGCATGTCTGCATACTCAGTAACTAGATGAGCATGATTGTGAAAGTTCAGGCGGGATACATTCGGAAAGAGTGGCTAGATGCAGTGAAGAATTCCTGTATGCGTAAAGTGACTTTCATTTTTGTGCTGGGACATGCGTGACTCCAGGGTAATGAGAGAGCAGATAGGCTGGCCGCACACTCTGCTACTACGGCTGTTGGTGGAGCGATGGATCGAGCAGACATTTTGAACGCCCTACGGGAAAACGCACGATCAAATGACTGTATAAGCGACGATGACTCTTCTTCCATGACTAGAATAAAGGAATTTTGTTTGAAATAACGTGTCGCTAGAAATGTTTCGTGGGCAAGAAAGAATGATGGTCAATCAATTGCGTACTGGGACCGTCAGTCAACGTGTAATGGCGGATACACTCAAGCAGGGATCTGAGCACCATGGACTTCGCCGGAGTACAATAACGATGATCCAACGACTAACCAACCAACCAACCAACTAACTAATACGGAGAGATCTGTAACAACTAGACTATTACTAATATCTCGGACAAATAATCACAAATGTTGGTAGATGTGATACAAGTTAGAGGTTGAATAGGAATTGATAAAAGTACTTTCAATGACACGAGGAAACTACTAAAATCCAAAAACATCACGATTAAAATAAAACTAAGAATTATAAAACGGTACATCCAATGTCCAATCTACATGGCAGAGTATGGCTCAGAAACATGAATACTGAACAAAAAAGCTATATATATATATATATATATATATATATATATATATATATATATATATATATATATATATACACGCACGCACACACGCACGTACGCACGCACACAAACACACACCACATACCACTAACACACCACACACACAACACACACACACCACACACACAACACACACACACCACACACACCACACACACACACCACACACACACACCACACACGCACACCACACACCACACCACACACACCACACACACACCACACACACACACACCGCACACACACACACACCCCACACAACACACCAAACACACACACACAACACACATACCACACACACTACACACCACACACACACCACGCACTTCACACCACACACAACACACACACACCCCACACAAACACACACACCACACACACACACACACCACAGACACACACACCACACACACACCCACATACCCACACCACACACTTACCACACACACACACCACACACATGCACACACCACACACACACCACACACACCACACACACACACCCCACACAAACACACCACACACGCACACCACACACACACACCACACACACCACACACTCACACCACACACAACACACACCACACACACACACATCACACACACACCACACACATACACCACACACACACACCACACACACACTCACCCCCCCCCACACACACACACACCACACACACACACTCACCCCCATACACACACATACAAACACACACACACACACACACAAGAATATAGAGTGCGCACGCACTCACGCACGCACGCACGCACGCACGCACACATACCACACACCTCTAACACACCGCACACACCAAACACACACACACACACTCACACCCCACACACACACACTCACCCTCCCCTCCCCCCACACACACACAAACACACACACACACACAACACACACACACCACACACACACCACACCACACCACACACACACCACACACACACCCCACACACCAAACACACACACCACACACACACAACACACATACCACACACACTACACACACCACACACACACGACGCACACACCCCACACACACCCCACACACACTCCACAAACACACCACACACACCACACACACACCACACACACACCCACATACCCACACCACACACTCACCACACACACACACACACCACACACATGCACACACCACACATACACCACACACACCACACACACACCACACAAACACACAACACACGCACACCACACACACACCACACACTCACACCACACACAACACACACACCACACACACACACACCACACACACACACCACACACATACACCACACACACACACCACACACACACACACTCACCCCCCACACACACACACACATACCACACACACACACTCACCCCCATACACACACATACACACATACACACACACACACACACAAGAATATAGAGTGCGCACGCACTCACGCACGCACGCACGCACGCACACATACCACACACCACTAACACACCGCACACACCAAACACACACACACACACACTCACACCCCCCACACACACACTCACCCTCCCCTCCCCTCCACACACACAAACACACACACACACCACACACACACCACACACACACACCACACACACCACACACACACACCACACACACACCCCACACACCAAACACACACACCACACACACACACAACACACATACCACACAAACTACACACACCACACACACACGACGCACACACCACATACACACCCCACACACACACAACACACACACACAGCACACACACACAGCACACACACCACACATACACCACACACATACACCACATACACCACATACACACACCACACACACACCACACACACACCACACACCACACACACACCACACACACCCACATACCCACACACACACACACCACACACCACACATATACACACACACCAAACACACCCTCACACAACCCCCACACAAACACACCACACACCACACACCACACACACACACCACACATACCACACACACACACACACGCACATACACACACACACACACCACACCATATACACCACACACTCACACCACACACATACACACCACACACACCCACACCACACCACACACACACAAACACACACACACACACACACCACACACACACACCACACACACACCACACATACCACACACAAAGACACCACACATACCATACACACACACAAACACACACACACACCCCACAACATATACACCACACACTCACATACCACACACCACACACACCACACACACCACACACACCCACACGCACACACACACACACAAACACACACACACACACACCACACATACACATACACTACACACACACCACACACACACCACCCATACCACACACAAACACACCACACACCACACACACCACACACACCACACACACACACACACACACCACACACTACCCCCACAACCCACACACACACACCACACACACACACCACACCACACACACACACACTCAAACCTCACACACACACACGAATATAGATAACTTCATGAAAAGAATGAACGCTGCGCATGAAAAAGAACTGTTACAAGAAATTTAAAAAAATGAAACACATTTTGGACACATTAAAAGACATGACATCTTGTTGAAGACCTTACTTTATGATAAATTTGAGGGGGGAGAAAAAGAGATAGGTATATCTACACGTGAGAGGAAAATATGAAATTGACAAGATACATTCTAGCAGAGACAAAGAATGTTGGAGGTCGGTTGTAGCCAAACCCCGATGTGTATACCGCACCTCATGATGAAAACTAGAATATGATTGTCAATATGTACACAGCTTATTACTTAACACTGTTACGTATGTGTCTTAAAAAATGGAGGAACATCGTGTCTAGCTAGCATGTAAAGTAAAAAAATAAGTTACACACGGACACCCACATATATATATGTGAGAGAGAGAGAGAAGGGACATTAAATCACTAAAACTAATGGTAACCTTTGCCAGATGTGGCCGAAAGAAGAGAAACTCCGATATTATAAACACATTGAAGATTCCAGAGTGTTGGTTACTAAATACAATAGCAAATAGAAAACTACACATATGTGGTCACATAAAGAGACACAACTGTTTAGAAAGACAAATAATGGAGGACAGAGCACCTGGAAGTAGGAGAAAGGGCAGACCAAGATTCTTGATTAGAATCTGGCCTCACAGCACGTGGGGTATTTATAAGTGCTCCGCCCTCTGTTCCAGCAGCCATTCGACTCGATGGTGTTTCGAGTCTAATGCCGCCGAAACAGACATCGACATCAGGGCACAACTCTGGCCCTTGCGACGGTTTCTTTATTGTTCCGCCCACCCACGCCCTGTCCGTAACTAGTTCAAGCACAACGTCGGTCTGTCGGAACAACATGGTAACTGTTATGGGAGGTTACGACTTTACGACTACGGGATTGTATAGATAACGTGCCATGAAGCTTCTATAAGAAGATCAGGCATGTCATCAAGGGCAGACCAAGAAGACAATGGACTGATGACATTGTAGATAACATGAATATGTCGTTGGAAAAAGCAAGCCGCATGGCCCAAGACAGAGAACGGTTCAGTGTGTTCATTAGGAAGAAAACGTTCTGGAGAATACGTCACATGATACAGATATTTAGATGACAGTCCTCTTGGCAGAAAGTGTACCGGAACTAAAAGAATAATATTTTAAATCGATAAATCAGGTAGCCGTAGGAATAAATAATGTGGACTAGACATAATTTTTTTTTAAAGCCAGAATAAATTAAATATAGAAATACATGGAGAGATAATGTAACAGGGAGACAGGGGAGGAGTCGATAGACCAGCCTTGTTGGGTGTTCAATATGACAGACAGCCTTTTATTTAACCTTTCACTAGTGAGTGAATGAATACGATTTGGTGCTTGCGTGTGGTCATTGTAATTGGCAGGCACTTAGCACCTACATAAGTAGTGAAGGTAGATATTGTTCGAAGGTCAGTGTTATGACATGAGAATAGCAAGGCGACTATCTGTCTAGATAATTAAGAACCACTTCTTTGAAGTTCAGGCGGTTGACGATCGGATCAGTGAAAATAATTATCTAGATCGCCATAAAGTGCTATAAAATTGACCAATGGGACACCGAAAATAATCGACCATAGAAAGAAATTGCATTATGTAAAGTTACTTGTGTCATCTTGCTATCAGGGACGGAAGAAACTGGTTAGTAGTGTATGATGCATGTAATGACCCCCGGATAAGACATGGTAAGACATGATAAGACATGATAGACATGATAAGACATGATAAGCCATGATAAGACATGATAAGACGTGATAAGGGGTGATAAGGTACCAGATCCAATAAGGAGAGCGGATGGCGGCTGGTCGCGTACCGGCGCGGGTGGAGTGTGGTCCCGATATCAGCGGGGCGTGCGGGGCGGGCGGAGAGGTCCCTGACCCAGAAAACTAGAAAAGGGGTGGGTGGTAGTGAGGATTTTCCATTTAGTTTTCGTGATCAAGAAAATGTCCATGGCAGGTTACACCCAATGAGGTCAGTATAACCAGGTCATACGGTGGGGGGTCATATATACCTCTACCATATTTAGATCTAGGTCAATTTCTTAGATGGCATACCACTGACGTGTGTGCCACTTGTGTGTAAAATTCAAATTCCGACCAGCAAAACACCATAAAACTTTACGCTACAAGGTTGATTAGCCATCTGTTGGGGCACGGGCTATTTCACCATATGACCATTGGCGTACTGTATGATACTGAAGTGTACTTTTCCACAAAGGAAACGATACTGGAATCTTAGCACGAATGATGTCAGCATAATCCGATCACGCAACCAGTATATGAAAGCGAACACCCTTTATCTATATTAGCTGTCTCTGTCTGTATATAATTACTATAAACATAGTTGGTGTCCGAATGTAGGGATTTCGTTTTGTAATCATGCTATATTATTATTATTAGTGATATTAATATACTGATGCAAATGTTATTTAAATTATAAGTTTAAATTTCAAACAGTATTTTACAAAATATTTCCGAATCTATGAAATATTTTTAAACAAGAAACCCAATCCCTGTATACACTCCAGTGATAAACCCACGGGTAGAGCGTAACGGCTTAGTGACGGGGGATGAGCCCGTAACGCGTGTCAATCGATAATCACCAACCGTCACGCTTGACCACAGTATAAAATGTATTAGATCAGCACAGCCAAAGGCAAAAATGATTGCAGCTAATTATAAGAAACATATATATATGCATGAAGCATACATAAGCGTGAACATATCGCATTCATAACATTTCTTGAATTACTTAAAACAGTTAAAAATTAGTCTTTTTTATTAAACAATGAAAATTTTACAATAAGGCTTACAATACGGCCATATCAGACCACCTGGTAGAGATTAACACCTTCTGATCTGACGACCGGATCTGACACATTTATTACTGTAATTTTGAATATTTGTAAATCTGACTCTGCAACACGATTTAGCAATGTGTTATGAGTATTCTCAAACTCCTCAAGTCGTTGTACATATATAGTTAAATATACCTTGATGTAAGAGTTAGAAATTGTACCAAATTAATACAATTTCATTATTACAGGTCATCAATATATTATGCTTCATTGTGCTGAATATTCAATTATGTTCTGAAATACATTATGATTGCAGGTCCGACCGGGTTTTTGTGTTTTTGTAGAAAATTTCTTAAAATATGTGCATGAGATGGTGGATCCGATACCAGAGGAAATTATTTGGTGTTATGGCGCGTGGCAGGCTGCGTATGAGCCCATGCCTGGTGTTAAATTTATTGAAGGACTACCAGACGTGGAGCAATGGAATGGTGATAAACCAAGACTGTTGGTTATTGATGATTTGATGAGTGAAACAGATGAGCACGTTACTAAATTATTCACTAAAGGAAGTCATCATCAGAGTCTGAGTATGTTGTATATGTGCAGAATTTGTTTGGTAAAAACAAAGAACACAGAACAATTAGCCTCAACTCACACCTCACATTGTAAATACCTGATCGTGACAATTTAAAACTGTGACATATAGACACCACAATAGCTAATATTCTCTAAACAATCTTCTGTGCCTTGGCCAACGGTTCTCATTATTTTATGGTTATATTGAAGTGGTTCTTACATTGTAAAAACATGACCATGACAAAGTAAAACCTGTGAGATATAGACACAACAAAAGCTTATAATCGACACACATTCTTCTGTGCCTTGGCCAACTGTTCTCATTATTTTATGCTTATATTCAAGTGCTTCTCACATTGAAAAATTGAAAATTATGGTGCTGGGTGTTAATATAACTCATAATAACAAAAATGTTCTCAGTATATTCACACTAGCTTCTATCACATTCTACCATGTTTAATATTTTCTTAGTATGTTCTCACTAGACTCTGCAACTATTTTCTCACTCCGAGCTTTAGCCATGGTCGCCAGGTGGTCTCTGTATGAGCTTCAACTATGTTCTACCATATTATCAGTATGGTCTCGCTAGCTTCTAACATTGTCTACTTTGGTCCAATATATTCTTAGTATATTCTCGGTAGGTTCTTCAATTATGTTCTCAGTCCCCGCTTCTTTGAATTAACTTGACTAGCTTATGACCACAAACAATGATGGGGTTTCTAATGTTATCGTGGTCTGTGTATAGCCCTTGTATAAATCAGTTCTGGGCTCAGCAGGTCTACCTATATCGAATATATAGAGAGCGAAGGTTCTGTTCTTCTTGATCTGTGGATAACTTAGGAGTTCTGTACCGGTCAATAACTTGAACCTCTGTAGTTTATACAAGGTTTCTTTGTAACAAGACAAAGCATATAGTACAACGAAACAGACAATACACATATACAAATATAACAATGATTAAACCCGAACCAGAAAAACGTGACAGACATATTTTTTCAGAGATATAAAACATATTTATTTATGATTCGCGTACATTTTCCAAAATAATTAAGAAATAATGAAAAAGGTTCATGGTATAATTGACTGTTCATAAAAAGGAGTCACAGGTGGTTGTAGTTTTCGTCTCTTGGTTGGCTTCTTCTTTTTCTGTTCTATTTGGTTGTGGGTTGCTACAGGCATCTCAGGTACATATGTGGGTTCGTAGTCGGACGTGAGATACATCTCTAGATTACTAAAATACTACTCTGTGATTGTAGACATTTTGTTGGCTGTATTAGTAACTGTGTTTGCAGATGTAGCAGTTGAATCGGGTTTTGTGCCAAAAACACCACACACTCTATCAAATTCTTTCAGAATGACCTCTCAGAGGTCTACAAAATCTTGACAACTCATTGTGATGCCGGTTCTAGTTGGATACTTTATATTTGCATCACCATAGTAGCGCCGAACATGGATAAGTGGTCTCTTGAATGATGTTACGGCTACAGCATTAACGCCATCACCTAATGGTTTTATCATATCATTGGCTCTGGAAAAATAGGTAGTTGAGGAACGCATATTCCTAATTATTGAAATGACAGTACACCATATTGAAATGACAGTTTATTTTCCCAGTGTGTGACTGTGAAACGTGGAAATGTAAGCGGCAGTGGCACACCAAGCCCTTTTAACATGAATAGAGCAAGGAAAAATGGTGAGTTAGTCAACTTAATCATTGGGCTGGCTCAAAGCTTTTTTTGAAATGATGAGGTCTGTCTAAAGTGTAGGCCTGAGAATTATTTCTTCCCTGTTCGTAGTGATCTATGATCTTACGTCTATGGCTGCTATCAAGCAAGGGTGAAATTTCCGGCTGAAGCCCCTTGACCCGCGTTCGAAACCGTTCCCGGTCTAAAGCAAAATAACTTCTTGTACCATGATCTTCAGCCACAAAAATATAGGTAGTTATCAATTTACCCCCTGTAGCAAAATGAACCTGTAGAGTAAACAAAAGGAATATCCATTAGCTCGGATTGTTACAGTTACTTATAGGTTAGCACACTTAAGAAAAAAAAGTTTGCATTAGCTGTACGTGCATATTATTATACACTAGTTACTACACCACGAATATAATCCTACCCGGTGTAGTGATATCATAGGAAGAAAAAGTACCACGACAAAATAGTATCTGTTCGGTAATGATATTATTATTATTTTTTTCAAAGGTTAGCCTAAACACAAACAACTAAACCCAATTACCTCCTTACAACAACAACCAATATAGGTATACATACACATAATACCTTTCTGCGACCCTGTTTGCGTTCAGTTCCTGAGACAGCGTGACAACGGGCGATGGTAGTGGTAGGATAATCATGCTCCCATTTAGCATTAATCTGACTACGTGATGGTAAACATGATTCTAGACTATTGGTCCCTGACTCGCCTACTAGCTGAATGGTTTTTGTCTGTGATGATGGGTCTGATACGGCTTCACTTCTGTGTTTAGAGAGCGTGGCTAGCGTTAAATACGAATTAAAGACAGAGTATTTTATCGGGGACATCGACATATCTTCATTGTCTGACCACCCATCACTGTCTTCATTACTACCAACGCCCTCAGTTGCCTCAGAAGCTGAACACCAAGAAAAAAGGCTCCCAAGTGGACATCTATCGATCTGCATTTTCACTGGCGACGTTGGTCGTGCGGGTTTTTGTTGTTGGGGTTTAAAAGGTACTAATGATGGAGAACCCACACCTACCAGCTGCCTACGGGTAATGTTAGTGCCTATAAGAGTGAAGTGTATTATAGGGTTTGTGTGCCGTCTTCAACATTAAACGCTACCAGTAATAATCTGCTAAACTCACCCACACCGCATAAACAATAGCTAAACATATAGGGTAGCTTGTTATGGGGTGGTACCTGAGCGATACGTAGTAAAAATTTTATTAGTGTGTAACCTATACATAAAGGATTAAAAAAGGCTAACCTTCGTCATTGTGTTAAACATGCACACCTCTGGGAATGACATTTCCGCACGGGCTATAAATACGAAAGCATATGATTCTGATACTAACAAACGAGCAAACACCTAGTTTTATATACGAACCAGCTACACCAATCGACTGTATTACACTATTGAAGCACAACCGAATAGGCAATACAGGTTTGGTACTGTGCACACACTCGGAGTAACCTATTTATCCCATTGGGTGATGTGTGTATATTTGTAGGATTAAAAAAGCATACATTATCGGCACTTACTAATAGAAACTACCGGAACTTGATCATTTTGAAGAATGACTTATGTAACTAATTTGTTAATATCTGAACAGGCTGTTTGTTTTTCTAACAGGATTTTCGATCATGGTCTTGTTTTTGTCTCTTCTTCAGCCATGCGTTAACGGGCACATTCTCTACCTTGTCTATGGTATTTTGATGCTAAATTTAATGTCTGACATGTGTGAAATTCTATAGGGTCTTTGTTGTTGGTCCGTTTTGGTAGTTGCCATCATGTGGGCGTGGAAACAAGTTGGTGTAAATGTGAATACATTTGTGTATTTTTGGTGTGTATAGATACACTAACATCTTGGTGATATATTGGGGTCTTATTTATTACTATTGTTGTGCTCGTTGTATATGTATATTGTTTGAGCTGTGTATGTATAGCCTGAATATGAGTTAGGGCTAACTATGTTTGGTATCTGCTTAGGAATTGGATTATTTACGCAGTAAATCTATTTTCCACAGACCAAGACGTCCACGAAAACCTACTGATGTGTTCAATGCTTGAAACCATTCCGTCGCCTTTACCCACTGCAAAGACATACAGAAGATCTTCACCTTAAAAAAAAGACATAACTGTAATTTTTGTGTTAATGTTTACATAGACGTTTCAACATTAAGACAGCACAGGCAGAAGTGCCATACGCCCCAATTAGTAACAACGGATTGAACTTTTAAACCTATCGAGGGGCATCATAATAATTTAACACCAACCAAGAACATGATACTAGTTGATCCCCAGGTGGTCGACGCCTTGCTGTATAAAACAGTCTATAAACCACCGGATTCTTTAACTGATTCTATGGGTGAGTTGGACCAAGAAATACGGGCGGTTTTAGTTCGTGGTGATTTAACCAATCACTAAAAATCTAGATTATACTAAAAAACATTACAACAGTATTTGAATCGACTCAGTCAATACAAAAACATACCGCTGAAGCTATTATAGAGCACGCAGTGTTCGGTACTAAGTGCCTCAATACAGAAAGATGAAGAACCCAGTGAGAAAATTCCAGAGAAAGGCGAAGTGATGCCTAAGATGCCACTGCTTCAACATAGGCGGGCTTCTAAAAGAACAAAAAGTAAAACAATGGACAAAAGTCTGATTTGGGATAAGTGGTAGAAACACTGTAGAAGGCAACGCACCATTACACAACAACTTGTCGCCTGTTTAAACTAATATGATACTAATATATTACATTAATAAACAAAATAAAATAATAAACCACAACGATGTTGTTGTATTTTGTCTGTATTTATGTATTTGTGTGTGTGTGACTATGTGTAAAAAAGAAAGATTGCTCATAAACATAAAAAACTATGCCGGTTTCCCTCCTAGTACGGGATCCAGTGTAACAGGGGGTTTATCATCTTGGACCTACACGGGATCCCGTGTTATACGGGCCCGTGCAGCACTGGATCCCGTTACAGAGAAACCTTCTATAAACTACAGAGGTTCAAGTTATTGACCGGTACAGAACTCCGAAGTTATCCACAGATCAAGAAGAACAGAACCTTCGCTCTCTATATATTCGATATAGGTATACCTTCTGAGCCCAGAACTGATTTATACAAGGGTTATACACAGACCAAGATAACATTAGAAACCCCATCATGGTTTGGGGTCAAGTTAATTCAAGCTAGTCAAGTTAATTCAAGCACCCAAACCACCCTAAAGGTGTGAGAACTCTTGGCCTTTTCCTCTGTGTTATTTAAAGGTAGGGTAACTATTATGGGTATAGAAATGTGTAATATTAACCCTGTTGGTGCAAAAAACCACTGTAATTTGCCTTTGTAAGTCTAGATTAGAGGCAAATAGTGACTTTGTCCATTACGAAAACTACGAAAAGCGTTTTGTCTAGCTGTGAAAAGTGATAACTGTGTTGTGTTTTTAGTGTAAAAAGACTTATAGTGTAGTTTCATATAGGGTAATAATTTAGAAACTGATAAAACATGCCGTTTGTCATATGCAAATGTGTTAATAGCGCATTGCCTAGCTGTGAAATGTGCTAAAACATGAAATTTGTCATCTGGAAATATGTAATATGAAACATGTTGGTACATACAAATAGAACAATTTACAATGCAAGTCAAGAAAATCCGGTTGTGTTGTTGTGAAAAGTGCTAAATAATGGTGTTCCACAAAGAAAAACTTGTCAAACACGCTATGTGGGTTAGTGTAAAAGTGGTGAAATGTGGTTTCATGTGACCTGCTAATTTAGAATACTGATAAACATGATGTTTGTGGTGTTGGATATATGTTATTATGAGAACTGTTGGTAGAGAAAAATAACTTAAAAGAGTGAGACCATAATTGAAGCGGGGACTCAGAACATAATTGAAGAACCTACCGAGAATAGAGTAAGAATATATTGGACCAAAGTAGACAATGTTAGAAGCTAGCGAGACCATACTGATAATATGGTAGAACATAGTTGAAGCTCATACAGAGACCACCCAGCGACCATGGCTAAAGCTCGGAGTGAGAAAATAGTTGCAGAGTCTAGTGAGAACATACTAAGAAAATATTAAACATGGTAGAATGTGATAGAAGCTAGTGTGAATATACTGAGAACATTTTTGTTATTATGAGTTATATTAACCACCCAGCACCATAATTTTCAATTTTTCAATGTGAGAAGCACTTGAATATAAGCATAAAATAATGAGAACAGTTGGCCAGGGCACAGAAGAATGTGTGGCGATTATAAGCTTTTGTGGTGTCTATATCTCACAGGTTTTAGTTTGTCATGGTCATGTTTTTACAATGTAAGAACCACTTGAATATAACCATAAAATAATGAGAACCGTTGGCCAAGGCACAGAATATTGTTTGGAGAATATTAGCTTTTGTGGTGTCTATATGTCACAGTTTTAAATTGTCACGATCAGGTTTTTATAATGTGAGGTGTGAGTTGAGGCTAATTGTTCTGTGTTCTTTGTTTTTACCAAACAAATTCTGCACAATATACAACATACTCAGACTCCGATGATGACTTCCTTTAGTGAATAATTTAGTAACGTGCTCATCTGTTTCACTCATCAAATCATCAATAACCAACAGTCTTGGTTTATCACCATTCCATTGCTCCACGTCTGGTAGTCCTTCAATAAATTTAACACCAGGCATGAGCTCATACGCAGTCTGCCACGCGCCATAACACCAAATAATTTCCTCTGGTATCGGATCCACCATCTCATGCACATATTTTAAGATATTTTCCACAAAAACACAAAAACCCGGTCAGACCCGCAATCATAATGTATTTCGGAACATAATTGAATATTCAGCACAATGAAACAAAATACATTGATGACCTGTAATAATGAAATTGTATTAATTTGGTACAATTTCTAACTCTTACATCAAGGTATATTTAACTATATATGTACAACGACTTGAGGAGTTTGAGAATACTCATAACACATTGCTAAATCGTGTTGCAGAGTCAGATTTACAAATATTCAAAATTACAGTAATAAATGTGTCAGAGCCGGTCGTCAGATCAGAAGGTGTTAATCTCTACCAGGTGGTCTGATATGGCCGTATTGTAAGCCTTATTGTAAAATTTTCATTGTTTAATAAAAAAGACTAATTTTTAACTGTTTTAAGTAATTCAAGAAATGTTATGAATGCGACATGTTCACGCTTATGTATGCTTCATGCATATATATATGTTTCTTATAATTAACCGCAATTATTTTTGCCTTTAGCTGTGTTGATCTAATACATTTTATACTGTGGTCAAACCGTCACGCTTGGTGATTATCGATTGACACGCGTTACGAGCTCATCCCCCGTCACTAAGCCGTTACGCTCTACCCGTGGGTTTATCACTGGAGTGTATACAGGGATTGGGTTTCTTGTTTAAAAATATTTCATAGATTCGGAAATATTTTGTAAAATACTGTTTGAAATTTAAACTTATAATTTAAATAACATTTGCATCAGTATATTAATATCACTAATAATAATAATATAGCATGATTACAAAACGAAATCCCTACATTCGGACACCAACTATGTTTATAGTAATTATATACAGACAGAGACAGCTAATATAGATAAAGGGTGTTCGCTTTCATATACTGGTTGCGTGATCGGATTATGCTGACATCATTCGTGCTAAGATTCCAGTATCGTTTTCTTTGTGGAAAAGTACATTTCAGTATCATACAGTACGCTAATGGTCATATGGTCAAATAGCCCGTGCCCCAACAGATGGCTAATCAACCTTGTAACGTAAAGTTTTATGGTGTTTTGCTGGTCGGAATTTGAATTTTACACACACGTGGCACACACGTCAGTGGTATGCCATCTAAGGAATTGACCTAGATCTAAATATGGTAGAGGTATATATGACCCCCACCGTATGACCTGGTTATGCTGACCTCATTCTTTCTAAGTTTCCATCCCATTTTCTTTGTGGAAAAGTATGCATCTGTGTTATGTCATCGTACAGTTTGAACCAGATCTAAATAGGGTAGTGTTATGGATGTCCCCGACAGCGTAACCGGGTTATGCTGCCATCATTCACTGTAAGTTTCCGTGCCCCAACAGATGGCTAATCAACCTTGTAACTTAAAGTTTTATGGTGTTTTGCTGGTCGGAATTTGAATTTTAAACACAATTCTCACACGCATCAGTATTATGTCTTCGAACTATATAGACCAGATCTAAATATGGTAGAGGTATATATGACCCCCCACCGTATGACCTGGTTATACTGACCTCATTAGGTGTAACCTGCCATGGACATTTTCTTGATCACGAAAACTAAATGGAAAATCCCCACTTCCATCCACCCCTTTTCTAGTTTTCTGGGTCGGGGACCTCGCCGCCCGCCCCACCCGCGTTGCCTGCCCCACCCGCGCCGCCAGCCCAGCCAATATCGGGACCACGCTCCGCCCGCGCCAGTACGCGACCAGCCGCCATCCGCTCGCCTTATTGGATCTGGTACCGTATCACCCCTTATCACGTCTTATCATGGCTTATCATGTTTTATCATGTCTTATCATGTCTTATCATGTCTTATCCGCTGGTCATTACATGCATCATACACTACTCTGGTTCACACCTACTTAAGTGATTGTTACATCGAGGTGTTGATCCATTGAGGTACGTTAGAAATGGCCAATTGCATTTATTATTATTTACTCATTTACTCTTATATTGGAATCACAAATGCAGATGTCATTTTTATTGCATGTCCTTTAATTTGACTACTTCGAGGCAATATTTTATTGTAGTTATTATTTAGAGTTGGAGAAAGGTGAACGTCTATTCTATCTATCTATCTATTCGCTGAAACCATTTTTGCCTTTCGGCGTCAGGGGTACTGGAGTTTTCTATAGACGGCCCTCTTGTGTGCTGAGTATATTGTGGAATTTGTCGCCTCATTTATTTCAGTGGTCCATCGTTTTTATCCACAGCCTCTAGGTCTGCTTTCGCTCTATTTATTTAGCATAGCTTGCTGTAGTAGTCTGATGGTGGTCTGCTGATGTGTGCAAACCATTTGATCTGTTGTCTCTTGATATATTCTAAGATTGGGGTGGTACCCGTTTTTTGTCGGATGTCCTCATTCCTCACCCTGTCTCTTAACGATATTTCTAGGATTCTGATTAAACATGCTGTTTCAGCTGTCACAAGTTTACGTTTGTCTTGTGTTGTCATTGTCCATGTTGGGCTTGGTAGCACAGCGTTGGCATAATAATCGTTTTGAATAGTGTTATTTTGGTGTTTAAATCTAAGTTTTTGTTTCACAAGATTGGTGCATTTGCCCTAGGGCTTGGTATGCTTTACTACATCTATTTTGTATTCCTTTGCTGCTCTTGCCGTCTTTTGTTATATTACTTTCTAGGTATGTGATTTCTGTCACTTGGTTAAGCCACGTAGGAAAAATCTTCAGCAAGAAACTGGAGAGAAGGATGCGCCCATATATAGAACCACAGCTCAAAAATCACAAATGGGATTTCGGAAAAATAAAAGCTGTACAGATGAAATCTTCACCATCAAACAACTTTCAGAAAGAGCGATAGAACATAACCAAGACTTATATTTGGCTTTCATAGACCAAGAGAAAGCTTTTGACAGAGTGGATAGAGCACAACTATGGATAACACTATAGACATATGGAGTTCCCCAACATCTGATATGCCTATGTCAGAGCATATAGGCCAATAGTCAATGCTCATTAAGAACAAGCACAGGTACATCCGATAAATTTCAAATCCACTCGGGTGTGAGACAGGGATGAATACTATCTCCGTATTATTCATAACATACATAGATCACATCTGCAAAGTAGCAAAGACAACGGAAGAAAACAATCTGAAGGATAACCTACTATTTGCAGATGACCAAACACTAGTGTCATCATCATCAGAACTACAAAGACAAATAGATTACATCAAAATGCCATATCTTTAACATGAAGATAAATATAGAAAAGACCGAAGTAATGAAGATAGGAAGAACAGAAAGAAACACCTATATATATATATATATATATATATATATATATATATATATATATATATATATATATATATATATATATATATATATATATATATATATATATATATATATATATATATATATATATATATATATAAAACAATTGACTTAAGAGTGAAATGCCTATATACTTAGTGCAGTCCCTTTTACTTCCTTTTTTCTTCCAGATGGGAGCAACCACCGATGTATTCCATGCCTGTGGTGTCTTTTGTGCCTTCCATATCACATTGAACAGTCTATGTAGCCATTTTATACCTGTCGCTCTTCGCATTTTTATTAGTTATATAGATATTCCGTCTATTCCTGGTACTTTGTTGCTTGGTGCATGTTTAACTGCGTCTTCAATTTCAGATTTCAGATGTATGGTTCTAGGCCTTCTTCTATTGTATTTATTGGTGTAGTCACTTATATATATATATATATATATATATATACAAACACACACACGCACATAATTACAGATATTTTCAAAGCTTTCTAGCGTGTTTAAAGCTTTACACAACAAATATTCGGCGTCTGTGCACATTCTCAAACTCCCCCTTACAGTCGAGTGATTCCAAGTTCTAATCAAACACGGTCCGGGGTTGCCATACAATTCGTGTTATTAATAAAAAATACTTTTAAATGTAAAATTTTAAAAAAGGAGCACATTAGTCATAATATGAATAAGGGTTAGAGTTAGCATACTGGATGTTCTGTAAACGCAATGAATCACCAGAAATGCATGGTCTTTGTTCAGGGACGCTGTCAGGATAGAACACCTGTTTAAACTAATTACGTGTCATGATCGCGGCAGAAAAGCTTAGACCTTGACCGTGTCACTCTGAGCGCGTTAGTAGTAATTCTGATTTAACTGGTTGAAACCACCCGTAGCTGGTTATTTCAGAAAGCCACATAGTTAAAACCAAGAAATTTTCGCTGAGTCAGCCTTCAGCGTGCTATAAATACCGGCGCAGCACTATTGATCGTCACTATTAAAATCATCAGCTTGTTGATAACACAACGACTTTTGCATTCTTCATTGAACCAGATCATCGGAAATTATTCGTAAGAAAATGGTGAGTTATATGTGTTAGTGCATGTTTTTCACTATGCTCTTCATATTTTTTATAATTATATAGCTGTTTATTTATCCTTTGTTTTATTTTATTGTAAGTTTTTAATTTTTACCATTAATCAGTAGGAGCTCATAGTAACCTTATTAATTATTCTGTGTTTATATATATATGTTATGTATGTCAATAACTCCTACCGCTATGTGTTATACACTTGGGTTTTAGTGTTATCCTTATAGACCTGTATTTTATTTTAAGTTATTTTCATATTAATAGTTAGGTCTCTTTGAAGTACTGTTATTACTTATTCAGAATTTACATCTATGTTCTCTATATCGATAACTCCAACCCTATGCGTTATACTTTATTAGTCTGGTCTATACACGTGTTTTTTGTATTAGCATTATAGGTCTTTATTTTAATTTAAGTTATTTTTACATTAATAGTTAGCACTTCATTAACTTAATTCAGTATTTATGCTTATGCTATATAACACTGTTATATATATATATATATACTGCACAGATGGCTGACGACCTGTATTATATTCTTCCACAGACCACTATCACAACAAACAAACACATGTGCGTCGTCTGAAATAAGGGTTTTGCTAGAGCCGATGGACTTAAACTTCATGTAGATAGCATGCACAGTGGAAAACGCTATCCTTGTGCGATGTGCGACCAAGTTTATACATTTCCACCACATCTAAATCGACATATCAAGCGAGCACATACAACCCCCAAGGTACCGGTGAACACACGACCTAGGCCATCAAACCGGGTTGAACCTCAACTTGTGGTATCCACACCACTAGATACCCATGTACCAATCCCAGCTGATACTGTGACATCTACACCAACAACTCCACCAATACAACATATGGCTATATTACTTACAACCACAAAACGACCAGCTGAACCAGAGGTCGGTCTGGTTAAAAAACTTAAAACGGATGAACTTGCTGGGCTACCAGCTGAAATTCACCAAATTTATAAAGACAATTGGGACACAATTAAGACTCATTCACGCATATTGACAAAGATGGCACATTATACGATCTTTCATTCACCTACAGAACCACACACGAATAACTGGCATGACACCCTAGTAGCAATTCACAAAGCCCAAACCATGCGATACAAAATTAGTATTACAAAGCATATCATACTACGCCATAAGGAGACACAAGAACCACGGTTTTTTCACGGTTCTACCAACAATGCTTTTGTGCTGTAGAGCCCTGTAATTATCAACAATCAAAGTGACCTGGAGCGCTTCATAACTACTATTAATGAGATCGACAATACCATGTCGGGCTTAGTGTGCGACCCGACACTAAGTACGAGCTAGAAAATATTTGTGCTACAGAATTTTATTTATATTTTATTTCTAATCACACACTAGGCTGTTCTATCGACTCACTTTCACGACATATCACAAATAATAAAGCTATCTTTACATAACACACCAACATAGCAACAAGCACCCCATATCTCGATAATCTGTGTTTCTTTCGCTGTTTAGCCCTACATCACAAACATAACATAAGAGCACTAAACACACCGACACGTAGTTTACTCAGCGACTGGTAAACTTACCAAGACACAGAACCACATACCGACTTTCCTGATGTGACACTAGACATCCTACCAAGCTTAGAAGACTGCTACCAAGTTAACATTGAGGTGTACGAGTTTAACGAGATGAATATCCTTATACCCATTCTCCGTAGCGGCAGTACATTTCCCAATACTATGTATCTCCTCCAACATAAAGATCACTTTATGTACATCAGTAATATTGACGAAGCTAGCCACTCCTTCGGATGTCCCAAATGTGGGAAAGTCTGGCCAGATAACTTTATGCTCACCCGCCACGAGAAAACCTGTAATGGTGGTAGCAGCACTGGCGTCTACCCTGGTGGGTTCTACACACCACACGAAACCATCTTTGAGGTAATAGCAAAACTTTTACCAGTCGAGGATGATGATGAGCCAGTGTATATCTACCCTTACAGAGCCACCTTTGACTTTAAATGCTATTTCGACTCGTCCGACTGTGAAAAAAAGTCGACGAGTAATATGACATATATTGCAAAACATATCCCTATGTCGTGTTCTTAGCATCCAATGTTTGTGGTATGACAGACCCAGTTTGTTTCTTCAGCACAGGCGACCCTCAAGAGTTGGTCAATCGAGTATTGAAGTATTTAGAAAAGATTGCTTTAACTGCTGGAAAAGGTTAAGAAAACAGTTCAAATCAGAACGACAGGCCTTGCTGACGGGTGGGCATTGTAAAGAGTTGGCTAGACTCGAGGGGTATCTCGCCCAACTGCCCGTGATTGGGTTTAACTCGGGGAAATATGATGACAATTTGATTAAACCATATTTCACCCGTTATTTTCTGAACCACCCCAGTGAAGACTTCGCTGTAAAGCGAAAAAACAACTTTATGTGCATAGCCACTGACACATTAAATTTTTTAGATGTTGTCAATTACCTCGTGCCAGGCTTTAGTTACAGTAAGTATTTGGCGGCTTACAAAGAAGACGAGCAGAAAGGTTTTTTCTGCTACGAGTATGTAACAGACCTGGCGCAGTTGAAGGAAACACGCTAACCACCACACGCGGCATT
This sequence comes from Meghimatium bilineatum, assembly GCA_034231615.1. Lineage (NCBI taxonomy): Eukaryota > Metazoa > Mollusca > Gastropoda > Stylommatophora > Philomycidae > Meghimatium > Meghimatium bilineatum. The sequence continues at coordinate 32,264,140 of CM067307.1, forward strand.
CTACTGAAAGCTTAAAGGGTCCAACATATCTGTTGAAGAGTATGAGTACTGCCAAAAAATCTGGCGAGTCAATAAAATGTAGACGTTGCAGGATTTTCTAGAGTGGTACAACAACAAAGATGTTGTTCCCATGTTGGCTGCCTTGGCCAGCCAGGTTTCATTCTACGCTGACCTAGGTATTGACATGTTTAAAGATGCCATCTCTGTTCCTGGAATCACCCTCAGGTACTTGTTTAAAACTCTACCACGTGGTATCGTATTTACGTTGTGTGCCAAATATGAAAAGGAACTACACAACATCATACGACACAATATTACCGGTGGTCCTTCAATTATTTTTCATAGGTACCATGAGGGGGATAAAACCAACATTCGTGGTGGAAAGTTGGTTAAGAGCATTAAGGGGTATGACGCTAATGCTCTTTATTTGTGGGCATTAATGCAGGAAATGCCCACAGATTATTCAATCACCCGGACCAAGGATGATGGTTTTAAGCAACACAGACGGAGTCTGTACACCATACAATGTAGGGAGTGCCTAGCATGGATGGAACACACTAACAACACAGAGTTAATAACTCAATTCAACGGCAAGGAAATGCGGTTGAGTGTGCGTAACATTCCAGTGGATGGATATTGTGTAAAGAAACGCACTGCCTACCAATTTCATGGGTGCATGTTCCATGGACACCACAACTGTCCAATCACCACAGGCCATGTCATCAACCCAGTCAACAAAAAACCACTGGCTAAGTTGTATGCCAAAACACGTCAGATTCGGGCTATTCTGTCTGTCGGTCGCGTGTTTGGGTCGGCTTGTCGAGTGATTGGAATGTGAATGGCAGGCCTTAAAAAAGAAAGAGAAAGACATCAGAGCCTTTCTAGCTGCTACATTCACTCGGCGTAAACCATCCTACGCAAAATACACGAAACCCACCCAAGAACAAATTTTTGCAGCGGTTGTCGATGGGTCGTGTGTTGGGCTTGTGGAATGTGACATTCACGTCCCAGACACTTTAAAACCACATTTTTCAGAAATGACACCCATCTTTAAGAATATTGACGTCAGTCGGGCAGATATTGGTCCACTGATGTTGAAATACGCTAAAAGAACAATCTATTGACCACACCCCGTCGCACGCTTATTGGGAGCTATGTTGGTAACAAAATCCTGTTGGCCACACCCCTGCTAAAGTGGTATCTGGAGCATGGTCTAGTGGTTACATACATTTACCAGATTATAGAGTATGAACCTGTAGCATGCTTCAGTCACTTTGGTGATACTGTTACCAGTGCTCGTCGTGAGGGTGATCTCTATCCCTGATCACCAGCCGCCTCTATTACAAGTGATACTATGAAATTACTTGGGAATGCGGCTTATGGAAAAACCCTCACCAATACAGCGAAACATACTAAAGTGGTGTATGTGGAACCTACAGCTACCGACACCCTGGTCAATAGCCCCTACTTTAAGAAGATGGTCGAGGTTGGTCCTGATCTATACAAGGTTGAGTCACGGTATCAGCACACGAAATGGGACCTGCCCATCCAGATTGGTTTTTTTGTTTACCAATACGCCAAGCTTAGGATGCTTGAGTTTTACTATGACTTCCTCGATAGATTCGTGGACAGGATTGATTTTGAGGTGACAGAGATGGTTCCGACCCATCTTAATTTAGCCCTAGCAGCTGACAGTCTGCATGACGTCATTAAGCCTAGTATGAGGGCTGAATATCGACGAGTCTACGACCAGTGGTTCCCTAGGGAAACCATATATATATATATATATTGGTATGTACCAAGGTATACAATTATGAAAATGGATATGGATTTTCATATAATATTTCAAGTATGTATCATTTATACAGCATAAAATTATTGAATAAAAATGTACATGTCCTAAAAAGCATACAATTGTGAAAAGACCGTAAACATCTATAAAGAGCACGTAATTAGACAAAGTGTATACAAATTTCTAAAGTCATAACCAATACATTATGAAATTATATAAAAATACCGACACCAAGTTCGAATTTGAGAAATGTTATATATAAAGAGGTGTTGTTGAGACGTTATCTGGCTGTACCTGTCATTTAATATAAAAGTAAGAAAGTGAGTCTCTGTGTTGTATATATTTAAAAGTACGTAAATAAAAGTATTTCCTATGTTTAAACCTTTTTGTTTATTTTATATTTGTGTGTTTTTAAAATGTATATGTCTCCCGAGTCTAACACCCACCACTTAATGGATTCTTGTCTGTTTTCTGACCCCCTAAACCCCGCTTGCCATCTTGCTCTGGTCTGATCTGGGTTGATCTGAATTTCTTGCCCTGTGTATAACTTCTGGTGTTTAGCTGGTATTCTCGGCCTGTAGATAACGTATAAGTTCTTGACCTGTGGATACCCATGGCCCTTAGGTTTGACAGATGATTCTTTGTAACAAGTTAACAAAACACACAGAACTCACAACAAACAAACGAGAACCAGAACATAATTGACAGACACATTTTTTCAGTGATATAAAACATTTTTTATTTATCATTCGCGTACATTTTCCAAAATAAATAAGAAAAAAAGAATGTTCACTGTATAATTCACTGTATAATTCACTGTTGATAAAGCGGTGCCATAACGGTGTGTGTTCTTTGTCTCTTGGCTGGTTTGGATTTGGCGATTTTCTTTTCTGGTGCTGATACAGATGGTTCAGGTACATAGACAGGTTCGTTGTCGGGTGTGAGATACATCTCTAGGTTACCACAACCATATGTGAATGAATCCTCATAGGTGTTTAAAACTGCAGCTGATGATTCGTCGTACGTGTTTGAAACGGCAGCCAATGAATCGTCATATGTATTTGAAACTGGCATATTTGAAGCTTTTGTAGGAAAAACACGGGAAATTCTATCAAATTCATTCAGAATAACATCTCGTAGAACTACTAGATCGACAAAGTCTTGTCGACTCATCGTGATACCTGTTTTGGTAGGATACTTTATGTGTGTACTACCATAGTATCGGCGAATCTGGATAAGCGGCTTCTTAAAGGATGATACGGCTACATCATTAACACCATCTCCTAATGGTTTTATCACATCGGCAGTTCTGGCAAAGTATGTAACTGATGAAGCCATCTTCTTGATACAACAGGACTTGAAAATATCGCTTCTAGAAAGGTAGTGCGTTGTGAAGATTTAGAACAAGTGAGCTTCTTATTTATACACACAGCGGAGACCTGTGCACCCCACGCGCGCGAGGCGGTTGGCGGCGATCCGATTGGTCGCTAGTGGGTCATGACGCATGGATGAATTTATCGATGTATGACATTTCTAGGTCACAGGTGTTGTTATATTTTTATTAATGATGACACATGGCGTGGGTACGTCGTGGTATCTAGGTCACAGATGTTGTAAGCGTGATCTTTGTTTGAACTGGTTTAAGCCTTGAACATGACTCCTGGATGACCCCACGCCAGTATGACATTTCTAGGTCACAGGTGCTGGCAGATTTTATGACACATGCCGTGGGCACGCCGTGGTATCTAGATCACAGATGTTGTAAGCGTGATCTTTGTTTGAGTTAATCCCAACTAGTACATATACAAGGTTATCATTTTTCCATTGCTTGATGGTGAAAGGTCGCAACACAGTGTCCATGGATGCACCGCGTGCTTTCAACATTACAAAATACACAACGTATAAGCCACAAGTAGAACTCAACAAATCTTGTAATACTCTCGGGTTGTAAACATAAGGTCTATTTGAATTTCTTTCTAGAAATTTGGTAATGTCTGGGTGGTAGGCCAAATGAATTGAAATATGTAAATGTTCCAACACCATCGTAATATATTGTCACCCAATGTTCACCCGGTCTATAACTGGGTTCTGTATTGACAACTAAAGCTGATGTCAGAGTTGGCTTAATGTAGATTGGTAACTTATCTAGTGTTACGACTCGCACTAAACCGAGGCGACGAATCCAGATATCCTGCTTTAACAGAACATAGATTTGGTTAGTGTTCATTCTCTCAAGCTAAAAAATCTGTAAGAATTGATCTGTTCTTGGATACCTCCAAAACACTATCAACTTCAAAGTAGATTAACACTTGAATGGCCGATGCTGTCACGGTGGCAAATTTAATTTCAATGGACAGTGGACCCGTCTTCGCCATCTCAAATTGATCACAATCAAGCAAGCTAGGGGTCAGAACAAAGGCGTACAGATTATAACCATGCTTAAAACCTCTAAAGTCAATGGTATTCTCAGCGCCCTTGCCTACGAAACCGAGGGCTGTCAGGCTCCCAAAGAAAGCTCTAATGTACTGATCGTTGGCATAATTAACAGTTAGTGGTTTACCACTCACATTGCGCCCATCTACCATCAGGCTTAAATACGTCAGATCAAAAGGATGAAAATTAAATGGATTTTTCTTCAGGTGTCCATGAAACGCTCCAGCGTCAACCAAACCAATAACGACTCTTGTGGGTGTCTACGATAAGAATAAATTGTCTTGGACGTGTGATAGCATCCCATTAGGAATGGAAAAAGTTTTCAAACCAACACGTTTTATCGGGTACTTGGCATTACCGCGCATTAAAACTTTCTCGTGAGCCAGTGAATGGCTGGATTCAGTTTGACTTTTCTAAGTATTAGCGCTGCGTAGGTAATAACATGTTTGTACCCACTCGTCACATCGGTAGCCATCAGGTTGAAAATATCTTTAGAAGGGGGTTAGCTAGATCTTTACATCCACACCGTTCAACATATATCTTTCTTGGGCGAAAATATCAGCATGCAATTTACCCATCATATCCATTTCCTGACTCAGGGCTGCCAGTTGGCGGCGAATTTTAAAGCCATTATTCGTATCCCCATGAGTATCGTCATCAGTTCGCGGTGTGTCTCTGTAGTAGAGGGCGGCAGACAGATACCTCTTTTTAGCATCATCGCCGTAGTTCAGAGTCGCTTCAATATAAGCACGGTAAGGGTGTGTGTTTTCGCTAGCTGTGATAAGCATATCATTCAATGAGACGTCGACTTGAGAAAATAACTGTGCATGTAATAATTCACAGGCCCAACTTCAGCATTGGGTGGTAGACTATCACCGTTGGGTAGAGTCACTTTGGTTCTTACGTGTAAATAGGTATTGAAAAGATCCAAGTAATCTTCAATATTCCCCAAAATAACAAATTCAATGGGTGCCCCCGGCTCTAAGGCGGCCAGGGGATGAATTTCAACATATTGCCCATCGTCTACAGCCGTTTGGGTTGGTGGTACACTAAACAAATCAAGACCAGAATGTAGACATTCACAGGAGTTGGGGTGATTGAGAGCCATTATCCGAATATATCTCGAGTCTTGTTCTTCTTGGAATGAACTCGTGGGCGTTTAGCAGCTGGTTTTATGCGTGTTCGACAGGGTTCACCCGGTAGGGCTGGTCGTTTTCGACGTCTAAGACCACTACCCGATTGGGTAACGTGGTTGACAGCACCAGCCAATAGAAGCTGTCCAGCTTCTTTGGCTCTATCTCGCATAGAATCATGAATATTTGCACCACCTAAAGCATCATGAGCCACTTGTAAACCAGACGTCACACCTTCCCTAAGTAAGGCTTTACCGCCTGTTTTTAACCATGGTTGCACCATTCTACCCAGACCGCTAAAGAAACTACCTAGTCCGTGTCCTTTTTTATGTCTACCGCCGACAAATACAGGTAGACCATTCCCAGCTTGATTACAGAAAAACTCTTCATATAGTTTGGGGTTTCTGTGGATTGTGGCGTGTCTAACCATTGTTTAATCAAAATCAAAACGCTTACGTGACCAAAAGTGAAGTGTCATCGTTGACATCCCAGCGGTAAATGCGATCTTCTTGCCTTGGTCTGTGGTTAAAAGGATTTCGACAATGTCAAACGAGAACCGACTCAGCGGTGCATAGTGTGGTTTTTCATAGATTCGAAACACTGAGGTAGCCGTCTTGTCCAATATGGGTACATAACGTAATAGTGGAACCATTGCATCACCCACTGACCAGCCAGATACAATGTCTGCGTACACGTAGACATTTTTCATGTCTCGGTCCATATCAACCATATCATGACTTGTGCGATCAGTGTCTTCATATGTCAGACGTGTTTTTGACAGCGCTAAAATGTTTTTCAGCATCTCACTCAATACAAGCTCAGTTCCCTCATCGAGAATCTTAATCGTGGCTCTCTTTGAGGCTTTATTGTAATATATTTTCGCAATACGACCAGTACTGGTTAGCTTAGAGTTGAGTTCGTAGATAAAATCTTCGAGTGACTCGTACAGACCAGCTGGAATAGTTATTACACCGTTCAGGTTATTGGATGGTGGGTGGACGTAAGACAACCACACCTCATCATCGAGAACGTTAAAATATGTGTTTGGAAACTGAATTTCAGCTAAACCAACTTCATATTGCGAGTTCATCTCTATAGTTTGCGGCATTTTGACAAAATAATGACTGGGGTTATTGTCAGGATAAATATTCATTGAAGAGTTGCTGTGTAAGGTAACGTAAAAACTCATCCTAGCTTTGGGTTAGGTAGCATGTACCCCAAACATGTACTCAGTAAGGAAATCCAAAATTTAGCGTCAGGTGCGTCGAGGTCGATTCGAGACAGATTAAATAATTAAACACCAATCACCACATATATAATAATCATTTGACAGAGGAAAACAATTTCTAAACGTGGTACCAGCTTGCCGAATAAGACCCAGAGTGATGAGCGACTCCCCGTTCTTTCTTCTTCTTCTTGTCGTAATACTGCTTCAACTTGATCAATTTCCATTAGTACCGTGTAATGTCTTTGACCGACACCCAGGAATTGAATGATGCATTATACCCGAACCACTTGACTAAATACTGTTTCCGCGTTCCAGGACTGTTTCGATTCGAAAAGTTGTTTTGTCACCTACTTTTTGCAGTTCCTCTTTATAAAATGACCCTTGCACTTCTTCACCTGCATCATCTTTGATCGTATAAGTTACAAGGGTTGTGGGTTGTATCTGACTGACGGTAAACAGTTCTTCTGTCCAGGTGGGTGTATACCCTTTCTTAATAGTTTGTCGACCTAGACCGATGCGCACCCTATCACCAACATTAAAATATACTTTTCTGTCTGTTTATCCCCATATAAAGTATTCCACACTTGTGTTTGATTATTAGTATTAACTCCTACTGGTGCCATCTGAATGCTCCTATGAAATGAATAATTGTAATTTCGAATCAATGATTTTATCACATCGACATAATGAGGTTTGCTGCTTTTAGTGAAATAGCGCCACATTGTTTCCTGCAATGTACGATTGAACCGTTCCACAATAGCTGCTTTAACGTCCTCATTTTCAGATGTGAAGAAATGCACATTATTGTCTTTAAGAAACTTTAGAAATGTTTTATTGGTAAATTCTGAACCTTTGTCAGTTTGAAAATGTATAGGTTTCCTTTGCTTGAAAATATCACTCGCAGCTTCGACTAAAGCTTTTCCCGTTTTGTTCTTGATCGGAACAGCCCAAGAAAATTTACTAAACACATGAATACTCGTCACCAAATACGAATATTCATCGTTGTATTTTCTTAACTTTGTTACGTCAATTAAATCAGCTCGAAATTGTTGGTCTATACCATCTGTTATGATAGCACGTCTCTTGAAACGTCGCCGAGAAGGTTTGTGTAAAGTGTACGTATCCTGATGACTTAACCAATGTTTGACTTGTTTTGATTTAAGTTTGGTGGTACTTTGTAAGTCACTAACACCACCATACGCACCAGCTTTTTTAGGATTGTAGTAATGACGAGCCAACATTTCGTCTACCATGTTTCCCAAATGGGTGTTTTGGTAGGCGTAGGAATTTACTATTCCGTTTCTCCCTAAGATTGCGTTTAGGTGGGTCAGGCGTCACTTCGACCTTGTCTGGAATTTTCTCAGTTGATACTTCTGTTTTATGTACAGGTTCTACAGGAAACATCGGTGTTGGTTTGTTAGCTAGTGGTTCCACAGGCACCATCGGCGGTGGTTTGATGTCTAATAGGGCGAGTGATCTGTTTTTGTATTGGTCAAGGCGTGTCAAATACTGTTGTAATGTTTGTTGATAGAGTCTAGCTTTATCGGCGTTAGATAAATCACTACGAGCCAAAACCACTCGCATTTGTTCATCCAGGTCCCTCATGTTATCTGTTAAACTATCAGGTGGTGTGTTGGTGTGTACGTAGATTTGCTCTGCAGAGTTTCAAATAAACGAGGATCGATCAGCAACATTTTCTTGGACATTATACACCCAACAGGCTACCCAAGACACTCAGGACAGGTTTCAGTAATACACCAATGAAACCCCCTTAATGTAGAATATACTTTCGTCTTTTCACAGTGGTCTTTTTACGAGCGAGTACTCTAAGATTAGTCTTGTGCCGCTGTAGTAGCTTCTTCTGACGCGTCGTAAGTCAAACATGCCCTTTTAAGATATTGTGGGAACATTCACACAGGGTACGTATGAGTTCCGGTGATGCCGTTTTTATTATACTCTTAACCGCAGCTAGGACTGTAGCCCGACACAGGACTGTTAACATTGGACTGTGACGTTTCAATTTATCACCCATATTTTATTTTGGTACGTATACAACCTGATTTACGCCTGGAAATATATGACTCCGCAATCGCAAATGATCAGGTGTTGCCTGTCTGAGATCTACCAACAAATAACCATGCGCGCTCGCTGTTGCGTCTTTAAAACTATCCTGCACGTAGCTGTTGCGACCAGGGTACATTTGCTTGGCCAAATGTATAATCTGCGAGCCGTCACGTGGGTTCTTGAAAAGCACAATATAGCATGAGTTGAGGCTAATTGTTCTGTGTTCTTTGTTTTTACCAAACAAATTCTGCACAATATACAACACACTCAGACTCCGATGATGACTTCTTTTAGTGAATAATTTAGTAACGCGATCATCTGTTTCACTCATCAAATCATCAATACCCAACAGTCTTGGTTTATCACCATTCCATTGCTCCACGTCTGGTAGTCCTTCAATAAATTTAACACCAGGCATGGTCTCATACGCAGCCTGCCACGCGCCATAACACCAAATAATTTCCTCTGATATCTGATCCACCATCTCATGCACATATTTTAAGAAATTTTGCACAAAAACAGTTTTTCCGCACCCGTTCGGACCCGCAATCATAGCTGTAAAAGGATTTTTCCACCTCGTATCCATTTCTATTAATGACCATTTTTGAGGTATGGTACATATATTTATATAAAACACACAGACACACACACAGCGCACCATAGCCATAATTTTCAACACAAATGTGAATGGAAAACACCATACAGACACATATATACTACCCACCCCTTTTCCAGTTATCTGGGTCAGGGACTGCGCCGCCCGCCCCGCACCGCCCCGCCGGTACGCGAGTGGCCGCAATCCGCTCGTCTATTGGATCTGGTACCTTATCACCACTTATCACACTTATCACCCTTATCACGCCTTATCACCCCTTATCACCCTTATCCACGTATCGTTCCATGCACTATACACTACTCACACTGCTGCAAATGCAGATGGTATGTATAAAGATCGTGCTGAATGTCGTCAGTCCTTTCATCGGGGTCTGTAATCAAGCTTTTGACTTTTGTATGGGTGTACACAGCTGCAGCCGTGATCGTAGATATAACTTTTATAACTTTCGGGGAGGGGGGGGTGGTTCACTTTAAAAAAAGAAATCAACTCTTTCTGAAGATCGATTTTGTCATTCGACCCTTTCCCCTAAACCTAGGGGGCGCTGTAATTCAGTTATTAATGAACTGGCTTGCGGTTCAGAAGATCCATGGTTCAATTTCTTGTTTAAAATGAAATGTTTTTAAATCACAAACAACTTCAAGGAAAAGAGAAGATAATAAGGTGGTTCTGACAACACTAAAACTATGTCGATCTATCCTGAGAAAATGGGTGTCAGATCATGTGAGAAAATAAATGTGGCCGGCTAGGTGCTGCTCGCAGGTATGCAGTTGGTCAATGAAAAATACGGGTCTAAAACCTTACTCTCTGATATGCATCAACAGCTCGGAGAAGGAAAAACTTGACGCTACTCACCCAATCATATGCACATGTAATCTTATCTAAAAAGGGGAAGAGATATTTTGTTTTTGAAGTTTATTATTGTGAAGGAAGTTATGTTTTATGTTTCATCGTTACTTTTGTGCTTCGCGAAGTCATCTATGATTTATTTATACAAGGAAGGTCGGTATAGTTGTGTTGGAACACACCAAATCTTCACTTCACATATTGATCAGGTTCGGTAGGGTTGTGTTGAAATCCTCACTTCACATATTGGTGAGGGATCTCCGTCAAAGTCATTTGCCTACATGGGCTTGGCAGTTAATCACGTGAATATAATACAGCCACAACACACCCCAAGGTACCGAATGAGCACTCATCCCGACGAAACTGTTGAGCACCACCTGTTTTGAATATCCAGCTCTGGATTTCGTAAAAGAAATGCATCTCCCTACGAGACCAGATATGGAGAACATCTTATTTTGAACAAAATAAGAATATACAAACATATGCATATATCACACAATGACATTAGCTCAAAGGGCATCAGTCCATGGAACACTGCATCAACAACTAACCATCCTGGTTTTGCTTACAAGTGCATTATATTTCGGAGATTCCTGGATGATTATCACTTGAAGCTACGGAGTTACGTGCTATGAGCGGTACTCTTGGTAGGCGGCGTTTTTCTTTGTTGAGAGGGGCGGAGTCATGACAGTAGATACATGGAATAGGGAAGGGTGTGGGAGTGTTTACTTTAAAAAGAAAAGCTAGTCGCCACATACTTGTGCTAATTTTATACTAATTTTATACTGATTATACACTAATTTTATACTGATTTTATACTAATCTTATGATGATTTTATAATAGTTTTAAACTGATTTCATTTTAGAAATACTGCTTATGGTGTGGAAGCTGCTTCTGTGTTGATTGTTTTGTATTACTAAATGTCATGTTCTATTCTATTTCCTATTAATAAATTACATGTTATATTATATTTCTTATTACGAAATATCAAGTTCGATTCTATTTTTCTATTATTAAATGTTATCTTCTATTTTCAATTATTAAATGTTATGTTCTATTCATATTCTATTGTCTAAAAGGGAAGTGGGTTAAACTATACTTAATCCCTCTTCCTTATCAACGGACTTGAACATTACATATATAAGAAGACCAGAGTACACGGAAGTCAGTCCTCTGCGTATGTAAATGTATATGACAGATCTGCTCTTCTTCCCTGCGATATGGTATCTCTAAAGGTGACTTACGTATTCTCTTTTGCTGTCACTAAATAACTTCATGCGGACAGGCAAACATTTCCCATTGATTACGCAAAGTAGGACTACATATGACAACTTCGAAATAAACATAACAAAGTAGGCCTACATATGACATCATCGATATGATCATACAAAGTAGGCCTACATATGACAACTTCGAAATAAACATAACAAAGTAGGCCTACATATGACATCTTCGACATGAACATAACAAAGTAGGCATACATATGACAACTTCGACATGAACATAACAAAGTAGGCCTACATATGACATCTTCGACATGAACATAACAAAGTAGGCATACATATGACAACTTCGACTTGAACATAACAAAGTAGGCATACATATGACAACTTCGACATGAACATAACAAAGTAGGCATACATATGACATCTTCGACATGAACATAACAAAGTAGGCATACATATGGTAATGATACATATTTAACGATGTGGATTAGCATCTACCCTATTTAGTATAATATTCTCTGCTATGTTGGTTGGTGCTTTCAGAAATCTAGACTTAGCAGCAAATATTACATATCGAAAATTGTTCGACCTCCAAGACAGAAAAAAAAGCAAAAACACACACAATCAGGGATCTTCTATTTGCTGATGACTGTGCCCTAAATGCCAACTCTGAGGCTGATCTACAATGTGTTATAGACAGATTCTCCAAAGCATGTACAAACTTTGGACTTACTATTAACACTGAGAAAACAGAAGTCATGCTACAACCAGCACTTGGCAAAAGCTATCTCGAGACCTGCATAAAAATAAATGGCGTAGCACTAAAAGTTGTGAACAGTTTCACATACCTAGATAGTACTTTATCACAAGATGCCAACGTTAGTGATAAGTGTATACAAGGAACGCCAAAGCAAGCATCACTTTTGGCAGATTGTACGCAAATGTTTGGTGTAGAATGGCATTAACCAAATAAACTAAACTGAAAGTTTACAGAGCAGTGGTTTCCAGTGCTTTTATACACTAGTGAAACATAGAATGTGTAGAGACGTCAAGCGAGGAAACAATCACTTTCACACAACTTGTACAGATTCGTTGGGCAGGTAATTTGGTGCGGATGCCAGACCATCGCCTGCCAAAGATACTTTTCTATGGTGAGCTGGAGAAGGGTACACGATCTCAAGATGGCCAAAAGAAGCGATACAATGACTCGTTAAATACCTTACTGAAAACCGTTGAAATTGACCAAGACCTTGCGGAAGAACTTATAGTTACATGGCGTTCTACAGTCAAAAAGAGTGCATCATCTTGTGAAAAGAAGAGAAATGCAGCAGCTCAACAGTGCAGAGTAGCTAGAAAGTCACGGATAGACCACAATCCGTCTACCGTGGTCATTCCATGACCAAATTGTTTAAGGACATTTACAGCTCGAATAGGGCTCATTAGCCATCTACGAACAATTATGCATGGTTATAATTCTAACTGAATTTTCATAAGTGAATGTAAAAAAATGGTTTCACCATTTATGATGGGAGAACACACATATGACAACTTTGACATGGTTACACATCACAATTGTTATATTATACTTTATAATGTTATGTAGAATTACTTTATTCTTCTTCTTCTTGAGAGATTATTCTCAAACTTCTTCAGAATAACATAATGTAGTCCTGTGAACAGAATTCGCCGTGTAATGGTTTACAGCTTAGCTCCGATATGTAAGCCTTTTGGTCTGCACATTCGAATTCAGCATGACTATGCCTGACCGTCTATTGTATGGAACGGCCAACGAATTCCCTCGACCTCCTTAGGCGCCTCTTATAACATGCATGGAAAGCAATACCGTATATGTGGTACACCCACCCCGCTCCCTCCCCCATACTAGTACTAGGAAGCAGGATCGTCAATACGACTTTGTACGGTGATGGTTTCTATTTTTTTTAAAAACGAATCACTTATGGAAAAAATTATCTTATTTTAGGTAAACTTCAACCTCCTCTTCCACCCCTGACTGAAGATGTACCTGATACCATGTTGATGATGTTGCTATTCTTTGTTTCCCCTTTCGGGGCCCGGAGACAACAGGCGAAATTTGTAAAATAAAAATGTCGGTAGCCTTACTACTTGTAACAGATCGCACAGAAAACGGTTCGTTGCAGTTACTCCCTACTGTGTAACACAGTCACGATTACTGCATTTCAAATCAGTTGTAATAGTACTGCCGACGTGCATACAATATCGAACAGGTAAGTTCAACATTCAAGCCACCTATTTTCTCTGCGTGGCTGGCAAAATTGATCTGTTTAGTCTTCTACAGTAACACACCAGACAGCAAGCAGTTGTACTACTTTGTTAGAATGTTAGATCCGCCCAGCGAGGCGTAGACTCCTCCCATACTTTAAGCAGCTTATCACAAGTGTTTAACAGATAATACTCTTTTCCACAACCACTCTAACCGCCGTTCTTTCTTCTCGTTCAAGTTGCGTACAGGTTTACATCCAGCGGACGAAACACGATTCATCCAATGTTTATCCACTTGGGTGTATGTATGTCTAGATCCTGACCATCTATAGTAATTGGTTGCATTTAGATAAATATTCGACCTTTTGATGGCCAACTCAGAAGTATTATAAAATTGTATAAGTGTCCAATATATTTCATGCAATGGACACAAAAGCCCCAGTAGGTCATATAGCTGTTTCGATACTCAAGTTTACCAGCGATAAATCTCTTGTTTCCTACGCACACTTTTTGTTTGTTTAGTGGATGTGTGGTGGTGTCTCCAGGGCTTTCTTAGTTTTAGGGGCATATTCTAAGAAGATCCCACGATTGGGGTTTCTGATGGGATCTACGTGTGTATGTGGGAGTCACCTACTCTGTTAATGTAGGAAGGTGGGAATTTACTTCTAAAAATAAAAGTCCATCTGCAAATTTCCTCGGGTAATTCCTGCACTTTGGGTCAGATTCGGTGTGTTTTTTGTGTGTGGAAATTCATTAAAAGTTTGTCCGGTTCATGGAAGGCTTCCTAATGTCATGTTTGGATTTCCTAAAAACGGCGGGGGGGGGGGGGGGGGGGAGTTTTCGCTGATGTGAAACCGAAGTTTGAACCCCGCCCTCTTATCTAGGAGCTTGAGAGAAGGCAACTTGTGAACAACTCTTATCTTACATATTTATTTTGTAAAAGACGGTGGGAAAATTCCCATCCGACGACTTTGCTCCAGCATTTCTTTTACTAGTATGTATTAACCCCCTCATTCCTCCCCCACATTTTCCGTATCTACGGACTTGCGCTGGGATGTAGTGAAGATTGAAAGGTAAAATGAGGAAAGTATACATTCAACTTAATCGGGGAGAAAGCGGAAGCGGCGGCTATCAGTATACAGACACTGTCAGCTGTTGAATGGGACTTAACTCTTATTGGAATGTTTTTCTTTCATCAACGGCCTCTAGGTCGACCCAGCACAAGGAAATATGTGCCAGATCTTTTTGAAAAGGAAAAAGGACTGGCTTGATGCTGACCTCTTCATTCCGAGGTTGATAAACGAAAAATACGGCGTAACACCGTATTTCCCAATGTGGCTGGATGGTGTGGATATGGAACAACTTGACACACTCAAACATATGCCAATATCTTTTCTGAAAAGGGGAGGGGTTATGTTAAAATTTCATCCTTACTTATGTGCTTTGCAAAGTCGAATCTGACCCACAAAGGATCGGTGCGAAGTCGAGTCTGACCCACAAAGGATCGATGCGAAGTGGAATCTGCCCAACAATGGTTCGATGCGAAGTTTAGTCTGATCCACAAAGGTTCTGTATGGCTGTGTTGGAACACCTCTAATCCTCCTTCCAATATCACAAGGTCTCGGGTTCGTTTCCTGGCTTTGCGGACAAGTGTATTTTGTCGGGAATTTTATTTACTTGCAGTGATGAACCACAGGTTCTTCCCAAGCATGACACACTAATGGAAGACAGCGAACCGGAGGTTCTTCCCAACCATGACACACTAACGGAAGACAGCAGTGGATTTTGTCTTAGTCACAAATAATATGATTTAGTTACGTAACATGGCTTAGTCACAAATAGTATGATTTAGTCACAAGTAGTATGATTTAGTCACAGGTAGTATGATTTAGTCACAAGTAATATGATTTAGTCACAAGTAGTATGACTTAGTCACAAGTACTATTATTTAGTCACAAGTAGTATGACAGTCACAAGTAATATGATTTAGTCACAAGTAATATGATTTAGTCACAAGTAATATGATTTAGTCACAAGTAATATGATTTAGTCACAAGTAATATGATTTAGTCGCAAGTAGTATGAAAGTCACAAGTAGTATGATTTAGTCACAAGTAGTATGACAGTCACAAGTAGTATGACAGTCACAAGTAATATGATTTAGTCGCAAGTAATATGATTTAGTCACAAGTAATATGATTTAGTCGCAAGTAGTATGAAAGTCACAAGTAGTATGATTTAGTCACAAGTAGTATGACAGTCACAAGTAGTATGACAGTCACAAGTAGTATGACAGTCACAAGTAGTATGACAGTCACAAGTAGTATGACAGTCACAAGTAGTATGACAGTCACAAGTAGTATGATTTAGTCACAAGTAGTATGACAGTCACAAGTAGTATGACAGTCACAAGTAGTATGACAGTCACAAATAGTATTATTTAGTCACAAGTACTATTGTGGGCGTATACCACGGACCCAACTAGTTTTAGAACTCGAAATCTTAGCTACCACATGAAATGCAGATGGTATCAGTAACAGAGATTTATTATTTGATATGAATCCTGAACTTCAGCCAAACGAAATGTTTAATTGTACCCCGCGGTCCGAAGGCTGACCAGTAAAATACAAAAGACTGTAGAGATCGCCGGATTAGATTCAGACACTTTTTAGTACGTATCGAGATGGATAGTTTGACTGTTATGTTGAATGAACGCACATATTGGTTGAAAGAGGAGAGAGAGAGAGAGAGAGAGAGAGAGAGAGAGTGAGAATCAGTTTTTAGTTGGAAGTTTGAGTTTGGAAGTCGACCTGGACGGACGTGTTCAGGGAAGCTAGTTTTTGTGACCAAAATGGTTCGGTTAATTTAAGAGAATAGTTTTCAGACTTGAGAGTCTGGACACTAAGTTTATGTCCGAATATTGGATATGCAATTTATGAAATTCATGTTATTAGTTTATGTTGTACCTTTCTGGACTTTGAATAAATTGTGTAATAAAGTTCGAGATATATGTACAAGCTGGAGTTACAGCCTTGATTCATATGTATCGCCTGGATATATGTGAGAGAGCCACAACAGATATAACTTCATAACCTTCTACACTGTCATCATAACTATTGACAAGCAGCCTTTCACCCTTTCATAACAGGTGATGACAAACCTTTTTATACGTTCATAACTGGTGACATACCAATATGTTACCCTATCACAACTGGTGACGTAACTAGGACAGCCTAATACGTTCACATTATGATTTAGTCACAAGTAGTATGACAGTCACAAGTAGTATGACTATCAGATAGTGACATTAACCAGGCAGTGTTTTGCTGGAGTAGAAGCCTTACCAAACAATGTTTTCTCAGCGACTCAATCTTCAAGTTATGGAAGGCAGATTTGGTGTGTTTAAAGAAAAATCATGGAATATGGGAGGTGTTAATGCTGAAAATAATCACCTTCACTTTTATTTGCGCCGAGGCATGCTGGTGTCCGTTTAAACGAACGTGCGGACAGGCTTGCTGTCATGACTACAATGAAAATTGGACAAACAATGAATCGGTGTAATGTTCTGAATGCACTCGTGGAGGTAGGAAGAGTGAACAATGTAGAAATACGTTCAGAATCTGTAGCTTTGATAATACTTCATGAAATTATCTCAAAAGGGATGGGATTAGATGATGATGAAATAATCCCCCTGAGCTGTAAGCCAAAATCACAGATGACACATAGACTTGAGCAAGTTTGTCTCAAAGATGACACATAGAATCGTGCAAGGTTGTCTCAAAGATGACACATAGAATCGTGCAAGGTTGTCTCAAAGATGACACATACTTTATTATTGATTAGAAAACTGGCCTCACAGCACGTGGGGCATTCCCATAAGTGCTCGCCCTCTGTTGCAGCAGCCATTCGACTCGATGGTGTTTCGAGTCCAATGTCGCCGAAACAGACGTCGACATCAGGACACAACTCTGGCCCTTGCGACAAGTTTCTTTGTTGTTCCGCCCACCCACGCCGTGCCAAAACTAGTTCAAGCACAACGTCGGCTTGTCGGAACAACATGGTAACTGTTATCGAAGGTTACATGTACGGGACTGTATAGATGACGTGCCATGAAGCTTCTATAAGAAGATAACCTCAATGTAAAGGCATGTCATCTACTAAGGTTTTCTGTTGCATGGTTGGTTTGTCTAGTGAGCCATTGGTGAGACCCACTGACACAACCGTAGTCACAACTGTGCGCAGATGACACACAGACTCGTGCAAGGTTCTCTCAAAGATGACACATAGACTCGTGCAATGTTGTCACAAAGATGACACATAGACTCGTGCAAGGTTCTCTCAAAGATGACACATAGACTCGTGCAATGTTGTCTCAAAGATGACACATAGACTCGTGCAATGTTGTCACAAAGATGACACATAGACTCGTGCAATGTTGTCACAAAGATGACACACAGACTCGTGCAAGGTTCTCTCAAAGATGACACATAGACTCGTGCAATGTTGTCACAAAGATGACACACATACTCGTGCAATGTTGTCACAAAGATGACACATAGACTCGTGCAATGTTGTCACAAAGATGACACATAGACTCGTGCAATGTTGTCACAAAGATGACACACAGACTCGTGCAATGTTGTCACAAAGATGACACACAGACTCGTGCAATGTTGTCACAAAGATGACACATAGACTCGTGCAAGATTGTCACAAAGATGACACATAGACTCGTGCAAGATTGTCTCAAAGACCCAGTTGTGTAAGAGAGGCTTATGGATACATAGTTAGTCCTTAAGCAACATAGACAATATAGATCTAGAATGTGTAAACAAATTCGAATATCTGGGAGCAAATATAAACAGTTCCGAAGATTGTTCAGTCGAGATTAGAAGAAGACTCGCAATTGCAACACTAAAATTAACACAAATGAAAAAGCTATGACAAAGTAGTAATAACGACACTAAATTAACCCTTTTAAGATCATGTGTTTTCCCAGTGAATATGGATATATGGATGCGATACTTGGACTTTAAACAAGCCAATATTCAAAAGAATAAATTCATTTGAAATGAAGTGCTACAGAAAGATCCTACGAATATCGTGGACAGAGAAAAAGAACATTGAAGTTTTGAAATTACTGAAAATAAATGAAGGGTGGCTTCTAAATACCATCATAAGAAGGAAGTTACAATATTTTGGACACTTAAAGCGACATGATGGTATCGAAAGGCTGATTCTAGAGGACAGAGTGCCAGGGAGAGAAGAAGTGGACGACCAAGAAAACGTTGGACCAGCGACATCGAAGAAAGTATGCACATGTCTCTGGCCAATGCAGACCTGCTTGCCCGGAACAGAAATGCGTTCAGAGTATCCACGACGAACAACGTTCTGGAAAGAATATGTCACTTGATATAGTTAGTCTCGGAAGAGAGGAATTCCTGTGCACAAGTATTCCAAGATTATCACGCCCTGCCAGGAGCACAGCACACACTTCTGGTTCAACTATCTCATCATTCTTGTGTCCGATTCGTTGACCCATTCGCAGAGATGGCACATCTAGCATTCCCCTGTCATGAGTGTCACAAATGGACAAAGGTACAATGTTCGCTGGCCTACATCTCGTCGTCACCCATGGGACATCATTTGATAGGTGAAAAGTCAGAAATTGAGACAAGATGGGACAATGATTGTTTAACAGGTTATAGGTTGGCAGTGACCATATTCTTTGTACTCTCAACTAAATAGAAGTTCGGGTCCCGGTTAGCACACGGGCGATCAGATTAATGAGTGTTATGCTGGACATCTGAGAAGACGAATACACTAACACAGCGGAGTTTGGTCAGACTATAAACTTATGGATGTTTTGATACAGGGTTGCCAGACGTACAAATACTGTGAAAACTACAAACGTCTAGGACACTCTAGGCAGATCAAACCTCATAAAATGCTTGCTGAAATCGGCTGTTTCGGGCTGAAATGCACAAGTTTAGAAGCTTGGCTGTAACCATTGCTCTAAATGTGAGGATATCTTAACACATAAGGACTGACTGTTAATTGTACAGCTGGGCATGATCTGTCGATTTGCTCCGGCAATCTAGACAACCTGATTAGGAACAAATATATTTAAATATGTCGTTTCAAGATGGCGCCCGAGAGTGCTAGCAAAAAAAAAAAAAAAAATTAAATATATGATAATCAGCACACGAAAAACGATGACGTTTTATTCCCATTCTAATTATGTTTGTTCAGCGGACCATAACACTAGATTTTAAAAAAGAAAACTAGTGGTCGTTAATGAGACGCATGACCGATCTGCTGGAATAGTGTTGTTCTCTTTCTTGACATTACTGGTATCGCAGGGAATGTTTTCATAATGAAGCCTCTTGTTCGCAGTACTGGAAAGGAAATGTGGACCTTATTAAGCCGGAAAACACATTTATATTTTGTACACAACACAACAAATTATGTTTCCACTGAGGTGAGAACAGGTGAAGAGCAGAAATCCGTTTAGCAATTAGGTCAACGTGAAGGTAACAAGGTAACAACGAGGGAATGTGATTACACATACAATGTCATATAGAAATCAAAACAGTGTTTCCGGAACATAACATTATGTATTCGAATTAATATGCAAGACTCTAAATAGGGTTTTCGCACCGATTTCGTTCAATTAACATGAAGTTATATTCATAATTTCTAGTCAACAGAGCTTGCGCATACTTTTAGAAGCAATCAGACGACTCCGTAAAGGGAGAGGGGGGGGGGGGGAGGGGTTAGTTAACTGGCTCCGCCCTTTTAAAAATTCATTAGCAGATTTTTGGATCTTTTTTTTTTAGGTAGCATTAAATGAATGTATTTATTTTTGACATGTTTTATTTTTTTTACTATGTTGCAGTGATATATCAGATTGCTTGAACATGTCTCTAGCTGTGACAGGTCAACTCGCACAGAATCGCGGAGTGTTCAGAGAATCCACAAGAAAGACCTCGTTCTGGAAAGAATATGTCACTTGAGAGAGAGATTTATATTTTAAATGTATTCAAATTAAAGTATAGTAGTGTTGAGAGGACAGATGGAAAGGAAATGACTGCTTTCTAAGTGAGCAGATGGTATTTAGATGGAAGTGAAATGTGTGTGTTGTATCACCGAGGTATATTGTATATCCTGCGTAGAAATGTTAAATTTTAGGTCCTATTTATAATTTCAGTAACACACCATTCGTGTTGAATTTAGTACCAGGAATAAAGACATGTACAGCGCCGTTCGTTCATCTGGCGATTGATCACTCATCCTGCATTTCTAGGATGATTTCCTGTTCCCTGTTGCGGGCGTATTCTTCGTGTCAGTGCAGTAACAGAGACACCCTACGTATTCCTGAAGATGTCTTTAAACTTCAAAGAAATACATTTGGAACTTGATATATGCTTAAATATTTTTTTGCATAGCGTGATATAATGCATTATACAAATTATTGCGTGTTCGTGTGTTTTTGGTAAATACGTTTAGAAAAAGTAAAAACTGTGATAAGTTTTAAGTTGTGTGGAAAAAAAGCGACATTTATGAAGCAATACAACCTGTAGGTGACACATGAATAAATCGATCTACACGTATAACAGCCAACAATGGGTGCCTCTATATGTGCAAAGTCTGGTCTTTTCCGGATATGACGTGGTCACGTGTCCTGAATATTTCAATGAAGAAGAAGCAGGTGTGTCGGATTTGTGTGAGTAACACAGTCAGTTAGCGAGGTAACATCAACATCCAGCTACCTGGGGGATGGTATGTACGTGTTTGTGTTTTTAACTTACTGGAATTTTCTAGTACGTGTTTTTGGTCTCTTCACAGAGTTTATATATTTTGTTCATTCTAATAATTTCTGTAGATGGTGTGAGTACTGTTCATCTTGCTATTTTAGATTGTCCGGTTCTGTGGTGGGTTGTACATGCGCATCTCGTAAGGCCAAGGTGCCTGGTTCGAACCCTTCCTCAAGCAACTGTGCATCCAGATAGTTCCGAAAGTAATGAAAGCCTACAGAACGAATTAATATTGCCTAAAATATCAACACAGTCAAAGATGTTAGGCTAATCGCTACGCAGCGAATATTCTACCAACTTATTATCGATTATTTGTATAGATTATTTGACATCACCCACACCACCTTCATATAGTCACACAACATTATACAGAAAAACATAAGTAAATATTCCATTTTTATATACTTAAATTGAACGGGAGTATTACAGATACAGATATAGGCTGGTATTTCTCACTGACTGTCCCCACACCTCACACTTATTAATGGTGGAGTCAGCATGCGCCTGCCATCTTTACGTTCAGGAAAATCTGGAATAATTAAAATCAATAGAATTTGGAGGGAGTGTAGTGTTGAAATAGTGTAGTGTTGAAATAATATAACATAATATTAACCAAGATAACCATGTAAACCAGTAATATTAACCAGTTTGTGTTCTGTTGTCGTTTATTGAAAAGTACAAAACTAATACAAAATTATAGTAAAACTTTCCACGATGACATACAAATAGTGTCCCCCCCTCCCCAATATATTCCAATACGTAGTTAAAAGTTGTCTGTTGAGTCCCCCCCCCCCCCACACAATAATTCACTACCACCTCCCCTTTGATGTGACGTGTCTGCTGCCATGAGACTATTACTTCAAGTCTAGGTAACACTAGATCTGGTGGTCCTAGCTTCAATTTGTAGTCCACGTATGATGCACTCTGCACAACAGGAGAATCAACCTCCACCATCCGCTCTAGGAAGTTAGTGCATTATTTACTAAGCCAGCGCGTAACCTTATTCCACTTAACAAAGACGCTAGCTACAAAATTATCACTCTATGTTTTTTGAAGGAAAAAGTGATAGCTAAAGTATCACTTGATGTTCTTTGAAGGAAAAAGTGATAACTAAAGTATCACTTGATGTTCTTTGAAGGAAAAAGTGATAACTAACGTATCACTTGATGGAAACGTTCTTTGAGGGAAGAAGCTGATAGCTAAAATATAATTTCTTTGAAGAAAGAGGTTGATCTTCTAGAGGAAGCTGATGTGCCTGAATGATGATTTATGCAGCGTATTTAACCAAGTGTTAACATAATTGAAAGTCCCTCCTGATCCAATTATGTTGAGGGAATTAAGTGAAAAACTAACTGAAGTGAAACTAAATGAAAAAAACTGACTGAAGTGAAACTAAATTTTAAAAAATAAACTGAAGTGAAGTTACATTAAAAAGCTAAATAAAGTGAATTTAAATTTATAAAACTAACTGAAGTGAAACTAATTTTTTTTAAACTAATTGAAGTGAAACCAAATTACAAAAATAGCTGAAGTAAAACTAAATTAGAAAACTGACTGAAGTAAAACTGAATAAAACAAACTAATTGAAGAGAAATAAATTAAATTAAAAAACTAATTAAAGAACTAAATTAAAAAACTAACTGAAGTGAAACTAAATTAAGACTAAGTGACATGAAACTAAATTAAAAAACTAACTGAAGTGAAACTAAATTAAGAACTAACTGAAATGACACTAAATTAAATACTAACTGAAATGAAAGTAAATTATAAAAACTAACTGAAGTAGAAGTAAATAAAAAAACTAACTTAAATTAAACTAAATTAAAAACTAACTGAAGTGAAACTAAATTAAGAACTAACTGACATGAAACTTATTTTAAAACTAACTAAAATTACAGTGATAATAATTTCAAAAAAAAATAATTTAGTGAAACCAAATTAATAAACTGAAGTGAAATTAGTTTTTTTTTTAAACTAACTGAAGTGAAAATAAATAATTAAAAAAACTAACGGAAGTGAAACTAAATTGAAAAACTAACTTAAGTGAAATTAAATAAGACAAAATGTACCTAAAAAATGCACACACAATTATTTATTCTATTTATTTTTATTTATTTTTACAAATTAAATACAGTATCCACATGACAGTAGATACAAATTAGTGAGTGATTGGGCTGGTTTTACCATTAGTGAGGGATTGGGCTGATTTTATCGTTAGTGAGGGATTGGGCTGGATTTATCGTTAGTGAGAGATTGGGCTGATATTATCTTTAAAGAGGGATTGGGCTGATATTATCTTTAAAGAGGGATTGGGCTGATATTATCTTTAGTGAGGGATTGTGCTGGTTTTATCGTGGGGGATTGTGCTGGTTTTACCTGTAAAAAAGACATTTGTTTATTTTCAAGTGCAATTTCTTCATTTTCATGAAAACTGTGATCTTTTATAGGAAAATATTTCAAAGGACAGGGGGGGTGGTGGTGGTGGCGGGTGGATTTCCCATTAGTTTAACTCAAGTACTAGTACTAAATATCATGTTCAGATTTCCTTGGGTGGGGAAGTCGGTGTTCAACACTCCAAATCTCCCTCTCTTACCCATGTGCTTGATCATGCATACTTAAATGCATAAAGAGTCATCATTCTATCTTCAAATACAAATCTTGCATTATCTTAAATGATTGAGTGATTTATCGACAAGCACATCTGACTTTTACTAGGAAACAAATCTTAAAAGTGAACAGAAAAATAACAGAGATGAGCACAATCTGTATTGTTTTGTGGGGAAAAAAAGTCTGGGCCATGTAATACATTTATATTTGCAATTTATATTTATGGTAGTCTATTCTTGGTGAAAAGGAATTCATATCAGAATGAAAAGGTAAATAACTGTGTGTGAATTAATGATAAGACACTTTAATGATAAGACACTTTAGTGATAAGACACTTTAGAACAGTGTTTTCAACATATTATTTTACCATGCCCCATCTAAGTCTTTCTAATATTATGACCCCCCCCCCCCCTATAATATATACATATTTTTTTATACTCAAAAATTGAATTATTCCCTAAATGAATCCTAATTACAACTTTTTCGAATTGCCCGCCCTCCTGAAAAATAAAATTTTCCCCGTGTGTGACGTGGGCTCCAACAGGAAACACTGCTTTAGACAAATGTGATTGGAACTAGAAGCCACAATTTTATTTCCTGATGCACAACGGTTCAGTGAAAAAAAAAAAAATTCTACTGTGACTTCCTAACACACCGGCAGTGAGAAATAAGGTGAAAGAGACAGAAGCACATCTCAGAAACATCAAAAGACCCATGTACCTCTCTGCACGATCTACTCTTTGCAGATGAACAATGTTTAATACACGAAACTGAAGACGAACTACACAGACACAAATTCTCTACAGGCAACGTGCTAAGAATACAATATAAGATTAATCATCATCAAGTGCCGTCTCCGAAACGAAGGTTGGTTGCAACGGATCTTCAACATCCCCTGTCTCTTGTCTTGGTGGTGCACTCTGCTAGACTGTAACCTGTCCATCGTGTGATGCTACTCTTCCACGTATCTCTGCCCACCTCTTGCTCGCTTCCCTTCGACTTTACCTTCAAGTGTCTTCAATAAGGTCTTTTAATGTGTCCAAAATATTTTATTTACCTGCTCTTTATTTCTCTTAGTAGTTCTTTCTTCATATTAAGTGTTCTTAGCACCTCTTTATTTGTTTTCTTCTCTTTCCATGATGTTCTCCCTATTCTTCTATATACCCACATCTCAACGGCATCATTTCTGTCTTCTAATTGTTTAATTAGTGACCATGTTTCTGAACCATACATTAATATAGAATAGATGTAGCATAATCCTATAAAATATGAGATTAAACACATCAAAAACAGAAACTTAAAATATGCAGAACAAAAGAACAGCTAAATGTGTATGTTAACGGCACAAAACTAAAATAGACACCAGAATTTAAATGCGAGATGAAATGCGTGAGAAAGGCTATAAACGTCACCAAAAGAGACCGAATGAGAAATGAAGACATCAGAAAGATCATATCATGCAAACAATATATAGAAAGACAGCAGATCAACTGATTCGGACACCTTATGCGAATCACAACCAGCCAGGCGTGCTACGGCAGAAAGAACGACTACAAAGCAAGCGGAACACCAAGAACACGATGGGAAGATTCAATCAGGGAGATTGTTAAAAGACGGCCTAACTATGACAAGCGCAACAAAGATGGCCTAAGACATAAAACTTCAACTCCCCACGACGCCTGACAGCATATGTGGTAAAGACAATAGAAAGATAGATATATTTCGTAGATCATTTAACTATGGATTTTAAATTCTTTATCTTCAAGATAATGTTCTGCAATGTCGCAATATATTAGAAGTAACTATACAAAGAAAGTGGGTACCAGATCTTCTGTGAAAGTAAATGCTGTGGGCTTGATGCTGGCCACTTCATTCCAATGTTTGCCAGCTCAATGAAAAAATACGGATCTAACATAGTATTTTCAAATATGTCGGAGTGGCGTTGAAAAAGAAAACTTGATTTTACATTATGTTAATACTGTTTTAAGAGTATGTGTTTTCTCAGTGGCAACATATGGATGCAAGACTTGGACTTTAAACAAAACAATATACAGAAGAATAAATTAATTTAAAGTGGTATGCTACAGAAAGATCCTACGAATATCACTGACTGAGAAAAAGAAGAACATTGAAATTTTGAAATTACAGAAACTAAATGAAGGGTGGCTTCTAAATACCATCATAAGAAGGAAGGAACAGTATTTTGCGCTGTGCACTCCTTTATACCTTGCACCGCCAGTTCATATATGTTTGTTATCGTGGACTCTTTTATTTATGTAATCCATCGTTTGCCTCTAGGTTTGTATGCATCGTGTCTGTATTGCAATGCTTTTTTTTAGTAGCATTATCTGATGGTACCATTAATGACAATGACATGAGGAAAAAATTAACATCTAAACAAATTACAAATAAGTTAAAAATGATAATTATAAAGTGCTACATCCATTCTAT
Organism: Meghimatium bilineatum; assembly: GCA_034231615.1. Lineage (NCBI taxonomy): Eukaryota > Metazoa > Mollusca > Gastropoda > Stylommatophora > Philomycidae > Meghimatium > Meghimatium bilineatum. Next base: position 32,290,592 of record CM067307.1, read on the forward strand.
ATTATTGTATGGTTCAGAAACATGGACACTAAATAAATAATTAGAAGTCAGAATTTATGCTTTTGTGATGTGAGTGTATAGAAGAATAGGGAGAACATCATGGAAGAAAACAAAAAAAGAGGTGCTAAGAACACTTAATATGAAGAAAGAACTACTAAGAGAAATAAAGATCAGGCAAATAAAATATTTTGGACACATTAAAAGACATGACACCTTATTGAAGACCTTACTTGAGGGTAAAGTCGAAAGGAAGCGAGCAAGAGATGGGCAGAGATACAAGTGGAAGAGTAGCATCACACGATGGACAGGTTACAGTCTAGCAGAGTGCACCACCAAGACAAGAGACAGGGGATGTTGGAGATCCGTTGCAGCCAACCTTCGTTGCAGAGACGGCACTTGATGATGATGATCTGATGGTAACTTGCGATGTGTAGATGACACTTTTATTTTAGCCGAAAGTGAACATGAACTGCGAAGACTAATAGATGAAATCGATAAATCATGTAAAGAATATGCACTAGATCCTCAAAACAACCCATGATAATCAGCAAAATCACAGGAGAACAAGTACTGAACAACAAAATACATTGAGAGATACTAAACACGGGAACATTACCGTATCTCAGACACATAATCCCACATGATGGCAGATATGCAACAAAAATTAAAAGGAGAATAGGAATGGCTAAAAGTACCTTCAATGACACGAGGAAAACATTAACATCTAAACAAATAACAAACAAGTTAAAAATGAGAATTATAAAATACTACAACTATTCTATATTAATATATCATCATCAGGTGCCATGCCGGCTGGCGTAAGCGGTCATGGCTCTCCACAGCTCTCTGTCCACAGTATTATGTATCAAGGTTGTTGTTGTTTCCTTGCCGTGACAGGTTGTCAAACTGTCTAATATTTTCTCACGTTTTCGCCCTCTGTCTCTGTTGCATTCAATGTTGCCTGTTGTGACTATGTTCTCCAAACCTGTCTGTCTCATGAAGTGGCCAAAACAGAAGATTGCCTTTTTCTTATATTGTTGATTAAGGTCCGTTTCGCATTTGACTCTTTCAACACCTCTACATTAGTTTTTCTGGCAATCCATGGTATTCTCAGCATTCTTCTGTAGAACTACATCTCTGTTGCCTCTAAATTCCCACTTTCCAGTTTGTTTATTGTTCAAGACTCGCATCTATATGTTAGTATAGGGGTTATATAGCACTGCAGAACTCTCTCCCATCTAATGACAAGGTCATATTACACAATATATGTTCGTTTTTCTGAATGTTGTTTTTGCCTGTCCTATTTTGCTTCTTATTTCTTTTGAACGTCTTCCATCTGTTGTAATCGTTGTACCTAAGTATTTGAATTGGTGGACCTATTTTAATACTATATCATTCGCTTTGATCTTGCAATGTGTGTTATTTTGTTTCTTTGAAATAACCATGTCTTCTGTTTTCTTGATATTTAGGAAGAGTCCTATACGATATTATATTTATGGCTCAGAAATATGGACAATGAATAAATAATTAGAAAACAGAATTGACGCCTTTGAAATGTGGATATATAGAAAAATAGGGAGAACATCATGGAAAGAGAAGAAAACAAAGAGGCTCTAACAACACTTAATATTAAGAAATAATTATTAAAGAAAATAAAGATCAAACAAATAAAGTATTTTCGACATTAAAAGACATGGCTACTTGTTAAATAACTTGCTGGAGGGTAAAATAGAGGAGAAACGAGCAATAGGTAGGCGAAGATACAAGGGGAAGAAAAATACCTCCCGATGGATAGGTTATAGTTTAGCAGATTGCACCACCAAAGCAACATTGGCCATGGTTGGAGATCTGTTGCATCAAACTTGCATTGCGGAGGCCGCACTTAATAATAATGATGATCTAATGGTAGTCTGGAAGCATGTGTGGGATACTGATGGTTCTCTCCTTAAAAGTTAAAAAAATTGGTAGCATATGTTATTCTTTTGTTCTTTCTCTAATGGGATACTGATGGTTGTCTATCTAATGGGATACTGATGGTTCTCTCTCTAATGGGATACTGATGGTTCTCTCTCTAATGGGATACTGATGGTTCTCTCTCTAATGGGATACTGATGGTTCTCTATCTCTAATGGGATACTGATGGTTCTCTCTAATGAGATACTTATGGTTCTCTCTCTAATGGGTTACTTATGGTTCCATCTCTATTGGGATACTGATGGTACCCTGTCTCTAATGTGATGCTGATGGTTCTCTCTCTTTAATGGGATACTGATGGTTCTCTCTAATGGGATACTGATGGTTCTCTCTCTAATGGGTTACTGATGGTTCTCTCTCTAATAGGATACTTATGGTTCTCTCTATAATGGGATACTTATGGCTCCCTCTCTTTAATGGGATACTGATGGTTATCTCTCTAATGAGATACTTCTGGTTCTCTCTCTAATGGGGTACTTATGGTTCCCTCTCTCTCTAATGGCATACTGATGGTTCTCTCTCTAATGGGATACTGATGGTTCTCTCTCTAGTGGCGCTAGTGGGATACTGATAATTATCCGATGATTATAATCCGTGACGATGATTCGAAGCCTAAAAACACAGCAGAGGTTTCTTCTTCTTCTTCTTTCGTTCACTTGAAACATGTCTATATCTGTAATTATGTCTCCTGAATAAAACTCACTGTCTTTTGTAGTTCATACAGTGTCCCATAGAGCTTTGATTCCAGTGTTGTTTCCTCTGGCCAATATGTATGCCTCAGTGTTTCATGCTCAGAACACTCTTGAAGTATATGTTTGGCACTCTGTGCTGCCTGTCCACATGTAGACATGGCCGTGTTGCGAATCTTGAACTTTGTATACATGTGACTGCGGAGTCGGTTGTGTCCTGTTCTGAGACGTAGAATTATAACTTGTTCTGATCTGTTCATAATGTGATAGTCATCTTGTGTTGGTGTTTGTGGCTTTCTTATTGACTTGATCATCTGTTTTTTCTGATGGTAGGTGATTGGTATATCTGGTTGGTCTTCGGTAGCACCTTCCTTAGCCAGTTGGTCTGCTTTTTCATTTCCTGATATTCCACAGTGAGAGGGTATCCACTGCATGGTTACCCTATACTGGTAAGACAATTCGCTAAGTAATTTTTTCAAGTCTGTTAGTTTTCCAGACTGGAGAGCTTGAAGCACTGACCTTGCATCTGTCAGGAATACCACAGGCTGTAGGCCAGAGTTGGAGTTCAGCAGTTTTTTAGCTGCCACACTAATTGCCTGGATTTCTGCATCATAATTATTGCAGAATTTTCCTGTCGGTGTTCTGATTGTATCTCTAGGCTTGTGTGGATATTCTATATATACACATGCACCTCCATTCCTCACAGCATTCTGTGCTGACCCATCTGTGTACACTCTGACCCATATATCTTGTGGATATTCCTCCTCCAGGAAACTGAGGGTGACTGTCATTCGCTGCACACTGTTCTGTTCGTCCTCGCTTAGTATTCCTTTCACATGGGTTTGAATGTATATTGGCATTCCATGGCTTTCACTCCACGGGGTTTGTTCTGGTACAGACCTTAAGGGGCTGTCAACTTCAGGTAGGTCTGTAAGTTGTCTACGGAGTCGTTTAGCTTGATGGATAAAGCTACTCCTTTTCAGTGGCCCCATTACTAGATTTTGGAAACTTTCCTTCATTGGATGACTTGGCATACACTGGAACTTTTCTGCTTGAATTAGTACTTTTGTGTCTCTGCGTTCGCCAAGTGTTTGCATTCTTCCAATTTTCTGCATCTCTGCTATGGGTGTTGATTTCATTGCTCCCAACATTATTCTAAGTGCCTGGTTTTGCACTTTATCTAGATCTTGTAATGTGGTGTTTGATGCAGGACACCACGCAGCTGAACCATATTCCAGGTGTGGTCTTATGCCTTGCTGGTAAACTTTACTGAGTATATTTCCAATGGCTCCCCATGTGGTTCCACTTAGTTTTCTCAGGATAGCTAACTTCCTCCTGGCTTTTGTTGTTGCTTTGTTTATGTGCTGCTCCCATGTCAGCCTATCATCAAAAGTAACTCCGAGGTATGTGAGTTGTTTGTCTTCTTTCAAGAGCTCTCCATCTATCTTGATATGACCAGCTTTTTGTTTTGGTGAGAGGGTAAAGAGTGTAGTGCTGCACTTATCTGTGTTAATGCTGACGCACCATCTATTTGCCCATAAGGTTACGGCATCGATAGCTCTTTGTATTTGTTTAGTGGCCACTGTCGCATGTTCTTCCGTGCACCAGATCACCAGGTCGTCAGCATACATTGCCACTTTGATCCCGTGTGGTAGTTCAGCAACTAGGTCATTGATGTAAACCAATTAAAGTGTAGGTGACAGGACTCCTCCTTGGGGGACTCCATGACGCAATAGAACTTTCTTGCTCTTACGACCATCTAATTGTACCCTGGCTCTTCTATTATGCAGGTGTGCTTTTACCCATTTGTACATTCTTGAGCTAACCCTGCAATTTCGCAATTTCTTTAGGATCCCTTCTTTCCAGACCTTTTCAAATGCTTTCCTGAGGTATATACATGCTGCTAGTACCAGTTTCTTTTCTTGGAAGGCATCCTCAATCTCTTGGGAGAGGTTGGTTGCCTGATCTTCAGTAGAGTAGCACTGTCTGAAACCTGCTTGCTGTGATACCAGAAGGTTTTCACTTTCAAGGTACCACTGCATCCTAAGATTGATAATGCGTTCCATTGATTTACATAGACAGCTTGTGAGGCTGATGGGCCTGTAGTTGGAGACTGTGTTGCCATCTTTTCCTGATTTGAGGAGTGGTATCATTATTGCTTCTCTCCACGCCTGTGGTACATTACCTGTGGACCAGCTTGTGTTAAAGATCTGCAGTAGCTTTGCTCTTGCTGCAATTTCCAGGTTTCTAATCATTTCATTGGACACTCCATCAGCTCCAGGGGACTTTTTCATTTTCAATTTGGATATTGCATGCTCCAGTTCTCTCATTGTGATTGGTGCCGCATTGACTTCAGGTATAGGTTCGCCTTGTCCAATGTTGTGCTGGTTCTCTCGAACCTCCTGTTGTTTGTCTGGGCTGACTTTGACGTTATTGTCTTCTGCAAAGGAATCTGCAAAGTAATCAGCTGCATGTTTACCTGTTAAAATGTTTCTATCTTTATAAAGTGTGATCCTGGTATTTCTCCCTGTACCTTCATCATTTAGCTGTTTTACGAGTTTCCATAATTTCCTAGTATCTCTCTCTAGGTTCAGCAACTCTGTTTTTTCTTTCCAGCTGCTCCGTCTGGCTTGTAACTTGGCTCTTTGAAATTTAGCCTTTGTTTGCTGATATTTGTTGTGATGTTCTTGGCTAGGTCTGTTCTCAGCCTGCTGTCTAGATGTTTCCATCTCATTTTGCAGCTTTTCCAGTTCATCATTCCAGTAGGGTTTGTAGTTTTTGCGTGCCCCCCTGGGTATGGTTTTACTAGCAGCATGTAGTATACATCTATTAAATTCACTCACTGCTCTATTGATGTCTTTGTCCAAGTTCATGTCCTTAGCTAGAACACTGGTTAAATGCTGGTACATTTTCCACTCTGCCCTTTTATAGTTCCACCTAGTGAGCGTGCTGCTGTCCTTGGTAAATTCATTGTGGATTTCCAGAAATACTGGTCTGTGGTCACTACCTCCAAGGTGCTTTGCAACGACACGTGTGATGTTCCATTCCAAGCCTGGTGAGTGGAATGCCAGGTCTGGTGTAGAGGTGGTGTGCCATGCTCCCGAGTAGAA